>OY978222.1:24197530-24849407 GCA_963854785.1 Vaccinium vitis-idaea
GCAGACTGGTTGCGGATATTTTGGATTGTCTCATATGCGTAAAAGATTGGGAGGATGCACGTCTTGGAATTAAGAAGTGTGCGACTAAAGATGAGTTTAGAGATTATTTTGAGAACTCGGATATAGATAATCCTTAGGGACTGTTTATATTTGACTTCTCAAAAGATTTTGAGGAAGCTAATACTGCTGCAACTTTATGTTGCATTCCAGGTGCTATCTTACTCTTGCTATGTGACCAAGTGCCCAGAAAACTGTAACCAAGTGGTGTGTGTAAAGTTGTTGGTGTGCAAGTGCAAGTATGCAACTTATGAAGGCCTTAATGGCAACATAAAGTTTCACTTGCATACTTGCATTGTGCTATTCTTTATGGGCTATGATGATAAAAAGTTAAAATAAACTTAAGTGATTGTGTGGCAATTTATAAAGGTCTTAATGGCAACTTAATGTTGCATTCATGTGCATTTCTATATAGATCTGAGCCCAATTGTGTTGTGTATCATTGTGGCATGTTCTATAGTTGTTGGTGTTCTGTCTATTGCAAGATATGGTTAAAGTTTTCTAGGCATTTGGTTACTGGATTGTGGATGTGTGTGTGTGTGTGCCTGTGTGGGCATGGCTGGTGAATGGTGATTTAGGGTTTTCTGGTTATCGATTGGGGTTGTGGTGACTGGTGGCGCAACTTAGGGGCAATGATTTCTGAGCCCATTACTTGTGACTTTCTGAGCCCATTACTTGTGGGGTTTGTGGTTATGTTTCTGGGCAGATTGTGGTTATGTTTCTGGGCAGTGATGAATCTGACCTGAGCCCTTTATACTTATGGCAGTGATTGGTAGTTATTGTTGTTTATGAGCCCAGTAACCTGAGCCCTTTATACTTATAACCTGATCCCTTTATGGCAATGATTGCTTGTTATTGTTGTTTCTGGGCAGTGATGAATCTGACCTGAGCCCTTTATACTTATAACCTGAGCCCTTTATACTTATGGCAGTGATTGCTAGTTATTGTTGTTTATGAGCCCAATAATGTGTTGATGTTGGTATTTAGTTGCACCTGTTAGCAGAACAGATATGTTAGTGTATCTTGGCTCTGTTAGTGTATGATTCTGGGCTCTGTTTGTGTTTGTGTATCTAGGCTAAGTCATTCATAGAAATCTGGGCAGTGATGTTAGTGTATTTGGGCTCTGTTCTGTTTGTGTATCTGGGCTAAGTCATTCATAGAAATCTTGGCAGTGATGAAAACTGGGTTGTGATGTTACTTTTTTTTTCTGGGCTATGATGATACCTATTAATGTTCATGTCGAGTTATGAAGGTGAATTAATTGGCGGGGCAACTAAGTTGCAGCCAGTTAATTCACTTATGATTCCTTGATAATGACTGAGCTCATGTATTCCCCTGCTCCCTATTCCTCTGTCACTGAAACTATGGTTAGACTAGGTTTGTATTTAGTTGTGTGTTACCTGCAGATGCAGTGTGAGTGTGTGCAAGTGTAACTGTGAGTGTGCAAGTGCAAGTGCAGGTCTCGTACATTTCTATTCTAATTTGTGATGTGCTACCTTTGTGGGCAATGAGCATTCTAACTGCACCTGAATGTGCTGCATCTGAATTTTGGGCAGTTTGTGTGTGTGGGAAAGAATTCTAGGCAGTTTGTGTGTTCGGATTAGGGATAAGCAACTTTAGATGCATCCAATCGAGGCCTTGGTATTGAATTATGGGTAGTTTGTATTGAATTTGGTACCCGTTACTGAATTCTGGGCAGTTTGTATTGAATTTCGTACATCCAATATAGTATTGGGCAATAATGAATTTCTGAGCTCCATTTATAATTTCACTTCCATTTTCAATTATACGTTTAGAATTGATCTCTGGTTTGTTTGTGTTTGTGTGCACATGCAGGTGTTTAGAATTGATCTCTGGTTTTGGGCAATGAATTTGGTACTTTGAATATTATTGGGCAATGGTGAATTTCTGAGCTCCATTTATAATTTCACTTCCATTTTCAATTATGCATTTAGAATTGATCTCTGGTTTGTTTGTGTCTGTGTGCAAGTGCAGGTGTTTAGAATTGATCGCTGGTTTTGATGGCTTAGATTTGATCTCTGGTTTTGATGGCTGGATCAATTGATGCTGACTTGCTGAGACAAAGATGTACTCTTAGGCTTAGCTTTCTGTTTTGAAGTTTAGCAACTTGTTTAGCTTTTATTTATGCTATTGTAAGTGCTGAAAATTCGTAGTATTCCATAATAACAGAATACTTATTTGATTTATGATACAACTATATAAGTGATGTAATATCCCTGAGTTTGATCCGCGGTGTACAAAGAAGTTGGTAGTGTTCCATTCCAAACGCTCTAGCCCACTACTTGTGCCATTTTGCAATCTCATGAATCCACTCTTTGACAATGAGCCTTGCACATATTTGTAAGCAAAATATCGACTGGTCATGTTGGAAATTGGAAAATTATGGTTAACATGCCATTTAGAAATTGATTGCGTCTAAAAGAATAAAATAAATGCAACTAAGTTGAAAGTATTTTGTTATTTCATTTGAATTTTGAAATAACAGATACTTATTCTTTTAGAATATGATATATCAGAAGTATTTGCGTATTTCCCATCACCAATCAAAGTAATCAAACAGATAAAAAATATATAAATTGCAACTAACGGGTTTCACCAAAGTGCGAAGCACAACGGGTCTCACCTAGTATGGGATATATGTTTGAAAGATTTTTTAATTTGTCTAGTTTTTCAATTGTGTGGTGTTAAAATTTAATATCAACAATCAATAAAAAGAGTAAGTTAATTAAAATTTTTTTTGTTTTTTTCTTATGTACATAACAAACAAAATAAAGAATTAAGCAGGCCGACACGACACAATTAAGTAAGCGGGTCGGCACGACACGAGTCAAACGATTAAGCGGGCCGGCACGACCCGGCACGATTAAGTAAGCGGGGCCGGCACGACACGACACGATTAAGCAAGCGGGTTGGCATGGCACGCACGATTAAAAAACTACACGACACGACACGATTAAGTAAGCGGGCTGGCACGGCACGACACGATTAAGTAAATGGGCCGGCACGGCACGACACGAATGAAGAAAAATGGCACAGCACGATTAAGCACGACACAACATGACACGATTAAGTAAATGGGCACGGCACGGCGGGCATGTTTGACACCTCTAACGATAAGTCGTGTCATTTTTCAAATAAAAAAAATTAAGTACTTCCGTGTATCATTTATCGAATTTTTCCGCACCGAATTAAAGTATTCATCGAGAAAGAGAGAGAGAGTGGGGCACTTATTTAGGAACGGAGGGAGTATATTCCTCTGATTCTTACTTTGATTATGATATACCAATTACTTGTTGAACACAAATAACTACATCAAATATCTTATGCCCATGACTTTAGTCTTTAGGCCTGCCAGAACTTGAGTTAGGTTTAATTTTTTTTTGGAAGAGGTTTGAGAATGAATCATTGAATGCTTACCGTAGCAAGTTAATTTCTACTAAACACCATCATTGCTTCATCGGATAAAAAGAATGATCAATTAAGTTTCCCAAGTACCTGGTAAAGAAAACAAAAGTTACGAAGTAAGAGCAACTCCAGCCCTTACTCAAATTTTTACTCAAATTTGAGTAAAAAATTGAGTAAAAGCTTGATTTGGTATGCCTCTTTCCAATGGTAAAACTGTGTTTTACTCAGATTCTAGTTAAAAGACATTTCAACAGCTTTTCCTTTTGAGTTTGGCTCCAATTTTTTCCCCAACTTTTTTCCCTCCATTTCATTTCCCTCCATCCCCAAATCCCAAGCTTTATGCACGTACAGGTTGCCTCCATATTTCTTTCTTCCAACTTTCACTCGTCCACTTAACCTCATTTGAACTCCAATTTCCACGAGCACACTTGTCTGCACAAAAAATCAAACTCTCAATGGATCTTTTACCAACTGGTTTTTCTACCTTTTCATCATCATCGTCCTCTTCTACTGATAATGATGAGGAGAAAGCTTCACTACTTGATCTTTTCGAAGCCAATAGTTGTGCAATGATAAAAATGTTGAGGGAAGAGGATGCACAACTCAACAAACACCGAGGTTCAGTCGTAGGACGCGCATACATCCGCCGCAAAAGAAAAATCGGTCATGATCTTTTATTCTGTGAGTATTTTGCTGAAGATCCAGTTCACCCGCCTTCAGCATTTCGGCGACGCTTCCGAATGAGACGTGAGTTATTTATGTGCATTCTCCATGCCATTGAAGAACACTGTCCTTATTTTGTTCAAAAGCAAGATGCATGTCATGTTCTTGGATTGTCCTCATTACAAAAAATGGCATCTGCTATTAAAATGCTTGCATATGGGCTACCAGCAGATGGAGTTGATGATCACATTAAAATAGGAGAAAGCACTGCAATTTTAAGCTTCAAGATTTTTTGTCGATCCATTATTGAAATATACGGAACTGAGTATCTAAGATCACCAAATGCAAACGATATTAATAGATTACTGGCTATGGGGGAGGCTCGTGGATTTCCTGGGATGTTGGGAAGCTTGGACTGCATGCATTGGGAGTGGAAGAATTGTCCGAAGGCATGGCATGGGCAATATAGTGGTCATGTTAAAAAACCTACAATAATCCTCGAGGCCGTTGCATCTCAAGATTTGTGGATTTGGCATGCATTTTTTGGAATGCCGGGGTCTCATAATGATCTCAATGTCTTAGATCGTTCTTATTTGTTTGACGAACTTGCCCAAGGGCGAGCCCCACCGGCTAATTACTCCATCAATGGGCACCCCTACAATCTTGGATATTATCTTGCCGATGGTATATATCCTTCATGGGCAACAATTGTTCAAACCATTACTTCTCCTGAAGGACCAAAGAAGCAATACTTTGCTAAGATGCAAGAGGGAGCAAGAAAAGATGTGGAGCGTGCTTTTGGGGTTCTTCAATCTCGTTTTGCAATTGTAGCCGGGCCTGCACGGTTTTGGGATCCTGAATTCCTTGGAGAAATTATGAAGACTTGCATTATTTTGCACAATATGATTGTTGAAGATGAACGAGATGTCTATACCGATTTCTCTTATGACACCGTGGAACGAAATGAGCCAGTGGAACTTTTGCAAGAGCATAACAATGACTTTGAGTCATTCATGTCTCGTCATGTACAAATCAGAGATAGCAACGTGTATCATGCTCTTCGTGATGACTTAATTGACCATTTGTGGCAACGTTACGGAGAGATGTGATGTAGGTTTGGTTCAGTGTTTCTTTTGTTTTTTGTGTACTTGCCAATATTTTGGGGGCATTAAATGTAACTTGTTGCTAATGTATGAATCTGCCTATGTAAGTTGTTGCTAATATATGAATCTGCCTATGTTAGTTGTTGCTAATGTATGAATCTGCTGTCACAAGAAATAGAATTCTGCTGTCACAAAAATCTCTTTTGGCAATTTGGGGAGTCTTCTGCAGACTCTTTTGGCTCTATTTGGGAAAATCTCCAACTTGTTGGAGAGACTATCTAGATCTCTGAATTGCAACTCAGATTGATCAAAAACTATAAACTATGAACTTCTGATAAAAAACTATATACTATTACTTCCAACCAACAGATGCTATATAGACATTCATTTAAAAAGAGGATCCCATGAAAATGCAGAAATGCTGAAATCAACTCTGCATTGGTAGTCATCTCAAAAAATAGTTAACTCGACTTATGAACTTAAGAATCATATAAGCACGGGTTCGCACCATGAAAACCATATGTTCTATACTAAGAGCTACAAAGTTCAGATTTCAACTCCAAGAGCTACAAATCCAGATTTCAATACTAAGAAGGTTTAAACATAGACATTTCAATTGACAAATACTAAAATCCACTTCGAGAAATGATTTTTCCTTGAAGTTCCTCGTAGTAGGCTTTTTGTATAGGATTCAACATAGACATATCCATTGACATAATCGCATGATCCTCTTTCCTTTGTTCCCTTTCATTCATCATTGCCAAGTACTGTAGTTGCGCCTCCCTAGCCTCGTTCCTCTTTTGACGATCAACAGCCTTTTCTTGATCTCGTTCAATACTACGAGAGGATATCATCGTCAATGCTTCAACAATTTTGGTCTGGTTGGCTGCAATTTCATTGTACTTGTCATCATTGATTGCCTTCATCTTTTTCTTCTCTTTCTCACCCTTTGAACCTGTTGGTCGTTTCAACATCTCCGGGGACGTTTGTTGGTCCAAATCTACATCGAACTCGCACAACGTCGGAGCAGTTGGAGTCGAGCATGATGTTTGGTTATTCGGGTTGTTTTGTGGTGTTCTTATTGCATTCCACTTGCAACTATGACGTAATATTTCCCATGAAGTATCAAATGTGAAAGGCCTCTTTTGGAAAACGTGATACATACGATGAGCCTCCTTAATCTGGGGAAAAAAAATCAGCATATAAGTTGCATAAAACATATCCTATATAGCACAATAGTTTTTTTTTTTTATCAATAGTTCAATTCGAAAATTGCCCACCTTGTCTTGTTCTCCCATTCCACTTTGGTTCTTCCTTTGTACTTGCTCAAGAAAACCACAAAATTTATTCACAGCTTTTTGCATCAAAGCCCACCGATGAGATAAAGAATTAGTAGTTCTATTTTGTTGGACATTTGCTTGTGAAGAGAAACATACCCGTATACGCTCCCAAAAGACCGCCATAGTCTGACTATTACCTGTAATTGGGTCTTGAGAGATAGCCAACCAAGCTCTACAGAGTGCTTCATCCTCCTCTATGCTAAAAGCTTTACCACGGACACGAGAATTTTGGGTTTCTGGGGACACTGTGGAGTATTGGCTTTCAATTTGAACTCCATGAGTTTCCTCAAAGTTGAACGAGTCCTCCTGATCAAAAACTTGAAAGTCATCCATGGTGAATTTAGGGTTGTGAAAAATATAAGCTCTGAAGGATATTGTGGGACAAAATTTTGACACAAGTGCAGTGGTTTATATAGATGCAAGAAGAAATCGGTTCAGATTTCCTATTCAAATTGATGGGAGAGGAGAGGTTGCAGAACCGTACCTGAGTCTTGCAGAGTAACGTTGGCTTTGTTGCAGGGTACCGTTGAAGATGAATGGCAGACTTGTAATTACAGTGCATCAAACATAGTCGTTGTGGATTTGGTTCAGGGCAACGCGTCTCCCTTCATTTGGGAAAAAAAAAGGGTAAAACTTGATTTGATATAGGTTTGGGTAGAAGACTGGAGCAGAAAATTAGGGCTTTTTTACTCAGATTCAAATCTGAGTTCAGATTTGAGTGTACGCTGGAGTTGCTCTAATTAAATAATTATCCTATTTAGAGGTAGCATGTACGTTTTCATTTCTGTCATTTTAAATGGTTATGTTTTTATCCTTTTTACTTGTAAAATACCTTATGTACCCTTTTATAGTGATAAGTATTAATGTACATAAATATTGTTGCCTAATTAGGTGGGATGTAGTTTTCCTAATTGCGTGGATTTGATTTAGGCTACTGTTATTGCCACGACCTATTGTTTTAATGCCACGACCAATAAACTGTCCTTTACAAATTTACCCCTTCTCTCTCTCTCTCTCTCTCTCTCTCAATGGTTATGGCGGTGAAACCCACTTCCCTCTCTTCCGGCCCTCTCTTCTCCAGCATCCTTTATTTGACTTCATCCATTATGAATCCCCAAAATCACCTACCACGATATCCACCTCTCCCGTCCGACACCAATGTTCTATCCATTTCGTTTCACCTCTCCCATTGTGATGTTACAAATAGGCAACATGGAGCGCAAATAACATACTTGTGTTTTCTCTCTCCCAAAATGTGAACCAATTGTCTGTTGCCGACAGGATGAAGTCGAAAGTAAAAGAAATTTACAGCACATCAAACCAAATAACCCCAACCCATTTTTGAAATTCCCCCCCCCCGGATCCTTTGTCTCAAATTGTGTTTATTTTACAAAAAACAAGTCTTGTGGTTCTATTGAGACGAAGTACAATCAATTGAGTGATAGGTACAACCCTATTTTCGTGATTCCAAAAATTAGGCAATGATTTGGACTTTCTGCAAAAACGACGTGTCGCGAAATAGATGAAAGAGAACAGCTTGAATCCTCACCTTGAATCAGTGGCCTCCGGTGAACGGGTTATAGGGGCGAAATAGATGAAAGTGGGTCTTTCAATGGTCTGGTCAGTGAGAGAGAGAGTAGTGAAAAGACGATAATTAATGGAGTAAATGTCGGAGGGGTAATCTTGTCAGTCAACATGAGCGGTCGTGGCTAAAGTTGTCGTGGATTTATCAGCTCCCTTTGATTTACTATCATTTAAAAAGGATAAAAGGGGATAGTTCAAATCATTATTTATTCTTTAAAAATTGTTATAGGGTCCATTATAGCTTTTTATAACACCTCTAGTCCACCTAATGTTTTCATAACATCTCTAATCCACCAAACCACTTTTTTTATTCTCTTAGGTCCATTCTATTTTTTTACTAGACAAATGTACCCTTACATTAAATTTAATACATAATATACCTTTGCCGGAAAAGTCGCCGGCGCCGGAAAGTCTGCCGGAAAATTTGCCGGGAAATTGGACTTCGTCGGAAATGTTTGCCGGAAAATCTTGTCGGCGCCGGAAAAGTCGCCGGAAATTGGACTTCGCCGGAAAATTGACCGGCGCAGATGTGGTTATCTGAACTATGTCATTTTCTTTAAAAACCTACTTAGGATCAGATGTGATTATCTTGACTCGCAAGAGGTGGTTATCTGTACTCATAAGATGTGGTTATCTGGGCATATTTTTGTTTAAAAAACTTACTTGGGATCAAGTCATCAACCACCCAAGCACTACAAGGTAGCAGCATAAACCCTCACAAGAGGTGGTTATTTTTGTTTACTATGTCTTTTTTTTTTTAAACCTACTTTGGATTAGATATTGTTATCTAGACTCAAAAGATGTGGCTATCTTTAATGGGGATTGCTTTTTAGCTGTGAACTTGCATGTCCAAAAAACAAAAAAACAAAAGAAAAAGCATAAGCAAGAGCATTGGGAGGAGAAAAGAAAAAAAAACAGATGGTGTAATGATGACATTGATGAGAGTAAAAAACAAAGAAAAAACAATTTAAAGCAAACAAATAAGTTAATAACAAAACAAGTTTTAATTGACCAAATAGAATGAAAATAAGAGTATTAAGGAGCATCACAATATAGCTGATGGTGTTGTAGCTAATTATTCTTTCTAATATAAGGCTGATAAAGAGTTTTAATAGTGGGCTAGTGGCTCCCACCTATGACCTACCATTTATGCTTGTATTCCCAACATACATTACTGTCCTTATGACTTATATCCTTGGAAAAGGAGAAGTCAGTAGCAGAACAGCGTGAAGAATAAAAACAAGTTCAAGATCCAACAGGAGACTTCGCCGGAGAAGAAGTTGAAGGGCTGCCGGAATGTGCCAAAAGGCTCAAAAAACTCACTTCTGGCTTTGATATTCTCCTTCTCTGTGTTTTTCTTGCATTTCCTTTTATTTTTTGACTGACCGATGTCCATGGCCGGTACTCGCCGGAAAGGCCAGAATTCGTCGGAACTCTCCCGTACGGTCGAAACCCGCCGGAATGTTAGGAAAATATTAGGTGGACTATAGATCTGAAATGTCCGGCCGATTTGAGGTGATGTTGATACCGATGGAGTTCACGAGGATGTGGGGGAGCCGATCGGCGGCGTCACCGAGGATCTAGGCGGGGTCAGAGGCTTCGGTTTGGAGAAAGGCGGCGCGCGGTGGAGGATCTGTGTGGCAGTGGTGTTGATTTGTGAGGCAACGACGGAGAGAGAAGGGGGTCACCGGAGATGGAGGAAACCAGGAGTTTTCAACGGCAGCAATCAACAGGCGATTGGCTCTGTGTTTGGTCGCGTATAAGTGGGGGTAGTCTGGTCTTTTGTTATTCTAGTGGATCTTATGTCTTAGAGAATATATGGGTGGACCTTACACTATAGGAAATTGCTATAGTGGACCCTATACCAACTCTCCCTTTATTCTTTCCAAAAACACAAAATCCTTTCCTAATGGGAAGTGATAATGCCAAAACTGTTTTTGTTGGTGCCAAAACTCTAGTGCATAAAAAGTTTGTACTTTGCACATGGTACAAGCCTATTATGCACTAGAGTTTTGGCACTACCAAAAACAGTTTTGGCATTAACATTTGCCTTCCTAATTTGGTATTCACATTAATGTTACAAACCAAATACTTTCCCATTCAAAACAAATATGTTTACCATGATCTTTGAATAAACTTAAAGAGAAAATTTCAAATAAACCCTTGAACTTTTAGCCAATTCTAAAAAAAACACTTGGATTTCAGTCGTCAATAAAATCACACCCAAACTTTATATTCCATTAACAAAAAACCTATACCGCCATGGCGCGGCTGTGCCGGCCTCGTTTCGACGATCAGAGACATTCACAGTGTAGAGCATGTTGAATACTATAAGTGTACCAATAATCAACTCGATCGGATATGTTTAAATGCGTCATCGGAACACAAATACCTTGAAAGAAATGGAACACAAATGGACACAAACACTGGATCAAAACCACCATTTCAAGTTATTTGTGTTCCGATGAGGCACTTAAAGATATCTGATCGAGTTGATTTTTGGCACACTAGTAGGACTCGACGATTTCTACGCAATGAACGTCTCCGATCGTCTAAAAAATGCCGACGCGGCGGCGCCATGAGGCTGCACAGTACACCCCCCCCCCCCCCCCCCCCCCAAATTCGTTTTTGACAGAGGGAGTTAACGATGTTTAACTCTTAGAGCCCTACCTACCATTTTAGTTGTGCACTAGGATAAGTTTTTCAAAAATGTGGTCTATGATGTACTGATGAACGATCCAAACCGTTGATTATTTTCCAAATAATTTTGCGAGATAACCTAGAAAATTTCAACTCAATCGGATACATGTAAGTTCTTGATCGAATCGTCAAATTATTCATTCAAAATTCAGGATCCTATAATATTCTATGAAACCTTAAAAATTGGATCGGGCACTTACATGTATCCAATTGAGTTGAATTTTTCAGTGTTAAATCAAAAGAGTATTTCAAAAATAATCAACGGCTTAGATAGTTCGTGTGGGATCCCAGAGTGCCAGGTTCACAGAGTCCCAGGCGTTCAACGTCTCGGGCTACTTCAGCAGTTCCGGCTTCAGGCCGAGTCCTTCGTTCTTCTGTAGTCCAGGAGAGGCGGAGGGAGAGTGTACAGAGAGAGGAGTCTGCAGAGAGCTGTAGTACTAAGAGCCATCCTCCCACGCCGGAGGAGTATAGACATTTAGGATACGTGCCACCGAAGCGTCCTCGTACCTGAGATAGTTGTTAGTAGTAGCTTTTTATTAGGTGGGGCCTGCGTGCCTCGTTTTGATTTGGGCGCCTGTTTAGCCCTTCTGTAGAGATGGCCTGCGAGCCGTGGTAGTAGACCCAGCATTGGACCTGTTTGCCCCTGGACATGATTATGCTCATGATGTGGATATTTCCGTTTTGGTTTTATAAAAACTTGCACCTTGATTTTCTTTTATTCACATTAGCAATGAATTTGAAAAATCAAAGTTTGCACATGAGTATTTAGTTAAGATAGCTGAACTGAGAATAATGAACTTGCATATAGAGAAACTGACTCGTATTCGTGGTTGTGACTCACATGACTCGATGAAATAATGAAATAAAGGAACTAGCTTTTAAACAGATACAATGCAATAATTCAGGAGCCAGGTTACGAACGGGGAAGGGTTTTAATACACCCCGCTCGCCCGATTAAAATCGGTCTTTACTAAACATTTGTGGGATTTTTAGAAAATATTTTAATGCCGAATTTTAACAAATAAACATTTTAAACCAAGCAAAGCAGACGATAATAATGAAAAACAAGCAACTAGCATGTGAATTACAGTAAATATACGAAAATCAAGGGTTCAAACTGTTCATGCAAGGTACTGATTAAAATTTCAAATTTTACAAAAAGTGTGTCGTGCGGCACACTAGGTGTCCCATGCAGTACAGAGAGTGTGCCATGCGGTACAGAGAGTGTGCCGTGCGGCACTGTTCATCATTCCAACGGTCCAATTTTCAAAAGAGTGCCGTACAGCACTCTAGGTATACCGTGCGGCACATGAGGAGTGTCGTGCGGCACTGTTTACTTCACAAATAGTTCAAAACTTTGGTTTTTCGAAATGATTGAATGGAAACTCATACAAGGCATGAAACTTGATAAAAAGCAGATTATTTTGGATATGAAAACAATGTGCTTAAGTAAAAGATGTTCCTCCTCACTAAATTATCCCGTACGAGGCGATATTTTCACCGTACGACGCAACCGGGAGGTTTTGAATTGAACTGGTTTTGATGTAACATGGGCATACCAAGTATGGAGATGATTTAGGGGATCATTCCATACTTGGTACGCCTCCCCTCAGGGTACCAAAGTTGAGAATTTTGGCGAAACGGCAATATACCTTCGGCTTGAACCTCTTGGATTGAACACCTCTGGACCCTTCTGACCACAGCTTGAACCTTCTATGGCCTCCAACTTCACTCTGGTACAGCAGCAAGGGTGGTGAATGAATGGAAACGGATGGGCCTAGGGTGATGAACTCATGGTTTTGAAATCGAAAAACAGGAGACCAAACTTTCTGACCGAGTTTGCTTTGGAGGAGGTTATGAGATTGATTTCTGGAAGATTAGGGGTAGTAATGAAGGTGGTTTACAATGGAGAAGGTGTTTTTGACAGGGTTTTAGAGATAGAGTTTCATGGTGTTCTTCATCATTTTTTTTTTCGTCTCCCATTTCCGTTGAACTCGATCGGGATTTATAGGCGAGAGGAGAACTTGGCTCCCAAGTTTGCTTGATGCCCACACATGGTGATGATGGCTAGGAGGTAGCCTTTCATCCTCGCACGAAATAATGATCAGCAGGGAAACGAATTCGTCAACATTTTGAGTTGCTGAGAACTCTGCAAAAGCTGTGTGACAAGTGACAATGCCGTACGACACACAAACTGTGCCGTGCGGCACACTAGCTGTACCGTGCGGCACACTAGCTGTACCGTGCGGTACTCTTTCACCGCCAAAATTTAAAAGGCTGTTGTACGTGACTGAGGTTGTGCCGGGCGTGAGAGATGAGTACCGTACGGTACTGTTGACTGAGTTGACTTGAAGAGTTTCAATCCGAGAGGTCTCCCGGGTATTTCTTTTCATCATCGGGGATAAAAACGTGTACGAAGGCCTCATTTTTGGGGTGTCTACAACAAGCTTTTTCGTTCTCTCTATTTTCCTCTAATTTTCAGTCTTTTGGCCTAAATATTTTTGTTTGTCTTTATGATTTTTGGATTTGTTAGGGTTTTGGGATCTATACTATAGGAGAGACAGAATAAAAATTGCAGTTTAAGTGGAAAGTGAAGGTGAAATTTTGCCTAGAACCCGTTGGTCTTTAATTATTTTTTATTTGTTTACCGCAATTGTTTCAATGAGAATCTAACATGAACAAATGCAGTTCTCCAAGCTTCCAAACCTGAATCTCCTTCAGGCCAAACGAAAGCCCGGTGTTTTTAATCTGTTTTGATTTTGCAAGATTGAATGATGAAGTTTTCACGGTCATCCATTGTTTTCGTTGCGTCTTATATTACACAAACAAACTCATACTGCCATTGAGTATTAACAATTCAAAAGATGGCTTCGTCAACTAATTTTTTCCCCACGGTATTTGGTTGTGCTCCCAAACCACTGAATGGTTACTCCTCACTATCTCTTTGCTGTGTTGCAGGCGTTGCTTTTGGAACTACTCTAGCGATGCATGCCATTTCTTTCCTTGGCCCAAGCAATGACACAATTACGCTGGCGACGGAGGCAGTGGGCAATTCCTATGATGCTATTGCTGAGAAATCGATGAATGTTGTTCCGATGCAATCAAATCTAACTTGGCTAACATGGTTTGGCTGGCATCAAAACGATTCAAATAAATGGGGACGGACATCGAAGCTAGGTATTATCAAATGAGAGTTGTGTTTTTTTTATCCGTTCTATGTTTCTTTGTTCTCCCTCATCGATTAATTTGATTTTTTCAGTTTCTTCATTTTTTCTGTTGCCCTAGCAACAAATCAAAGCTAGGGCTGCTACTGTAAGCTAATTTTTTATGACGATTTATTGCCTAATTTTCCCCCTATTTGTATTATTTGTATAGGTCTCATCCATTGTTTCTCTTCATTTAGACCGTCTTAAGTTCGGCATGCAGACAAATGAGGTACTTGAAAAGCCTATGCTGTGGATCTCTTTTCTATTTCACTCTCAAGGCAATTACATGGTTACTGTTAATTTGGAGGGAGGGTTTTGGCCTCATATAGGTAAAATGCCCAATTAGGCATTGATCTGTTATGATCGGGTCCTTCAAATGCCCCTAGTTTGGTAGTTTCTTAAAGGGTAGGATAGCTTTCCATGACAATTTAACTTGATTAGCTACCTTGAGTAAAAGTTTCGTGAGAATCATTGACAAAACACTTAAAAACTTTAAGTAAAAAGGGAGGAGATAAAATTATACTCCTAGCATGGTTGCGGCCGCATCATAATCGTCGTGACGTCCTTTGTACAATTACAAATTACGACTAACGGCCAAAAGAAGTTCACGACGGAAGAAGTTTGAAACATCTATATGTATTGTCTTATTTGTACTTTGTTCAATTTCAGCCCATAATTTTTTTTTTAACTTTTTTGATTTCTACGAATGATTAATCATATATTTTTTTAACGAAAAGCTAAAAAAATAGATTCCTAGAAGTCAAACTGACCGTCTTTAATGAAAATTAATTTAGGCCACATTGTTACTGTGAGGGGTATTTTCCCGAGCAGTACAATGTCACGTGCACGGCGTTAATACCACGTGAGGGTATAGTAGTTCCGGGGTACCACGGGAAGGGTCCTTAATGCAATGCCGAGCTAATTGGACCACGTGTATGGCTGTGCCGTACTGTAACGTCACGAAAGGATGTAGTTGGCAGTTAGACTGTCCCAGAGGATAGCTCGGCATGACTATCTAGAAAGGTCCTTTACGTAATAAAGGACGAATCCTGAGTTTAAAGGGATCGGGATGGAGATTCCATAATGGCACGAAGAGTCCAATATGGAATTAAGTCCTAAAACAATGCGAGGTCTTGTATAAGGAAATTATGTTAACCAATCAGGGATGAATCCTAATTGGAAAGGTCTCCCAATGCAATAAGGAAATCTTTGGCGCGAGAGGCCTAGGGGAGTACAATGACCAGAATCTATAAATAAGACATTCAACCTATGCTGAAAGGTACGCTGTAATTCATTATTTACATGCTTTGTGTGAATTAGGGTTTCCTCTTAGTACGTGATACTAACTGAAGCATAGGAGGGCCCACCGCCGACAAGAGGCGTGGGTGCTTCTCACCGTGTATTGTCTTGCAGTGCTAGGGTTCCGGCGAGGGGAGCATATTGTTGATCTCATAGAGCGTGGAAGATATGTACCCAGATTTTTCCCCTCTACAATTGGCGCCGTCTGTGGGAAGCGAAATCTGAAGAAGATCAACAATATTGGATCAAAGCACAAACACCACGTGAAGGTGACGATAGTGATAAAACGCCGTGTGCAGTTAATGCTACGAAGAAAGCAACGCTAGATGCGCACAATCGAAAGTGTGTGACAAGGAGAAAATTGTTTCAGATGTATATGTACTATCTCAGCTGCAAGTTAAGTACATAAAGAAGGTGGATCTAATTCCGTTTTTAAAAGATACGCTACCTGATTGTCCCGATATCATATTTGGGATAGGCTCTGATCTACATATGATTTATGTGGTTTTGCCTAATAAAGATGATGTCTTGGTTTTTATGGCTTTACCCCTAATATTATTACGTCTTTCTCATGGTAGCTTACCAAAATCAGGTTACCGATTAGAAAATCTGGTTAAATCTATATTAGAAATAGTGCAAACTCAAGATTACGAGAAAAGTCTTGAGCGAATGAAACATCAGATGAAAAATCTCGATCGGCGAATGAATAATCGCGAAAGAGAGATCAAACGATTTGGAACGATGCATACAAGGGCGTGGGATAGAATATCTTGCTTTGAGAATGAATAATCGTAGACGAGACCAAAAAAAAATATACTCTAAAAAGGAAGTAAGTACGGCTGGGAAGAAGCTAGGTCGGGCAGCAAGTATGGGCCTGTGCCGCTTTCTTTCTCATCGGAAAGAATTTAAGTTTATGGGTTCAGTCACATGGATTCATTGAAATCAAACCCAAAAAGATCCATAAACGATCAATACAAAGACAGGATGTTACAAAATTGTCTGAATCGTCGTGATGGAAGTACGGCAGTAGTACTACAACAGTGCTAATTTCTCAGAAAATCGCCAAGGGTCCAACGGGTGTTTCCTGATTCTTACGTGGATGTTAGGAATAAAGTTGATGTTTATGGAGAGAACTGATGGAGTGTCATGAATGAGCAGCAATAATTATACTGCTACAAACTGCCGTGTTTTTGTTGTGATCGAGAAAAGGGGTCAATGGATTCGAGGGCTAAAGTTCCAGTGTTAGTGAATACTAATCTGAACACCCATATTGCAATCGATGTATGTCCACATTCTATTGCTGGTTATCTTAAGACGAGGCAACTCTCTTTTACAAGACAAGCAACAATTAAAAGGAAAATATAAAAAAGGAGATTAAGGTTCCTGAGAAGAGGACCACGCACCACAGCACCCGCGTTGCGACAAAAAAACCACGAGTTCAGCTTCAAGCCCGGGGCCACGGCTGGAACAAATTAAACAAAAGAAAAAAGGTCAGAACCGTCTTTAACATATCCTTTGTTTTAGTTTATTTTATTTTTTACTTCTAGAGATGGATCAAAGTCCATGGCGAGAAGTGTTCGGGACTATGAAAAAAGTCACAGGGACAAAGGATGAGACTTTGAAGGAACTCACTCAGCTCATGAGAAAGAGTGAGCGCGAGATCTAAGCGCTGAAACTATGGCTCGACACGAAAGGACGGGAAATAGAAAAAGTACTAGTAAAACTTGCACCTTACCAGGAGCAGTTAGGTACAACAAGGAGGTGCACCGATGGGTGTTCGACATTGAGGAAGTTACCTCGGTAAAGCTAGTATTTGCTTAGTAGAATACAATTATGTTTTGCCTTGAATGAAATTATTTCTAGTATATATTTGTTGTACTTGTTCGGTCCTGGCAAAAACTAGCTGAATATGGGCCAAAAGCTCCTTGATTCCATATTGGGGAGCAGATATTGTTGACGAAAGTACAAGTAAACTTGAAAATCTGGCTAAGTATGAATAAACTTAAGCCACGACAATGAACAATGACTGGAATCCTGTTTATGTATGAAAAAACTTGAGGGCCAAGTTTGAATACACTTAGGCCAGTAGCAACGAATAATACTATATATATATATATACACCAAGCTTCCAATCCAAACTCCCGCATTCTGTTAAGTTACGGACCTCCACCTTCCCAATTTTTTTTTGAAAATCTGAACCGCTAGATGTGTTTAAAAGGTGTTTTCAAGGTCCATCGCGAAGATTTGGCAAAAAAAAATACCCGGAAGGGCTTGATCGGAGCAGTTTTTCACAAAAACGCTATATGTTCGGATTGTCGAAATTTGGTCCGGAAAGTGAAGTCCGGACGGTAGGTCCGTATTTAGTGGTTTGGATAGGAAGGAGACTCTCTCTCTCTCTCTCTCTATATATATATATATAAACACTTGGGCTTTTACCTAAGTACGAATAAACTTATGTAATTTGTCGAGCACGAGTATGCTCGAAGAGTATGTGTGAAGAAATATAGCAATGAATAATGCTAAAAGGCTTATAGCAATGAATAATGCTAGAAGGCTAGACAAGCGCAAACAAACTTGAGCTATTCGCTGAGTATGAGAAAACTTGGGCGTTTTGCGAAAGTACGAAAAAACTTATGTTGTAGCAATATTAGTGTTGAGAACTTGCTAAGTATGAGATGACTTAGGCTTGTTGCTATGTTTGAACAAACTTAATAGAATACAAAAGATTTGTTAAAAAAAAAAAGAGAAGATAAAAGCAGTACTATCTCAGAGATGGTATCGAGGAGGAGGATCGAGAAACTCCCCCGAGACGGGAAGGAGAATTCTCCAAGAGACGTCGAAGTCTCCAAACTAGTAAAGGTATAGACCACAGACTCCTCCCTCCATGAGAAAGGAGGAGAAAATCTAGATCAAAAAATAAAATTCAAGAACTATGTGTATGGATACAGTCCTCTGATTTCTTTTGTGGGCCATGTGAAAGGTTCAAAGTTTTTAGTGATAAGAAATTGTGTGGTATGTCTTAGTATGAACTGCGTGTAAAGTTTCATGTTTTATACAAGTAAAGGCTATGAACAAAGTTCTGTGTTTTATATGATTTTGCATTTGATTGAAGGAAATTACGAGAAAAATTTATGTCGCATGCTTAAGCACTTGATTGATTTGAATATGGAACCAAAAACGAGGAATTTTGATTCCATATTGGGGAGCAGTAAGTGTATGTGAGTGTATGTAACCCATGCTTGAAAATAAGTGCATGTGCCCCATGCTTGAAAACTTTAGGACAAGTACGAATACTTGGGTCTGAGCAACGAGTTGCTCAAACTAGAAATATTTCTAAGTACGAATAAACTTAGGAGAAAAATTAAGTACGAATAAACTTAATTCAGGCTAAGTACGAATACACTTAGGCGAGCATATTTAAGTATGAATAAACTTAGGTTAGGACAAGTACAAGTACTTGGGCCTGAGCAACGAATTGCTCGAATTTGACAAATTCTAAGTACAATTAAACTTGGAAAAAGGCTAAGTACGAATATACTTAGGCTAGTAAATAGTGAGCATGAATATACTTATGACTAAGTGTGGAGAAACTCAGAAGTATTTAAGCCGGAGTAAATTCGGATTTGCATAGCTGAGTACGAATAGACTCATCCAAACAAGAGCTAAGGCGTTTTGAAGCTTGGCTGAATGAAATCAGTCAGATATGAACACGATCAGGAAAATCCCTCAAATTGGAAGGTTGGCCCGAACATGGAAGGTTATGCAAAGTTACAGAGATAGCTCGGATTGAAGCTTATCGCCTAAAAGAATTGGATGGAAATCAGTGCTAGTGCCATGGAATATACAGATGAGTATAGAATTACTTTTGGCAGTTTATATTTTGAATATTTAGATACGAGTTGTTGTAGTAGAATTACGAACAAAATTCCATAGAAATTATTGGTTATTGATCTCATTCAGTTACGAGTTGCATTGTGATGGAGTTAAGAATAAAATTCCATCTTGCTTGCAAAAGTTATTATATCATTTTTTAAGCCTAGTCTAATTACGAATAAGCTAAGTATGGACCCTTCGCCTCCATTTGGAGAGCAGAAACTTGTGCCAAGTATGAAGAAGCTTTGGCTTAAGCAACGAATATTGCTTGAAAATTGCTTAAGCAATGAATACTGCTTGAGGGGAGTTAAGTATGAAGAAACTTTGGCTTAAGCAACGAATATTGCTTGAAAAATTGCTTAAGCAATGAATACTGCTTGAGGGGAGCCAAGTATGAAGAAACTTTGGCTTAAGCAACGAATGTCGCTTGAAAATTGCTTAAGCAATGAACACTACTTGAGGGGAGCCAAGTATGAAGAAACTTTGGCTTAAGCAACGAATATTGCTTGAAAATTGCTTAAGCAACGAATATTGCTTGAAAATTGCCAAGCACGGAGATACTTGGACAATAAGCGGCAAAAATTGCTTGATATTTGCTATGTACGACAAAACTTGGGCTGTAAGCAATGAATGTTGCTTCAATTTTCCTGAGTACGAAAATACTTAAGTTATGAGCAACGGGTGATGCTCAAAATCTACCAAGTTCGAAGAAAACTTGGGTACTTCACTAAATACAGGGATATTTATGAATTGTGTTGAGTATGAAGAAACTCATGTGTAAGAAGCAAGCAATGCTTAAAATTTGCTAATGAATGATTAGATTGTTGGTAGAATGTGGAGTGGGTAAAATACAGTTACCCACAAAAAAGGAAAATCACGTGCTAATTAACCACCACGTGAGGGTAGTTAGCTCGGGGTTGTTATATAGAGATTCCCTAACCCTATGCCAAGAGGGGTTGACCACGAATAAAGGTCAACATACTAAACTAGGCACCAAGTGAGGGTGTACTGGCTCGGCAGTAGCACAAAAGGTATGGAAGATATGGCCGAGCTATTTAGGCTACGAATATAGCTTAACAACATTCTGGAATACATAACTCAGCCCAATGCCAGCTCGGCATAGATGGGCTGAGCTATGTACGAGTTATGCCGAGCTATGTGGAAGAACGACACTGCTTTAATATATATGGCGGTGAGACATTCCAGAATGTTCTAAATCTGTTTCTTATGTGATAATAAGCAATCCAGCGAATAAAAGGATTGATATAAGCATTCCTAATATAATAAGGAATGCACAGCATATAGGAAGGAATCCTATATGGAAAATATCACTGCTGCAAGACGAGATCTTGCAGAATATGGAAGCGTTATTCCTAATAGGAAGAACCCCATTAGGAGGAGTTTCCTAATGCAAATAGGAAACAAAGGCAAACATGATGCCCTCATCAATAGAGATCCCCACCTGTAACTAAAGCATAACACCCATAAGTAAAGATTTAGGGTTCTAGAGAAGAAGCACATGATCACGACCATACGTGGATTTGATCCCCGTACAGAATGAGAAGATACTTAAAGACAAATGGCAATGAGGATGCCAAGTACGAATACTCTTTTGCTGAAAGAAGTGAACACTGCTGATGCTAAGTGCGAACAAACTTAGCAAATGGGAATATATATCACAAGTAACGCAAGAGAGATCTTTTGCCGAGCATGAAAACGCTTAGGCAGAGCTTGATCGCAACGGAAAGGGCTGAATGGATGAAGCTGAGCAGAATACGCATAGCTTTACCTAATGTTGGACCACGAATTCCGGGGATCACATTGTATGGAAGAGCTCTCTTAGTTAGTGTTTTTGTTTACGAATATAGGCAAACGCTAAATAGGCCTGAAATATTGCTCATGAGAAGCCGCATGATAGTAAAATCTACTAAAATGAGGAGCCAAGCACATGAGGGAAGTCAAAATTTGCTCTACCGATCAACTTCGTCTTGGAATTTGAAATTTCCCGTGACTATGAGAAAGTCACCGTCATTCCATCAAGCAATGTAAGGTCTATCTCCGTGCCCAGGAACAAAAAACACTAAGCAAAGTCCAATGGGCAGTTCACTTGAACGGCAATGTAAATGCCGACCAAAGGATTGTGTAACAACATACGAATATGCGATAGGTAGCGAGAGGAGTACATGGAGCTTTAGCCGTTATCCCCGAGCATAAGATAACAACTAAAGCTGGGGAGCAAATGTGACGGGTATTTTTCCGAGCAGTACAACGTCACGTGCACAGCGTTAATACCACGTGAGGGTATAGTAGTTCGGGTGTACCACGGGAAGGGTCCTTAATGCAATGCCGAGCTAATTGGGCCACGTGTATGGTTGTGCCGTACTGTAACGTCACGAAAGGATGTAGTTGTATTAGTGCCGAGCTACTAATAGCTCGGCACCATCACGTGCCAGTAGATGAAGGCTTTGCCGCGTAGTTTTTAGCTCGGGCAGTTAGACTGCCCCAGAGGATAGCTCGACATGGCTATCTGGAAAGTTCGGGAGAGGTCCTTTACGTAATAAAGGACGAATCCCGAGTTTAAAGGGATCAGAATGGAGATTCCATAATGGCACGAAGAGTCCAATATGGAATTAAGTCCTAAAACGATGCGAGGTCTTGTATAAGGAAATTATGTTAACCAATTAGGGACGAATTCTAATTGGAAAGGTCTCCCAATGCAATAAGGAAATCTTTGGCACGAGAGGTCTAGGGGAGTACAATGACCAGAATCTATAAATAAGACATTCAACCTATGCTGAAAGGTACGTTGTAATTCATTATTTACATGCTTTGTGTGAATTAGGGTTTCCTCTTAGTACGTGATACTAACTGAAGCATCGGAGGGCCCACCGCCGACAAGAGGCGTGGGTGCTTCTCACCGTGTATTGTCTTGCAGTGCTAGGGTTCCGGCGAGGCGAGCATATTGTTGATCTCATAGAGCGTGGAAGATATGTACCTAGATTTTTCCCCTCTACAGTCACGTTTGATCGTTGACTTGTTTGATTTTTGTTTCTAGGTTTTTGGTGTTGTAGGTTGGAATCCTAAGAACTTTTCTTGTCTTCCTCTTCCTTCGTGACATGCCATCTTCATCATATTGATAGTTGGATAGAATTATGGTTCACCTTGATTTGTCGAGAAGGACGTTCTACAGCATGTCTAAGCAGATTCATTATCAAAGACCATCATTAAAGTATTACTATTGGGACTTCATTCCCTGTTAAATCTGTGGCCTTTCAATTGAAAAATAGATGCTTGTATGATTGTTAATTATTTATTTATTTATTATTATTTTTTTGATAACCGAGGAACATCCCTACAATAGGCCACTAATTGGACCCACTGCACGACCCAAACCTCGGAGGGAGCTGGGGCAACCCACACCAATCACGGCCCCCTGCTTAGCACAGGTACTCACCCTATGGGGAATCGAACACCTGACCAAAGGGACTACCCCTAAAGTGAGACACTCGCCCTAACCACTGGGGCAACCCCTGGATGTGTGTTAAATTTTTTTTCCTGATGCACAGGTTACAGATTTTATGGAAGGAAGCTCACATACTAGGACAACCTCACCATCCACATGTTATGGCATTCTATGGTGTAGTAGACTTCATTTCCTTTGGTGTTTTCCTTTTTTAGTTATGGGTCAACACAGAATGTACCGCTATTCCTTTTGTCCATTCTTCCGACACTATATCACGCGTTATCATAACCTTCAAATCTTCACTTCTGCTAGGTTTCATGTGAAGATAATTCTAAGCCCTTAGAAACAGGCATACTCAGAAGATGCGTTGAGAGTCCTTCACAACTTAAGTAGCAAGTTGTAAGAGTCTTCCCGTAGCGCATAAGTAACTTGTAACATCTTAGCCAGTTACAAAAAATGAAAATTAAATCCCCTAGTTTACTCTTGCTATGCTTTTCATGCAGCCACTCTTGATAGGAGTGATACAGGTGTTTGTTCACACCTTTCATTGAAATGTGCCTAATTTCATTTTCAGGACTATCAATCTATGAAGAAGATCATGGATGCGGCCTTTGGTATCAAATATCTACATGAGAAGAATATTGTTCACTTCTATTTCAAGTCGCATAATTTACTTATGAATATGAGGGATCCTCAGCGGCCAGTGTGCAAGGTGGTCAATCGTAGACTTATTTTTGTGGTTAAATTGGAATTCTTTCTGTTTTGGTTTTTCTTTTCGGTGGTGCTTCACCAAAAATTGATGCCGACTTCTTCATCATAAATGTTCTATTGTACAATCTTTTGACTGGTCACTTGCTTTCTGGTCAGATTGATGACTTTGAGTTTATTAGATGATAAGCAGAGGACGCTGATCTCAGAAAAATATGGTTACAGATAAGGTGATATGATCGTCTTCAAATATCATGAAACAGTTCCAGCTTAGTTTTCTGTAATCTTTCCAATGGACAAGCTAAAAAGCAAGTGGATGTGCTTAGTTTTCTGTTTGACGGAGTCACGGTTTATAGAGACATCGAAATCATCATTTTGGATCTGGGTTTGTATTATGGGTAGTAGAGGTGGGTTACGTGTTACTTGGATGACATTCGTTTGTGGTGATATTATGATTGTAGTGTGGTGATTTACCCTAATTATTAGTATGTGCTTGTTAAAAGGAGTCTGTATTCTTAAACTGCATTTGTTCATGTTAGATGTATCATTGAAACAACTACGGTAAATAAATAAAAAACAATTGAAGACCTACGGGTTACACCTAGCGTGCTAGGCACGCGCGGAGTCACCTAGTTACCTTAAATTAATTAATGGGAAACATGGGATAACTAATATCTCCTCCCCAATTCCAATTCCCTTTCATTTAATTGCACGTACATTTAATAGATGGGAATCTAGTTCTTTTACAAACTCATCTATAAGAGCTTCTCTCTCTAAAATGAGAGCTTCTCTCTCTAAAATGAGAAACATGCCCTAAGTGGTCCATTTTCTTCCTTTCTTCCACCGTTGCTCTCATTTCTTTCTCCTACCTCCAGCCTACACTTTGTCCAGCCTCCTCCCTCACCATCTTCGTCTCCTCTCACACCCCTTTCGCCCGTCATTTTCTTTTCTGTTTCTTCGGTTTTTGCCCCTCTATGACTGACATCGGTATTCTAGATCTGGAAGAGGGCTCCGGTGACTCTGGAGTCAACAACAGTAGGTGTTTGGTGGGTCGAGTGCTGCACGGAAAACCCATTAAGGTTATGGTTCTAGACAATATCCTTAAGGCCGCGTGGAGAACGAGAGCTCCTTTTCACGTCGACGACTGGTCCAATAACACCTTCTTATTCCGCTTTGAGGACGTGGAGGATAAGCTCTCTATCCTGCAAGACGGGCCATGGTCTGTGATGGGTAATCTTCTGGTTCTTATTCCTCTCGTAGATGGTATGGTCCTCTCTGAGTTGGACTTCAATAAGTGTCTTTTCTGGGTGCAAATTCATGGTCTCCCAGTAGAAAAATTATGCAGATCCAACGCCAAAATTATTGGGTCTCGTTTGGGGAAGCTTATGGCGTTGGAAACTGGCTCTGATGGCTTATGCTTATCTAGGGGTTTTCTGAGGGTCCGGGTTGAAATCAACACCTCTCAACCTCTCCTTAGGGGTTTCTTCCTACGGGGTAAAACGGACTCTGGCAAAGATCGCTGGATAACCTTCAAGTACGAAAAGTTGCCTGACTTCTGCTATGCCTGCGGACGGATCAGTCATGACAACAGGGGGTGCCATTTTGTTACTAGGGAAGAAGGGGAACGGTTTGGCTATGGGCCGGAGCTTAGAACGGGAAGAGCTAGAAAGAGTGCCCTCCCCATTGAAGTTATTCGAGCAGAGGTGGATGCGGCGGAGGTCAGGTTGCAGAATCTTCTCCTCCGTAGGCCGGTGATTGAAATGCAGGAGAATGGAACGCGTGTGGTTAACGTCGGCGGGGAGCGGGTGGATCATACCACCTGCCATTTGAACCAACAGGTGCTTGGTGTGGGAGAGCACCTTTCACCTCAACGTACAGTTGGTGAGGTCACCTAGAGGCCAGGTGGCGTGCAATTGGGGAGGACAGATGTATCATGCTCCCATTCTTTGAGTACTGGCCAAGAAAAACCCACTGGTAAGATGGATCGTATTAATGCTTGCGGGCCGGGCCGGGTATTCACCCACTCTCTATCCTCATTTACTAATAACTTGTTACCACCTCGTGAGAACACCCCACCCAGACCTGAGCCAGATACGATTAAGGGCCCCACTTATTTCGTTACTGAGCCTCCGGACAGCCCACGGCCCACCCCAATACCACAGTCCCTTTTAACCTTTAACCAAAAATTTCCCCTCTCACCAAAATCCAGCCCCTTAACTGAGCCCAACCTATATACCAATCCCACCCATATAAATCCCCCAAAGTCCCCACAATCACAATTAGCCCATATTTCCCATGCCCTCCCCAGCCCAGCCCAACCTATTACCATTGCTAGCCCAAACCTCTCTCTTTTGATTCAACCTAGCCCATCTTCTGCCTTGACCCAATTTCTCAACCCATCTTCAAAACAAATCCAGGACCAAGCTCCAGACTCAACTCTTCCCCCTTGCTCCAACACTATACCCACCTCGACTGATATTTCCCTATCCTCTGTCTTTAATTCACTCTCTCTCAAGAGAAAATTTGTAGAGGACTCTCCTCCTCCCAACAGCTCAAAAATCCTACATATCTGCTCCCCATCCCAAACCCTCAACCCATCTCGAGTCAATGATAACCGTCCTTCCCGCAAGCTTAGAAGGGGCTCTCCTCGTTCTCCAGCTAATCCCAAGAAACGTTTTAATCCTTTGGGCCCGGCCTTCAATGAGGAGGGTTTGTGTGATATACCAATTTGCCAATGGCCAAACAATACCGGTGAGTCTACCCTTTTACCACCGGGTGCTTCAGATTCTTTTTTGATACAAGATGCTGGTTCAGATTGTATGGTGGTGGATGTTAATGGGCGTGTGGCTGGCCCTAAACAGCGACATTCCTCATGTTGATCCTAACCTGGAATTGCCAAGGAGTTGGGCGTACCTTGACGGGCCAGGCATTAGGTGATCTTGTCCGTTCAAACCGCCCCTCCATTGTCTTTCTAATGGAGTCAAAAAAATAATAAGGCCAAGTTAGAGGCCATCCGCCGCAAATTAGGTTTTCTCAATAGTTGTTATATGGATCTGGTCGGACTTTCTGGGGGTCTTGCTTTATGGTGGAATAATGATGTGGTTTTGATGTCGAGTTTTCTTCCAAAAATTTCATGCATGTGATTGTGACGGATATCTTGTCTCAGAAAATTTGGGCTTCAACCTTTGTCTATGGTTGTCAAACTAGGGCAGGAAGAGAGGTGGTGTGGGACGAGATTAGGAGAATTGCTCGTTCTGAAACCTTGCCTTGGATGTGTATGGGAGACTTTAATCAAGTTATGAGTGGACATGATAAAGTTGGAGGCGTTCTACCTAGTCAGAGGGCGATATCTTCTTTCCACGATATGATTACGGATTGCGGTCTAGTCGATTTGGAGCCCAAGGGTCCTAGATTCACGTGGAGGAACAACCGTGGTGGGGAAAATTTCATTATGGAGAGAATTGATATGGTCTTTGCCAATGCTAAGTGGAGGGAGCTCCATGATCAAGCCATGGTCTTTGTTGAACCAGCCATTGGCTCAGACCACAATCCTCTGCTTTTAAACACGGATTTCCCTCTGAACAAAGTGGGGAAACCTTTCCGCTTTGAATCTTTTTGGGTTACAAAAGATGGTTGTAAGGAGGTTATTGAGGACTCGTGGAATCATCAAAGGGAAGGGACTTTGATGTTCTATGTTTGCAAGAAACTAAAGGTGTGCAAAGAGAATCTTAAGATTTGGAGTAAACAAAAGTTTGGAGACTTACGGATCAGCATTGCATCAATAAAGGAGCAATTATGTGATATCCAACATCAGTTAGAATTGGGCTTTAACAATGATTTGGTGATGGAGGAAAGAAGGCTCAAATGTGTCCTTGAGGATCTTTGGCAAAAGGACGCCATGTATTGGCACCAACGGTCAAGGATCAAATGGCTGCAAATGGGAGATAAGAATTCGCGCTTCTTTCATCTTTCAACAATTCAAAGAAGGCAGAGGAACCAAGTTGTTAAACTCAAAGACAATGATGGGATTTGGAAGAATAATCCCAAGGAGGTGGCTGGTATTGTGAAAGAGTACTTCCAAGAACTTTTTAAAGCCCCCCCCCCCCCGGCGAGGTGCTTGGATGATCTGGTCGGGCTTATTGATCCATCTATTTCAGTGGACTGGAACGAGAAGCTTGTTCATGACATTACCATTGATGAAGTTCAGGCAGCAGTCTTTCAGATGGGGGCACTTAAAGCTCCAGGTTCGGATGGATTTCCTGGGCTCTTTTATCAGAATTATTGGAGTACAGTGGGCGAGGATGTCTTTAAGGCGGTCCAAATTTTTTTTCAGGAGGGGGTTCTTTTGTAAGAAGTTAATCATACCAACATTATTCTAATCCCGAAGGTTCCCAACCCAGAATCTATGAAACAACTCCGCCCTATCAGCTTATGCCGTTTTATCTATAAAATCATCTCCAAAGTTCTTGCTAACAGGCTTAAACCTTTCATGGATGATATCATTTCAGAGCACCAATCCGCCTTTATCCTGGGAAGGCAAATTCAAGACAATATTATGGTGGCGCATGAGGTCTTCCATTTCCTCAAACATAAGAAAACGGGACCCAAAAACTATGTGGCTATTAAGTTAGATCTCAACAAGGCGTATGATCGTGTTTGCTGGGATTTTCTATTTAAAGTTATGGAGAGATTGGGCTTCGACGCTAAGTGGATAAGTTGGGTCAAGCAATGTGTATGCTCGGTCACATACTCATTTGTAGTCAATGGTGGCCAGATTGGTGGGTTGACTCCTGGGAGAGGCCTTCGTCAAGGCGACCCACTATCTCCATACTTGTTTCTACTCGTTGTGGATGTCTTGTCGAATCTCATGCTCAAGGCAGTAATGCATAAATCGATTGGGGGGATTAAAATGCGAAAGAGGTGTCCCATGCTATCTCATCTTCTTTTTGCAGACGACTCCCTTATCTTCCTGGAGGCCGTACCCCAATTTTGTGCTAACTTCATGGAGCTCATTGAGAGCTTTAGTGAGGCATCTGGGCTCTCCATCAACATTCATAAGTCGAGCTTGTTCTTCTCGGCAAACACAAGTGAGGATGTTAAAAAGGCGACTAAGGAAATTCTGGGTATGGAGGAAATGGGTGAATCTACGCAGTATTTGGGCCTTCCTGCTTTCTGGGGGAAAATCGAAAAGGGAGGCATTGGGGTACTTGAGAGACAGGATTCTTCACAAAGCTCAAGGATGGGGTAACAACCACCTGAACCACGCTAGTAAAGAGGTACTCATTAAGTCACTTATGCAAGCTATTCCTTTGTATACGTTAATGTGCTTTAAAATCCCAATTTCAGTTTGTGAATGCCTGAATGCGGTGGTTAGGAATTTTTGGTGGGGGAGCTCTGAAAATTAAATGAGAGGAAAATCCACTGGGGTGCTTGGTATAAGTTGACGGATCCGAAATCTATGGGAGGTTTAGGTTTCAAGGATTTTGAATCTTTCAATATAGCTTTATTAGCAAAACAATTCTGGAGAATGGTGAAATGTCCTAATACGCTGTGGGCGAGAGTTTTGAAAGGGTTGTACTTCCCGTCTAAGTCATGGATGGAAGCTGTGAGAGGGCCAAAACCTTCGTGGATATGGACGAGCTTGCTGGAAGGTAGGAATTTAATCCAAGGGGGTATCCAGTGGTCTGTCGGTAATGGTGATCAAATTAGATTTTGGGAAGATAGTTGGGTTCAGGGTCTCCCTGGTGGTAAAGTATCCCCTTTGCCTAACACGAACTGTGAGGATTTAAAGGTCTCGTCTTTCATTAACCCCATAACCCGTAGTTGGGAGGTTGAAAAACTTAAGCATTGTATTCCTAATGAACAGGTACAGGAAGTGTGTAAACTGCCCATTTCCGTAACTGGAGGCCCTGATAAGTTGGTCTGGAGGAGTACCAAATCGGGTACGTATACAGTGAAGTCGGGTTATACCCATCAGAAAACTTCTATTTCCAAGGTCAAGCTGTCCAGGCCCTCATGTTCTTACACGCCTTCAAGCTCCATGTGGAACAGGTTGTGGAATATTCCCACTTTGCCAAAGATCAAGATATTCATGTGGAAAGTCGTACATAATTGGGTGGCTTGTAAGGCAAATCTTGTGCGCAGAAAATGTGGATCGAATTCTCTGTGTCCTATTTGTGATTCAGCGAGTGAAACTATGGAACATCTTTTGTTTCACTGCCCTTGGAGTAGGGCTGTATGGTTTGGGAGTTCTAAAGCTTTTTGGGTTGTTCAAAAGGAGATCAATGCAGTGGACAAATGGATGGAGGACCTCCTTTGTGGGGACTTGGCTAAGGAAACTAAAAAGGAAGATGTGGCGGAGATTATGCAAATTTGTTGGTCCATCTGGAAGGCAAGAAATAATTTTGTGTTTAAAAACAAGCTTCCTAGACCGGAAGAAGTGATCGAGCAAACAGCGTTGGCAAATAGAGACTACCTTTCTGCGGTTTACTCCTTTTCAAGTTGTATTCTTTCGAGTTCAAGTGGAGCGGTAAAGTGGGAACCTCCGCCTCCTTCTCGAATCAAAGTTAATACGGATGGACCATTTAAATCCTCCCGCAGCTTGGCTGCCTTTGGCATTATTGCTAGGGATAGTGGTGGATCGGCTCATTGGTGGAGATGTGGTAAAGTTATGGTGGCGATGTCCCTCTCAATTGAAGCATGGGCACTTCGCATCGCTTGTGCTATGGCGGTGGAGAAGAATCTGGATGATGTTATCTTCGAAACGGACTGTAAGAACCTAGTTAGTTATGTGGTCAACCCCAATGTTGAGTGCCCATGGGAAATAATTGCTATAGTGGAGGATATCAGGTATTGGGCTAAGAATAGGCAGTGGATGTTTAATTGGTGTAGAAGGGAGAGTAACAAAGTAACACACTGGTTGGCTACTAATAGTAGAGATAGGAATTTTGTGAGCTCTGGGGGTTGTATCCCACCGGGCTTAGAGTCTGTAATGGCCAAGGATTTGGCGTGATTGTTCTACTCTTCTATATATTTATATATCTCTTGAGGTTTTCAAAAAAAAAAAAATTTAATAGATAATGGGGCCAATTAACTTAATTAATTAGCCTTCTATTTGTTTCTAGAATCTTGCCCACATAACTGCCATCATCATTTTCATGGGCCAAACTCGGCGGCACTCACGTAACGGAAAAAATAATAAATGGGCCGAGTTCCATTAAGAATTAATTGGGCCATGACTTACCGAAATAAAATTAATGCACGCCCATTAATTTTACAAGTGAAATTAGCCCACTTCGGTCCAAAAATAATACTTTTTTGGCCCTTTAAAAAAAAATGCCAAAGTAAGGTGTAAACACGGGCACATAACAATAATGAAATGCTGTTGTTCATTGCTACGTAGCTAGCATTATTGTTCCAAAAAAATAATGCCGTTTCGATAATTATTCCACAGAAACATATAAGGGTGTACAAAAAATTCGCCAACCTGCCACACAAAACTCCACTTCTACTGACACCTACAATTGGGGACAATGATTGGGTTGGGTTGGAAGGTTAATAAGGTCAAATCTAGAACACGCCAGTGAGATTTACACAACGTGCAAGTTTTCCCGCGAATGTGGGCGATGGGATTAGAGGCTGCGCACACACGGTGGGAGTCAACTCCCATCCAGATTTTTGATATTTTCCCACCAGTACCTTTCAGTTTTCGTTTTTTTAGGTCCGAGACCATTCTGGATATCAAAAAATGATCTAAATCATTCATTTTGTAGCACTCGTCGAGAAGAGTAGGCAAAACAAAAATTAGTGCGATCGGATTTCGTTTGATAAATGAATGAATTGCGTTTGTAAAAGATAAAAAAAGAAAGCAAAATATTGTTTGAAACTTTGAATGTCAATTTCTTTTTCTTTTTCTTTTTGAGACGTGGCAGCAAAAATACCTGCCCGGTGGAGTATCTACTTTTACGGATTGATACCAAAACTTGTCGAAGAGCATCTAATTTACAGGTTTGATACCAAAATTTGCTCTTGCTACTCTCAAATGAGGCATGGTTCGTTACACGTCGAAGAGCATCTAATTTACAGGTTCGTTACACGTCGTGCCAAGCTGGCCGATGTGGGTAGTACAATGAGCATAGTTCCATTTTAATGAGGCATGGTACAATACATGAAAAAAAAAATGAAAATAATTTTTTGAGTCACACAAATACCGAAACAGGACCAACAATATTGGATGGATGGAGTATTTTTTTTTTATATATATATAAACAAGTTTTTGAGTCACACAAATACCAAAACAGGACCAACAATACTGGATGGAGGGAGTATTGTTTTTCTTAACTTCCTATTTTCTGGTCAAGTGTAGCAGGTGACTCTAAAGAATCGACATGTAAATGAGGATTGAATTCGACCGACATAAGTAGTACTCCCATGAAACATTATGACTGGCGGAGAAGAGAAAGACGACCTTGTAAGTATATTATCTCATCGGAATAGGAATCCTAGGAAAATTTTATCTAGACAAGGAGAATCAAACAAACACCGGATATGGGTCTACCGGATATCTATATCTTGTTGGATAATTTTCAAAATTAAATTATACATAAACAAGTTTTTTAGTTTTTTCCTAAAGGGGCCCATGCATTTGTCTAGGAATGCACCTAATGGTGTCATTAGCACCTCTTCGGACTTATGGCAATGTTTGAGCGAACTGTTGTCTAGTACCATTGTGACTTTTTTTGGAAAGTCACCAATGGTGATGTTTGAACAAAGTGGTACCTTAATGCATTGTTTTTATTCGGACAAGTGATCACCAGTGGTGATGGTTGAACAAAGAGTTACAATTATGCATTGTGACTCTTCCAAAAGTCACCAATGGTGACTGTACGTTTGCACCATTTGGTTGCTATTTAAGGGATCAAATCCCATGGGTCGGTGACATGGGAAAAATCATTTCAGTGCTATTCCTTTAGTTTCCGTTTTATTCCGCTTCCTTGGCATTATCAGATTACAAAATACATTAAGTGTTCTTGGTTTGGTCAGTTCGTACATAATCTGAACCAAACAATATCGATAGGGTTGCATTGTATCCTGAAGGCAGAATTTTCATTACTACGTTGTGTACTCGTGGTTCAATCCAGAAGGGGAAAAATGTTGCCTAAAAGATAGCGTTCCTAGAACGTGCCTTGCAGTATTGCGATTCGATTTTGTGTTTCTTTTCCGTTTCAATATTCCAGAATTATTTTTCTAACAGTTTTAGGTAATAATTTTTTTTCACATTGAAATGGAATCGATGACACAAACCCTGCAAGTGATGAATCAAGACATGATTCGTCTTGAACATTTCGATGGAGAAAATTTCACCCGTTGGCAAGAGAGAGTCAAACTCTTTCTTACATCTTTGAAACTAGCCTACATACTTGATGATGATCTCGAAGCAATTCCGGAACCCACTCCACAAGATAGCAATCAATTGAAGGAAAAACATGCAAAGAGGAAGGAGGATGAATTCATGTGTCGAGGACATATTCTGAATGCGTTGTCTCTTCCTATATATAGTGCCCACCGCTCCATTGAAACTGCAAAGGGCCTTTGGATCACACTTGAGAATAAGTACCGCATTGAAGAGGCAAGTAACAGAAAGTTCTTAATTTCTAATTTTATGGATTTTAAGATGGTCAATGATAAATATGTGGTTGCGCAAGCACATGAAGTTCAACGTATTGTTGGTGATCTTAAAACCGTTGGTATTGAATTACAAGAGGCTTTCAAGTGGGTGTGATAATTTCTAAACTTCCCTCCACATGGAAGGGATACAAGAAGAAACTCAAACACGAGGAGAATATATTCACCGTCGAATCCTTTCTTCGTCACCTTCGAATTGAAGAAGATTCTAGGATAAGGGACAAGAAGGATGAAAAAGTTGAAGACTATTCTAAGGCAAATATGGTTGAGGAAAAAAACCCCAAGAATAACAAACTTAAGCCTAAGAATACCACCAATTTCAAGAAACATGACCCAAACAAGACAAAGAAAGGGAAATGTTTCGACAAACCTGGACATTATGCTCGTGAATGTCGTCTAAAAAAGAAAACATTCAAGGGTAAAGGTGTGGCCAAGGAAGCAAATATGGCAGAAGACCTTATCGGAACAGTGAGCGAAGCAAATTCTGTAGCATTGACAGTGGATGAAGGCTTGATACCGGAGCAACCATACATATATATCTTCAAAGACCACTCTCTGTACAAGACATATGAAGAGATTGGTGATGGAAAAGAAGTAAGAACGGCGAACAATCATCTTGCTAAAGTTCTTGGAAAGGGTACAGTGCAATTGAAGACCATTCTTAGATTGGTCAATAATCTTGTATCTGGAGACCAACTCAATCAGAGGGGCTTCAAACTGGTGTATGAGTCGGATAAGTTTATCTTGTCTAAGAATGGTCTATTCGTTGGCAAAGGGTACTCTTGTAATGGGATGATCAAGTTTAATTTAATGAATGATACACATTTGCTTATATGGTTGATTCTATTACTTTATGGCATTGTAGATTAGGACATGTCAATTTTAGAAGCATAAAAAACATGACTAATCTAGGGCTCATTTCTAATTGCAAAGTTGATAACTATGATAAATGTCAAATTTGTGCTCAAGCGAAGATAGTTAGAAAATCTTTTAAATCTGTTGAAAGAAATTCTGAAATGCTTGATCTTATACATAGTGATGTATGTGATATGAAAAGTAATGTCACTCGTGAAGGAAATAAATATTTTCTAACATTTATTGACAATTACTCTAAATATGCACATACATATTTGCTTAAAAGTAAGGATGAAGTATTTGGGAAATTTTTGTCTTCCTAAGATCCGATGGGGTGGTGAATATTACCCAACCGAGTTTACACAATTTTGCAATACTCATGGTTTAATACATCAAGTTACGGCGCCTTATACGCCGCAACAAAATGGAGTCGCGGAAAGGAAAAATAGGACTTTGATAGATATGGTTAATGCAATGTTGATCAGTTCTGGTTTACCTTTGTCAATGTGGGGAGATGCAGTTTTATCTGCTTGTTATATTCTTAATAGGGTTCCTTTGAAAAACAAATATGTTACTCCATATGAATTATGGTTTAAACGTAAGCCTAACCTTAAGCGTCTCAAAGTGTAGGGGTGCCTTGCTTATGTAAGAAAACCCGAACCTAAGAGACCAAAATTAAGGAACAGGACTTACAAATGTGCTTTTATTGGATACTCTAAGAATAGTATTACCTATAAATTTTTGAACCTAGAGACTCAAGAAATTATAGAGTCAGTAGATGTACAATTTTTTGAGAATTTGACAAAGTCAAGTTCTTTGGAACAAGATTAAGAAAATAATAAGGTGATAGTGGCTCCTTTGTCCACAAGTGTTGACGGACACCCGAGTACATCTTTAGAGTCAACTCAGGATGTTGAACCTAGAAGGAGTAAAAGACAAAGAACTGATAAAACATTTGGACCTGATTGTCTCATCTATTTAGTTGAAGGAAATAGAAATGAGACTAAGGATAGAATTGAGTTTGTCCTTAATGTAGAAGATGAACCGACTACATTTAATGAAGTAGTAACATCTCGAGATGCTCCATTCTGGAAGGAAGCAATTAATGACGAGATGAATTCAATTTTGTCAAACCAAACTTGGGTATTGACAAATCTTCCTCCCGGAGCCAAACCAATTGGGTGCAAATGGATATTCAAGAAGAAGTTAAATGCCGATGGTTTTATTAATAAATTCAAGGCAAGATTAGTGGCCAAGGGCTGTACTCAGAAACATGGCATTGATTACTTCGATACTTATGGACTAGTGGCACGAATTACTTTAACAAGATTGTAAATTTCTCTTGGTGCTATTCATCAGTTAGTTATCCATCAAATGGATGTAAAAACAGCCTTCCTAAATGGTGAGTTAGAAGAAGAGATTTACATGGACCAACCAAGGTTTCGTTTTACCAGGCCAAGAAAAGAAAGTTTGCAAGTTGGTAAGATCTCTTTATGGTCTGAAGTAAGCTCCTATGCAATGGCATGAGAAGTTTGATCAAGTAATTCAATTGCATGATTTTAAGGTAAATGAGGCCGATAAGTGTATTTATAGCAAATTCACAAATGGTGTTGGTGTCATTATATGCTTATACGTGGATGATATTGTAACGGCCACAAAATTTGGGTTCGTTAAATAAGAATACATAAATAGTAATTAAAGTTTTACAACAGTAACCCAAAAGGAATTACAAAATTTTCTTGCCAAATACAATCATTCTCTACAGGGTTGACTAGGTTTTTCTACTCCATTGCACGACTGTCCAACCCGGCGGTGTCCTGCTCTGCTCCGTAGGCCTTCAAGCCATATTTCTCTCCTCCTATCCATCTCTATAGTCTGGCATAATACGTCAGAGTCGCAGAGCAACATCATGGTATTATACCAGGGTTACACAAGTGCAACACCGTGAGCGATAATGCCAAGTAGTTCACTCTACCAAATCTCTAACTAGCAATTCTAGAACAATAAGTTCGAAAACAGTATATAATACTTTTGAACAGTAAAACCATGCAATGCACCATGCGTGTCTATGCAGATCAGAGTAAACATGCGCAGAAAACAGTATCTCATTTTCAGTATCACAAATAGTGCCACGTGTCAGTTTCTCAAAATAGTTCTCATTTGAATAACTCATCACATGTCTCAAATCATTTTCTCGCATAGTGCCTCTTTCAGCATTCTTCTTCAAATTTCAACCATGTCAATATCTCACACGACTCGAAAGTTATTGGTCCGCTTTCGCCTCCTTTCAGCTGGCGGCACCAACCTTTCCGATCGAGGTTCTGGTTGTCTTGTCTCAAGGCGCACACTGACAAGATACGAGGTCCGTCCACCCCGCAACTCACACGACACAGTCCCGGCCGTCTCATATCACTGAACTTAACCAGTCTATTTATGAGGTCCGTTCACCGTGTGTTGTGCACGCTTAGCCCTACCACCAAGTTCACTCCACGAAAATGGGGCGGTGCCTCGCTGCACTACCATATCAACCCAATCCTCCAAGTTCTCCCCGCGGAACTTGAGGTGGCATCATATCCATCTCATCTCATTTCTTTTTATTTTTCCCAAAATTAGATTTCCCATTTCAAAAACTCATTTTCATTCTCATCTCTATTTTCTCAACAGCTATTCAAGCTTTCTCATGTCGTAACGTATCGTGAATGTGCTCAATGTTATATGCTAAAAAATAATGCTGCAATATTTTCCAAAATCTTTTCTCCAAAAATCTTGTTTTTCTCTCTTGAAAAACACTACATAAAATTATGCACTTTATTGCACCAACCTTTCCCAAAAATAATATTGTTTCTCTAAGAAAATATTCCCACATGAAATCATGCACTTTCATGCCTTTCTAAAAAATAATAATAATATAATTTCTTCATAAATTTTATTTTCTAACAAAAATCCAATTTCTTCATTTTTCTTTTAAAACTCCACTTATTTCTTCTCTAAAAGAAATAAAAATTAGTCAACTGTCTTTTTCTAGCTATTTCTTTAAAAAGACCATTTTATAGAAATTTCATGTCCAAAAGATTTAACCACTTTTGTCATAAAACTTTCTTACCAAAAATTTAAACAAGTAATAAAAATCTTCGTTTTAGAAAATCTAACTTTTCTAAAAAGATACTTTTTAATTTTCTAGAAACCTTCTTTTTCTAAGAGACTTTGAGAAAATCTTTCTTTTTATTTAGGTGAATAATTTTATGCAACTCTTAAAATTTCTTTTTCATCACAACATATTTATAAAAATATAGCTACTAATTACTTAGTAGAAAATTTCTATTAGAAAAAATTACCAATTCTTTCTCTACATATTTATTAATCAAAAACCTCTAATTTTTCTTACAACAATCTAATGAACCCAATGTACACTTTATTAGTAAAAAGTAAACCCCTTTTTAAGCATAAACTAACCACTAATTTTAGTAAGAATTAATTAGTAACTCAATAATTTAGTCTACTTCCATTAACTAGTTCTTCCAAGAAAAATTAATAATTAGAAACTTTCTAGAGACTTGTATAGAAATCCCATCTTCTAATTTCTTCTAATCAACTTAATCTCTTAAAACCAACTTCTAATTCCATGAAGAAACATTCTAATTAGAAATTAATTAGAATCTCTAACTTCTTTTCAACATGAAATCATCTCTTCAAAACTTTCTTGGAGACTAAGTAACATGTTTAGCACCATAATACATGCATAAATTAACCTTAACAAGCTTCAAATCCCAACATAGAAAATTAATTAGAATTAACTAATTGAACTAGAAATAACTAATTAGAAAGTTAGTTTAGTAAACTACCTCAAATTCCGGGTGTTAACCGGAAGCCGAAAAGCAATCCTTGGTGTGGAGGCTTCTTAATCTACTCAACTTTCTTACTAATTAACTTAGTAAGAAGTTTATTAGGGTCTAAGTAAGTGGACTAAGGTGGTATTAGAGTAGGTTTAGAATAGGCTTTGTTGTTGGGAAAAAGAAGACACAAATATAGAAAGTGTAAAAGGTGGTGGATTTGTCAACAAAAGGGGTACCCTTTTATAGCAAAAACTAGGCTCTCTCTTCCTCCCCAAAACTTTTGGTGGTGCTCCCTCTCCTCTCTTGGCCGAACTACATCAATAGGGGGAATAAATGTTGTGCTTTGAATTGGCACATGGGAAAGTACAAGTAGATACAACTTCCACTCTATGGTCTAGGTCCTATAGGTTCAAGTACTAATAAGTGGGGAAAGAACCTTGGGGAAAAATTACTTGGAAGGAAAGTATAGCAATATAAGGCCTCTTGTTGTGTAGGATTTTGCATGGTCACCTTTGTTATAGGGTGTTTTGGGAGCTTATACACAAAATGGTGCATGTGCTAGCAAGTTGTAGCTAGGGTAGGCTTTTCATAGGGAGAATATGCTCCCTTAAAACATGGAAGCATGTTTTCTGGAACCTTGGAGGCCAAGGCTTCTAGGTTTCTTAGGTGTAGGCTTGTAGCATGTGCTCTTATTCAAGCAAAACATGTGCTTGTAAAACTAGGCTTTTAAGGAAAGATTCTTGGGCAAAGTTAGAGCAAAAATGGGCACCCTATGCCCCTCTAAATGGCTGCCTCTCTCTCTCTCTCTCTCTCTCTCTCTCTCTCTCTCTCTCTCATGTGCACTTAAAGTCTTCCCCATGTGCATGAGTTTCTAGGAAATTTCCTAGACTAAAGAAGCACATGCACTAAACTTGGTGGCTAAGTATTTCAAGAAATTTCTTCCCACTTTCCCACATGCACATGTCTAAAATCTCTTAAAAAAAATCTAGGTGACAATCTAGAATTTAATGGGAAGAAATTTAGTAGAAAAAAACTAATGAAAATTTACTAGTATAAATATACTAGCACAAAGAAAATAACTAGTGGCCCTAAATAGTATAACTTTAAGTAATTTACTAGAGAAAATATAAAAAATAATTTTTATAAACAAAATTTTTATTTAGCCAAAATTCGGGTCGTTACAGATATGCTAATATTTGGGTCCTCAAATGTGTTGAGGAAACGAAAAGGTTTCTGTCATCTAAATTTGATAAGAAGGATATGGGTGAAGCTGATGTTATTCTCGGAATAAAAATAGTGAGAAAAGATAATGTAGTTGCATTATCTCAGGCTCACTATATAGAAAAGGTTCTTAGAAAATATTATCATTTGGAATGTAAACCAGTATCCACTCCTGTAGATCCTAGTATCAAGTTAATTAAAAACACTAGGCATTGTTTGGACCAACTTAGACATGCCAGTGTAATTGGGAGTCTTATGTATGCAATGCATTTCACAAGACCCGACATTGCATACGCAGTGGGTATGCTGTGTCGATTTACAAGTAATCCAGGACAAGTGCATTGGTCTGCAGTGACCAGAGTGCTTAGATACCTGAAGGGGACTATGCATTATGGCTTACATTATGTTGGGTATCCATCTGTTTTAGAAGGTTACAGTGATTCAAGTTGGAACAACATAGAAGCAAAATCCAAATCCACTACTGGATGGATTTTTGTGCTAGGAGGTGCTGCTATTTCTTGGGGATCTAAGAAGCAAACGTGCATATCAGACTCTACCATGCAATCAGAATTTATAGCCCTAGCAGATGCTTGTAAGGAAGCAGAGTGGCTTAGACATTTGATAATGGATATACCATTGTGGAAAAAGCCAACTCCTGCTATTATGATCAATTGTGATGGTCAATCTACTTTGTACAAGGTTTCAAGTAAAACCTACAATGGAAAGTCAAGACACATTAGTCTTAGACATAGTATGATCAGGCAATTACTCAAGAATGGAGTAATTACAGTCGGCTATGTGGAAAAACGAACAAGAATTTAGCAAATCCTCTGACTAAAAGACTTGTTAGGGAGATGATCTATGTCACCTCAAAAGGAATGGGACTTATGTCTATACAGTAATTGAACTAACTTTAATGGGAACCCAACTTCTGCTTTGGAATATAGGCAAAGTTCAATGTGGTACAAACAAGTTAAAGTTTAGTTTAGTGGAACACTAGATATTTATAAAAGGTTCCATTCTTATATTCTAGTGTTGGTTCTGCATGAGAGAGGTAGAAGTTATTTCATTCATAAATCGAATAAGGGTGACTCGAAGAATAGCCCAAGTAGATTTACCTATGTGAGTGTCAAAAGTGTGGCCGCTTTCTATGGAACTTTAGACCGATCCTAGAGCACTCATGAAAATCAGGATATGCACAAGGCCATTAATGTGCATGCTTATAGAACACTTTTGTTACACAGGAATCAATATGTGCGACGACTCCGGCTTATCTCTAAGGGTCGTTGGTTCAAAATCTGTTCACCACAGCACCTTGATAAAGCTTTGAATTGTTTGCACTAAGTGGAAGTTCAAGTCCGAAAGACACTTCTTATTTATGTACTAGATTTTGCGATAATGCCATGTACTCTTAGTTTGTCTACTAGGTTGTTGTCTCCTTCTTGTAAGAACTACGATAGCTTCGTGTAGCTATTCTATTCTAATGAAGTTTTATTGCTCTTTCGTTTTTTTTTTTGTATATTTTGAAAATGGTGGGAGATTGTTGGATAATTTTCAAAATTAAACTATACGTAAACTAGTTTTTTAGTTTTATCCTAAAGGGGCCCATGCATTTGTCTGGAATTGCACCTAATGGTGTCATTAGCACCTCTTCGGACTTTTGGCAATGTTTGAGCGAACTGTTGTCTTGAACCATTGTGACTTTTTTGGAAAGTCACCAATGGTGATGTTTGAACAAAGAGGTACCTTAATGCATTGTTTTTATTCGGACAAGTGATCACCAGTGGTGATGGTTGAACAAAGAGTTACAATTATGCATGGTGACTCTTCCAAAAGTCACCAATGGTGACTGTACGTTTGCACCATTTGATTGCTATTTAAGGGATCAAATCCCATGGGTCGGTGACATAGGAAAAATCGTTTCAGTTAACAAATTTATCCAGAAAAAATTGGGTTTACAAAATATTGGAACATTAGAAAAAACTCATTTCTCTAGAGATAAATATGTTTCAAGAACACATCAAACAATATCCAATTAACATGGTTTAGCATGCCTAATATTCTTAAGTTAGTCTAGAATATCAATTAACGAAGTCTAGAATATCAATTGTCTGGAACATCAAAACATACCCGGAAAGAACTCAGAAATGACACGGACAGTGGCGAAGCCACATGCAGGCCCACACTGGATTTTTGAAAGGATTTATTTATTTATTTTGAAAAATATACATCACTTTTTTTATATATACAAAAAAAAACTAATTAGTGCTCTTGGGGCGTCATTACTTGGTGTTATAATGTTATTCTACTGCACATATTTATGTGGGACTCAAGACTAAATATATGTGTTTTACCTGAATATGTGATGAAAGCCGATTATAAAAAAAAAAATAATAGAGAAGGGTGTTATAGGGCATCACGTGGCGATGCCCCAGAACCACTGTATAACTAATTACTCACAAACAAGCCATAATTAAGTGAAATTTTTGCTTGAAACTATAACGTGTTTACAGAACTCCAGACCTCTACCAACTCCAACCCCATACCCCCTTGGAAGTCACGCGATACAACAAAATAGGCTAAGAGGATCTATTCATAAAATGTAAGTCAAGCGAAACTCATTTCAAATTAAAATCAAGATATGTTAGATTCTTTAAAAAAAGATTTTTTTTTTCACATCAAAAGTATTGGCATTTATAAATTGTGCCCTCACTAGAGCAATTTTCTTGCTACACCACTGGACACGGACATAAATGTACGTTATTGGTTAAGGAGCCAGAGAGGATCCCATTCGAATCTCTTCTAATTGTCTGTCAAAGTCAGAACTAGGTACCTCAAAATCCAAGAAAAATAAAATAAAAAGGAAATACCAAAAAAAGAAGAAACATTAGAATATCTCCAATTAGAGACAACAACTTTTGACCTTCAAATACCTAAACCGAGTAAAAAATGCAATCAGGAAGAAAACAAACAAAGGAAGAGTCAAACCCCACTACGGGCCGTTTTCTTTTTCCATTCTCTGAGCCTGGTAGTAGTGCATTTTACAGGTAACCTAACATACCAAACACAGATACCTGCAATGGCGGCAATGATAGAGGGGGATAATTATGATAATATTCGCATCAAACAAGTTGGCTTTTCTTTTTTGCCTTAGAATTTCAAATTAATATAGTACAATACTATTTTGGTTTGCTCAACCAATTGGCAAGAAGAGTAGTAAATTTTACGTTACATCATCAACTAGAAGAAGATTGTCGTACAGAACAAGCCACAACTTGTGCCCATTGTCTCAACCTCGTCTTCACCGTCTGAGGATTATTCCCTACACCACAATTACAACAGAAAGCGGAAAAAAATTCAATTAGCTCAAATAATCCTGTAAATAAGGATGGATTTTAATTTCTCAACCGTAGGCGGTTGTTAATGGTAAAAAAGCAGAATTGAATTTTTTTCGGTAAGATTCGACTCTGATTTTGAGTCTAGAACCGGATTGAGCAGAATTGGGTACTTTGATTAAAAGTTATCATTGGAATTCAATTGAACTAATTTTAGGCATTCTCCCGTAACAAATTAGTTCTTATAAGATAAACGATTTCAATCTTTCATATGATAGTACCATAGAAAAAATGGGTAAAATCACCTGTGAATAAAGTTAATACACAACACTGAAATGAACTACAATGTTCGCTATGTTCTTGTGCTCTCAATTCTCGATTTCGTGAATTTTGATAGTTTACGATGTTCTTGAAAGGCACTTTTATGCTCACGTACACAGACTATGTAATTGAGGTCCCGATCAGCTTACGCACATCTTGATTATTTCGTGAAACCCTTGATTGCAAGGGCAAGGGAACAATTGGCAGATGATAGCGGAAGGTGATAAATGATTGAATGTGGAAGTATAAGAATTTAAGGATGCAAGTTTAATTGACCGTGGATCGATTCAAAATATCAAACGGTTGAATGAGAGAGGAAATTACCGAGACCGAGTATGGGACTGGGGCTACCAACGGAAGCCGGAGATTCACACTCCGACGCCGTAGATGAAAACAACGAAGAAGACGACTTAGAAACGCTGTCGTAATAAGTCTTGTTAACGGCGTAATAGAGTCCCAAAGCCGGCAGGGTATCGGACAAACCAGGATCCATATCGGGTGAGTCAAACCCGAACCCGAGTTCGATGCAAGCTTTGAGCTCGTCGAGATCCTCGTCTGTGACGCTCTTGCTCCGTCGCTTGCGGCGATCCTTCCGCCGCAGCCAAGCCTCGTCGCGATACACGTCCGGCGACCACGACTTCTGTTTGAAGAGCGGCGCCGCCACCGGAGGCAAGGTGGGATGTGACATGGAGGGGGTGAGCCGCGGCGGCCGACTGACCCCGCCGGTGGGTTGGGCAAGCACTATGGCTTTAGTTTTGCTTTTGGTTTTGATTCTCTAGGGTTTTGTTTTGTTTATAGAGGATGGGAATGGAGACGTGAGATGGTGGAGGTGGGTCCAACGAAGCAACGAATTGGTTGGTCCGTGTCATGATGACCTGTCCTCTGCCTTCCTCTGCTTTTTCAAATCTAGGGGTGTTCCACTAAAATAGTTTTGTTTTAAAATTATTTTGATTTTTGTGTTTATACATTTGTATGCGATATATTGTAAAAGAATGACCTGTTTTGATTTTTTGAGAAAAACTAGTTTTTGAAAAAGTTAGTGGAACACCCCTTAAATACTACTCCCTCCGTCCCAATTTAATAGTCCCTCGTTCTATTCTAACCGGATAAAAAACTACTTATAACTTGAAATCGGTAATGGATTTCATATTCAATATGGATCTTGTTTGATAGATCACAATTAATTCTAAAAGACAATATTTTCAAAATCACGTAAAACAATGTAAATTACGAGATATAATCAATTGAAAAGTGGCACGAACTCCCAAAAGGGACTATTAAATTGAGACAGAGAGAGTACTAAAATGTTAGGAGTAACTCAATTTTTTACCCAATCTTGAGTAAGAACTTGGGGGTTAAGGGTTTGTGTTGTGCACAACGACCCATTTGGGGCTCACTCCGGGTCTTATTTTTTATCCGAATTATGAGTAAGAACTTGGGGGTTAAGGGTTTGTATTGTGCACAGCGACCCATTTGGGGCTCACTTCGGGTCCTATTTTTTATCCGAATTACTTATTTTGTTCGTCTCATGTTGATCGGAGATCTTTAACTGTGTTTTCGAACTGTATTTTTCTTGAAAAAGGAACCCTATAAAAAACTAATGTAGGTATTTTTTTCTACAAAACAATAAACTAAATGATCACCAGTCAAATAGTTACCGATGTCCGATTAAAATGAATTTTAACAAGGACCACATACTCGACGAAATGAACAAAATGAAAGATTCAGATAAAAAAAAGAGACCCGTGGTGGGCCCCAAATGTGCCGCACAACATAGACTTTGAACCCAACAACTTGATTTGATATGGAACACTCCAATGAACAAAAGCAAATGTAGGCACAAATTTGAGTAAAGACTTAATTAATGGCATAATTGCAAATTTGAGAGGGAAAAAAAGGCCTTGGAAATTTGAGTAAAGATTTAATTCAAACCAAATTTGGTGAAAATTTTGAGTAAACTCAAATTTGGTAATGAGTTCTTTCTTCTTCTTTTTTAAAGGATCATCATCTCATTCCAGAGAAAGCCATCCGGCACTTACAAGATTTCATCGCAAACATATAAATGAATCAAAACTACTAAACATGAACATGAGCACGGCAAAACGCAAACTAGGTGAACCGGCTCCAGACACTTTCTAATGAAGCAGGCCAACACTAAGTGCAGGCATAGAGCCCGACCCAGATCTAGTAGTAGAAAATCCAAAAGAACAAACCAGTTCAAATCATACAACAAATTAGCATAGATGAAATCCAGAACCACACCACCGAGGTCCCTAAACTCATAGAAAATACCTAAAAATTATTATTCACCCACCACCATAACCCACCGGATCTGGGAAGCCAGACCGATACTAGAACCACCGGACTAGGGGAGACCTAGCCGAGGTAGAGGAAATAAAAAAACAGACTAAAAAAAAAAGAAAGAAAAACACCAAATCTTCCAGCCTAACCTTTATTTCCCACACTGACGGCTGCTATTCACCAGCCTCTTACGCTCCATCTCCACCGCATTAGTCTGAACACAAGAAAGCCGGTACAAAACCTATGTCGAGGACTGCTAGGGGGGTCCAAAAATCTAGATCAAAAAACCAACACCACCTGAAAACGAGGCCAAGAGGAGGGAAGGAACACACCAACAGGGGTAGATCTGAGGGAGGATGGGAGAAGGGGGGTTAGAGATGGAGGGAGGGCCCCCCCCCCCCCCCCCCCCCCCCCAACTAAGAAACCCTAGCTGCCTGAAAGTGTAGAGAGAAGGGAGAGGAAATATTTTTTAGAGAGAAAGAGTTTAATTAATTTGGTAATGAGTTTGAGGACATCTCATGTCCTTACCTTTTTTTTTTATTATTCAAACGAGTCAATATTTGAGTAAAAATTCAATTTGGCTATGAATATCTCCCATCACAAAATTTATTTTGTATAGAAAATTATTATTATTTTTTTATTATCCAATAACATTCATGCAAATAAAGAGAGATGGGAGAATCTCAAATGTATTGAACCAAGCTCCAGCGAAGCTCAACAGTCCTTCGTTGAGCCAAACAAAGCTTCGTCAAATCTCATGAAATCTTTGGCAGAAAATCTCCGGCGAAACTCAAAAGGTCTCTCTCTCTCTCTCTCTCTCTCTCTCTCTCTCAAGAGCCGTTGTAAAAATGGGAATGAATTTAGATTGTTCGTAATTTGGGCAAAGAAATGAATAAAATTTAAACTGGGAATGAATTTAGGTAAAGCACTGGAGATGAGTTTTTGCCCAAATTTTGGAGATGAGTTCTTACTTCTTTACTGGCATCAAACCTGTGCTATGCATGGGGGAATCCAAGTGCACATTTTTAATCAAAATTCAAATCAAATAAACTTCAAGCTATTTTAAATTGTCGCAATTCATGAAGCATTCATCACATCTACCCACAATCGAATAGAAGTAATCTAAACAAATATCTATGAAACTTAACCCAATAACTAATACTATCATAATGAAAAACTCCCAATGCCTTTCTAAAGTTGTCATCACAATGATTCCAATAATCCTTTGTCATTCCTTAATATTCCTACATGTATAAGATAAAAAAATTATTAAATTCATGTCATATTAGGCAACCATCAGTTTACATTTATAATCATCTGACAATGAAGATAGATGTATCTATTACCATTGAAAAGGTACGAACATTCTTCTCACCAGTCCACTTTTAACACAAATGTCACCACAGGAGTACATTGTTCATAACGTAGAGGTTTCAGAGCGGGTATAATGAATACATATCCACGATCATGATATTGAAAATTGTACTTTCTTAGCATGTTGACCCCATTATTCTGTTAAAACAATATAAAGTAAGGTGTTGATGTAGTTATGCACTGCAATTTAGATTTAGCCGTTTGGTATTTTAACTATGACATCATATTTTTTCAAATAGGACGATACACATCGTAAGATAAATTTTGCCTGTGTCCTTTAGCAAAATCTCCATTGAGCCAATAGAGTCTTTCACCACTATATTGACATTATTTATACAATCAATTTAAACCATTTGAATATATTACCTTATGCAAGGTAATGCTCTTTAAAGAAATGTTAATACCTGGTTATTTTATGGACACCCTCTCCTCCGCATCGATTACAATCAAAATGATTGTACTGATTTTCAACTCTTTGAAAATAGGTCTTCCACAAATTAACCCATAGGTGTTCAACATCTATTTTCTCGATGCGTCCAATGACGCAAAAATGTTGAACCTATACAAATATTTCAACTTTGAGGCATAGGTATATAATGGAACGAAACTATTAACCACGAAATCAAACACGAAAAAGTCGTACGCTGGAATAGACACAAATTCCTTTAAGTGGATCCTCTTGGCATTTGATATTAACAATGACTGGTAAATTGAAAATCTATTCGTACGATTCCACACAACCAACTTCCCTACACGCTTGTCATTGGCAAGCCTAGATTAGCAAGTGGATTGTTAGTCTCATTGATAATAATTGTAAGAAAAATAATATTCATCTTAATTCTATGGTGTAGATTGAGGGTTAACATATTGTAATGATATCTGCCGTATATTAAGTGTCTACATGTTTGGATGATTAATATATATTTAATTTAATTACCAAAACAAAAAAAATCTATGTATATATTCAACTTAACATTCACGAAGGCCTGTTGTACGAAATTGGTGGTTAACATATAATTTGCTAGTCATCAGTGATGTGCTAAGTTGTAGACCTATAAGATAAAATAATAATTAGTTTATGGGTTACTACTTTTAAAAATGTTTAAAAAATAGTAGATATCATAATCACATACCGTGAAAATATTTAACCTTCAACCTTGTCGCAAATATAACAGTATTACTGAGTAGACTATCAAGAAGACGTATCCCATCTCTTGTTACGAATTCATCCCATAATGTAAGTCGAACAAATGTCATACTGTTTACCAATTTTGTCATAGAGAACAGAGGTTAAATACAAATCCCATGAAATTATTTAACAACCATATAAATTACCTTCGATCGAGCAACACCATGTCTATGGTTGTCTCTAACCATAGATTGTTTATTTAGAGTAATTTGACTTTCAGAGACATTAACAATCAATCCAACCACGTCTACATAATAGCAGTCATGTTAAGATTAAAAAAAAAAAGGGGTAAAATATGTAGGAAATTCAAATTTTGATACTTTACTCATGCTTGTAGTGTACTATGCAAGTAAAATAGTAGAAGAACAAAATAGCTATCATTTGCTCATCTTGACCAAGGAAGTTATGGATCTCTGATAATCTTACACTGAAATTCAAATGAAGATGTACTTTATCACATCGAAAAACTACATGTTCAACTCTTGTATCCTCATTGAAAGACAACTTGTAATGATATGGGACAAAATTAAACTTTTCACCAGTTGGTAAAATATCGACTCCCCTAAAAAAATAGACCCTTTCCTCGTAAAGATGCGCTTTAAAATAGTCTACTTCTCCAGGTCCTACAATTGCTTCCATAGCATCACGCTAAAGAGGAAAAGTATATAAATCACAAATATTGAAATCTCATATTAACTATGCATTAATCGCATTGAATAAGTTATTAAAGTACATGTTCATCGAGTAAAACTAATCTGAGCATCACACGAAGTGATGTAGAATTAATGACTTGTACCATCCTTATCAATCGAGCTTTGGCTTTCCATTTATTTTCATATGGAACCAAATCAGCAAAAGGAGAATAAGGAACAACTATATCACCTATACACCATCAACATTTAACATAGCATAGAAATAAATATTCAGAATATTGGAGATTCACAACATATAGGAAAGACCCTAGGAAATTTACATTATATTAAAAAAAGTCATAATTTGGTTGCTATCATATCCAATAAGTTAAAATTATTGTACTAGACAAAAAGATATTCTAAAAATTTGTTATGTCACTTGAAATGTCTTCAAGGAGATCCTAATAGACAACATTTTTTTGTGTAATTCTATGATTCGCCATCCTTGTTCACAATCAATAGCTTCAAACCGCAAGGTTAGTGACACATGATAGAGCAACATAGAACTGACCATGTGAGAACATAGTATAAGGAAAGTATACACCCACTTTTTTTTATCATGGCAAAAGCCAATTTTATGGGAAATTGCCTTCTTTTCATCATAAAAGGTGTATGGGTATTGGAAGGTGTTAAAATTATGCGCGGAATAAAAAATAATTCACCAGCATTAGAACCCTTAGAACCTCTATCTCAATTACTTTTCTCCCATCTTCCGAATTATGAGACGGGTCCCATTGCATAGACCTTGAGACAGATTGAGATTTCTCAATAACATTATAGGTGCTCCCACTTTAAGCTCTATAGAGTGGTTTGGAATTCCTGGGAAGTTTAATGAGTGTAATGTTCTGGTGGATTCATGCCATCTTCGAAGCTGCCATTCTCAGTTGGACATAATTTATCTGCGCTAAGGTACGTTCAGGATTCACCAGGGATCATTCATAACATAATGCTATTCAGCTCATCAACATCTGTATTTTTTGGTGCCAAGATACCACGTTCTTTTAGAGTGGTCTTTGTATTTGACACTCAGTTTTGGATAGACCAAATTAATAAATTCATGCAAAGTGCAATTTTTTTTTCGTTTCTGATGAGAAGTTGTGGTATTTCAATCCAATTAGGCTCATTTCATTCAGTGAGAGCAATTACATGTATCTTTCCCTCACCAACTCTCAATATCCATTTAGCGAATTCATTTAGCTGTCGATGAGCTTGAGTAGATGTACTATTGGCCATAATACGTGTATTCGTCTTGAGATGCAACACTTGACAGTGGTTCCAAATATTTGATGAGCTCACTGAAGTTGCAATTGTGGCCTCTTTTCTACCCTTCAGTACAATAGGTAAAATTTGACGAAAATCGCCCCCAAATATAAATAGCTTTCCACCAAACATGAGATCACTCGAATAGAATTCGGTACCCTTTAGTATATCCCTAAAAGTGTGATCGACTGCTCCAAAACCATGGCGATGATGCATTGGAGCTTCATCCCATATAATCAATTACACCTCTTGAATTTATTTTGCCATGTTTGATTGCTGGGTAATGTTATATGATGAGAACTCGTCGATGATTTATAGGAATTTTAAAGCGTGAATGTGCTATTCTTCCTCCTGGCAATATCAAAGCTACAATTGTGGATGATGCAACAATAGAAAGGGCATTTTTTCTTTCGGGCCTAAACTTTGATATTAACGTTCTCCACAAATCTGTTTTACCTGTTCCACCACTCCCTTCTACGAAAAACAAACCCCCTAGTTTGCCATTGTATGAATCCATCACAGTGTTGTAAATATTTAATTGGTCACCATTCAAACCTGCAAATACTCATAAAACATTTGGTGTTCTGAAGTGATATCAAACTCCAACTCTTCTTTAATAAGCCTATTGGTAACAAAATGAGCATATTTGGCGGATGGCATCGGCATAGGCAGAAAATCCTTAAGAGAACGATCGTTTCTATTCAATATGTGTTCAATCTCAAACAATCCCAAATTCTTCAAAGTATCATCCTTCAATATGCAGGTTATTATCAATAGCCTCTCGTCTAATTCTGTACAACAAGTCATCCATGAGGCTTTTCCAGTCGCTTTCCCATAAGTCCAATGGATTGGTTACACTAGAAAACATGAGCATTGTACAGTACATATTTTGCAATTTTGATGCTGATGCCTACATTAATGCCTCTGTCAATGGCTCGTGCCATACATCATCATAAAGTAGACCAAGTGTTACACATGTTGATTTGAATGTTGCATGAATGATTCTATTTACAGCTCTATTTGTGCTTGAGGACGCTATTAAAGGTATACCACACCTCCATCCACTGGTGTCGTTTGGGAACAAAATAGGATACTGGAATGCCATACACGATGGATGTATTTCATTGCTTCTTCTTAAGCTTTCATCTTTAATGATGTCTTGATGAGTTTCAGCACTTGTATCGTCATCAATGATTATCGCTACAACTTCATTTGTAGTAGGCCTAATATGTTGCCACTAGCCCCATGAGTGCATGATCCACACGTGTAGATTGGGGACATTCTAATTCAACATTGCATCTCTTGTAGTACGAAATGTTTGCACGTATGGATTACACGAATTTAGCATTTTTTCAGCCCTTCTAGCATCGATAAATCAATGACCAATATGCCCCCACCACGATCACAGATAACATCCACATGATTTTGTAGTTCATTTTCGGTTTAGTGTATGTAAAGTTGTGCAAACTTCGATTTTGACTGGGAGTATGCAGTAAAGATCCAATTCTATGATAATTTTCTCCACTAATGCGAAATGCATGTGGACCTCTACCATCTAAAACTGAATGATCAACTTTTCCGCCCATTGACATGAAAGACATCATGGAATTATATGTCCTTATATTGTCTATAAAGCTTGCGTTGGTAAATTGTGTCTCTAAAAAGTTAGGAGCATCGGACAACTATGGCAAAATTACCTTCCCTCCTTAACAACATATGTTGAACTTAGGATTGGTTTTAGTACTACTCATTTTTCTTTCTTTGAGGCACATGATGGCGTGACTTTGATGACATACATTTGTTCTACGACTGAATTTTCATCTGCTAGTTAGTCATCATCTTCTGCGACGTAACATAGGTGCAACATCTGACATGAGTGATCATTTTAGACCATTTAGATATGCATTCATGCTTCATTTTCTATATATCTTATGTGTATAACTGCTTTAATTTGGTTGATTAACCTTTAGATTAACTCATTGAACTTGTAGATTTATCGATTATTTTCCAAAATGAAAATTCATCTTGTATGAGAAATTTTATGAATTCTTTTTTTTCAATCAGTATATGGGGTAATGGTGACCTCTACTATATATAAAAACCTTTAATTTGGATTTAAAAAAATATTAAAGTGAAATCGATTTTTGGAATTATCAATTTTAACAAATTAATAAACAACTAAAAATTACAAACTAACCATATCCATCATATAAAGCACCTAATTTGCAGAAACCTATTATCACATGACATTCAAACATCGAAATGAGATAAAAAGACCTTCCAACAGTTATTATGATTTTTTAAAAGGAATTATCAACCATAAAAATAATTATATGTAGGATATGAGCTACAATTAGTGTCATACCTAAAACCAAAAAGATATCGTAAGACTTTATTCTGGTACAAACACTTTTTGTTTTCATATTATTTGTAGTTTGGTCTTTTTTACGATGAGGTAACATAATTTTTTAAAAAGTCATATTGAAGAAGGCTTGGGTCGGGTTTTCATGGATATGGCTTATCCATAATCAAACCGATCTGGTTCAATCTGAAGGCTTATTGACCTATTTCTTAACCGTGCATATTCAAATATTGACCCGTTTTCACCTATCATAACCCTTTCAAAAACCGATCTGTATGCCTCATGCCTTTTTCAATTGAATCGACTAAGTTAATATTAGAAATCAAAATGCATAGAATGAATTTCAGCAGTAACATAAAATTTCCGAGAGGTTACCAAGTGCTGCATTCATATTTCGATTTTCCAGCTGTGAACACCCCGCGGAGTAAGTCCACGAAAACGGTTGCGGTTTTGGAAAATGATTTGATTGGTTGAATGGAGTCGCCACCCAGGTTTGAGGACTGTACCCGAGAAACCAATTGAAAAATGACTATTTTGCCCTTGATATGGAAAGTATTTTACTGGTCTGCGTTTATTGAGATTTCTTGGATCCGGGAGCTTAGTTACACGAGGAGAAGGAATTTAAAGCACCTCTCACGCCCGGTATGACCACCGGTCTCTACTAAATGCTTAAGGGATTTTGAAAATGTTATTTGAATGGACTTTGTACACATATTCATGTGAAAGTACGAAAGTGTATCAAAAAGATCTATGAAATGCATGTGGATGCTTGTGCGAAATGTCATGTATAGACGATTTATATGCATAGAACGTTGAAACTGGATCAAATCATGCTTAAACTGCCCCAAAGTATCCCAGAAACTGATCACAAACATCAAACCTGCTTCACCTGGATGACCATCTGGACACCTGGATTAGGCAGATCCCGGCGCCTGGATTGAATGCAGGCACCTGGAATGAGCCAATCCAGGCGCTTGGATGGCCACTCAGACAACAACTTCCATCTTCTAGGTTCCACAGTAAACCACAAGTGCAATGCTCCTAGCTTATCCACACACACTCTAAATGATGTTTAATGACATTGTGGATGAAATGAATCTCAAGATCAATTTCATAGCATGATAAAAATCTTGAAAAGCATGGTTTTTGCCTTTGAAACACTCAAATACCCCTTATAATGAAGATTAAAACATGATATATGATTATCCTAACATTAATGCATGTAGATGATCTTCCGTAAACTGATTGAAATGCAAAAGAGAGTAGTTAACATGACTAAGGAGAGGGAATCCAGGCGCCTACATTGGGAGAATCCAGGCGCCTGGATTGAATGCAGGCGCCTGGAAAGAGCTAATCCAGGCGCCTGGATTGGATACTGATGCACAAAAAAAAAAAACAAATTTCTTTCTTAGCATGATCTAGACCTCTCCCAAGTCCTCCACTAGTATAGATGACCAGTAAGAACTTGGTTGAGTCCCCCTCAGGGCCTATTTGAGCATTTTGAGAAGCTTGATTAGTGAACTTTTGGTGGAGGTTTGGATGTTTTCTGGTGGTTATGTAAACTGAAAGAGGTCTTCTTGGTCAGAGGCAAACTGATTGTCTTGGTTTTGGTTGACTTTGATGATGGATGGTTGAAATATGAGGGTTTTTTATGATCAAATGGTGGATTTGTGGGCTAGAAGTTGGGTTTTTAGGCTAGAAATGAATAGAACAAAGGGGAATGGATTGAGGATGGATTTTCTGGGTGCATTTCTGCAGCATAACAGTAGGGGAGTGAGGGAGGAACTGAGCTTCTTGAAATGGAGTGGGAGGGGGGTATATATAGAGAGAGAATGAGGGAGTTTTGGGTGAGTTTGAGAGGGAAAATGAATTTGAACTCTCAAATGTGGAGCCAGAGTCTGTTGGAGGGAGTTTGGAATGAAGAAAACGTGGGACAATGTAGAAGGGAGCCCATAGTTTCATCAAAAAGCAGCTGCAAAATGCTTACTGGAAGTGATTCCAGGCGCCTGGAATTGGGGAATCCAGGCGCTTGGAATTGGGGAATCCAGGTGCCTGGATTGAGTCTGGGTGCCTGGAATAGGGGAATCCAGGCGCCTGGATTAGGAGACAGTACAACATTCCAAATTTTGCGGGGCCATTCTAGGTGCTACCGAACTCCGTTTTGTGCATGGTTTGAAGCGTTGGAAAGCTTGTCAAGTCTAATTTATAACCCAAGTGGTTTGAACCCAAGATGATTTTTACATCAAAATATATGACCGTTTTACCCTCAGAAGGTCGGGAAAATAAGTCGTTTTGGTAAAACGGGCATATCTCCCTCATTTCAAAATGGATTGGGACATATTATATATCAGAAAAGAGGGTTTTGAATGTACTATAAAGTGGTGCAAGATTGGGTTTATTTTGGAGAGGTTTTGGAGGGGTTTCCAAGTTCACAATCAAGTCTCGTGTGCTCTTATCAGACATCTTTATCATCGGGGATGCTTGACAAGTTTCTCGGGTCAAAATCGGGGTGTCTACAGTTGCCCCTCTTGGATGGAACTCCGTATCATTGTTTGATACAAGTTTCATCTAAGACAGAGACATCCCAATTCGTTCCCTGAGCCTTTTCTCAAGCTGCAAAGGAAAACATTAAAAACACGGTCGTGCCACTCAGGCTGCCTACGTACCCCATTGTAGGGATCAGACCGGCGTAGTTCCTGGGGGCATATGCAAACAAATGCAACAGATTTTCCTGGCCCGTGAACAAAATCGCGTGAATCGACGAGCCTTCCCAGGTCGAAACGCTAAACAAACAAATCATGCAAATCAACGAGCCTTCCCGGGTCGTGAAACACCAAATAATCACATCATGCGAATCAACAAGCCTTCTCGGGTCGTGAAACGCCAAACAACACAAATGAAATTATGCGAATCAACGAGTCTTCCCGGGTCGTGAAACGCTAAACAAAGGAAACATCATCACGCGAGTCGACGAGCCTTCCCAGGTCGAAATGCTGAACAAACAATCAATTAAATACAACCAACTACTCATTCAAACGTATGCACCAACTAGGTGGCTAAAACAACTCATACCGTGACATGATTAAACAAAGCTACCCTCTGAGCAACGGGGAGGCTAAATCTGTCAGTGGCTATCCTTGAGCAACAAGATGGCCAGTGATAAAATGATTGTCTACTGAGCAACGAGACAATCGAGTGATCGCCTACTGAGCAAAGAGGCAACACAAACAAAGCATGAACCAATCAAATGTACCAGCTAGGTGGCTAAAAACAACTCATACCGTGACATGATTAAATGGAGCTACCCTCTGAGCAATGAGGAGGCTAAATCTGACGGTGGCTATCCTTTGAGCAACAAGATGGCCAATGATAAAATGATTGTATACTGAGCAACGAGACAATCGAGGAAATGTGATTGCTTACTGAGCAAAGAGGCAATCAATACGCTACTGAACCAAACACATTTATGTGATGGACTTAGCGACACGATGGTAACTGATAAAAAGCACTAGCTGAGTGATTAAGACAACTAACAACTTGATATGATTGATGCACCAGCTAGGTGGCTAAAATGATTGGGGTGTGCTAGCTAGGCGGCTATGATTAGGGTGCGCCAACTAGGCGGCTACAACAGGTGAGAAATCTATCTCCAAGCAACAACAAGAAATCTATCCCCTTACCAACATGGCGAGGGAACTTAAATCAACAGTAACTAATCTACCCTCTAGACAACGGGGTGAGGAATTTAACTCAAAACTAATTGAAATATTGTCCCATAGGACGGTTTGATTGAAAAGTTGTCCCGCAGGATGATTGATTCAAAACTGTCCCGCAGGACGATTGATTTAAAAAAAAGTTTGTCCCTCAGGACGATTGATTTAAAAGTTGTCCTTTAGGACGATTGATTCAAAACTGTCTCGTAGGACGATTGATTTAAAAGTTGTCCTTCAGGATGATTGATTTAAAAGTTGTCCCCAGGATGATTGATTTAAAAGTTGGCCCTCAGGACGATTGCATGTGACTCGTGCATCGACATTCGACGACAACATTCCTTCTTAAAAAGTAGGAGGCGTAATAGGGTGCCTCTTTTGCTTTACTGTCTTTCCCTTTTGGTCAAGGTTTGGGTTTGAGCTTGGCAAGACTTGGGTTTTGGATTTGTTTCAGACTTTAAGGCTCCTATGCCCCAGTCCTGGATTTGGGTGTATGCTTCCCCCCAGAAATGGCATTAGGCTGACATGCCCCCACAGATGATGATCCTCAATTCTAATTTTCTTTCCCGGCTCTGCTGATGGTTTTGGCGACCAATTGACCATGTACCCAAACACGAGTTCTTTGATGCATTGAAATCGTTTCCACAAGTCAAGGATAGACAAGACTAAGGCGACATGGTTGACCAAAAAGGTGGATTTTTACAAGGTTAAGGAATTTGATCGGCCTTTTGACAAGAGGGTGGACATCGATAAGACTGACAAGGCTAAGGAATTTGATTGGCCTTTTTGACAAGGGGACGGACCTCGATAAGATTGATAAGGCCAACGAATTTAATTGGCCTTTTCGACAAGAAGGGTGGACTTTGACAGACAAGGCTTGAGGAATTTGATTGACCATGTTGACCTGACAGATAGGAGCAAGAACGTGTTGACTCGAAAGATATGGAAGACTACGTTGACTCGAAGTTCTGAAAGATGGAAAACATGCCTCACTATTAATGTCGAAATTGTCATGATAAAATTGAATTTTTATTTTGTGATTGTTTCACTTCATCAAGTGGCATTCATTCAAATCAACTATTTTATCAAGACAAGATTTCTTATCATGAACCCATGCCCCAGATTGCTGATGATGCCTCATTGATTTTCCGTCAACACGCCCCAGTTTAGAGGGCTGCTGATGAAGACCCGTTAATATGCCCCAGTTTTAGATTTTTTTTTTGCATGACGCCAGCGTTTGCACAATGCTTTGACTTTTTTAAGGGAGATTAGACTGTTCCCTTTGTGACTTGAATTCTCACCATCAAGTTGCATTTTCCAATCTGAAAGGACTTCATTCAGGTTATAATGGGGCCAAGGCTTGGGCTCAATCAAAGAAAGGATTATAGGCTCAAAACATCTCATTTTTCCTTGGGGTTGTTTGAGCTGACAGCTATCTCTGACTTTTTGCTTCTGATGAGTGCTTTCATGTGCCTCTTCTTGCTTTAAATGAGCACTTCCTTTAATTTGATTTTTTCGTTTCAAATTTCTTCAGTGCTCTTCATCTTGTTGCACCCATGTTTTTGACAAGCCTATAAGTTTGGTGCTTTCATTCTTGTGATACTTTGAATCTTCACGTGCTTATATCTTTGGCACTTTCATTCTACTGGCTGTCATGTGTTTGACACTTTCATATTTCTTGTTTCACCCCAATGTGGGGGATAGCTGCCTAGCTGGGTTCTTTCTTTTCAAAGAAATTGACTCAGGCTCAAAGGGGCTTTGCAATGGATATTTATGTGGGGAATAAAAGCAAAGAATGCCTTTCTTCATTTTGAATTGTGCAACTTGATGTGGAGAATTCATGCTTGCTCTAACTTTTGCCTAGATCTCATTTTGAAGTTCGATCTAGCGAGCTTTTTGCCTTTAACTTTTGCCTAGGCTGCCCTTGCGGGTGTTCGACCTAGCAGGCTTTTCCTGTGTCAAAGCATCACTTCTTAATGGCACCGGGAAATAGTCCACTGGAAATCTTCCTTGTGCAGGGCAAGGGTTCAATCAAAATTCTTCCCGTGTTTCGAAGTGATAATCATGTTTCTCAAATGATGGTGTAAAACAATTCCAATTTGAGGGATTATTACAAAAATCCAAGTTTATGATTGACAATTTCAACACAACAGCATGACATTTATTTTTTATGGTTGCGACCGAACCACTAAGGGTTGCCTACGTATCCCTTTGCAAGGAATCAAGTCGTGCGTAGTTCGGGACTACAAAGTTGACTCTATTTTTGGTCTTTTAATTTTTTGACAACAATAACAAGATATTACAGACTCGAAGATCAAAACACATAGACGAGGAAAACAAAAACATAAACAGACTCGAAATACAAACTGACTCAATCAGAAGTGAAAACTTGACTTGACACTTGAAAACTTCCAAGACTCGCGGAAGATTGAAATACTGCATGGCCATCGATGGTTCATTGGTTCGGCGTTGTCGATGAGATCTTGTATTTCATGACGAAGGCGTTGGCATCTCTTGATAGGTTGACCGGGTGTTTGGTGGTAGATGCAGACGGTATTTGGGTTGTAGGAAGGTGGAGGACTTTGTGGAGGTGGGATTGGTTGAAGTGGTTTGAGAAAACCAGCCATGAGAAGCTCTTTATAGACCGAGGGCAAAGGCACAGAGAGTTGGGAAAATTTTCTTCGTCGGCTTTGAGGGCGGTTGATTCGGGTTGTGACTTCGTTGACTGGTTCAGTTTGGTTGGGATCATTGTTGGTGGAGCTCGAAGGGACATTTTCAGTGGAGATAAGGCTGTTTTCATTGACACTGAGATTTTGTTTATGTTGTGGTGTGTTGGATTCTAATGGCAAAAGAGAGATGGTTTTATTGTCAATGAGATCTTGGATCTTGTGACGGAGGCGTTGACAATTGTCAGTAGTATGACTGGGCACTTGATGGAAGGCACATAAGGCATTTGGATTGTGGTAAGCTGGGAGCTTTTGAGGTAAAGGAGTTGGAGAGAGTGGTTTAAGAAGACCGGCCATGAGAAGCTCCTCATAGACTGAGGACAGGGGTGTGGGGATTTGGGAGAATTTTTTTGGTTGGTCTTTAGGTCGGTTGATTTGGATTGTGGTTGTGGTTGGTTTTGGCTTTACTGGGGATGGTGTTTGCATGGTTGTTATTGGCGAATAGTGTATTGTCCTTCTCGGAGTAAGTCCTTTCGCTTTCTGGACTGAGGTTGTCCTTTTCGACGTCCCAGTGGTGCATCTCTATAGGTTTGAATCATTCCATGATAGATTGCTCTAGTTCAGAGATCTTGGCCAAAGCTGCAGCCATTTCCGGACTTTTTCCGGGTCGTTGGAGGTTCTCTTTGAACTCTGGGAGACGGTCACGGACGTCTTGCACCATGATCATGAGCTGGGTGATTTGACTGCCCAGGTTGTTTACAGCCATCTTGAGCCCTTCGATTTCAGCCGGAACATCCATGTCTTGAGGTTTGGGTTGAGTCAACTTTCGCTCGGGAAGTTGTACGACGCAAAAGGTGTCTTGAGCAAACAACTGTTACATACAAGGGAGTTCGATAGTCAAGTTTTTCTTGAGTTGAGTACTTCTCGATAACATTTTGAAGGTGTTGGTGTTGCTTCATTAGATCTTCACAACCCTTCACAACATGGTTGTGAACACTATCGATGCCTCCAACATGAGTTTGTAACTTCTCCTTCCTATTCCAAAGTTTAAAACCATCTATGACAAAAGCATCACCTCCCGCTTGCTTACCGAAATCAGGACAAAAAAGATAACAACATATACAAAATGCTGCATCCTTTACTATACTGTATTCCAAACAATTTTTGTACTCTTTGAACTAATCAGGACTAAACTGACGCATTGATCCACTTATATCTCTTTGAGGGAACTTGTAGTGGATATCTTAACATGGGCCCTTTTGGAGATATGCTCTTCATATTTCATCTTTATCATTTGGATGATATGACAAGATTTTTTGATGTAGCCCAGGATCTGATGGAAGATTTTGCGAGTCAATACGGCTTCGCTTCGACAATTTTTGGGGGTTGCTATAATCAAAAGTTTCAATAGGAGATGACTCTTGCACCGGTATTGATTTTCTTATCACAAACTTGTCCATGATTCCAACTAAGCAAACAAAAATTAAAAAAGAATCAAAGTTGTTGTAATGTCTAAACACCTCACAAAAATTATACTCTTGCAGTTGAATCAATACTACCTACGTTTTGCTTACATTTGAATCAATACCAAATAGGTATAATAAGTCCCTCTATGCATCTCATGTTGTAAGAAAAATTTAATTTAGAAAAGTTTAGTGTTGATTCAAAAAATTATAGTAAGCAGTAAGCTTAACATGTATTATACTTTATTATAATCAGTGGACATATGTAAGCATTAAGCACAGGTGTCATGTAAGCAATAAAGGAAAAGTAGGTCTTCACTTGCCGTGGTAATTCCGACTTGAGTTTTGTGCCAAAACGCGATGCTCCTCCTTCTCTCTAGGTTTTCAGTGACCTACCTGTGGGAGACGGTTCTATCTCCATGGCTGAAGGATTAGGGGTCAAAGTAGTTGATTCTAATGAGGTACGTAGGAAACATGGTAGTGTTCTTCACATACCAACCAATATACACTCTACTCAAACACCTGACATTGGGGGTTCCAATAGCCACCGTAACCACTCCTCAGACCTTCTCAGATCTATGCCCTGAGATTAGGGATACCCCTCTCAACGCAAGTACTCCACCATATACCCCTAAACCTAACTTTGCTCAATCCTCAAATCTACAATCGGATGAGCTTGATACACACAGTCCCCAAATGTCTCTAAAACCTAGTTTCTCCATAGATCTAGTTCACGGCTCGACCCCAAAAAACCCTAACCACAAGAATCCCCTTACCACTTCTGATGTCCCAAACAATTCATCTTTTGGCCCGCATAGCCCTTGCAAATCAAGTCCCAACTCTGCTCGCAAACTCCAGGAAGTTTTCAAGCAAGCAGAGGTTCAACTCGATGGTGCAAACAATTCCCATTTCCCATGTTACATTTATTATTGTTATTTTTTTCTAGAATGGATTCTTTGGAAGATACAAAAATATGCTCACCGTCACCATGTCTGCCACTGTGTCAATCATCTGGTAATTCGTCTCAACAAGTTTATACTCCTCAAGTTAGAAATGACTTGATACAAAAAATTGGGCAACACTTTGACAATTTAGATGAGGTTCAGACCTTCTACAACAATTACGCTAGAGAATCTGGATTTGGAACGCGAATTAACTCTAGCAAGAAGAGTACGGACAATCAAATCATTAGGAATTAAGGCTCAGTTTTCGAAAAGATTTTAGCACCCAGGTGTTAAAATCATGATATTTCAAATCAAAAAATGAAGTGGTTTCATGTATCGTTTTTTGATTTTTTTTGCACTAAATTAAAGTACTCCTCGTGTACTTTAATTTGGTGCAAAAAAAATTTAAAAACAATACACGGAACCACTTCATTTTTTGATTTGAAATATCATGATTTTAGCACCTGGGTACTAAAATCTTTTGGAAAACTGGGTTAATGTTACAAAGAAGGGGTGAGAAAAACTAAGGCAAACAATTATGAACCTAGTACACAGAGACGGGGGCTTACTAGAGAGGGTTGTGGTGCAAAACTAGCAGTTGTGAAAGACAAGTCAGCTACTGTTTCTGAACTGGATCTATGTTTTCAATTGTAATAGACCTTTAAGACCTTGGTTGAGTTTGAATGTTGGTAACTTTATGTAATAGACATTTGAAGTGTGTCAGGTTCAAAGGGACTTGTGTAATAGACCTTTGAAGGTACTTGTAGTGTAGTCTGTTCTCATTTCCCTTTAGTTTTGGACTGAATGGTTTTATTTGGCAGGCATCATTTGGATATAACCATTTGCAGTTTAGAATAGCAAAGAACAATTTATGATGTACCATCTGTCTTTCATGATACCAATGAGGCAAGTGAGCCAAGCATTTGGTAGGGTTAATGCTGAGTTTCCATGGTTCTTATACCATGGGCAACACCACATGAATTTTTTTGCATCGGTTCTTTCCCATGAATTGGAGTATTGGACCTTTGATTTTTGAGACACTTTGCACTCGAAATGTTCTTGACAAAGTGTACTGCAGTCCCGTGAGTTAAAAAGACATGAGCATTCGCTATAACCTCAGGTCTGGGCTGCGTGAAGTTGGGTTGATGTATGCTTAACTTGAACCTCCAGCCATGAAAACGTGGTTAGCCTTAAGAGTATGAATACTCATTCTATCACACATACTCGTTAATCTATGCCCAGTCAAGAATCTCAAAGGCTACAAAGAATAACCTCTCCACAGTGGCTAACATAACTACACAACAATCATAAATGCAATCTGATGCCATTTGCAATGAAAAAAAATCTAACTTGTAAATAGGAAAATGAATCAGATAAACAGTAGAGAGTACCCAGTTTTGTTGATTGACCAATTGTAACGGAAGGACCAAAATTGTGACAAAGACCACAACCATAGTTCCATTTTGAAACCGTTAAGGATCTTCAAATCTTGAATAAACCATTGAGGATATTCTAATGTGCAGTAGAGATGTATTAAGCAACTACAGAAAAGAAGTACATTAACTTCTACTTCACAATGATTACCAAAAAAACTTCTACTTCACAAAATACTAGAGGCAACTTACACTATGTCATACTCACTTCTTTTTCTTGTTGTGGTTATGCATAATTTAAACACCGTTAACAAGCCCAGAGGAAAGAAACACTAGGATAAGCTTTCAGAAAGCAAAATTACCATAATCGGACTGGAAGATAAGAAACGCAACTAAAATGAAAGAACTATGCAACAATACGACAGATGTTGCATGCATCTGCAGTAAAGGAACAAGTTACATGGACATATGATTACTCTCAAAGGTTCCATCTCCTTTGTTGGCAAAAAGACAAGATCATGGTTACTCTCAAAGGTTCCATCTCCTTTGCAGGGTGTACCAGGAACCATCAATAGAAAGTGCAATCAAGGGTTCACTCTCTTTTTTCACAGTTGACTACATATAATGATAGATTAGCCGCCAAGACTCTTAGCCATTCCACGGCTAACAGAACCCAGAAAGCAATACACAGTGCACAAGCCAACACCGCCCCAGTCATACTTTAGAGCTGTCTCCAAATTCTCCAATGCTGGTAACCAACCCAAGTGTATTGCACCTCGTCTGTTCGGAAACAGAGAAGCACCGAAGAGGTACAACAAGTAAGCCCTCGCCATCTGTCTGGCCTCCACATCTAACTCTGGCTCATGATTCCAGAAATCTACCAAAGCAGTGTACTTCACCATCGGCTCAACACCGCCTGGTCCTCTCCCCAAGTAATGTTCCACATCAGCAGTGTCTAAGTACAACTCTGAATCAAACGGGATAGGCTCACCTCCAACTTTCAGACCCGTGATGGCAGCAAAGTCAAGTGGGGTGATCGTCATCTCCCCAAACCTGAAGTGAAAAGTATTGGTGGTATCCCACCACCTCTCCACCAAAGCTCTCATCAGTCTCAGTCTGTCCTCGTCACCGTCAAGATCCGTATAAAGATGGTGAAACCTGTTGCATCAACCAGGGCTTTCACATGCGACGGTAAAGCATTGTAATACTCCAGAGAATTTGCTGAACCTCCGTAGCCACCGAGGTTTCGCTCAAACCAATTTTACGGGAACCTTAACAGGTTTTGCTCAAACCAGCTTCATGGGAACCATAACGGGTTTCGCTCCAACCAGCTTTATGGGAACCTTAACGAGTTTCGCTCGAACCAGCTTTATGGGAACCTTAACAGGTTTCGCTCGAACCAGTTTTATGGGACCTTAACGGGTTTCGCTCAAACCAGTTTTATGGAAACCTGCACCGAGGTTTCGCTCCAACCGGTTTTATAGAAACCTTTACGGGTTTCTCTCGAACCAGTTTTATGGAAACCTTCACGGGTTTCTCTCGAACCAGTTTTATGGAAACCTTAATTCACCGAGGTTTCGCTTGAACCAGTTTTATGGAAACCTTCACCGAGGTTTCGCTCAAACCAGTTTTATGGAAACCTTCACGGGTTTCGCTCGAACAAGTTTTATGGAAACCTTCACCAAGGTTTCGCTCGAACCAGTTTTATGGAAACCTTCACGGGTTTCGCTCGAACAAGTTTTATAGAAACCTTCACGGGTTTCGCTCTAATCAGTTTTCTGGAGACTCTCACGGGTCTCGCTTGAATTAGATTGCAGCAGCCTCATTTCTTTATCTTGGATGGTCACGAAAGTTGATTGGTTCTAGTTCTCTGAGAACTATACCTATTGAGTAGTTGACCTACCCATGGCTGTTGACTCACTTTGCTATTCACGGAGCCTCACTTGCTGGCTTCGTTCACAAAACATCATTCGTTTTTCCCTCGTTGAAAAATAAGGTGGCCACCTTCACAATCCGATCAAGGTATGTTTTCTACAACTCATATAGTTGCATGATCCATCATTTTGCATATGCATTTAGCCCCGACGAACTACGCTGGTCTGATCCCTACAATGGGGTACGTAGGCAACTCATATGAGTGCAACCACATGCATCACATTTTACTTGTTTGTTTTCGTACGACGATGTTTGAATTGAGGGGTGTCTTTATCTTTGACGTGACTTCCATCACACAATGATTGTAAGCCTCGTCAAAGAGGGGCAACTGTAGACACCCCAAAATGAGTCTCTCGTACACATTTTTATCCCCAATGATGAAAAGAAACGCCCGGAAAGCCTCTCGGATTGAAATTATTCAAGTCAACAAAGTCAATAGTACCGCACGACACTCATCTCTCACGTACGGAGCTTCAACAGTAACACACGACATGCTTTTTGGATATTGGCGGTGGAAGTGTGCCGTACGGCACAGTTGGTGTACCGCACGGCACAATTTGTGTGCCGTACGGCACTGTCATACATCAGTCGACTTTTTGCAGATGTTCCAGTAGCTCAAATGTTTGACATTCGTTCCTGAAGCTTCATGATGATTTCTTGCACAAGAGAAATATGATGGCATTGAGTGGATACCAAGTTTGCGTGGTGACCAAGTCGGTTTCACGGCTATATATACCCGATCGGTTTGAGAAGAACAGAGCATTGAGAAAATCATAGTTAACCTCTCCTAAATTCTATCCACAACTCTACTCACATCCTAAACTACCTACTGTTATCATCCTTCAACCAAGAAAACAGCCCTCAAAGCTCCACAAAACAAAATCCAATCAGAAAACTAAATACCCTGTTCTCGGCCCAAAACCGTGTGCTCACCATTCCGAATTCTCTTAGTTCCAGCAATCGAGCATCCTCACTGCCATACAGAGTGAAGTTAGAGTCCAAAGGAGGCCCAAGCTGCAATCAAAGGTCCAAGAGGCGTTTCATTCCGAGAGTTTTCAACCCAAGGTACGATTCCGTTTCGCCAAAGTTCATAGCTTTGGTACCTTGAGGGGAGGGGTACCAAGTGTGGGGTGGTCTTCTATATCACTTCCGCATTTGGTATGCCCATGTTACATCAAAATCAGTTTGATTTGATACCTCCCGATTGCGCCGTACGGTGAATACATCGCCTTGTACGGAGTAATCCATTGAGGAGGAACATTCTCTACTTAAACATGCCATTTTCTAATTCCAAATAATCTGTTTTTAACCATATTTCATGCCTTGTATGTGCTTCTATTCAATCATGTCGAAAAACCAAAGTTTGAACTGTTTGTGAAGGAAACAGTGCCGCACAGCACAGTTGGAGTGCTGTACGGCACTCTTTTGAAAATTTGACTATTGGACTGATGAACAGTGCCGCACGGCACACTTTCTGTACCGCACGGTACACCTAGTGTGCCGCACAACACACTTTTGTAAAATTTGAAATTTTGAAACATTTCCTTTACAAAACAGTTTGAACCCTTGGTGTGTTATCTAGATTATTTGATTTGCATATTGCTTATTTTCATTATTATCATCTGCTTTGTTTGATAAACTGTTTATTTGGATAAAATTCGGCATTAAAATATCTTCAAAAAATTCCACAAATATTTAGTAAAGACCGATTTTTAATCGGGCGAGCGGGGTGCATTAAAACCCTTCCCCGTTCGTAACCTGTCTCCCGAATCCAAAACGAATCTCTGGTTTTCAAGTTGTTTTCCAAATCATTTTCTAAATCATTTTCAAATTGGTTTCTCGGGTCCTAAACCATTTTCCAAAAACCCGGGTGGCGACTCTATTTTCAAAACAACAGTTTTTCCCCAAAACCGGCGTGGAGGTCAACCATCCACAACAGACAACAAACTCATTGAAGGCATACAAACTAAGCTTGAGCAGTAGCAAAAAAAATTCAAAAAATGTTCCAGAGCAAGCTCAAATGCAGATTTATAGAGGTCCTTCGACAATTTTAGATTATGTGCAAGATTGTCTCCTACAGTGTATATCAAGTACTAATGCTATATACGCTTATTCGGACAAGGAATTCCTATATTACAATTAATCCAGGATATAGATACAATCAATCCAGAATATATATACATACAATACTGTGGACGGCCCACCTGGATCGTGCGAAAAAGATTGTGATTGTTAGAGTCACCACCCGGATTTGAGGTCCGAACCCGAGAAACCGATCAAAAATATGACTCATTTGCCCATTCGAAAAAGATTTCACTGATCATGGCAGAACCAAAGATTTCTCGGATTCGGGGGTTTGGTTACGAGAGGGGAAGGGTTTTACGGCACCCCTCTCGCCCGGTCCGTGAACCGGTCTCTACTCGACATTTTGTGGGATTTTAGAAACATTTGAAATTCAATTTATTCACATAAACAGGGGGATCGGGGATGGGAATCACATAAACAGTAAGAAAGTACAAAATGTAAATCTAAAGTGGATGCTTGTGTACATGATTTATATGAGAAATAATGATGATAGTAAAGTGAAATGATACAAATATTTACAAGGAATAATAAATTACAGAAACTATATAACAATTTCAGGAATTTTTATGAACATAAGACCTAATTAAACTGCTTCACAAACTGGATCCCAGAATAGGGATTGAGCGCTCAAACCAGTGAAGTTGAGCGCTCAACCTCCTCAACCAGTTTGAGCGCTCAAGGCTCCTGAATTGAGCGCTCAAACCAATCCTTGGCCTCTGTGAAATTACGCTTTTAACAACTTCTTTTTGAGATCAAACATTCATCAAAGGTTTTCCAGGAGAAACAGATAAGAGTAATCTGTTCGATCTCTTAAAGAAAGATGAAAAAAGAATGTAATTTCAATGAATTAACAAAGAAATGTTTGAAAATGGAGGAATAAGGGAGGAATCCAGGTCCTGAACACAACAACAATAACTCACGCACATAATTAATATACTAAATCACAGTCTATCATCAGAACAACAAACAATCAGGAAACTGCCCAAGAACAGCTTGAGCGCTCAAGTCAATGACATTGAGCGCTCAAGCCATAATCTGGCTCTTTGATTTTTGACCTTTAAACAAGCTTTTGATACTTCAATAATGATCATGAATACATGAAATGAAGATTTATGAGGTTGAACAGTCTCTGTTTTGCCCTCAAACATAAGATTTTCAAAAGTTTTTGATGTTTAATCCTCATAAAATGTTAATCTACACTCATGCATGTGATTTTGAGGTAAAATAAACTGTTTTATGGATTACATGAGCATAATTAACCATTAAATAATGATCAAAACCAAAGGAAAGCACAAAACTCAACAAAACAGAAACTGCTCAGAATTGGGCTTGAGCGCTCAAGGCCTAAGGCTTGAGCGCTCAACCCCTGTTGAAACTGCAGATTTTAAAAAGGGTTTTAAACAACTTTTAGGCCTTTGTGGGTTCAATGCAAGTATATTGGACTTGCTTGAACTCACTAGCCTTCCTCAGAGGGATAAAAACAGTGAGCATTTCACATGTTTAACTACCTTTTTGGAGTGATTGTGACTTAGACTTGATTTTTGGGCTTGAGGATGGAGGATTGTGGATGTTTTGGCTTGTTTTCTGGGTGAATTAGACAATGTGTATGGTTGTTTGATGATCAAGGATTGAATTTCTGGGTTTGATGAGTGGTTTTGTAAGTGGTTTTCATGGTGAAAGGGTGGTTTTGTAGAGAGAGAGAGAGGAGATCGATTTTCTGGATGGATTCCGGAGGGGGGGGGGGGGTGTGAGAGTTCTCTCTTCAAAACCAGGGGTGTTAGATAGTTTTATAGAATGAGTGGGAGGAAAGAGAGGAGAGAGAGGAAATGGGTTTGTAGTTTAGGGGTAGTTTTAGGCGTATTTTAGGACTTAGTGGAGTATAATGTACGTATAAGGATCGTACAAAATCATCCCCAGACGCTCCCATGCAGGAAATCTCATGATGAGATACTCTGCAAGTTGCTGACTGGATCAGAGTTGAGCGCTCAAAGCCATGGGCTTGAGCGCTCAAGGTGCTTCTCAGGGGTTTGAGCGCTCAAGGCCTCAAGCTTGAGCGCTCAAGGTTCTTGGTGGCAGATTGATGGTTTGATTTTGGTTCAACAATGCTTGGGTTGGTTTGGGATATTTTGGTTGTTTGGGTGGTGTTTGGTTGATTTTGATCAAATTCAAGTCATTCTCACAAGTTCCAGGTAGTTATGATTGATCCATTTCATCATCGGAAATGCACGAGCGTATCTCGGGTTCAAAATTGGGGTGTCTACAAATACATTTCACTGGTCAGAAAAGATCAAGTTTTCAACCACAATCAGCCATGTGAATCATTAAAACTGAACTCTTGCACAGATTAAATTTGCTATCAGAACAAAATTGAATAACTACTCCCACAGTCAACAACAGCAAAACATACACACTACTATGGACCAAATGGATTAAATCTAGGGTTTTCTTAGTTGAAAATTCAGTGAATGAACAAAATCGAAATACACAAAATCTAAAATTCAGTGAACCATGGACCAAAGGGATTATGGAACCCTAATTTCACGTTTTTGAAAAACCTAGGGTTTTGGTTTACCAAAAAAATACACAAATCGAAATTCACATTTCACCTTTCTAGAAAAACTAGGGTTTCCAGCAACAAATCGCAACACAGAGAAAATGAGAGAGAGAGAGAGAGAGAGAGAGAGAGAGACCTGATTGAAGACCAATATGGAGATCTAGTCGCATCGTCTTCGGCTTCGACCTGAAAAGACAAAAAAAATTAGGGTTTTTTCAGAAAAACACGAAATAGAGAGAAAGATGGAGAAGATGAGTTCGATCCGGACCTATATCGCTTCTTCTTCTTCCTCGAAGGAGGGTTTCTCGCGTGTTCTTCTTCTTCTTCGCTCGAACACGTGAATCGCCTCTCTCTGGAAAACGTGAATATTAGAGGAAAGGGGTGGAGCTTTGGACTTTATAGTGACCCGGTTAATGCAACCCGACACCTTATTACCCGAACCATATGACCCGCGAACTGATTTTAACCCGTTTCGTCCCACAGCCGTTGGATTAGATCCAACAGCCAGCGTCTTTGGTTGGATTTTTTTATTTTCCGGGAGCCCTGATAGGAAGTGTATTGTGTATATATATATAGGATCAGCTTCTTAAACGGGATCCCTGTTTTGGAAAAAAGTCCGGTCTTCTTTTGTTAGCCGTTGGATTAAATCCAACGGCCCAAATCAAGGGGTCACTTAAAATTGAATCTCACGGGTCACGGGTCAAGGAGATACCCACTTCATGGGTCAAAGCGTGAATACGAGTCCCTTTTCCACATTATGTGAGATTGAGAAGAGAGAGAGAGAAAGAGAAGAGAAGAAAAGCAGGCGATCGACGACGACGACGAAGAAGAACCGCGACTCCTCTCCATCTTCCTAGACTCCGATCGTAAAGGAACCACCACCAAAAGGTCTCTTTCTCTTCTCTCTCTCTCTCTCTCGCGATTTCTGAAGTTAGGGTTTCTTAGTTTCTCTGAAATTTGTGAAATTAGGGTTTTTGTAAAGTTAGGATTTGAATTCAATTTTATCGGTTTCTGTGGTGGATTATGTGGCATTTTGGCTTGATTTTTGATCTCAAGAATCCAAGATGGAGTCCAAACTACACTTAAGTAGAGAACATTTATATTTCTACATACAGAATCTACATTTCATTATTCTGGCTCTAATACGATGAATCCAACATACATGACCCTTTTCTTTTTTAAATGAAAAACCCTCTCTATATCTTAGCAGTTGTTCATTTGTGTTGCTTTATTCAATCTGTGAATCATATGGATGTTAGTATTATAATACAAATGGTACTGGGAGGGAAGCTTTAGACTTCAAGTGTGATAAGAAGACTTTTGGAGATTGTGGTCCGTAATGCACTTTTGATTCTTTAATGGAATTCACTTTCTTCATACATTGCTGTTGAATTTTTGTGTCAATTGGTTTTTCTCACACTTATCCAACCAGGTTGCTTGCTTGCCTAGCCTAGCCCGATGCCTTGCGGACACAAGTACAATCTGAAAAAAATTGGGCAGCATATCCACTGTTTTTTGTCCTATCCTGTGCATGTTTTTGCTGCTCCGGTTGTTCTTTGGTAAACCAAACACCAGACACAAGATTGGTGCCGTGGGTCGCTTTGCTGGAAGAAGAGGCTACAATCAAACTAGAGGGTGGACGAATACATTTGGCAAGACGTGACCTTGTTGAAAGTCACAGTGCTAGAGACCAGATCCAAGTTGCTCAGACGAGGGCATTTCGATAACAACGAAGAGCTATGCAAGACTTGTATTAATATCAGGACAGTGACTTGTATTAGTATCAGTAACATTGCATACTGAGCACAACTAGAATTTTTTTTTTTCAACAATGAGAGATGAATGCACTTGTATTGGGATGATATAATGATGAATGTACTTGTTTTGAGATGATGTAATGACTAAATCCATGTAATAAAGTCCTTGTTGATTTGATTGTGTTGTTTATATACACATGGGTTTTGAAGCCAATAGCAATCAGTTGATTCTAGTTCAGTCACAAATGTTGAATGTTGCTTAAGATGGTTGTGGATTGTTATTTTTCTAAAGTGGCTATGTTGCCTGCTTTACTTCTTTTCTACAGTGTCGTGGCAAGTTGGCTACAAAGATGATAGATTACTGGCATGGGGACTGAAATTTGATTTAAATGCCATTGGATACTGGTTATTTGAGCTGTTTGGAATGAACTAAAATGGGGGACACGAACAGAAACATGAACACGGACACTAAAATGGGGGACACGAATAGGGAAGGATGCATCATCAACTCCTGCTTTTTGTTTGGACTACAGTTGTTTAGAATTTGTTTTTGAAATCTCAGAGGGATGGAGTTTGTAACTTGTACTCGGATGATGCAATTACATTATACGGTCAATAAAAATTAAGTTCAAGCTTTCTTTTTACCTATGAATGTTGCAAGGTTGCCATGTGTTGGATTATATTTGTTGAACCTATGGTACTTGAATAGGTTGTGTATATATCGTATCGTGTCTGTATCCCTTATTTCATGTCAAGTCATTTATTCTCTGTTATGTACTCTGGGTATGTGAAGTGTGAAACTTTGGTCATTGGGATGAAACAAGAGATTTGTTTGAGAGAAGTCCTGCATGGGTTGTGCTTTATTTTTTGGATATTTGCCAATTTTGTTCTATGTTATGTACTCTGGGTATGAGAAGTCATGTAAGCCTATTTGGTTGAATATAGTGTTTTCACTTTGGTTTGTTACTGAATCTTGAAACCAATGCCTACAGCTCTCCAGATGCAAACTCATTTCTGGCCTGCATCTCATTTCTAGCCATTTTACTGTGGGATTTTCATGTTAGAAAGTTGAAACTCGTTCTCAAAATGTCATAAACCCAATTCTCTTCTTCCTGAATCAACAGTTCATTTGGCTTTTTCCCAAACTGTAAAATTTGGCATAACATGCACAGGGACCATTTAACCATCTTCGATCTGGAAATGTATATTTCTCTAAAACAGCTAGATACAAAAGACGTCACATAATCTCTTGGATTATCCCGTTAGACCAAAAGACTCCAATTGGAGACAAACCCTAACACAATGCCATCTAACACATCCTATGAAAAGAAGAAGGAAAAAAAAAAAACATAATACACTCAATGCCTAAATCCCCTGTTGTTACTCCTTCTAGCCTTCTAAAAATTCCTTCCCCTTGATAGTATACAAGTTTGTTGTTCCTTTTTCTTTTTAAAGGATTCTATTCGAGCTTTGCTTCCCACTTCGTCAATGAGATCAATAGCCTTGTCTGGGAGATGTCTATCAGGAATATACATTGTTGACAGATGCACAGCTGCTTAACATGGGCAACCGCAAGCCGACCACTCTCCATGGGTTCCGAACTTACACCTCCTCTGACTGCATATGTTGAAGCTTACATTTCTACAAATTTTTTACTGACACAGAGACAGAATCACAGATTAAACAACTAACGTCCAAAAAAAAAAAAACACTTTCAAAGGCAAAGTTTGAGCCAAAACCAATTCAATATCAGACAAAAATCAACCCACAATTTTTACAGCTCAAGACATCACTGAATATCATCAACCTTGTTGAACCAACGAACAACATCTAATTTATTGACAAAATTTTGTCAAGTTCCCCATCAAGTCCAAGCAGTAAAAATACTAACATGTCCCCATATTTTGAAGAACAAACCCTAATTTGTGAAAAGCCCCATTTTTTTAAGAACAAACCCTAATTTTGGGAAAAAAGCCCCATGTTGTTTATGAACAAACCCTAATTTTAGACCCAACCGCAGTTAAGATCTATGTAACGCCCCGATTTTCGGACACATTAATTAAAACAAGAGATCTAAAACGATTCATTTAAAAAAGGTTTTTCTTAATAAGTAGCGGAATAACATAAATAGAAAAGTAGTTTAGTCTGATACAATAAGAGACAGTACTTGTCGAAAACTTAAATTACATTTGTCCAACACAAAAGTAAGGCGATTACAGAGCCTTCTACAGTTCTAGGTTGAGGTCCCACTCCCCAAAAGTTCCCTGATTGGCTGCGGGGTCTTGATTCTTGTTGCAATGTCCTCCTCTTCCTTCTTTGGTACCTGGCATGAAACGTCAGGGCACATAGCACCATGAGTTTTGACACTCAGGAGCTAACTCTTACCCACTAACCCTTACATTACAATTCATCAACAGTTCATATCAAAGAGTGCATAAATAAGTAACAAGCATCTGTTTTCCTTTAACTTCTTTTTAACTAAGGTGTTCTCGTAGATTCTAAACCTTAGGAACGTCTCTCCAATTCAAAACTGATATACACAATTCCTAGTGGACTTTTCGGCTGACGAGGCTCTGGTTTCGTTGACCCGATAAATGGGGACTTTTCGGTTGACCAGGCTTTGGCTCCGCTGACCACGACTTAATTCCTGGTGGACTTTTCGGCTGGCGAGGCTCTGGTTCCACTGACCCAATAATTGGGACCTTTCGGCTGACCAGGCTTTGGCTCTGCTAACCACACTCAATACACAATTCCTGGGGGACTTTTCGCTGGCGAGGCTCTGGTTCCACTGACCCGGTAATTGGGACCTTTCGGCTGACTAGGCTTTGGCTCCGCTAACCACACATTCTCTTTACTTTCCGGTTTCCTTTAACTTAGAAACGTCTATGTGATCTACTACGTAAGTACCAACCCAGGAACTTATTTGTCCAATCTAACAATTTAATAATTTTATGGAAATGTAACACAACAAGCAAAGCAAAGCGATAACGATATTCGAAGGTGCACCTGTTCACAAAATAAGCCACAATGTCCATATGACTCACCAGACGTTTACCCATAAAACCATAATTCATAAGTAATCGGAATTTGAGGAAAAAGCGGTTTAAAAGTATTTTGGTCTATACTCTTTCTTTATCTACCAGTAGAGTATACAATTAAAAGTCTTAGTTTCTTACTAGAAAACTTTCCAGTACTTACTTTATCAATCTAGTACTTAAAAATTAAATAAATGAGTTTTCTTTTCCTTTTTTTTTTCTTTAATATAACATACATAAATAAAAATGGTTAGAGTACCTAATATAAAGTCGAAGTATACTAAATATACTTAGGGTTAGGGAGTAGGAGGTTTCTACCTTTGATCCGGACGAAAAGCTCGGTGGTGGAATCCGGTAGAGTTTTGGTTGACGAAGAAAAATCCAATTTCAAACAGAAACTTTGAGCTGTGCTACCGGCTTCAAACCTCAACTGTTTCACGTGATTCTTGTATCTAAAACGAAGCTCTCGAAGTGCTCTACAATCTTCATGAAGGAATCTAAACCCAAAATCCACTTTAACAGGGAGAAAGATGGCGATTTTTACTGAACTTTGGATGGCTATATCTCACTCAAACCTCAACCGATTTGGGTGATTCTTGTGTCGAAAATGAAGTTCTAGACGCCCTCTAAAACTTCTATGAAGAAGCCTAATCCTAAAAACGAATGTAACGATGAGTAAAGTGGCTGTAAAAAGGGGTACGTGATATGGATGAAAATGGAAATGGGGAGGGGGTCTTCTTTCTTTTTCTTTTCTTCTTTTCCTAGGCTCTCTCTCTCTTTTTCACACAGAATTCATGGGGAAGGAGAATGGGTGGTGGTATTATAGAGAAGAATGGGATGGAGTGAAGTGTAATGGTGGTGTAAACCACATGGGGGGTGTAAGGGATTGATGGGAGAGTGATGGGAGTGGGTAATGGCAGAAAGAGGAGGGAGGAGAGGTCTGATTTTCAGACTTGGGGGTGGTGTGTGGTGTTGGTTTTGGTGGGTGAAGGAGTGGAGAGTGGGGAGGAGAGAGAGGGAGTTGGTAAAGTGCATAAATATGCATATTTGTATTGTGTATGTGTTTATATGCTTATATATATATGTGTGTGTGTGTGTGTCATGTGTGTATAAATCTAAATGTATATGTATATGTACATGTAGTAGGATTTTGTTAGGGTAAAAAGGGTAGGCACATAGATAATTAGGGTCTTAAACTTAGTTTAAATGAATCATCAAAACTTAACTAGGATAATCATATTTAAAAAACAAAATAAATCATAATAATTATTGTAAAATATAACTTACTTCGAAAATAATAATAATAATATAATAAAATGGACCGAAAATTCAGGCCATTACAATCTAAGATCTAACACGAGAGAGAGAGAAACGCTCTGCTCTTGATTTTGCGTACGTTGATGGTGGGGATTCCCGGTGTCAGTAGGGTTCGTCTGTGAAGCCTTGAATGAGCGACGACAGAGTGGTGGATGTCGGGGAGAGAGAAGGGATGGTGGTCCGTGTGGCTTAACTCGTCGGACGATGCAGAAGTAGTGGGAAGAGAGAGAGAGAGAAAGCGAGAGAGATACCTTGGTAGTGGATTCTTCTTCTTCGATCTCTTCTTCTTCGATCTCTTCTGCTTCTTTGTTCAATCGTTGTTCCTCTTTCTCTCTCTCTCTCTCTCTCTCTCTCTCTCTCTCTCTCTGTTGAGTGTCATTTGAAAGGGGAAACGAATGGGTTCTCTTGACCCGTGTGGGGATTATGACCCGAATGTCTGACCCGCGTTCGTTTGTGACATGCGAACTCCATTTTTATTTCCCAGCCGTTGGATGAAATCCAACGACTCACAAACCAAGACCGGATTTCTCCCCAAATCAGGGAGCCCTGATAAGAAGCAGATCCTATGTATATATAACAATTATCCAATAAGGGCTCCCTTACTTTCTACCATGCGGGATTCTTTGTTCAAGATCTAATTTCGACGATCTCAACCGTTAGATGTGTTTAAAACGTGTTTTTAAGGTCTAACGCGAGGATTAGTAAAAAAAAAATACCCGAAAAGGCTTGATTCGAGCCGTTTTCGATAAAATGTGTATATGTACATTTTTATCAAAAACTGCTTGGATAAAGCCTTTCCGGATTTTTTTTTTTTTTTTTTGACAAATCCTTGCGCTAGAGCTTAAAAATGCATTTTAAACGTATCTAACGGTTCAGATCGTCAAAATTTGATCTCGAACGAAAAATCTCGCACCGTAACTTATATAAGGGAGCCCCTACTAGAAATGCCTCCTATATATATATATATATATATATCAACCACCATAAGTTCAATTTCTTCGTCTATGCCGTTTAAAAATACCCCTAAAGTGGGCCAAGACTCGTGAAGGAGCTCCCGCACACGATCCACAACTAATAATGTTATGGATTATTGCCGAACACCTGTTCAATCCTACAACGCCCCTACGGATCTTGGGAACAATGAATCACAGAAAAATAAGCAAATAAGTGCGTAATGAAAAACCGGAAAGAAAAGCAAGACACAAGATATACGTGGAAAACCTCAACGTGAGGAAAAACCACGGGAGCCACACCAGTCCACTATGAAATCGAATCAACGAGTACAAGTCTTCTCACAATCTCTCTGAGATTGGTTTTCTCTTGCCTCTCTCTAGTTTTCTCGCTCTGAAAACTGTTACACGACACTCACAAACGCGCAGTCGGCCAAAACCCTAAAAGAGACGAGTAAGGCTCTCGGTAGCGCTACAGGGAAAAACCTGTAGCGCTCCAAAACACTCTGTTCACAAATTAGGTCCTGGGTAGCGCTACACCAAAACCTTGGTAGCGCTACCGCGATGGTTATCTGCACTCCCAACAATCTCCCACTTGAAGATAACCTGAAGCATCTGCAAATAAACAACTGCAAACCCAAATGATCTCAATAAAAAACGTGGACGTAGTCATCTGACCCCTTTTGGTGTGACTCCAGGCCCATCATCTCTTCAAGCATGAAGGCCAACTAAAGTTGAACACAACTTCAGTTTCTGAACAGTAACAGACTTGGTCAACATATTTGCCGGATTTCGATCCCCCAAAATCTTCTCTAGCAACAAATCCCCATCCTCCAAAAGCGAACGAATGAAATGGTACCTCAAATCAATATGCTTCGTCCTGGCATGGAACACTGGATTTTTGGCAAGGTGTATAGCACTCTGGCTGTCACTGAAAAGAACGCAGTTCTCTTGCTTCAAACCCAACTCCTCCAAAAAGCCCTTCAACCAAATCATCTCCTTTGCAGCCTCAATCACAGCCACATACTCAGCTTCTGTCATGGATAGTGTCACTAACTTCTGCAGACGTGAGACCCAGCTCACCGCTGTTGAACCCATAGTATAGATATAACCTGTGGTACTTCGCCGCGCATCCTGATTACCGGCAAAGTTTGAATCCACATATCCCTGCACTGTCAATTTCCCTTTCCCAAAACAAAGTGGCAAATCAGTGGTACCTCTCAAATATTGCATGATCCACTTTACTGCTTCCCAATGCTGTTTCCCTGGATTGCTAGCAAACCTGCTCACAACTCCCACTGCATGGGCAATGTCTGGTCTCGTGTTCACCATCGCATATATCAGGCTACCCACGGCCGAGGTATACGGAACCTTGGCCATGTACTCTCTCTCTGCATCTGTCTTGGGTGATTGCCCCTGAGAAAGTTTGAAATGACTTCCCAAGGGTGTGCCAACTGCCTTAGCACTCTGCATATTGAACCTCTCCAGAACACGTTCAATATATTCAGCCTGACTCAACCGCAAGGTCCCCTGAGCCTTATCTCTGCTGATCCTCATCCCAAGTATCTGCTTAGCTGCACCCAGATCTTTCATAGCAAACTCCGTTGCCAACTGTTGCTTCAACCTGTTGATCTCCCTAACACAGGAACCTGCTACAAGCATATCATCTACGTAAAGCAGTAAAATGATGTAGCTAGACTCAAACCTCTTGAAGTAACAACAGTGATCCCCATTGCACCTTGTGTAGCCACTGCGCTGCATGAAACCATCAAACTTTCTGTACCACTGTCTGGGAGCCTGTTTCAAACCATACAGACTCTTTTTGAGCCTGCACACCATCTCTTCCTTGCCTTTCACAATGAAGCCAACAGGCTGCTTCATGTAGATTTCTTCATCCAAGTCCCCGTGAAGAAAAGCAGTTTTAACATCTAACTGCTCAAGGTAGAGATTTTCAGCAGCAACCAAACTCAACACCACTCTGATAGTGGCCATCTTCACAACCGGCGAAAATATCTCTGTATAATCGATCCCCTCCTTCTGTTGGAAGCCTTTTACAACCAATCTTGCCTTGTACCTTTTCTTGCCATCACTCTCCTGCTTAAGTCGAAAAACCCATTTGTTCTGCAAGGCTTTCTTTCCTGCGGGAAGCTGAGCTAACTGCCAAGTATCGTTGGAATGAAGAGAATCCATCTCTTCCTGCATCGCAGTCTTCCACTTAGCTGACTCAGAAACCTGCATAGCCTCATCATAGCACTCTGGTTCTCCACTGTCCGTCAAAAACAAGTAATCAAGCGAAGAAATATACTTTGGATTCGGCTTGTGTACTCTGGTTGTCCTCCTCAACACTCTGACCGTTGAACTAGTCCCTGTCTCTGGAGCTACCTCATCTGAAACTGTCCCCTCTGAAACTGTCTCATCTAAAGCTCTCTCCTCTACCTTACCACACCTCTGTTCAACCCCACTGTTATCTGGAAGATCCTCCAACTCAAAGTACTCGGACGTATCTCCATCCGAAGTGGTACTCCCACTGCTCTGTTTGTTGTCCTTGTCTTTGTACATCACCTTTTCATCAAACACAACGTCTCTGCTTCTGATTATCTTTCGGTTCTTGTCATTCCAAAAACGATAACCAAAATCATCTCCGCTGTACCCAATGAAGGTGCACTTCTATGACTTAGCATCAAGTTTATCCCTGTCCTTGTCGCTAATATGCACATAGGAAACACAACCAAAAACACGTAAGTGTGAGAGATTTACCTTTTTACCACTCCAAACCTCCTCTGGTATGCCAAAATTCAACGGAACTGATGGCCCAAGATTGATCAAATATGCTGCTGTGTCGACTGCATCTGCCCAAAACATCTTGGGCAACCCTGCGTGTATCCGCATGCTCCTAGCACGCTCAGTCAAGGTCCTGTTCATCCTCTCTGCAATGCCATTATGCTGCGGAGTTCCTGGAGGTGTCCTCTCTAATCGAATCCCGAATAGAGCGCAGGCTCTCTTGAACTCCCCCACCTCATGCTCTCCATCGTTGTCGGACCTCAACCTTTTCACCTTCAAATCTGTTTCATTCTCAACCCTGGCCTTCCACTTCTTGAAGACTTCAAAGACCTCTGACTTGTGCTTCATGAAGTATACCCATACCTTCCTCGAGTGATCGTCAACAAAGGTAACATAGTAATAAGAACCGCCAATAGAAGACACTGTAGCTGGACCCCACACATCTGTATGGACAAGCTCTAGCTTCTGAGCCCTGGGAGGCCTGCCGCCTTTCTGAAAGCTAACCCGTTTCTGTTTCCCGAAGATGTAATCCTCACACATGTCAATATCCACTGACTCTAAACCCGGTAGCTTCCCATTCGACTGCATAATCTTCATTCCCTTTTCACTCATATGCCCCATTCTATAGTGCCACAAATTTGAACTCTCCTTGCTGTCTGCAACTGCAAGTGTGTCGCTACCATGTGAAGTCAAGTAAAGTGTACCAACTTTCTTGCCTTTAGCCGCCACCATCGTACCGTTGTAGACTTTCCATGTGTCCCCTGTGAATGTCGAAGTATAACCTGCTGCTGCAAGTTGTCCAACCGAAACAAGATTCCTCTTCAAATTCGGAACGTGTCTGACATCTTTCAGACACCATCTGTACCCCTGCGTCGCAATCTGAACATCCCATCTTCCCACTATACTGCAAGGCTCGTCGTCCCCCAAGTATACTTTCCCAAAGTCCCCTGCTACATAGTTCTGCAGAACCTCCCTGTTAGCAGTGGCGTGGAATGAGGCACCCGAATCAATCACCCACGATTCGGCGTCGCTGTTCATGGCAAGAATAAGTGCATCGTGCACAATATGAGCCTCTTGCTCACTGTTATTCTTCTTCGGTGCTTTGCAAGTCGTTGACATATGGCCTGTCTGACCACAATTCCAACATTCACCTTTAATAGGCCAAACCTGAGATTTGGCCTTATTTCCCTTACCCTTGGATTTTCACCTGTTCCTATTCTGATTCTGACCACCCCTGGCCTGGCTTCTGCCCCTCTGCTCAACACTTAGAGCTGAACCTGAACTACTTGAACCATCAATCGAACCCCTTCTGACCTCCTCAGTCAAAATCAAACTGACAACCTCACTCAGTTTCAACTTTTCTTTCCCTGCCGAATTACTGACTGCAGTAACAGTACCCTGCCAGCTCTCTGGCAACTGAGACAGAATTAACAAGGCTTGAACCTCATCATCAAACTCGATATCGACAGACGTAAGTTGATCAACAATCATATTGAACTCACTGAGATGTGACATAAAGGAAACCCCTTCTGCCATAGACAGGTTGAAAAGTTTTTTCATAAGATGTACCTTATTCGCAGCAGACGGTTGCTCGTACATCTTCTTCAGTGCTTCCATAAGCTCCTCCGTCGTTTTCTCTTTCAATATGTTGTGTGTGACTGACTTGGAAAGAGACAGACGAATAACCCCTAACGTCTTTCTGTCAAGAACTTTCCAATCATCGTCGCTCTCTGTAGCTTTCTTCCCCTTTTCTTTACCTTCCAACGGCCGGTAAAGATCCTTCTGATACAGATAGTCCTCTATCTACGTTTTCCAAAACGCGAAGTCTGACCCATCAAACTTATCAATATTCTGTTTGCCTTCTTCAGAACCCATAGCTCCCATTGAAACCCTAGCCTGCCCGAACGAGATTAAACCCTAACCTGTCGAACAAAATCTACCGCAACCGCGGCTCTGATACCAGTTGTTATGGATTATCGCCGAACACCTGTTCAATCCTACAACGCCCCTACGGATCTTGGGAACAATGAATCACAGAAAAATAAGCAAATAAGTGCGTAATGAAAAACCGGAAAGAAAAGCAAGACACAAGATATACGTGGAAAACCTCAACGTGAGGAAAAACCACGGGAGCCACACTAGTCCAATATGAAATCGAATCAACGAGTACAAGTCTTCTCACAATCTCTCTGAGATTGGTTTTCTCTTGCCTCTCTAGTTTTCTCGCTCTGAAAACTGTTACACGACACTCACAAACGCGCAGTCGGCCAAAACCCTAAAAGAGACGAGTAAGGCTCTCGGTAGCGCTACAGGGAAAAACCTGTAGCGCTCCAAAACACTCTGTTCACAAATTAGGTCCTGGGTAGCGCTACACCAAAACCTTGGTAGCGCTACACCAAAACCTTGGTAGCGCTACCGCGATGGTTATCTGCACTCCCAACAAATAAAGCAAGGAGTGAAAAAAAAAAAATTCAATTACCGTTGAAGGCGCGCACCAAGCCCCACCCATGCAATTTTGAATGGATGCAAGTTGCTGTGGAATTAGATTATAGATGTACCTACTGCGCGTCATTTAAAAATGTGTCTCAAATTATTAACTATGGAGCGTAGAGCAAGAAATTAAGAGTGAGTGGGTCTTATTGAAAAATTATGTGCCCTTGGTGGCACCACTCTACCTTTTGTTTTTAAGAAAAGAAAATATATTATAGGAGTTAGTACATAGACAATTCCACATGTCCGCTAGAGAGCATTGCTCTTAGCACTAGACAACGATCTGTTGTAAAATTCCGTTGCATATGGAAAGAGAGAAATGTGCAGATCTTTGAAGGCTGTTGCTTGCCTGCGTCTACCTTGGGCAGTCTCATTGTGGAATATGATGGACAGGGCTAATAACAGATGCTAGCTCGTACTTGGAACCTTATCTCTAGAATTTTTCGTTCCATGTAATTCGGGATGTTTATCTTGTTGTTGCTTTGTTTTCCGGTTAGCTAGCTAGGTGCTTCTTGGCCTAGTTTTTGCTGGTTTTCCCTTGTATCTGGTTTGTTTGCTTTTAATGGAAGGTTGACTTCAACAAAAAAAAAAACTACTAGCTTGAACACAGTACCTAAACGAGGAAATCCAAACATTTACTTCTTTTCCTATTGCGATGAAATTTTTCATTCATCATAAATGACAAAAATGAAATCACAAATATAAAAAGAAATGCATGATAAACTTTCGAAAAGTATAATTGTATTTATCTAATGTTGCTACTTGCAAAAACTCAATCTATCACTCAATCTAATATTTATAAGAGAATCAATAAATTAGATACATGGCAAGATCCCGGGCCCACTGACATTTACTATTGAACAAACCACTTGATTTTATTCTAGACTCTTAACACTTCTATATCCCGTGCACCATACGTGATTTATTCCAGACTCAATCACTTCAATCATGAAGGTTTAAAAAAAAAAATTCATGAATGACTTTTAACAGCTAAAATCCTCACTTTATTCCATTCCCCTATCACTCTCATGTACCCCACGGAGGCTCCTTAAAGAGACCCGCATTTCAACCTTCAACTCATATTCACACTTTTGCTTACTTGTATATGCCTATCTACACCTACAAAAAGCTAGCTTACTAAGATTATCATCCCAAAAGTTGAGATCACCCACACGGGTGGAAGATGTGGTTAAATCACTTTTACAAGTTACTTTTCTTCTCTAGTGGAATGTTATATCACAATCATAATTGTAAATTTTGACTTCCCAACTATCGGGTATTTGAATAACAAAAATGATAGATACACTCCCTCCCCAACCACTCCCTACCACTCCCCCCCTCACATGTGGTGGGTCCCACCGTGGGCCTCACATGTGATGGGTCCCACCACATGTGAGAGGAGGAGTGGTAGGGAGTGGTTGGGAGGGAGTGTATGTATCATTGTTCTTTGAATAAACGTCTTGGAATCACGCTTAGTTTCACGCACCCGAACGACCAATAAGCGACTGCATAAATTTCGTTGGCGATTCCAAATGTAAGTATAATACTAATCTTCGTAGTAATGTCCTCAATTTTATATTAATTTTTTTTTGTTCCTAACACAAATTATGTGGATTATCTACTTGATTAATTCTAAATCAATAAACAAAATGATAGTTTTTGGGGAATTGATTTTCTTACTCTCCTTTCACTATTCGCACTTTCTTTCTTCTTCTTTTTTGTGATTATTTATGTGAATTAACTGAATGATCACTTCATTAGTGCAAATTGAATCAATCGATAACACAAAAAAAATTAATTAAGTTTGAGCGTTATTATCTGACTAACCTATTAGGATTTTTGTGTTTTAACAGCCACTTTAGTTAATACAATCTTACTTTTCACGCCAAAGTTATTGTAAAAAATAGTGTAATATGAAAATTTCTTTGTTAGAAGACCGTGCCGATAGTCAATTACTTTGTTTAATATAATGTGTAACTTTCAAGGATCATTTGTTGTATGCTTTCAACTTAAAAATAATCCTGGCTATCACTCAATCAATGGCCTTCTCATGTGCGCCTTTTTACCTAATGATAAATAACTTAATTTATTTGTTTTAAGCACATAAACAATAAAGAATAGATGCCTATCAATTTCTTTTTAAACAATCCTTTCTAGGCTTTAACCCACCCATTGTTCCTACAATCCTAGCTTCTCATATTCTATTTATTTTTTCTTAAAAGAGAATTGCAAGAAGGTCGATGGAGCACATGGGATGGTTTATCTCTCTCTAGGACTACCTAAACTTAAAGCAATCTTTAGGCTAAAAGGTGTATAAAAATAAGTTTAAAAGTACCCTACAAAATGATTGAATTTTGTAATTACCAAGCTTTGCCATTCTATAATCGCTTTTATAGTACCATCGCTGTTTACCAATGTAAAGGTTGTTTGTTTTTTACTTATAGCAAGATTGTTTGAAAGAGTAGAACTTTAGCCTTATAGCAAGATTATTAGTGACATTCTAGTTTTTAGAGAAAGGGCAAAACCATGTTTCACTGAAATTTCTTCATACTTGGGGTGATTTCATTGAACTTTGGTGTGCAAAATCCACAAAATGTCGTAAAAATTTAACAAGCTTAATGGAGAAATGTGTAAGTCAATGGTGTCAAGTGACCCCACTTGAACTATGGTTGCTCCACCCATAAGAGTGATGTGATCAATAATGATGAAAGGTACAAGGGCATGATCATCTCTAAGGTTCGCTTTGGACCCCCAAAACGTCAAGGCTGGCTTTGCAAAATATGATTGCGATGATAAGTTAAGTTATTTGTCTTTAACATCGTGCTCCTAGTGTACCATCACGTGGTGCTTCAAGGCCCTTCCCTACAAGACATTTGTGTGGGACGACCACAAAGTGTACGTGTGGCTGCCACACCAATACGTGATTGGGAAGGCCTTAAAGCATTACATGACGTCGTTCCAGAAATACAGCATAATCACCGGTAAGTCATGCGATTTGGAGGAGCTTTTTGGGCAAATTCAATATTAATTCAAAGGAGTACAGGGGGTTGGAGTGATGAGCTTGGTTGGACCATTGGGGACTGCCATTGTAATTAATTCTTTACCAATTGCTGCAAACTTTGTTTCATTTTCAGTTTATCTTTGATTGTAAGAAGGTTTTAATATATCCCCATCGTCTCACAACCAAATACCACCTTCTTTGCAACCTACGTCATTGTGATGTCAATGTTGTGTACAGATGCACCCTCCACCTAATTTTGAATCTTCAAAATTATGAAATGCTCGTGGGCACAATGAAAAGTTTTTTTGCTTTGATGTTCATTCAAGTAAGTACAATACGTGCAAAATAACAGAACCGGAATTAAGTAAAGGCGCATATATAAGTGTTTTCCATATAATATGTATTTAATTTTCGTAATTTTGTTTATATTCATGAAATTTGCAGAATTTATCTTTTTTGTCATTCTTTTTTCAAAAGGGCCTAATCATGTTTAAGATTCGCTTTAGACCTCCAAAAAATTCAGGGCTGGCCTAATTATTTTATCGATCATTTCAAAAATAAAAATAAAAATCAATTAACCTTTTCTTCTTGCGTAAATCTCTCTACAAATGGAGGATCCAAAAACTTCGGTAGAGAGAATCCTAAAACTGGAATTTGAAAAATCATCCTCGTCTGCATTTGATTCTACTGAGAAAAATCATTATTGTTGACCTCCAAAAAATAATTATAATTCATTTTAAGTTTAAAATCTTATATGAATAGTATTTTTCATCGCAATAAGGGTTTGTTTGGTTAGCTTCCTTGGCTAGGAAATAGTGTAAATAAGCTCAAAATCATTTTACACAAGACCACAACCACATGCTAGCTTCCTTGCTTGGATCAAAGTCAACTAGAAACCTTGGCTTGCAAATCTTCTCCATCATTTCATTAAAAAATCAAGAACGCAGATAAACAATAAAAAAGAATATATTTTGCAGGCGTCAATGCCTCTGTCTCTGATCACGTGCTTACAGGGGCGGACTTGGAGTGCGAGACGATGTTTTGCCCCTACAAACCCCCCAACTTTCTTTCTAGTTATATATGTAGAACATTTTTTGTTTGATTTGTAAATTTGTTGTTAATTTATGAATCAAAAAAGCTATGAGTACGCCCGCTTACGTACGCCAAATGCACGAATGGTGCATCTTAATCATCAATCTCAAAAATCAATGGTCCGGATTTTAAATAAACTATTCGCGCAAAGAGTTTAAACTATTCGCGTGAATAGTTTATTTAAAATCCGGACCATTGATTTTTTAGATTGATGGTTAAGATGCATTGCGTGCATTTGTCATACGCCACGTACCAATATCAGGGTTTGTTTATAAATAGACGTAGTTTAGTCCTGACATTAAGAATTCTGCCTCCGCCACTGCATGGTGCTTAGTGTTTGTCCTAATAAGCAGCATACAGTATGGCCAAAATGCAAATGATAAAAGCTATCAAACATGGGACTCCAATGTTAGATGGGGTTTGGCTATGCTCTGGACTGCACTGCAAGGGTGCACTACATCAGTGTATTGTGGCACAATAACGTAATTGTGTCCCATTTAAAGTTGTTTATAAGTGTCCTAACCAATGTAAACCAATTTCGCTTTAAACAAATATTGGTAGAAACTAAATTAATTACATCATTTTGCTGCACTACATCACTCTAGTGGCAGTACGTTTGACATAATTTAATTTTCCTCTTGTATTGTCCCCACTATTGCATTCGTTTGAAGTAAAAGTAAATAAAAATTCAATTATACCTGTGCGTAAATATAAAATATAGCTCAACAAAGCAAAACAAACCAGGCCCAATCAATTTTTAACCGAAATAAATAACTTTACTATATAGATAGTTCTGTTTAGAAAAAAATTCTGAACATTTTTCTCATCACTGAACTAAAATTTTGAACCTATCCTTAATGGCCTTTTCAAGGACGACGCCATAAAAAAAATAGTGGGTCAAGTGAAGGAATCTATGAAGAATAACAAAAACCGATACGCAAACTAGGAAAATATATTTGAATAATTATCCCCTTGGCGATAGTTTAGGCTTAATTATCTCTGATTTATGTCCTTCATTTCTTGTATTTCAATTCCGTAAAGATGCTGTAGGGGTTAAATGGCCCAGAACAATATTTCTTAGTTTTATGCAATCTCTCTTTTCAACAAAGAAAAAAGGGAAAGGAAAAAAAAAACAAAAAAGGAAAAATTATCCTCGTGCATTCAATTCTACCCCAATTTAATGAGAGAGAATGATGTGTATCTTTTCTTTGCCGTTTCTCCCCCCGGGGATGTCAATTTGCAATAAATAAGCTGATTTTGTTATTCAAAAAATGAAATGGTTGTAGAACTATTTTTGGATTTTGAAAGTGACGTTTCAACTGAAACTTTTTTCATTGAACATGGAAGAGTTAAATGTAGTCCATTATCACATTTTTAAAATTTTACTTTTTGTAGACGATGGGAGTCTTTACTTCTAGTAGGTAGATATTAGCTTGAGAGTTGGGGGCCTGATGTGGCCCAAACACGGAGCCTATTGAGGATGAGCGCCATTCCGAGTTTGAAATTTTGCTTGGCGCGGTCATTCTTGACTAGAAAATTACTCTCCTTCGATATGTAAAAGGTTCGATTGAACTAACATCGCTAACTCTCTGATGCAATTACATATTGGTCTTCAACAGTGGCCACTTCAGAAATTTTGAACAAGGTGTTCAACATTTACCTTAACTTTAGCTCTACTAACATATATATACAAAATTTTCATACAGTAGTGTGAATAATGAAGCCAAATGATATGAAAATACATAAAATGTCACAATTTTTCTTGGCAAATTCTATGTTATTGGGTCAAATAAAATTAAATCGGGGGATAATTACACTAATATATATTTATTGTAGAAATTTGTATGCCGAATAGGTTCGCACTTCGCACGGATATTTAATTTTGTATATAGAGAGTTGATTGTTGCTCAAAGAGAAGTTATAAGACGATATCAATATATATAATAGATACTTTTTTTGTCTTGATTTTCCTAATTTTTTGCGTAAAGTGTGTGCATTTTATTTGGAACTAGTGTATTAAGGATTCTATTGTGAATTACTAGGATTGGTGAGTGTTTATAGTATAAATGCTCAAACAAAACCCGATATAAATTGATCACATGTAATATAAAATATAAAAGGCTTTAGAGTGTACATTGACCATCTACGAGAAGACTTTAGATTTTAGTTAGTTGTTTACATAAAATTGATTTGTGGGCTGATTTGTTGAGCTAGGTGTTCAAATATTTTTGAGTAGGGTGTTCAACAATGGCTATACTAAACTAAAACTAAAAATTTTACATGTATTTCTAAACAAATTTTTTTCTTGAGGGTGTTCAAGTGACCACCCTTATTAAAGGGTGGAGCCGCCTCTGGTCTTCGAAAAATAATCGGCACTATTTTGACATTACATTTTAAGATACTCCAATTCATAGTAATTTGCTCGTTGATAGGATTAGTAAGGTTTGTGTGGGGGTGCCTTCGCCGTTGATAGGATTTAATGCTCCACTGTGGAATGTGTAACGTGCTTGGTACGCCACCACCGAACCAAGTAAATCCAAGCCCCCGCGTGACCGAAGTCGACCGACTCGGTACCGAATGTCATGTCCTCGGCACTTCTCGCTCGGCAGACATCGTTCAAATCTATATTCGTCCAAAACCGTACATCCGCGCTCCTCGCCGAGGGCACCGCACGCTCCGCACAATCGAGACGGATCGATCTGCATTCAGTTTTGCAGATTCTGAGACAGTGACCCTTTTAGCTCTTTGTGATGTGGAGAGGGGCCTTAGCTGACCCCTATGAACCCGGCCGCTACAGTTTGATTGACTTGATATCTACAAGTATGCTCAAAAAAAAAAAAAAAGATATTCTAATTAATGATCAAGTCCAACAATCAGAACGGACGTTATGAACAAATTTTGACCCCGGGATGCGACCTAATGTGAGGGCATGGAGGCTCCGGTAGGTCTCTATGGATTAGCTTTTTTAAAATTAATGTATGTAGATATTTCTTTGTATGGGACTTCATGACTATTGTGGAGGTTTCTTTGAACTCCTGCTTAAATGATGAAAACCTCTCTCTTATGACCTGTTGCTCTGCAAAAGGGAAGACCGTAAGCAACACTCCAGTCCTTGAACCACCGAAAATGTCCTCTGATGGTTAAGTTAGTTTCAAATCAAAGTTTATATATTAGGAAATAGGAATGCTATTTCGAGGAACCTCAAAGATATAGAATACAGTAGTAGTTTTATTAATTAACAGCGTTTTTCGTGTATAGGATTTTACATTCCCTTGTGCGAGCGCCACCAAATTGCCTTTGCTCAGAGTAGATATATCCTCGTTTGAAACATGATTGAGCACCACAACACTGCCGAATACTTGCGACTGGATAACCTCTGTCATTTCATATGCATGGCCAACACAGACAACTAGCCCCTAGCTAACAAAGACTGGAATCGCCACTTGGTTTTTGTCCAAGAACCATACAATGAAGCCATGGAAAGGCTTGATCCTTGCATCACAAATAATTGTCCTCTACTCATCACCTAGGGTCTTCTCAAACGTTGTCCAAGGCCAACCTCCCAAACTTTGACCTTATTTATGACTTGAGAACTATGTCCTCCTTGAATGTTTGACCATGTAAGAGGAGACGGTTGTCCAAGCTTTACATAAAAAATTGAGAATCGTCGATTTGGTTAAGCAAAGCCCATACTTCTCCTTGGTCGTTACTCGTTAACTTAGTCTGTGGTCAGCACTGATTTTCATGATTGCTTTAATGAATATGTCTTTATCTTCATAATATGTATTTCATTCTCCTTATTATTTTCACCCACCAATTTGCCCCAAACTTACGCACTTCACGATTCATCCTTGGCAAAATTAGAAATCAGAGCCATGTTTGAGCTAGCCGTATACGACTTGTCAGAGAAGATGGTTTTGACCCGTTTGATTTCGCGCTGACATGAGGTGTTCTAACCCTTCATTAAATGAGATGGGATGCTTTTAGCAGAATTATTAACCTCTGAGACTAAAACCTCTTTCTCTTCTTGTGCATTATATTTGTTATTCATCGTTGCTTTGGATCGTTCTCTCTTGCTTGATGTTTAGTGTAAATCCTTTTTATCTTTCTCAATGTTACAGAACTTAGGAGAGTATGTTCCCAACCGAAAAATTTCCAAGGTTTCGTGAGTAGTGCTATGTCCCTGAGTTAGTTTGAATCGAGCTTTTTAGTAATATTGAGCTATTTTAAGCCCCTGTGATGAGGATGGGATCGTTATGCCCTCATCACCATCGTTGCGGGGGGCATCATATTTCCCATCTTCTATCTACAACATGCATGAGATCTTCCATTTCCACTCCTGGAAGATATCCCCGTACGTTAAGTGACTTGGAACTTCTTCTGAATCCTATATAGAATAATGGAGGCATTGAATCATATTTTGGGTTTGAATCTTGGTATTACTACCATTCGTCATTAATATTTCCTCGTGTGTTGCAATTTGGAATATTTTTTGTGTTTATAATTCCATGTAAACTTTTTAAATATAATAACAGTAAAATATCAAATAAGAAATCACAATTATTCTCTATTTTTTTATTTGTAACTCTAATCACATATAATTTTTTTTATTTTCTAGTTGAAACTCTCTCAAAAGAACAAAGTTAGAGTAAATTGCAACAATAAATGGGACTCGATAATTCTGTAGTTCCATCTTCTCGATTTTTTCCGTTGTTTTCTTGTCCCGATAAGGAATGGGATGGGAACAGGTATCACAAATTCGACTCTAAACCTCACCACCATTGCCATACTTAAGTCGGGGAGGGAAGGATTGAGGGTACTTTGAGCAGCATGATGGTTGCCGATGGACTGTGTCGCTATTGGTTACGGTGAAATATATATTAGGTTTAAAGTTTAGGCCCTGTTTGATAAGAGAGATGGAGCATAGGATTGGATTATTAATCCTGTAGGCCCATTAATTTCATGTTTGGTGTGCAATTTGAGGGCCGGACTAGTAGTCCTATGGGACTAGCAATCCCCCATTTTCATGGGATTGGCCAACCCAAGGGGTGTTGGGTATTATGAAACCTTTCCCATGGGATTGAAGGCGCATGAGGGCCTCTCACACCAGATAAGGTGATGTCCAGTAGTTCAAACGACCATGGCCAAGAAGTAGTGCAATAATAGCGTAATATCACGGCATCATTGATGAGTATTGTTTAATTTTATGTTGCAGTGTTGCTGATAACTTTGTGTTGTTAGTTCGTAACTAAAAATGGGTATGTAAAAACTTATATTATTTTTATCTTTATTAAAAAAAAATCTGAAAATGTGGCTCAAAGAAATCTTCATTGGAAATCTGAAAAAAAAAAATGTTCCAATATTTTTCATTTGAAATCTGGGAAAAAAAAAAAAAAGACAAGAAAACGTGTTGTTGAGTTGCTGATGAAAAATGGTGTTTCCAAATAAGGGTAGAATTGGAAACAAATTATTTTTACCCAATCCTATGCTAAGCCAAACAAACATGCTATTAGTAATCCCATGATCTAATCTTGTGCAAAATAAACACAAGGAAATGATTCATCTCCTCATTTAATAATCCCATCACATTATCAATCTCAATCTCAATCTCATCTCATTATCAATCCCTCCAAAATGAAACCTCGTATCAAACAGAGCCTTAGCGAATATAGTGTCATTTGGGAATTCAATTAAGTAATTTTGATATTTGTGAAAAATTAAAGATGGAGAAAAATAAACCCCACCAATTTCGCAATATCTCGAGTTGGGGTCTTTTGGCTTTCCCATAATTACTTTTAAAAGTATAAATGTAGAGTAATTTCATTCTTTTTTTTGGGTAAATAGTAATTTCATTATTGTTTTTTTTGTGTTATGATGTATAGTTCTTAATTTTGACAATGTATAGTTCTTAATTTTGACATAAATACAAGTTGGGCAAGGCTATAATACACATCTCTACTTGGGTGTGTACCATATGCATCAATATAAAAGTTACGAATCAAGTACCTCTCCCTCATTTGCAAAATGACAGGAACACAATCATCCAAATACAACCTCTCACGTATAAGTGGGTTCCACGCACATTTTTTTACGAGGAATACATGTGTATGTGAGGAATTGTGTTCGCTATTACGTCAGGATAAAATCGGGAGGCCTGTAATGACAGTGAATCCATTGTTTCCTAGCATCTCTCTTTGACTTGGTTTGAGTCAGTTGTGAGAAAGTTGTGGGTTTGGTGCAAGGGAAATAATATACTCACTACATCCCAGTATAACGGCATTTTAATATTTGTTTAAGTGCTTAAATTTCACATAATAAAAAATTCCTTAAATAAATTACTCCTAGAAAACAAATTTTTCAATTCATTTATTATGAGAAAAAGAAAAAAAAGTACAAAAAGCATTTTCCCGTTGGCAAAATTGTGAAAGTGGGATCCATGCCCACCATCTGCTAGTACTTATAAAATATATCCGACGTGCCTTTCCACTCTATTCTCTTTCCTTTTCCCTTTTGGTTTTGTCTTCAGCCTCTCTCTAGAAGAATAACACACAACATCTTTCCACGGCATACTTACCGTTTAATTCAAGAAAAATACCAGACCAAAGCCCACCACCATGGTCGACGTGGACCGGAGACTCACCGGTCTAAATCCGTCCCACATAGCCGGTCTCCGCCGACTCTCCGCCCGTGCTGCCTCCGCTCCACCACCCTCCACCCCCCTCCCCAACCGCTCCACCACCCTCCTCTCCTTCACCACCCTCGCCGAAAAAGTCATCACCCACCTAAAAAACTCTGGTGTCCAAATCCAACCCGGCTTATCCGACGCTGAATTCGCCCGAGCGGAGGCCGAATTCGGCTTTGCGTTCCCTCCGGACCTCAGAGCCATCCTCGCAGCCGGCCTACCCGTCGGCCCCGGCTTCCCAGACTGGCGCTCCGGCTCTGCTCGCCTCCACCTCCGCTCCTCCATCGATTTACCCGTAGCCGCTGTGTCACTCAACATCGCACGCAATTCTCTCTGGTCCAAGTCTTTCGGGTTTAGACCCGATAACCCTGAAAAAGCCCTTAAAATCGCAAGAAACGAAATCAAACGGGCGCCTCCTTTGATACCCATCTTTAGCCATTGCTACATTCCTTCTAATCCTTCCTTGGCTGGAAACCCGATATTTTACATTGACGAGAACAGAATCTTCTGTTGTGGTGTCGATCTCTCTGATTTCTTTGTTCGACACGAATCTTCCTTGTTTTTTCAGAAATCACCCTCTCAACCGTGGGCAGAGGTAATAAGATACAAACTCTCCAACTTGCTTCAAATACATAGAAACTCAAGCATTTGAGAGTTAATGTAATACTCCCCTCATTCTGATTTGTTTCTCTGTTTTTATTATTTTGGAACTTTCAAAAAATTTAATAGTTTTCAAAACAAACCATTTTTAATATGCAATATGAATCTTATTTGATAAATACTAATTTGTTCTATTAGACAAAAAAATTTAAATTACATAAAACATTGTATATTGCAAGATATAGATAATTTTTTAAAGGACAAATATGTATATATTAGTTCTTTAATTAATTGTAAAATAAATAAAATTATGTTTATAAAGTAGAGACTCTGCATATCAATGATATTTGATCGACCCACAGAAAATTCTAACTCCACTCCTGGTTCTCAGGTGACTAAGAAATCTAATGGGTCGTCGTCACATTTCTCAAGAAGAAGCCTCGATAATTTCACCGGAGGTAGAACGCCGAGATGGGTTGAGTTTTGGAGCGACGCCGCCGTGGGCCACCGTCGGAGAAACTCCAACTCTTCCTCATCTTCTTCCTCATCTCCAGATCGACATTCACACATGTCCAGATCCGAAATCCCAAAATGGGTCGGGAAGTACATTGAGCGGGTCGGATCGGTGTTGAGAGAAGGTGGGTGGGATCAATCGGATGTTGATGAGATAGTCCACGTATCGGCATCTGGATTCTTTGAAGGAGGAGGAGAGATGGTTCTTTTGGATAACCAAGCCATACTTGATGCTTTGCTACTGAAAGCGGATCGCTTTTCGGATTCGTTGCGGAAAGCCGGGTGGAGCTCGGAAGAGGTATCGGATGCTTTGGGGTTCGATTTTCGGTTGGAGAAGAAGAGGAAACCGGTTAAGAAGTTGGCTCCGGAGGTCGTTGAGCGGGTTGGGAAACTGGCTCACTCGGTTTCCCTGTCATCCTAGTAGTATCGAGTCCCTTTTTCTTTTTCCTTTTCGATGTTTGAAAATTTCGAAATTGGTACTGTGAATATTAATAGTATAGTATATGGTAAAAACGAATATATATACGTCTCTTTTCGCTTTCACTCCTTTAAAATTACCAATTTGTGTTTTCTTTTGTGAAAAGGATGATCAACTGTGGAGGATAGTTTTATGATTTTATTTGGATTATGACCCATAAAAATAGTGAATTTCCATAAAGTTGAATTGTTATAATTAATTCAAATATGACAGTAATGTAAAAATCATGTTTCGGTGGTTTTTTTCTTTGGAAAATTATAAAATCAGCCCATTGGGCTGAAATTAAGCATTAGAAAGTCAATTGAAATGTGTGAAAAGTACATTGAAACTTGTGTTTTTTTTTGTTTTGTTGTTGCCTTATTGTCAGCCTTGATAATAGAAAAACGTTTTTTTCTTTTTACCTTCATATGTTTTTTTTTTATAAACAAAAATTTATTAATCTTTGAAAACAAATTACAAAAATTAAAAGGGGCTGAGACTGAAAACGCCAAGGACCCGAAAGGAAAAAAAAACAAGACACGATATGGATGGTAAGATACCAACCAAACCACTGAAACAGAAAAACACCCAAAACGACCAAAATTCATGAGCTAGAAAACACATCAGAGAAGGCCATGAAAACACCCCAAAAACAACACCAGGAAAAGGGATGTTTTCATGTTTTCTTTTCTTTTTTCTTATAATTCTATGTTTCGATGTTTGAATTGATCCCAACTAGTGACCAAAAGTGTTTATTTTGATTTATGTTTTTTGAACATAAAACTTAAAAGAAATGTTTCAACTTCTTAATAGTATATCTCTACTAAAACAAAAAAATAATTTTTAAATAACTCGCCAAATTTAAAGCATTTTTCATTGAATGTTTTATGCCTTTTCAATTACTTACATTTATTAAACCTTAGGTTATTTAGGCAAACTGCTTCGAGGAATAAAAAAGTCAGAACCGGGGAGGTGCTGCGCAATCCCGTGCTATGGGGCCCATTTCTGCGCCGCGCTGGCACCGTTTCGACGATAGGAGACGTCCACCGCGTAGTGCTCATCGAGTACTACGAACATACCAAACATCAACTCGATCGGATATCGTTAAGTACCTCATCGGAACAAAAATAAGTTGAAAAAAATTGGAACACATATGTCTTGAAACACTGGATGAAAACCATTGAAACCATTTTTTTCAACTTAATTGTGTTCCGATGAGGCGCTTAACAATATCCAATCAACTTGATTTTTGGTACACTAATAGTACTCGACGAGCTCTATGCAGTGGACGTCTCCGATCTTTGGAAATGTGTCGGGGCGGCGCCGAATGGGTCTGCACAGCACTCTGCACAACACCCCCTGTTTCCAAAAAAGTCTAACATTAAATTCTGTCCAAGAGACAAATTATTATCAGCGATAAAATTTTGAAACACAAATCGTTACCAACACAATAATACGGGAGGCATTTAAACTCTAAACTCTTTTCACGTGTGATTTTTTTTTTTTTTTTGTGGAGCGTTACACAATATTGTTGTAGTTTCTTGATTATATATTGTTCCTCTATACGTATAATGGGACATGTACAGCTCATAATCGTTGGTAATTGTGTGTTTTGTTTTCCTACCAGGAATCGATAATCGTTTTGGTTGTTGCACTGGCAGCACGGACTTCCAATTGCATCGCACGTGTACATTATTTTCCCAAATTGCCAACTCCTTATTGGGTCCTCTGTTTAGGCTTAGGAATTAGCGTGCAGATGAGATGTTACCAAAATGAATGTGGAAGATCCACGTGACTCCCCACTGTTGTCTGGTCCACTCTTGAGTTGATTTTTATCTCTGGTACTGGTTGTAGTGTATGCACTTCTTGGGACAAAGTGACTCATGAAAACGGATCAAGGGCCCGGCCGGGCTACTTAATACCACCCACTTTCCCATTGATTAATTATGTCTCAATTTATTTATTTTTTTCATAATATCCCCAACAACTATAGTACGCGAGAGCGAAGATTGGGAGCGTGAGAGCAAGGATTAATTAGGATTATCCTACCTATATTCTTGCAAGAATCATTTTGACCGATCAAATTTTATTAGGCCCATTGGATCAAACAAATACGCATGACGTCAATATCTAAGCCATACCTATATAGTATTCATTTCATCTCAAAGCCCAACATCAAGTGATTAATCGCTTTCTAGCTAGTTGAGATTTAAACCTCCAACCATAATTCGTCTCAAATAAGAGGAAAGGATAATAAAATTGATAAAATTCTGTCTCCGTCATAGCCCAGAACCAAACATTGTTCATAAGGACTAATTTAGCCTATAGATTGAGATTTGTGCCCAACCTATTTCCAAAACTAGGCTTTAAGGGACCCAAAGGGTGCGGGTTATGATATGAGTCCAAGGCGGAACCAAACTTGTCAAACTAAAAAATCTTCTTATTAATTAGTCCCGGAAGCATTAACGGGTTACATGCATGCATATTCCACATCTGAATGATCTGATGTTTTGTCTTCTGTAATGGCTGTCTTTGTCTTGTGATCAAGAGTCTCTCATGGGAGTGTTGGGGCATTGTCAAGACAAATCCCAGAAGGGGATTTAATGGTGGTTTCGAGGTTGTGTAGGAGTAGGAACACATGCAATAGGGGGACTGGTCCACTGGACTGTTGGCTGCTTATTTCATAAATTAAATGGGAACACAAATCTAGGCTTTTTTTAAAAACAAATTAACAAGGCAAGAGAGCTACTATGAGGGACTAGGGATGGGGTGGGTGAGGTTTGAACCTGCACCAAATGCATGAAAGTACGCATGGTTATTTCACTCATATTCGTGGATATGTGTATGCTTGTCTTCGTTGAAATTTATTAGCCCAAACTATTATTAAAAACAAATTTTATCCAAGTTGAGGTAAGCATTCAAGATAATAAACACACTTATGTACACACACAAAAAAAAAAAGGCTGCTGATAATGCCAAAACCCTAAATGTTCCTGCCAAAACTCTTTTTGTTTCTGACAAAACTCTTTCATTTTCTTTCATTTCATGACCTAATTGCCCCTCATCTCTCTCTTCCCCCAAACCCACCTCCATCCGAACCCATCTCTTTCTGTGTGTGTGTGTGTGTGTGTGTGTGTGTGAAGAAAATCAAACCCCAAATCCAACAATCGTTCAGTCTTTGATTTTTGACCCGTAAACATACTAGAAAAGAAACCCACAAGACAAATTCACTGTAAATAAGCAGAGATCTTAATACACATCGCCCTATCCCGATCCATCACCAGATCCAGCAACACGATCCCCATCCCACCGTAATTTTGTTGAGAGATAGAAAGAGATTGGAGTCGTAGATATATATATGGCAATTATCCAATCAAGGATCCCGGATGGGAGGTTTTTTGGTGTTTTGATGCTTTTAAAATTTGTTTTTGGGAAATCCGAGCCATCCAATGTGTTCAAAAGGTGTTTTCAAGGGTTCACGGGAGAAATCTTCAAAAAAAAATACCGGGAAGGGCTTGATCCAAGCAATTTTTCGCAAAAACTGTATATTTACAATATTGCGAAAAACTGCTAAGATCAAGCCCTTCCCGGTATTTTTTTTTGAAGATTTCCGGCATGAACCCTTGAAAACACCTTTTGAACACATTGGACGGCTCGGATTTTCAAAAAAATATCGGGAAGGTGGAGTCCCAGATCCGGGAATCCCGGATTAGATCGGGACTCTCTATATATATATATATATATGGGAGCCGATGGTGGTCATCAAAAACGGCGTAGATGGTGGTAGTAGGTGGGAACTACCAGATTTATTCATAAATGAAGAATTCAAACGGTGGAGAAAAAAGTGCAGATAACACCCATGATTTAAACAAAAAACATCAATGACAGAGACATTAATGTTGTTCTTCTCTGTTACACAACAAACTCGATATAGGTTAATTGTCCTAAAAACTTAATTGAAAAGATTCACAAAGCAAATTAGGACTACGAAAAAATTAAGAAAACTGCATGTGTTAATTAGCTGGGAGCTTCACTGACTTGACCCAATGATCCCCAATCCACTTGAACGCTTAACCACTTCCATTTCCTTTGTACTTGGCACAATAATTACCCCTGTGAAATCAAAGAGAGATCCACCGTTGTTGAGGGACTCCTCGCGTACCTTGTTGATGACAATGGATGTGAGTTTGAGAAAGAGGGAGAGTAGATGGGACGGAGTTTGAAACTCTTCCAAAACGACAAGCAGTTTTTAGAGAGAGAAAGAGAGAGATGTGGGTTTGAGAGATGGGTTCGGATAGAGGTGGGTTTGGGGAAGAGATAGATGAGGGGCAATTAAGTCATGAAATGAAAGAAAATGAAAGAGTTTTGGCAGGAACATTTAGGGTTTTGGCATTATCAGCAGCCTAAAAATATGACCCCATTTCATAATAACATCGAAATTTCAAATTAATAACAGATGTGATTGTGTGCTTCATCTAAGGTTAGAGTTCAAACCTCCTCCATGTGATAGTTGTACTACATTGATGTTGGTTGTAAATTAACCTTTGATTCTTTTTTAAATAACACACTCAGCTTATTTATTGCAAATTAACCTTTGATTGTTTTTTTTCCCCGTGATTTGTCCATATTTTTTGAGCTAAATAGAGGAAACAAATAACAAAAAAAAAAATCGTGAATATCACATTTTATCAAACGAAAAGGACAAACATAGGAAAGCATAGTCCACTAGTTGTAAATAATTGTAATATTTGTTGTAAATTTTGCTATAATTTGTTTTGAAAAGATTAAAAAAAAAATTTGTTGCTATAATTACAATTCATAAAGTTTGAATGCCTTCTCTGTTCTTTTTATAGCAAAATTACAATTATAGCAAAATAAATTATAGCCTATGGGACTCCGAAGTGAACCCCACCGACTCATTTGTGCACTAGGATAACCAAAAATCCTATGACTAAGCCGCTCCTCAACTTTAAAATAATTTTTTTAGTCACCTCGAAAAAGATTGAGGGGAGAGAAAATGGCAAAAAAGGAGTACTCTGGGTCAGAGGCCCCACTGGAAAACAACGGAGAACGGGTTTCGGAAACCCAATCGAAAAGAAACCTTATTTCAAAACGTTAATTTACACTAACAAAAGCATGCTATTCAAAGGTTCAAGGTATGTTTTTTTCTTGTCTTTTTGTGGTAAATTATACTTTCATTAAGCAAACAAACCAAAACACTTGGAGCAATCCTTACAAGCAAGCAGCCCAAAACCATGGCTGGCTAAAGAAACACAGAAACAAGGCAAGCCAGCCTTGTCCTAGCTAACTAGAAAAATAAACAACAGCAAAACAAAGGAATCAGTGAGCCAAAAATCCTATGACTAAGCCTCCAATCCCTAGCCAACAGTCTATTTCAATTGTTCTATTTTCAATCAGGTTTGCTACAGACACTAAAACTTGAACTAACGGTTACACAAACTCTCTCACATGGGATATGTGGGACCTACCACTCATATGTGGGTCCCACATATCACCGCATGTGAGAGTTTGTGCAATTATTGGTAAAGTGTTAGTGTAATAGTGTCTCTATCTTTTCTCGTTTTCAATTGTAGACTTGATATTCCTCCATGAGCATATGATGGCCATCACTTCACTAATAATCTAGGATCTCAAAACAGAAGCAGGGACAGCTTTACCTGAAATTGCCTGCCGTTTTCTCTCCACACCCAATGGATTGCAGCAAGCAAGGAAAGTGATGTACCCTGCAGGGCAGGGAAGCACCATGCATGTTCCTTGTTGTTTTTTTTGTTTCCCCACTAGATGCTTTTTGCAAATTCGAAGAGCACAACTTTAAGACTGGCTGCATTGCCATGGTAACAATTGATTTCATTCATATGAGACAACTCCCCAAGCCTCTGTTTGAGAAAAGGGAGAAATTGCATCACAATTGACCAAAATATCAAGCGAGCGAACCACTCCTTTTCTAACAAGCATATAGAAGGCTGACAGGACCCCATGATTAATTATATCCTTCGTCTCAACATCATAGTTATCCATAAGAAGGAACAAGAACTCAAGAAGACTATGAGTGATGTCGATGTATTTGTACGGGGATAAATCCACGTAACCCTGGATCACGTGCTTCCTTGAATCTACCCAAGATCTGCAAGACAGAAAAAGGGTTAGAGCACCTTTGCCTCTCGTTGGCAAAGGCCCTCCGATGCCTAAGTTAGTATCACGTACTTGGTGAATTCAAACCACAATGCGTATGAAAATGGGTTTCCCAGCGTACCTTTTGTCATGGTTGTTGCATTGTATTTATAGGTGTAGATGTTCTTCATACTAGGCATCTCGTGCCCCTGTTTCCTATTCTCTTTAGGAATCATTTTCCCAATAGGACTTTCCTTTTAGGAACGAGTCTCCATGTCCTGCTAGACCTCGTCTAGCAAGGGTCTTCCTTTCCATATAGGATTCTTTCCTATATGGGGCATACTCCTAATCACATTAGGACTTCCCATATTAATCCCCCTTTTTCACGGGATTGCTCCTTATCTCATAAGGAACTGCCTTTAGATGATTCTGGAATGTCTCACCGCCTTACTCGTGGCGGTGCCGTGCTTCCACATAGCTCGGAATAACCCGTACATAGTTTAGCTCATTTAGGCCGAGCTAAATTATGTATTCCAGATGCTATTCAAGCTGTACACGTAGCCTACCTAGCTCGGCCATACCAGGGGCATCCTTTATGCCTTACGCCGAGCTAGTGCATCCTGACTTATTAGTTTACTCTTTATAAATTCTAGCCTCATTCGTGGCCAAACCAGCCCGGCACAGGGTTTAAGAACTCCCTATGTGGTGCCGAGCTATTCACCCTCTCGTGGTGAACGCCATAGGCACGTGCTATGCCTAATTGTGGGGTAATCAGATTTTACCCACTCCAATTGCTCCCCAGCTCTGCTACTGCTGTCATTCATTAGCAGTGCGCAGAGCTTCCACGGTTCCAAATGCATCTCTTGCACGCCTCCCCTCCACGTGGGTGGCAACGTTGTTATCGCATTCAATGCGAAATGACCCGTTGGTGGCTCGGATAAGCCCAAAAAACTCTCTCCCTTCCTCCTTTACTTCACATTCGTCAGAAGCAAAGAAGAGAGAGAGAAAACACTTCGTCTGCCATTTCCGTCATCTAAGTTCTCCTGCAACTTCGCTCGTTGTCTCTAATTTTCGTCGGAAAACTTGTCCTTCTAGGCCGTCTTTTCACGTAAGTACGCCTCCCTGTTTCTAGATTTCCCGTTTTCCGTCAAGACTCCTAAGCTTCATTTTTAATTCCTATCCATCATCTTCTTGCTTGGGTTTCAACTGTGAAACCCTATTTCCTTAGAATGGGTAGACATAGGGCTCTTCTGAATACCCCAGATAAGGTGATAGCTTTTCGTAGGAAGTATGAGATTCCCGCCGATGTTCAATTCCGGCTAGACAACCGCAGTGATATGAAAGAACAAGGTCAAGATGAAAACAAGATCCACATCCCCTTGATATTCATAGTCGAGGGGGGCCTTAGGTTCCCCTTACACCCCTTTTTTAGGGAAGTTTGCAGTAGATGCCAGTTAAACCCTATGCAGCTCTGCCCCAACTTTGTTAGGGTAGTTATGGGCACAGTAGCCCTTAATAGGCTGCTCGGCCTTCATCTCGATTGGTGGGACTTACACTACCTCTACAGCGTAGTCCCTACAATCGACAACAATTTCTACTTCAAAGCCAGGGATCCCAACCAGAAGCTTATCACCGACCTGCCAAATTCCTCCAAGGGAGAGGCAGATGACTACCTCGTAGTCACTGGCAACTGGGAGCCCAGAGATGCCGAGGGGAGGACCATCGGCTTTGCCTGCCCCACAACTCCTGGCGGACTGCGTTAGTACCTTCATACCTGTATCATTTTTTTTTTTTTTTCACTTTCCTTTAGAAACTGTAATTGACTGTTTCTTCTTCATGTTATTTTTCAGCGGACAACCTTAACCACGGCGGTCGCCTGATCCACGGCAACCTCCATCGCGAGGATATTGCTCGGGCTCTGTATTTCGAGGGTTTCGCACCAACCCCTGTTGGTCTCGGCCGTGCAGCTCACCTGCTTTTGGACTACACCCCAACGTACTGGGGTGGTATCAGAAGGACAGGTGAACCAAGAACAAGACATCCTTGGCCTCCAGTCGCTCCCCTGGTTGCCACACGCCCCCCTGGAGAACCAAGGACCGGTCGATCCAGGAGAGGCCGAGCTAGGAGAGGATCCCGACATTCCCGAGCTTCAACAGATCTCCAGCAACAGATCACTTTTGCCCACGTTCCCGAGATCCTGACAGCCATCCCTATCCTTAACCGCACTGACGAGGAGCCCAGCATTTCTGGAAGGGTTATAGTAGAAGAGGAGGAAGAAGAAGAAGAAGAAGAAGGGAGAGAAAGAGGAGGTGGACCCGACCATCGTGCTATCATTCGCTCTCTCGCCGAGCAATCCGCCCTGTTAGCCGATTCGGACGACTCTCCAGGCTATTCTCCTTCACCAGATTGAGGAGTGATGCCTCGCCAGCCGATCAACCTCCTTGACGAGCTAAATCTCGGCGGAACTTCTCGTCCCCCGCCCGCCGTTCGCGTCACCACACCTTCCCACACTTTGTCCCCCTCCCTTCCCGAAAATCAGAGGGACAAGAGGCCGATGGGGAGTCCCCAGCATGCCCAAGAGCCCCCACTACAAAGGAGGAGGATTGGGAACACAAGTTTAAGCCAACCCTCTCCTGACTCACCACCCCTGGTGCAGCCATGGGAGCCTGTCCTGGCCCGCCCTGATGGCACTCCCCTCAACATGATCGACAAGATCTCCTCCACCGAGGTGGCGTTTGGCGTGTCCAGAGCTGCCCTTCTCCCTCTTGACATGGAGAGGGAAAAGAGTAGCTCATATGACACTCTGATGAAGTCCATTTTTCAGTCAAGCGCCAAGGTACAAAGTTTGATTACTGCTTTGTTTTTGCGTACTGAATTTTTCTCTTGACTCTTGTACTTAGTTGTGCCCTTGCAAACTGCAGATCATGCAAAAAGCCTCCGCCGGTTTCGACCGAGCAAAAGAGGCCGAAAAAGAACTGAAGAAGGAGCAGAAGAGGGCGGACAAAGCTGAGAAGGAAAATGCCCAGCCTTCTCAGTCTCTAAAGGAGGCCCGAGCTGAGGTGGACATGCTGAAGGGAGAGCTTGCTGATCTGAGGAGGAGGTCAGAGGAAGCGGAGCGTGGCCTGAGTGATCAGTTGACTGCAGCAGAGGCCAAGGCGGAGTATGATCGAGCTGTGCTGGAGGTTACAAAGAATTATAAGGCACAAATGCCAATGGTGCAAGACACTATCTGGGGGGCGGCCTGGCATCGATGCCTTACCAAGCTTGGTGTGGATCCTACCTCCCCTCTCTGGACCAACATGGAACTTCCCAGCGAAGCAACTGCTACTGAAGCTAACCTGGATGTCGGAGCTCAGTCTAACTCGGAAGCCCATGTTGACCCCTTTGCCGAACCAACTCTGAGAGATGGGACTATCACCGATCTTACGACCTCCGAGCCTGCTGTTGCCGAGGGTTCGACTGTGGTGAATGATGCTGACCCAACCCCTGCCACTGTTGCCAATGAGCACAGTGAAGAGGCTTGATGCCTTTATCATATGAACTCTCCTGCGTGGTCTCGCTCGGCCGCCGGTGGCCTATTTGATACTTTGGTTTAAACTTGTCATGCTTGTTTTGTTTTTTAAGTATGTTCGTACTTTGGGAATTCTAAGTTTTGCTATTGCAGTTTATCATCTTTGCAAGTCCCTTCCAAGTGTCTTCATACTTAGAGTTTTGTGCAATATTCGTTGCAAAACCCTAAGTTTTTTCATACTTAGAATTTCTTGTGCAATATTCGTTGCAAAACCCTAAGTTTTCTCATACTTAGAATTTCCTGTGCAATATTCGTTGAAAAACCCTAAGTTTTCTCATACTTAGATTTTCCTGTGCAATATTCGTTGCAAAACTCTAAGTTTTTTCATACTTAGAATTTCTTGTGCAATATTCGTTGCAAAACCCTAAGTTTTTTCATACTTAGAATCACACACATCCACTGCTCCCCAATAGGAATCCAAATTTGAGACATCATTTGGTTCGTATTAAACACAATAGGATAAAATGAAATCTTATTAACGCTCGAAAAAAACTAAATAACTGATGTTGGTGATTTTACTCGTAATCCCAACCACATAATAAAGAGAAATAGAATGCGAATTTATTCGTATCCACTAGAAAAGGTGTGATTGTATTCGTAATCAAGTAAACATGTTACTGGAAGAATTTCCTAAGGTTTTGGACATTCCACAGCCGTGGAACTGGGTCTCCATCCAAGTCGGCCAAACGGTAGGCCCCAATGCCAGCAATTCCCACAATCTTGTATGGTCCTTCCCAGTTCGGTCCAAGTTTCCCATCGGAGGACACTTTGGTGTTAGCCAAGACCTTCCTCAAGACTAGATCGCCCACTTTGAACTCTCTTGGTTGTACCTTTTTATTGTAGCTTCTTCGTAGCTGTTCCTGGTATGCTGCTAAGGTAATGAGTGCCCGCTCTCTTTTTTCCTTAGCGAGATCTAGCTGCTCGGCTAGGGCTTTATCGTTGCCCCCCGACTCTACAAGAGTAGTGCGAATGGTCGGCAAACCAATCTCCAAAGGAATCACGGCCTCTGTCCCATAAGCAAGGGAATATGGCGTCTCTCCCGTAGATCGCCGTGGGGTAGTTCTGTATGCCCAGTGCACGGCTGGAAGCTCATCGGGCCATTTTCCTTTCTTCTTTTCCAACCGTTTCTTGAGACTTTTTAGGATGGTCTTGTTTGAAGCCTCTGCTTGCCCATTACTCTGTGGGTAAGCTGGGGTTGAGTAATAGTTTCTGATGCCGTACTGGGCACAGAAGGCCTTGAACTTCTTGCCAAACTGTGACCCGTTATCGGAGATAATAGAGTAGGGCACTCCAAACCTTGTGATTATCTTATTCCACACAAATTTCTCCACCATAGCTTCTGTGATTTTAGCAAGAGCTTCCCCCTCGATCTATTTGGTGAAGTAGTCAGTGCCAATAAGTAGGAATTTTCGTTTCCCTGTTGCCATAGGGAGAGGACCCACGATATCCAATCCCCATTGGGCAAATGGCCATGGACTGGTTAGAGGCAATAGATCCTCCGCTGGAGCTCGGATGAGGGGAGAAAACCTCTGGCACTTCTCACAAGTCTTAACGAAAGCCTTTGCATCCTCCTGCATGTAGGGCCACCAATATCCCTGGGATATTGCTCGGTGGGCTATGGATCTGCCACCGGTGTGTCCCCCACAAGTTCCAGCATGGATCTCGTGGAGGAATTTCTGAACAAGGACTGGGTGTACACACAACAAATATGGACCAAGGAAAGACTTTCTATAAAGCTTACCTTCTGGAGAGAGCAAAAAACGTACAGACTTGGTTTTGATTTTGTGTGCTTCCCTCTTATCTTCTGGCAAGGTCCCATCTCGTAGGTATGCTACTATTGGATCCATCCAGCTCGACCCAAGCTCTGTTTCCATTACGACTTCTACTGCTCGGCCAATGCTTGGTTCGCCCAAATAATCCACTGTCACTGTACTCTGTCTTTACTGCTGACCCCAAACAAGCCAGCGAGTCTACATGTGCATTCTGACCTGAGCTGATCTGCTGGATGTGGATCTTGTCAAACTTGTCTAGCAAATCCTTGGCCGCTTCTGAGTACGCAACCATCTTTTCGCTTTTCGCAGCATATCCTCCTGAAAGCTGGTTAACAACTAGTTGGGAGTCACAAAATATTCGTAATTTAGTTACCTTGAGTTCCAGGGCACTTCTTAGTCCAGCAAGTAAGGCTTCATATTCTGCTACGTTGTTTGTGGCACTAAATCCCAGCCGTAGTGCTTGCTCCAGAAACGATCCTTCTGGAGAGAAAAGCACGACCCCTGCTCCAGATCCTTTGCTGCAGGCTGACCCGTCAACGTAAAGCCTCCACTCGTCTGGATCCAGATCAGCCATCCTCGTTGGCTGCTCGGGATTACTGATTTGCTCCTTCTCGTGGAGAATTGGTGGCGGTGGGGCCACTGCTGGAGCGAATTCTGCTATGAAATCGGCTAAAACCTGCCCCTTGATTGCTGTTCTGGGCTGATAATCGAGGTCGAACTGACTTAGTTCTATCGACCACTTGGAGATTCTACCAGAGAAATCTGCCTTCCTGAGCAAGGCCCTTAGTGGGTATTCGGTGAGCACAGTGATGGGGTGCTGTAAAAAATAGTGAGGCAATTTCCTTGATGCAACAACGAGAGCGTATACCAACTTCTCCAGTGGTAGGTAACGTGTCTCAGCATCTAACAACGTTTTGCTCACGAAATAGACTGGGGCCTGCTCTGTTTCCTTTATTCGTAGGAGGACCGAGCTGACCGCATGATCAGATACTGCTAAGTATAGTATCAACCGCTCCCCAGCTTCTGGAGTTGAGAGCAAAGGTGGTGATGATAAGTAGCTTTTTAACTCCTGGAAAGCCCGTTCCTGATCGGCTCCCCACTCGTAGTCTTCTCTCTTCTTCAGAAGTTGAAAGAAAGGTCTGCAGCGGTCTGAGGACTTACTGATGAAGCGATTAAGAGCTGCTGCCATCCCTGTTAGCCTTTGGACCTCCTTCGTGGTCTTTGGGCTTTGAAGGCCTTGCAGGGCCGCTATTTGATCTGGGTTGGCTTCAATCCCCCTTTTTGTCACTAGGTGCCCAAGAAACTTCCCCGAGCTAACCCCAAAGGCACATTTGGAAGCGTTTAACTTAAGCTTGTATTCTCTTAGAATGTTGAAAGTTACCTTTAGATCGGCAAGGTGATCAGGCCTCAACTTGCTTTTGACTACCATGTCGTCGATGTAGACCTCCATAGTCTTGCCGAGCTGTTCCTTGAACATCTTAGTAACCAGCCTCTGATAGGTTGCTCCAGCATTCCTTAGCCCAAACGGCATAACCTTGTAACAGTAGAGCCCTCTGGGGGAAATGAAGGACGTCTTCTCTTGATCGGGCTCGTTCATAGCTATTTGATGGTATCCTCGATATGCGTCAAGAAAACTCATCCTCTCATAGCGTGATGTAGCATCCACAAGTTGATCAATTCTGGGAAGTGGGAAGCTATCTTTGGGGCATGCTTTGTTGAGACTAGTGAAATCCACACAGACCCTCCACTTCCCATTTTTCTTTTTGACTACAACTGTGTTGGCCAACCAATCTGGATAGCTCACTTCTCGTATGGCATCCGCTTCTAGTAGCCGTTCTACTTCCTCAATTACAGCGTCTGCGTGCTGTGGGGCCGACCTCCTTGCCTTCTGCACAACTGGCTTGTGCTGAGGGTCCACGTTCAAGTGGTGGCAAATGACTTCAGGATTTATCTCAGGCATTTCCTGGGGGGTCCAAGCAAACACATCAACGTGGTCCTTAAGAAAAGTGACCAGATCTCTCTCTTCTAGCTCGGAGAGGGTTTCGCCGATCAGGAAATACCTTTCTGCATCGTCCTCTTGAATTTGTACTTTCTTTAGTCCTTCCACCATCTTCTTGGTGGGATCACCTCCGACATCCTCCAAAGTTGGTTGGTCTGGAACTTCAACCGTCTGCACCAGCTCGGCCTTTGGGGATTTTTTCAGGACCATGGTGAAGCACTGATCGGCCATCTTTTGGTTGCCTCTGATGTATTCTATTCCATCTGCTCCGGGATACTTGATCTTCTGGTGGTAGGTTGAAGAGACCGCCCTCATTTTGTGCATCCATGTCCTCCCTATAATCACGTTATAGGAGGAAGGGATGTCTACCACAAGGAAATCAATCTTCAGTACTACTGATCCTGCTCGGACAGGTAGTGTGACCTTTCCCATAGGCCATACCGTCTGCGCACTGAAACCAACCAAGGGGACAAGGCATCTTTGCAGCGAGCTCGCCGGGAGTTCCATCTTCTTAAAGGTGTCGTAGTACATGATTTCCGTGCTAGCTCCTTGATCCACCAGGATTTTCTCTACGTCATACTCCCCTATTCGTAGGGTGATTACTAATGCGTCGTTATGGGGTATTGACACCCCATCCAGGTCGTCATCAGTGAATGTGATTGGGGCCTCCATGACTCCCTCAGGTCTTGACCTTTTCGCGCCGAGCTTCATGACTTGCTTCGCTTGTCCGTTGACCCTTTGGATGTGCCTTATTTCGTTATTTGTGTATGGGGCCACTAATCCATGTATCATATGGATCGTTCCCTTTGGACCTTTTTCGTAGTCCGTTTCTTCTATTAGCTCGGCATCGTGCTTGCTGTCAGCTAAGAATTCTTTAAGATGGCCTTCCGCTACCTTTTCGTCCAAGAACTTCTTATACTCCACACAATCCTCGGTCATGTGTCCCCAGTCTCTGTGATAGCTGCAATGCTGATTAGTAGCTCTCCTTTTTTCCGAGTTCCCAGTCATCTTTGGGGGCCGTCTGAACCACTGTTCGTTCTTGATTCTGTACGACATCTTATAGATGGGGATGTTGAAAGTTGCCATAACGCTGAAATATGACTTGGGATCTGGATCAGCTTTGTCCTTCCTCTGCTGGGCGTAATCCTTTCTTCCCGTTGTGAAGTCCTTCTTGTATACCTTTGACTCCACGGTCCTCTTTTCTGGGAGCTGAGGTTGTCCTGCCACGATCTTCCCTCCAGCCTGCAGGATATCATCTTCTACCCGTGCATGCTCCTGAATTCTCTCCATCAGTTTGGCCACAGTCTTGACTGGGTGCATGGTAAGCGATTCTCGTAGCTTACTATGCACGGGCAGACTTGTTTTGAATGTCGCTAGGGCATACTCCTCACTATAATTTTCAATTTCGTTGAAGGTTTCCCAGTAGCGTTTTGAGTATTGACGCAGAGTCTCATCATCCCTCTGTCTCATAGAGGTTAACGCATCAAAGGTTTTTGGAGCCGCTCGGCTTGTAAGAAACCGAGCAGTGAACTCCTCGGCCAGCTGAGTCCAACACAGGATGGACCCCTCTGGGAGCTTATGGTACCAACTCAATGCCACTTTCCCTAGGCTGGACGGGAACATTTTGCATAGTAGTGCATCATCTTGCTTGTGCATGAACATGGCCTGTTGGTAATGCTGAATGTGGGCCACAGGATCCGTGTTGGTTTCGTATGGGATGAACGCTGAGTGCTTCACCCTGCTCGGCGTCTTCTCCGCGCGGATCCAGTGGGCCAATGGTGATTTGGAGATCTGGCCTAGGGCCTCTTTAGCTACTTCTCGTGCAGTTCTAGGGCTTTGACCAGCTCGGTCAGCATCCCTCCTTCTCGCATGCTGCTCGGGAATGTGCTCATTGGATCCAGATCTCTCGTATCTATCCCTAGCATGCTTCCTCTTTTCCCTTCTTTCCACAGAAATACTCCTGTCTCTCCTTTTTCGTGGAGAGGCAGCTCGGTTAGTGGAAACGTTGTCGTGGTGACGACCTTTTTCTTGTTTCTCATACTGCACGGATCTCGTCCGTGAGCGTAAATCTTTTTCCTTCTCTTGGAGCTGCTTCTTCAGGTCCTGAATTTCTCGTTCTCGTCGAGTGACTTCGCGGGCCAATTCTTCTGCCTCTTGTTCCTTTCTGTCGAGGCTATCTTCTCTTTCTCGATTTCTTGTGTGCCTATGACCGTCTTTCCTAGGGGGGCTTCTCCCCCGTTCTCGTCGGGTAGAGGTTTCCCTATCTCTTGGTGGTGTCTTTGAGCGTCCTTGCCTCTTGCCCGTCCTTGCAGAATCGTAGCGTATTAGGCGCGTATCCCTGAATTTTGGGATCTCAGGGATATGCCCTATATTGAATCTCCTAATCGCTGGCCTTTTCTGTGGTGCTCTCAAAACCATGGGAGTTTTGTCCACCCTTGTACTCTTTCTCGTAGAGTACACTAGGGTGGTTCCATCGTCTTCCACATCTTTCCTTTGCGGAGTACATAGTATAGGCTCTGAATTCACCATTGTCGATCTCCGCTTAAGAGAATAAATCCTTTTGCAAGCCTTTCCCACAGACGGCGCCAATTGTACGGGGATAAATCCACGTAACCCTGGATCACGTGCTTCCTTGAATCTACCCAAGATCTGCAAGACAGAAAAAGGGTTAGAGCACCTTTGCCTCTCGTTGGCAAAGGCCCTCCGATGCCTAAGTTAGTATCACGTACTTGGTGAATTCAAACCACAATGCGTATGAAAATGGGTTTCCCAGCGTACCTTTTGTCATGGTTGTTGCCTTGTATTTATAGGTGTAGATGTTCTTCATACTAGGCATCTCGTGCCCCTGTTTCCTATTCTCTTTAGGAATCATTTTCCCAATAGGACTTTCCTTTTAGGAACGAGTCTCCATGTCCTGCTAGACCTCGTCTAGCAAGGGTCTTCCTTTCCATATAGGATTCTTTCCTATATGGGGCATACTCCTAATCACGTTAGGACTTCCCATATTAATCCCCCTTTTTCACGGGATTGCTCCTTATCTCATAAGGAACTGCCTTTAGATGATTCTGGAATGTCTCACCGCCTTACTCGTGGCGGTGCCGTGCTTCCACATAGCTCGGAATAACCCGTACATAGTTTAGCTCATTTAGGCCGAGCTAAATTATGTATTCCAGAATGCTATTCAAGCTGTACACGTAACCTACCTAGCTCGGCCATACCAGGGGCATCCTTTATGCCTTACGCCGAGCTAGTGCATCCTGACTTATTAGTTTACTCTTTATAAATTCTAGCCTCATTCGTGGCCAAACCAGCCCGGCACAGGGTTTAAGAACTCCCTATGTGGTGCCGAGCTATTCACCCTCTCGTGGTGAACGCCATAGGCACGTGCTATGCCTAATTGTGGGGTAATCAGATTTTACCCACTCCAGTATTTAGGAATTGTAGGAGAGGGTCTTTATTTTATCCAAATCAAATTAGCTTAGAGGGGCAAACAATAACTAATGGTCAAGCAAAGAACAAGAGAGTGTGCATAGGGGTGAATGATTAAGCCAGATATACAGAGAGAGAAGGCAGCTATGTTCAATCCATTCACGTTTCAGGTCATCGTCATCCTTAAATCACAGTCCTAGAAGGGAAAGTAGGCTCGCGAGGACTAGCAAGAACAATGTTCTTAGTTCCAGAGCTCTCTGAGTCACTTCCTTTCTCTAGGATTTCCGTGCCTCAGGGATGATCAATCTCCTCTCTGTTTGTGAAGGAATGCCCCATATTTATAGGGATATGCACCTAATCATTGGGATGCAGACATTTCACCAATAATATGGTGACACGTGCTCTTTCCGTATACCCGGGCGACGTGGGTGACGTCACTGGCCGTTAGGAAGATTCCTTGGCTTAATTCAATGCGCGTCATTCCCTCGCGGCGATCCTTAATCCTTTAAAGCCACCAAGCCACTTGTATCTCCCCTATTCCCGCTATGCTGGGCATGGTCGCGAGCCCTTTGGCTCGCGCCAAAACCTTTCTCGAGACTCGTATCGACTTCCCTACCCCTCCCTTTTGGTCAGGTGCAGTCGCGAGCTCAATTCGCGTTCTCGCGTAAGCATTCACTCCTTCCCGTGGCGCCTATCCCCTTCGCCAAGGACGTCGCTGTGGACGTCCCTCCGGAGGATCATCGATCGATTCGGAGTCGCCACCCAGGTTTTAGCGGATTGTCCCCGAGGAACCGAACTCGATTGACTCATGCATCATTCAATGGATAAGGAATACTGGCCCGTCATCACCATACTATCTTAGGTTCGGGAGCTCAGTTACGAGAGGGGAAGGGTTTTACAGCACCCCCCTCGCCCGGTTAAAGAAAACCGGTCTCTACTTGACTTTTGTGGGATTGTAACGAATGTATGCAGCTCAACTTTGAACAAGTACGGGGGATGAGGGATGGGAAGCCAAATAACGATGATAAGCATACAATAAGCTACGGTGTATGCTTGTGCCCCGTGAATCTACATGAATGGTGATGATATGCAAGTGTGAATTAGTAAACACACACAAAACAGCAAACCACAGTGTTAGTTCATGATTAACAATGACAGAATAACTCGAAATAACACTACAAGTTACTGTACATCAAAACCAATCTGATCCTCCACAACAGTTCGAGCACTCAATAGATGAGCTCGAGCGCTCAAAGCCTTCTCACTCACTCATGCTTTTGGTGTTCCTAATGATTCTGATTTGATGAAAACATGACTTAACCACCATTGTTTACTCTAAAACAGCATTTGAATCACTGAACAAAATGGCATAATCACATAACCATGGGTTTAAAACTCATCCATGGACCAAAATGAGGCAAACAGTATAGAAGGAATGAAGGCTCAATGCTTTGAAACTTTGCAGAACACTCAAAATGCCAAAAATAAGCTGAAATAAGAGAATGATTTGATTGGGCCAGAAGACGGTTTGAGCGTTCAAAGGGATGCATTGAGCGCTCAAGCCATCTCTTAGATTTGAATGTTTTTGCTGCATTCTGCCCTCATCTAGACCACAAACTAGTTCAACATGGTATATGATGATGCATAATGTATTGAAACTTCACCCAACATAAATAAAATAAACTTGAGGTGTCCACAAAAGTGGAGAGTTAACATTGGACCAAGCATAAGCATGATTAGAGTGGGAGGGAGAAGAGATTAGGTGGCTTAGCCAAACATCAACACACACACAATAGAGAAGAGATCAAGTTGGCTTAGCCAAACATCAACACACACACTAGAGAAGAGATCAGGTTGGCTTGGACAAACATCAACACACACACACACTTCATGAATTCAAAACAAAATACAGAACTAAAATAAACATGATTGAAGTACCAAAACTGAGCAAGGCTTGAGCGCTCATAGTCCTTGCTTTGAGCACTCAACCCCCATTCAAGGGCTGTGAGTTTCTGTGATTTCTGACCATTCTTTGATGTTGATATGAACTTGAAACTTTCTGATCATGGTTAAAAGGAGTGAAATGCACTATTTGTTTTATAGAAAAGGATCATCCATGGTTTGATGATCATGGAACATCACTTTCATGGCTTTTGGGTTCATTGATCAATGATTAGAGGCAAAATGAGTTGATTTGGGAAAAGATGAACCAACAAACAGCCATAATAGTGATGTTACCAATATATGACATGATCAGAAACCACAAAAACAAGAGAGGTGCTCAAACAGTCTAAGCGCTCATAGTGATAGCATTGAGCGCTCAAGCTATTTGAAGCTGGGGTTTTCAAAAGTTGTTTTCTTATATATTTAAGACCTCGTGAGTCCATTAGAGGTATGGAGGACCTCCATGAACCCACTGGTCTCCCTCAGGAATACCAACCCGTAACTTTCACATGGTTTTCTACCTTTTGATCTTGATTGGGGCTTGAACTTGGGATTTTGGTGGATGATTGGATTGTGGCTGTGTTTACAAGTGTAGTGTGGGTTGTTTTGGACAGATTATGATGGGTGTGGGTTGGCTTGAGTAGATGATAGTGTATTCTAGTGAGAGGTTTTGAGGATCAAGTGGGTTTGATGGATGGAAGAGGATTAAGCTTCAAGTAATGGATGAAGTGGGTTGATGGTTGCTAGAAATATGGTTTGAGAGGGAGTGAGTAATAGCTTGGAGCTGGTAAGAGTGTCTAACCTCTGTAAATGGTGTAGAAGGGTGGTTTTTATAGAGTGAAATGGGGGGGGGAATGGGTTTTTTTGAAATGGAGGGCCTAATGAAGCAATATAGGCTCACCCTGGGGTCTATCAGGTGCATCCGAGCAACAGAAAAATGGCTGGGTGGCTGCCATTCAGTTGGAATCTCACCATTAGATGCTCTGCCATCGACAGACTGGACAAAGCTTGAGCGCTCAAATAGGGGGTTTGAGCGCTCAAACCCCTTTGAGCACAGTGGTTGGTTTTGGTTTATTTTGGTATTTTGAAGGGTATTTTGGTCATTTGGGGTTGTTTAGGTTTTTTGGGAATGGTTTGGGGTGGTTCATGGTGGTTTGGAGCAAGTTCAAGCCTTCTTCTTAACCTTAAAGTATTCACGGGTGGTTTTCTCATCATCGGGAGTGCTTGGCAAGTATCCCGGGTCAGAATCGGGGTGTCTACAGTTGCCCCTCTTGGATGAAACTCCATACCATTTCTTGGTATGAGTTGTATTCAAGACAGAGACATCCCGATCGTTTCCCGAGCCTTTTCTCAAGCTGCAAAGGAAAACATTAAAACCACGGTCGCGCCACTCGGGCTGCCTACGTACCCCGTTGTAGGGATCAGACTGGCGTAGTTCTTGGGGGCATGTGCAAACAAACTCAACGGGTTTTCTTCGCCTGTGAAACAACTACGCGAATCGACGGCTTCCCGGGTCGAGACGCTAAAGCAAACAAATGATTATGATTACGTTAATCGACAAGCCTTCGCGAGTCGAAACACTACAACAGAGACAAATGATGATGATTGTGATTCATGCGGACGATGCTAACAATGGATTCATTCATATGCACCAGCTAGGTGCCTAAAGCGATTCTTATCGTGATGTGATTAAACGGAGCTACCCTCTGAACAACAGGGAGGCTAAATCTGACGGGGCCATCCTTCGCGAAATGCTATGGCCAAATGAGTGTCTCTTGAACAGCAGGACAATTGAGAAATGGTGATCGTTTACTGAACAAAGAAGCGATCAAAATGCTATTAATCCAAACGCACTTATGCGGTGGACTTTTAGCTACGCGATGATTAACTGATTACCATGATAGAATGATTGAGCATGAATTGGCTCCCTCTAGGGGAACGCGCGTTGATTCATCAACCTCCGTAGGGCTAACCCCGAGAGGCCAGTCCTTGAGAATCAGGCTCTTAAGCCTATCTCTAGTGTACAAGCACGGGATAGCAATCCGAAATTCTTTTCGATTCAATTCAAATAGGTCAAAGGTAGACCTGGCATTGTTCTAAACAACTCGAGACAACTCAACGAGGTTAACACACGATCAAATCACCTCGAGAGGCTCAAAAATCAAAGCACAGCATGGGGGCTTGAGCAATCAGTGTTTGGACATTGGGTACTCAAAGGGTGTTTGAGCACTTGGCCCTCTGGCTTGAGCGCTCGAACCCTTTGACCGGCGAAGGGTCACGACGATTCAGTTGCTTAAAAATAGTCCGTTCACGTTCGTTTGACTCCATAACTTCCGATTACGGTTTCCAAACTCCTTCCTCACTTTCTCTCTCTCTAAACCGAGTCTCACTCTCTCGATTTCTCTCAAATTCAAGCCCAAATTTCAAAGTTCAAACACACATTTTGATCTAGGGTTTCGGTTCACAATCACGGGGCAAGTTTTCGCGAATCCGACGGCATTGATGGCCGATTCTGACGGTGATCGATCTCTTATGCCCTCACCGAGGGCCGACGACGTTGGTGGGGCCACGACGGTGGTCCCACCACGGGCTGAGCCGAGCGCTCAAGCCTCCACAGCGGCGCGGGGTGGTGCTACGGTGGTTGGGGGTTTTGAAGGGACCACGGGGGTGGCCTGTGATGACGATTCTAGCGCGGTGGAGGGCGGAGAGGAGGTCGTGGGTGGTGGTGGAGCAGTGGGTGGTGTCGGTGGTGGTGATCCGGTGGTAGAGGGTGGCGGTAATGGCGGTTTGGCAGCCGTGGGTGGCCCGATCGGCGGTGGTGGTGGCAGTGGTAGGGTTTTGGGTGGTGTTGGGGCAATGGGTGGTGATAGGGTGGCGATTAGTGGTGGTGGTGTGGGCGGTGGGGCTGTCGGGGTTCCATTGGCAACCTCCAGCGCTCAAGCCACCACGGTGGCGAGTTGGCGGCTCCCCCAGGGGCTGCCGAGAGGGTTGGGGGTGGTTCTAGCGGTGGTGGTGCGGCTTCGAGCAGCGGCAGAGGAGAGGGTGGTACTAGGAGTTGGGATAAGAGTCAGAGATTTGACATGGTGACTATGGGGAGGTGGGCGTTTACTCTGGCGGAGGTCAAGTACCGGGTGAAGGTGTCTTTTAGTGCTAGGAGTGTGACAGAGGATATACGGAGGAGTAGTTGGCCTCTCATGGGTGTGACGGGCAGTGACGTGCCCAGCAGCAGCCGAGGGGCTACGGCGAGTGACACACCTAGTAGCAGCCGAGGGGCTACTAGCGTCGTGAGGAGGAGTGCTAGGGTGGCGGCCAGTGGTAGGAGTATGGCTCCACTGAGGGGGGTGACGGCTAGCACTCTGGGAGCTAGTTCGTCGATTCCTTGGGTGATAGATGAGCCCGATGAGGCTCCTATGACAGTGCCTCCGCCAGTGGCACACAGGCCGGTGACTCGCAGTCGCTCCGGGGCCGACGAGCCTCAGGGCAAAGAGGTTGCAGTCGAGGAGGCCCCAGTAGTGGAGCGGGGTCCAGTGGGTATCTCTCGAGAGGATTATGCAGAGTTCGCTTCTCCGGATGATGTTATGGCAGCTGCGATAGAGAACCCACAGGTTTTGGAGGAGGTGAGGGAGGCTATGCGGGAGAGATGGGAGGTTGAGGTGAGAGCTAGGGCTAGTACTGAGGAGCAGGAGAGGTTGGCTGTTGAGACTTACGCCACAGAGCTGGAGGAGGAGTTTAGAGAGGAGGAGAAGGCTCAGGCTCGTGCTGCTGCGGAGAGGGAGGCGACAGCCCATCCTAGAGTCACTGTGGTAGATGAGGCTCGTGCGTGGTTGGCAGCGAGACCGACTTTCGATCCTGCCACCTATGACCCACCGACGCACTTGTTCGTCCCCTCGGGGGTGAACACTTACGTTTCGCGGCGGGAGGAGTACTTTGGAGAGGATGTGCTACTAGACCCCGACGTCCACCTGTCGCGGGGTAACCTGAGGGTATGTACTTTCATTGATTTCCATTTAATGTACTTTCAATTACTTATACATGATTGATTGCTTGATAGATGGTTGATTGAATGATTGCCGATTGACAAAAAGCATGATTGGTTGATTGACAGAAAGCATGATTGATTGGTTTGATTGAATACACTGATTGATTGATTGATTGGAAACATGATTGGTTGTCTTGATTAACTGATTGCATGATTGATTGAAAGATTGATTGCCTGAATGATTGATTGTCAGCATGCATTTACTGACATGCCACGCTTTGTTGTTTTGAATCAGGAGAATCAGAGGATACCGGCTCATGGTAGTTCAGCTCGCAGTTTGGAACTTTACCATGAGTTGCACGAGGATGTGAGGAGGTTGGTTGACTTGACAGGATTCAGGTCGTTCATCTTCACTCTCATGAGGACTCAGCACGATCACAATGTGCTGACAGCTCTAGCGGAGAGGTGGAGGGATTCTACGAATACCTTCCACCTGACATTCGGGGAAGCTACTATGACCCTGCTAGACTTCTTAGCACTGACAGGTTTGAGAGTGGGTGGTGAGCCGATACCGTACGACTGCGGGCTGGGGTATGATGAGGCTGGATTGACCTGGTTTCTGGGGTTTGTATCTCACAGAGAGAGAGAGATGGCCCACTATGGCTAGTTCGGACGGGTGTGTATAGGGGCACCGGCGTCATGGACGGAGGCTAAACAAAAGGCCCGATGCTACTTGCTATACGTCTTCGGGGCATCCTTGTACGCCAACAGGCGTTGCAAGGTACACTTCTCTTTCTTACCGGCGCTGAGGGATTTCGAGAAGGCTGCTCAGTATGACTGGGGAGGCCCTGGACTTGCTGCTTGCTACTCTTTCATGGGCGCAGTCTCGAGGAGGAGAGGGACGAGCCTAGCGGGTTTGTGGAGTTTGTGGGAGGTATGAGGCTTGCACCCTTTTCTTCCATTGCTGTACTTCCATTTTTATTACATTGCTCCGTACTTGCTTTTAGGGCTGTCCAGCGGATCATCCGATCCGCCAATCCGAACCGATCCGAACCATCCGTTGATCCATCCGTGAATGTTCGGTTCGGTTCCGGATCGAGAATTTCTTATCTGACGGTTCCGGATCGGGATCGGATCGGATTGGATCCGCTCAATCCGCTCAATAATCCTTCTTTAATCTATCAAATCCGCTCGATCTGACTCGATCCGATCCGATCCATAATCGATCCGTGAATGTTCGGTTCAGTTCCGGATCTTAAAAACCATAATCCACTCTGAGCGGATCTGATCGGATCCGTATCCGATCCGTCCGGATCCGATCCGTGGACACCCCTACTTGCTTTACCTATTATGTTTACACTGATGTTCATCTGATTGTCTCTGTCTTGCAGCTCTGGGCCTATGAGGTGTTGGGGTTGCATCCCCCAGATACTACTCACCCTCAGGCGAATGAGGTGCTTCCTCGCGCTTTGTGTTGGGGGGCCGACTTCCGTCAATCTTCAAATCCTTGTGTGACCCTTGACACATTGCGTGCTTCTCTTGACCGACTTTCCGGGGGAGGGGTAAGTTTCACATGCGCTCATGTAGAAGTTGCTTGCTTTCTTACTCTTACTTACGATGCTTGGTTTGTTGAGTTCAGGTCCGCTGGGTTATATGGGAGGGTTGCGATGAGGACTACCTTGCTTCGAGCCGAGAGATCACCGCTGGGAGGATACTTCTCGAGTCTCCCTACGGCTGGCAGTGGTACCTTGGCAACAGGGTCACTCGCCAGTCGATGCGGAGTGCCTTCCCTTAGGTGCCTGGCCCACTTCCTTCCCATGTACTGAGGACTAGCAGCTACACACTTGAGGAGATACGGAGGTACACGGTGCCGGAGGGGAACTTGGGTCAGTTCATGCGCCCGGAGATGGACTATGATGCTTACAGAGAGCGGTACTTAGCGGGCCCCTTAGGGATAGTCAGGGTGAGGGTGGAGCGGATGACTGCCGAGCTAGACAGAGCTATTAGCGCTGCCACCCGAGGAGCTGCAGGAGGGGGGACTTCCACGAGAGATAGGCAGGAAAGGGCGGAGGTCCCTGCAGGGGAGAATTTTCAAAGTAATAACAACAATTTCATGTGATGTAGCCTCTTGTACTATTGGTGTTGAAGAAGTCTGTGCCGGTCTATTTTCTCTCAATTCTTCTAGAACAATCTAACTACTGGGATTGTGATCTATGACATAGTCTTCCTCTTAAGTATCAAGCATTGGTGCTAACAATAACCTTATAATCCTTAGTACTATAAAATAGAGCAACTTTCGTTCCTCTAGGGTACCTCACAAAAACAAACAAACATTTGTCCTTGATTCCAATTTATCTACTTTCCCTTTCAGCACATGTGTTGGACTACCCCAATTCTGAACATGCCATAGACTAGTTTTGCTTCCAGCCCACAGTTCTGTGGGTGCAATTGGTACTAGCTTAAATGGTACCAAGTTAAGAATGTAAGCTATTGTTTCTAGTGCATGTCCCCAAAACGAATTTAGTAAATTTGAATAAGTCATCACTGATCTCACCATATCCATAAGAGTCCTTTCCTTCTTTCTGCTACACCATTATGTTGTGACATACCTAGCGCAGACAACTGGGATGTAATCCCTTCTGCTGCCACTAGTTCCTAAATTCTTTCAAGAGGTATTCGCCACCACGATGAGATCACAGTGCCTTGATACATTTATCCAGACGCTTTCCCGTTTCCGGTCTATGCTCCTTGAATTTCTCAAAGCATTCGGACTTACGGTGTATCAATTAAATATAACCATATCTTGAGTAATCATCAATAAAAGTATTGAAATACTCAAAACCACCTCTATCCTAGATGTTCATAGGTACACACAGATCAAAGTGAGCCAATTTCAACGTTTCATTGGCTCTCCCTTTTCCTTGAAAAGGGCCTCTTGGTCATTTTAACTTCCAAACAGGATTCACAGACCGGAAGTGCCTCCACTTCTAATGAACCCAAAGATCCATTTCTAACCAGTCTAGAAATTCTATTTAGATTAATATGACCTAGGCGTAAGTGCCAAAGATACGTTTGGTTCAACTTATAAGGCTCATTTCTCTTATATGGCAATCTATTAGTGTTATTCAATTCATTTAGTTGCATTGTAGGAACGATATCATTAATAACTTAGAGATTGTCATCTAATGAACCAGAACAGATAAAATGTTTATTTAATTAATAACCACAGAGTTATTAAAAATAAACCAAATATCCATTTACAACCAAATTAGAAACCGAAACTAAGTTTCTCCTAATTCAATGATCATAAAGACAATCTCTTGAAATTAAACGCCAACTGCAACTGTTGCTACTTTTGTAGCACTTCCCATATGTAGATAAATCTCTTCATCACTAAGTCTCCTAGTTTCCTGGAACCTTTGCAATGAATTGCAAACATGATTAGTGGCACCCGTATCTACACACCAGGTACTGGTAGATAACACCGCTAAACATGATTCAACTACTAGTGAAAAAATTTCCTTGATTATTCAATTTATTGAGATAATTCGAATAACCTTCTTCTAGTGTCTTTTCTGCTTGTAGTGAAAACACTTGTCGTTTGGCTTTTTCACTCTACCTCCAAGCTCATAAACTGTCTGAGGAACCGTGGCTTGTTGTTGAACCTTTCCTGCTTCTTGTTGCCTTCCAGTTAAGAAGTAGAAATCTCTTCAACTACACTCACAGTTGTCTATTTATTAACCAAAAGACCCTTGGCTAATTTAACTCTCTTTCAGCAGTTTCGTCAAATAATAATGCATTTTGTTCATATTGTAATTTCGACGGAACTGCTGAGAAAATTTGGTAAGCAACTGGAGCACAATATCAACCTGGGTTTCCCCCATTGATTTCAGCTCCTGGGATTTCTAGTTCATTCAGAAGACCTATTATCTTCAGTACATAATCCCTTTACTAGGGTTCCTTCACCAATGGTTAATTCCTCAAATCCCACATTGCAACTTGCATAGCCGCACCCCAAACTTTTATTTTAGGTTATGCATCATGTCATAGACAGTTTCCAAAAAACTGATGCTGATGTTGCAATACATTCGACATAGAAGCTAAAATGTAACACCGCGTCATCTCATCAATTGTAACCCAATCCTTATATACCGGATTTCAGGTTCTGTTGCAATTTCAGTAGGTTTGATAGAGCACACCTCAGAGAACACAAATTTGGTCCCCTAAGCAGTCAACACAATATCCAGATCCTTTTCTAGTCAATATAATTAAGACCAGTAAATTTGTTTGACAATGTCATCAAGTGGATTGAAAGAGTCCATTTTTTGAATCTGAGAATCACATAACAATTATGAAGGGCAAAACTTTTTGTATTTCTATTAAATTGGTTCCCTCAACCAGACTATTAAAAGAAAAACATTAGCAACCCTACACACCGTGAAGAGTATGCCTCGATGGGTAGGTCCACTACTCTTCATCATTCGTGAAGATAGGCACAACCTTTTAATTTTACTATCTAGACACTAAACCGTGCCCAATAAAATTAAATAGCTAATTTGCTTCGGTCCTATAAAAAAAAGCAATGACTCAAATGGAGAGGATACTTGTTATTTATAGCTAAGTGTATACCATTACCTAACTTCAAGATCCATTGTTCCGCAATGAACTACCCCAGATGGAGGAGTAGTCCACACAACAATTATCTTGGAGCTATCCTCTAAGGAAGTAAGTACCGATGATGCCATAATTAATTTTGTCTGATGGGGAGGAAGGTACAAAAACCAACACACAAAACTTAATTATATCATCTACATACTAGTAATGGAGACCATGGGATTTATACAAAATAAACTCCCTCTCCCACTTAGTTATTTAAAATTTGTGAGGGTTATCAAAATTAACATGTTTGCAAAAACCGTGATCTAGGTCAACAGCCAAATATTACTATGTTGTCCAAATATGGTAAACTATCACACATGCAAACAAGATGAATATACAAATATTCATAAAAAGGAAACATAAATAATATGTATCTCAACTATTATGGTCAAAGATGCAATCCTTGAGCAATAAGGAATCCTTCCAGTCTTGAAATCCTTAAGCAGTCTGGAATCCTTCGAGTCTTGAAATCCTTAAGCAGTAAGGAATCATTTCCAAACTTGAAATCCTTGAGCAATGCATATGTTGAAGACTTAGATACTTTGAATCAATCAAGAAAACCAAAATCCAACCATACTTGGGCAAGAAAAATCGGATCTGAAATTTTTCCCGAGTAAACTGCACAGCCTTCATTATTTTGGACTTTTCTCCCTCATCCGAACTCCGATTGAACTGATTCCAATTGGGTTGGATTCGAAATTCAATTATCTACAACTTCTGTGAAGAACAGAATTTCCAATTTCGATGTTTACTGGGTCAAAACAGCCTTGCAATCTGACCCTAAAAATCTGGAAAAGTTCTGCTGCGAGCCAAACAATCTTTTTTCTTGACAAAACTTATCTTCTTGTCAAAAAAGATTGTTTTCTTCGTATCGTATGCCCCATTACAGAATCTTCGATCTTCCAACAAATCTATATATCTAAAACGATACAACTGAAGAAACAAATATTACATCAAAAACTTATGTCTCCCACATACTACTATTACAGATTACAAAATTAAACTTGTAATAAAAAAATAGTAATAGTAACCATGCATAAAACAATTACAAAGCATGGGATCCAATCACACAATAAAAAACATGCGTGACCATAATAGTGGGATAATCGATTCTGCAAAACAAACATTAGAACAAACTAGAACTCTGCAAAACAACGGTTAGCACAGTTCTATATCTATGTTCTACGAACAACATGGCTTGTTTAATCCATACGCATGATTATAGCCCGCTTTGATACCACTGTTGGGAAACGAATCCCAGAACCCAATAATTATGCATACAGATTAAACAACAAAAATAAACACAAACCCTACAAGGCGGAATTAGGGTTTACCTCTCATCCGTAGACACAAACGCTGGTTGACTTGTTTATTTTAGAACTTGACAGACCCGATTACTGTATGCATCAAACTCTGCTCGACAGTACCTCATGATCTTCTGCTATATTCCCTTATATCTCGATCATGCAGCCAAGTGTGGACTTTTACATGATCTCTTTGTTCTCTCTCTCACAGCCTCTATTCTAATTTTCTGAATGACTGTTGTAAGACCTAGAGAACATAACGATATATTTATAGGCCGCTAGAGCAGGGACCTGAGGAGAAATAAATCTGGGCTCCTTGTGTAAATAAGAAAACCTAATCCCACCCGGATTCTATTCTTATTTCACAAATTATAATTCACACCACTAAAGAATTATAATTGTACTCCCATCTTTATCTCGATTATATTTCGAGCTCCACGTTATTAAATACTTATTAATCTCCCCACGTTAAGATTACAGATCCCGTTGATTCTATTAAATTACTGACATCTCTCTCTCTCTCTCTGTGTGGAAAGCTAAGAAACTTCCTTGGAAACCAAGCTTGGTACTTCCTTTGACTCCCTAAATTCACATGCGTAAGCAAAAAAGCGCAATTGGGTTTCCATTTCTGGAGTGATCCGGAGCAAAAAGTACTGACTCGAAGTCCTTGATAGGTAAAGCTGTGAAATATCAATGTACTCTTTAGTCTTGAATTCAGCAGGATTGAACAACAAATCCTTCCCTATTGCTCGAAACTCAGGTATATGAACCAACTCTTGTAAAAGGCGAACAAGATCTCTTCCTATCTTGAAACATAGATGGAATTGCTCCCTAAACATTAGGACACAAAACTTGATCTCCATTTGCTTCAAGAAGTCTAATGACCTATAATGATCAGCCAATAACCGAAGAAATGTGTAAAGAGCACTTGTGAAGACTAATGGTTCTTCTGAAGGCGAACAAGATATCTTCCTATCTTGAAACATAGATGGAATTGCTCCCTAAACATTAGGACACAAAACTTGATCTCCATTTGCTTCAAGAAGTCTAATGACCTATAATGATTAGCCAATAACCGAAGAAATGTGTAAAGAGCACTTGTGAAGACTAATGGTTCTTCTGAGTAAACAATCCCATTTAGCTAAAAAAAGACTAACCAACTGTGAACACAACCACAAATTCCCTTCAGTAAAATCTTCAGAAATAATTTGCCTCAGCAGGGCCACTAACAAGCCATCAATCCCTATAGCTGAAGCAGAAACCATTTCAGTAGTAACCCAAATCAACTGAATCTATGCTGTCTCTAAAGTTTTGGGTACAAATCAGAAACTACCTTTGTAAGTGTACTGGTGAAAAAACTATAACCGTCTGTTATTTTCCCTTGTAAGTGCTTGATATGAACTTTGGCCAAATTGGGTCCACATAAAATTCCGTACACGATCGCTCGATTAAGGTTCAAGTACTCTGGAGTTGGAATTGTGAGTGAGAATGGGGGTCTTAGCTGAGATTCAAAAAGGCCAAAGGCTTCTCGTAGACAGACTCCAATGGGGTTCTCAGCTTCGTGGCCTGCTATTTGGATCAGTTTTGAAGCCATTGGTGCCTACAGGTTAAGCCCCTTGGTAAATGAGATGGTTGAATAGACCATTAGGGACAACTTCTTTGTGTCCCTTGAAGGTTCAGATATTCTTCTTCATTTTAGGAAGCTGCAGGTAGGAATCAAAATGATTTCTGTCATCCTGTGCAGCTTGTGGTGTTGTCTTCGTTTTTCATGCTGCAGGTCTGTTTTATTTGTGTCCTCTGTTACATATTTTTCCTCTTTCTTTCTTACTTCTCCACTTGGCTGAACCAGAAAGAAAAACCAACAAAAACATGAAAACTAAAAAGACAAAAAAAAAAGTTAGGAGAATCGTATGAGACTGGTTTATGCTGCATGACCAGTCATCGTCTCACTTGAGTTACTTGTTCGGTTCTCTTAAGTTGGAACTTGGATGTTCAAAAACAATGTTTAATTTTGGCTTGTGATGAGTTATTTTTTTGTTCGGACACTTTAGTTGGTATGGGATGACATATTTATGGTGGAAAATGCATGTTAACAAAATGGATGCCTTGTTTTCGAATTTTGTTAGGAAATTGTGTGGAATAATGTAACATTTTTTTTATAGGTTCAGATTCCGAATTTCTGCTAGAATTCCCATTTTCCATTTGGTGCAGGGATAGAGGGTAAAAAAATTTCCCGATGGCGATGGGGCAGGAACGGGGACAATGGTATCCACCTCCACCCCGCTCCGTTGCCAACTGTGTTCCATTGTGGGTACAACAGAGAGAGAGAGAGAGAGAATGGGAGTACCTGATCGTCGGGTTGAGAGAGCCCAATGGCGGAAAATGTTTTCTAGACTTTATATCTGGAAATCAATTTCCACCCTATATGTTTCATTTTTCATGGACATGTTATCGGTTAGACTTTCTTTTTCTGTCGTATCAAAATCAAAAAGGATTTTTCACAGATAATGTTTTCAGAAAACATATTCCCCTCGGAACAAACAAAGAGTGAGTGCCGTAACATTTCAAAACAAAATATAGAAAAACTATAGTGGGTAGGCAGTAACACAGAAGGCTTACTTCTTGGCTTGCACTTAAGTTTGCTCCAGGACCAGCCTAATTATAAGTATCAAATTGCAAGAGAAAAATTATACAGGAAATATCTTTCTGTTTATCTGCATTTACATATTCCAGCATTCTGAGAAAGAGAACTTCCAGCATTCTGAGAAAGAGAACTGGCAAGTTCTATTTCAGCTATAATTTGAAGAAAAGCTGGCTTGGGCTTCCAATCTCTATTTTCTTTTTCTTTTTCTTTTTCTTTTTCTTTTTCTAGTCTGTTTTTGTTTTTGGTGATGGCACCATATGGATCTAGATTACAGAAAATCCAGTACCTTTACATGGCTCTGCTGCCACGAATAAATGTGTAAAAATTTTCCCTATATCTCAACTGAAAATTGGCTGAGGCTTACGAAACAGCCTGCAGAATTTCAGTCAGTTCCTTCTGCTCTGCAATCTTTCGTGGATCCTTCATCACCTTTACGCGCAATGCCACCTGGATTACGTCAAAATATACTCTCAGATACAATACCATAATAAACCTACCAAGTTATTAACCCCTCTTCATGATGTTTTGTACAAATTAACTGTAGTGAGTTGCTAGTTAAGCACAACAGATACCATGTGCAACTTGTGGATTGGCCAGTTCCCAGACACCCAAAACGGAAAGGAAGAAGTCATGTTTTTAGAATGGATTAACTACAAAAATGCAAATGCCTCCATGTAGCACGTACACTTCGCCGAAGGTCACGTACCAGTTTTGGACACGTGACGGAGATCGATGCTCTCCAAACACTGTCGGGTCTTAGGACATGTTTGACACTCAAATCAAGGTCTTCGTAATTTTCATGGTACCTTTGTAGCCAAATCAAGGTATTGCAATTTTCTATAGCACTATACCAAAAAAGAAAATTTCTTCAACAATCAAATTACTCCTCCAAAATTTGGAAGTTACTTCTCTGCCATTTCCTTCTGATAGGTCTAATACTAACTTAGGAATATTCAGGATAACATAAAGTAAATTACAAATCCAGAAATAAACAAGACAGCAGCTCAGAAATGAAAAACTAATGTAATAAAACATGTGGTATTTAACCATGGTCAAATTAGCATATCATGGTACCCAAAATTCCTTCAAAACAACACGCACATAAAGTCCTAAACAATACCCAGAAAAATGCTGCAATAGATATATGTCACACAGAAAGGCATGAAAAAGACTATTTATCACCTTTCTATCAGAACCAAACTCGATGATGTCTGATGGGTGGAAACGAGCAGGAAAGTTGGGAGGCACCCGGTACCTCTTCCCTTCATTACTGGAAGATTAAATAAACAAGAATGTTTGAAAATGCCTTCCAATTAGTATTACACGGAAAATAAACATGCAGTTTCCCTCTGACTTACTCTGAGATCCATGTACCATGTTCACTCCGCAAATCTGTTACAAAAAATGCACCATCCTTGCAGCTTATTCGAGCATGCACTTCGGACACCTAACACATGAAAGACTTTACTTCAGATGGAAATAACAAGTCAGAATCTTATAAGCAGTGAAAATGGAAAGGAAATGAAGACAACTGTCGGTGTCACCTGAGGTGAAGGCAAGGCTATTGGTATTCCAGGAATATCTGTATTCGATACCCTCCTGCAATCACAGCAATGAATCTTATAGGGCAATATGAAACAAGCACACAGAAGTGGATAATTATTTTTCGACCGTTTACCGTTCTCATAAGCATAAATTTGTGCTGTACTATGGTTATATTTTGGGTAAGGCACAATTAGCCCAAATGAACCACAGTGAGGTCTACTTCAAAAGTTTTCAGACTCCTTAGATATACCACGTCCCACAACCTCATTAACTTCTAGGATACATGTATCTATTCATATTATTTTTGTGCAGAATTGAAGACATACCCAATTATGCAAGGTTGTTTCTCATCTCTACTTAAGAAAATAGGATTCAAATCACCATTGTTGTTTCCATAAGGGAGGAGACACCACCTACAAACAGAAAGGAAAACAACAGATGGTCACGAATGATGAAGACATGTACATAACAACAGAATATGTCCCCAAAAAAATGGCATTTTCAGATCTTAGGCTTCGTGTACATACTCCCCAGTAACAGCACGCTCAAGAGCATCATCATCTTCAAACCATCTCCTTAATTGATCATTTGCCTTCATTAATATACAGTAACACATATTAGATATACAACAGAATTCCTATTATCAAAAGCACAAAGAAGTGAAGAAATATGCTTGATCTATATTCTAAATGATTGGGCAAAGTACTCTGTCTGAGAGTCTGCAGCTTAATAATCTCCCTTCTAGCTTTGACCTGCGAAAGGTTTAAGATAACAATAGTTTAGGATACATAAAAGTGTATCCACTATTTCAAATGTATTTATTCTTACTTAAGCATCTTCCAAAAAAAAAAACAACTTGGATGAATTCAAATGAAATCTGAAATGCACAGGTGCTAACTTTTTGGGAAAATAGAATGATTATGTTTCAAGTACTAACAGAAGCTGAAAATGTACTAGTTTCTTATTCAGGGATGTTTCCATAATTACAGCTGGCAACATGCCATATATGTAGTTGCGAGGAGAAAACAGAATAGAAGTATGAAAGCCTGTAATAATGACTGATATGAAAAAGGATTATGCGATCTAACCCATTTCCACCGAGGACCCAACTCAACATTAGAGGCATTACAGGCTCGATAAAAATTCTCCCTCCGACCCTTCCAGGATGTGGTATCCTAAACATTGTCAAAAACTGCAAAACCCAAGTATAGGTTATGAGATGCATGCATAACTCAGAGTAATCTCACTTCATTTTGATTGGACATCACACTATGATCATCACAAATTCCTACCGACAATGGGCCAAGGCCTACACCCAAATATGCCTTATAAGTTGAAGCCATGATTGCAGCCATTCGAGCCAGTCCGTGGATAATGGCAACACGTACTCTTCTAGCATTCTCATAGCTGGGGACATTTAAAGTGAAAGGAAAAAACAAGGATAGTGAGTCACCGAAGGTAGTATTTCATATTTGATCTATGACGTCCCATGTCACAGGAAGTCAGTTATAGCTAAACCATGCACCACTCTATTTAATAAATTCTGTGGAACATCTCCTGTTATATGTTATTGTAATATTTTCTCGGAGACAAGTTAGCAACATTGTGTGGAACATTCTTTGGAACATCTCCTGTTCTATGTTACAACTCTATTCAATACATTCTTTAGAACATCTCCTGATCTATGTTACAAGTTGTAATATTTTCCCGGAGACAAGTTAACCACATTGTCAAACCTTCTAATTACAAGACTCGTGGAATAATGAAACCCCCTCGCTCAGTACATTCATGGATGTACTCTGGCATTTAAAGGAGAGCATATTTAAATTTTCTTTCAGTTTGCAAGGTTTCTCAATTCTTGGGGTTAATGCTCACTGCTGACCTCAAATTGTACATATACATTTTAACAAGGAAAATTGCGTTACCTCTTCAGTGAAGAAACAACATCGACAGGACTTCCTGACTCAATGCTTCGTTCCCAAGCCTTATCAAGCTCCAATGCTAGCTGATAGCTATCCTGCAATAATCAGTAAATTAGATCAATAGATCGTCCGCCTCTCTTGAGATGGTTTATTTTTTCCTGGTCATTGGCATCATGTGTCTCTATTAGAAAGTAGTAATAAAGTTCTTTTCTTTGGTTCTTCTACTTTTTCCAATGGTCGGAGCCTGGGTGTTGCTACACAGTCTTGGGTAAAACTCAACCCCAAAAGCTAGCTCATGAAGTGAGGGTGTCCTCGCGCTTATATACTTCATATTACTTTGGTACGCAGGCAATGTGGGACTTCGCTTCACAGGCGTATGAAAGGAGTTTTAGAAACTATAATGCTTGTATCTTTAAAAAATAGAACACAAATATAATCCAATTCTTGCTTCTTGGTTTACAAAAATATGTGATATTAATAATTAATAAACACAGACAAACTACTTTTGACATCACAGAAACCTCCGAAGGAAAAGATCTAGTGAACATGGCATTGATCAAACGGCAACAACAGTTTATAATGTCTCCAAGGGGAGGTATGTCATCAACATATGGAAAAGAAAGTTTTACCTCAATGGCCATGCATCCACCTTGACCCAAATTGGGCTGCATTGCATGGACAGAGTCCCCAAGCAAGGTTACACGGCCCCTTCCCCAAGTAAAAATTGGAGAGCGGTCGTAAATGTCCCGTCGAAGAATTGCATCTTCATCGGTGGCAAGCAATAGGTCTATCACATTATCACACCAACCCTCAAATATCTTCAACAACCTTTCCCTTTTGCCTGCCACAACATAGAAAATTTAAGTACAATATGGTGGAGAAAAGCCCTCATGAACTCCATGTCCTTGATCCAGACTGTGTGAGAGCTTACACAACTTTCCAATGCCAATTGTCCTATAATACTTTCCAATGCCAATTGTCCTATAATGAACAGTCCTTTGTTAACATTCCATAATTAGAGTATGAAATGGACACAGCGACTAAAAGAAATTGCACCAGCAATTTAGCTCCTCTTGATTATGATATTTTTGTTTATGGATCATTGTTCACAATCACTTCATTAACTTTCATTTTCCTACATCACCAAATTCTCCCTATATAGTGCATTATCCTTTATTTTCCAAAACAAAGCATATGTATGTGTGTATATATACTATCTAGATGTGTATACTATGTACATATTGTGTTTTTGAAACTTGTAGAAGTTCAAGCATTAGAAGATTAGATACCATTGGGATTATCTACACCGCCAGGTGCTTCATTGTGAAAAGCATACCACTGCATCTTTCCGCCACCAACATCTGAAGAAACGAAGTATTGTTTGTGTCCCAAAAATACTCGGTACCTTCAAAAAATAGAAGTATGAGGCTGCCCACTCAAGGCATGAGCTACAGAATAAAATACAGTGAAGATTATAAGCTAAAGACTTTAAATGGAACTAATTATGGAATATAAGCATACCCAACAGACTCAATATCAGCAGGAACAAAATCTGCAATACCAGTATAACAAGTGTAGCCTGAATATGTTGCTTCCTTTGGTCCAAACAAATTTTTCCTAACCTGTTTAAAAGAAAATGAGAACCTTTAGTTTCATAGTACAGAGAAAATGCATTTTATTTTTCCAGACCAGAACACTCTCCACTTAAGGATTCATATCATATGACATTACTAATATTCCACAATTGGAACAACCCATCCAAAGACTTGCTTACTGTGGAAAAGATTAACGAGGTGATTGGTAAAAGGTTTCCATGAAATATTACATTAAGAAACTGGAGAAGAGACGAACACTTTGTGCAGTGGTTAGTGCTTAATAATAGGCAACATCCATGTTATGTGGACCATCCCAGTATGAGGAAAGGGAAGCGAAGATTTGTACGCCACATGCCTTAAACTGCTGTACGGTAGAATTAGGCTTCTATACTTAATTACTTTCAAGGTATAAACGTTGAATGAAAGTGTTTCTCCGGAAAATTACCGCGAGTCTAGAGCGGTGATTGAGGGCGTGCCAGAACTGTAAAACAGTTCAATTTCGTACCAAGGCCTTCGTACCTTGGCCTTCGTACCTTGATTTGACTTCTTCTAACGATTGAGTTCGGCCTAAGGGTGAGACCGAATGATGGTTCGATATTTGCCTACGTGCGAGGACTTAATATTTTCTATTCGCGTAAGAGCAAAAGAACGACAAATAAACTGAAAGAACAACTTTATTAAAATGAGTAAATGACTAACAAAGTTGATGGAGTTACATGAAAGTAAAGGAAATCTAGGCTAGGCTAGAAAAGACAAACATTTTCTCAAGCAGGTTGAAGAAAATGGTTAAGGACTTTGCTGGAAAGTAATATGAGTGAATTGAGAATAAGCGCTGGGCTTAATGGTGTGTGAACCCTTTTTCCGTTTTCAATGGACGTATTTATAGGCCCCATGGGTTGGCATCAACAATGATAGGTGTACAACAAAAGTCTCCAACATGGCTCCAACACACTCACATAGTGTGTGGATCCCACACACAATTGAGTGTGTAGTGTGTGTGGGCTCCACACACCATGTGAGTGTGTTGGAGCCATGTTGGAGACTTTTGTTGTACCTTTATCATTTTTGGGGTTGGCATCTTGGCGCCAATCTTCTTCTTGCTTTTGCTGCTGCCAAGTGTCCCACTATCACATCCCCATTCACGGAACTTGGAAGTTACTTGCGGTTACTCTTGATCATGGAAGAGAATTCCATCACATGTCTCTTAGCCATCTCCCTCCGCACGGCGTTTGTAGGACGTCGCGGGCCATCAATCTTGCAAATGGCCTATGTTGCTGACATGTGTCCCATGAAACACAGCTTGAACCTCTATCTTGAGATCATGGGCGGTTAAGCCCAAACCCATTTCCCTTAAATCATGGGATAAGATTGCTAACAGCCTTTGAAAACTTGCATATGGATCTTAATCCATAAAACCGATTTAATTTTGAAATATTGGCCTCAACTTGTTTTTCCATAACCGTTGGCCAAAAATTCACGTCAACGAATAATTAACGGGCCCAAAAATCATTAAAATCCAAGAATTGCAAAGGCCCATTAATTTTTCAAGCAAACCCAGTCCAAATCGGTCTAAAAGATCACATTTTTAGCCCTTGATGAAAAAATGCCAAATTTGGGTGTAAACAGAAAGACATTACTATGTTTAAATTTTTCATGTAAAACAAAGTTCAGGGAGTGTCAAGACCACTGTGTTCAATGTTTATTGCCGAAGCTTCATTCTCCATATACTTCTGGGTTATTAAATCCTTTTTTTTTTTACCAAACATGTTAAGGAAATGAATAGAAACATGAGCACATTGGATCAATAACTTCACTGTTTTGGATGTATCTTGTTTTGCAAAAAGAAGTTTATCATGTTTCAAAATATGCGTTTTGGTACATGCACGGCTAAAGTATATCTCTGTTCTGGAACATGCAAGATTAGCGTTTCCTTTTCCGTAAGTGAAATTAGATGAAAGGGCTTTCTTTCCTGAACATTCAGAGTGGGTGCATAGCTTCTTTGAATCACCCGCCACATATACGAACCAAACATCTAAGATTGAAAAGCAAGTTGATTGTCATAAATCAAATGGCTAGGTGAGGCCAGATCGCGAGAGTCCTCCACTTTGCGTATGACGTCTTCACCCAAAAATCCTTATCATGTATCACAAACACAAGATCAATATGACATTGTAATGAAAAGCAAGTTGATTATGTCATGAATCAAATGGATAGGTGAGGCCAGACCGCAAGAGTCCTCCACTTTGAGTGTAATGTCTTCACCCAAAAATCCTTATCATGTATCACAACCGCAAGATCAATATGACATTGTAATGTTATACCTGTTTTATACAGGCCTTGTTTGATAATTGTGTATTAGATAGGATTAGCAAGGAGGTGTGATTGGTAATCCCCCAGGATTAGCAATCCCAAGTGTGTTTGGTAATCCCCCAGGATTTTGCTTTTCTTCTTCATTTTACCAAGCTGCATCTTCTCAAGTGGGCATCTTATACCAACACCATGTTACTCAAGTTTTAAGAAATAATCTAGACATTTAGTCTATAAAAAGCTATATGACAGCTTATTCAAGCCAACAGATTAAACTTTTTTTTACGACTTATAAAAAGTTATAACAAACAGTTGTACGACTTATTTCAATTTTTGAAGCCAATAATCTGAAAAGACAACTTATACATGCTAGTAAACGGGGCCAATTTCATAAAACAACAAAGTTGCTATACCTAAACATTCGCAGCTACAGAGCAGCCCCTTTTTAAGCTCCAAAACTTCAAGCAATATAAACCAACTTTAAATACACATATAGTAGTGAAGTTAAGTTCCCTAAAGTAGGACACTAGGGCTGTAAACGAGCCGAGTCGAGACGAGCTCTACCATGCTCGAGCACGGCTCGCACCAAATCCACTGGGCTCGAGCTCCAAATGAGCCAAGAAATCAAAGCTCACGCTCGGCTCGAATAGCTCATTAAGCACAGCTGGGTTACTTGTGGAGCTGGGGTCTTTATTTATAGGAGTCCTTGGCTGTGAGGTTGTGAAGGTTAGGCGATGCGGGATAGGTTTTTGCAGGAGCAGTGTTGAACTTTCCCCTTTGTGCCTTCACTTCACACTAGTCCCACATCAAAAAATTATCCTTGGGAGGCATTCAATCTTGCCTATGAAGGCATGCACAGGACTCTACACCCCTTGCTCCCACCAGTTGCTACCACGTGGCCCACATGAGGCATGCGTGCAAAGTATGGGTATGCGTACACATGTGTAAGCGAATACGTATACATGCAACTATGCTGGCTCATGAGCCTGCTCGAGCCAAGCATTTGCAAGCTCGGTTCATTTATGAAACGAACTGGAAGTATAGGCTAGAGTTCGTTCGTTTACTTAGCAAACCGAGCTTGAACGAGCTCTTAGCAAGCCAAGCCATGAGCCGCTCGAGAGCGGCTCAACTCATTTACAGCCCTATAGGACACAACAAATTGTTTAGGACAAGTGCAACCTAACGTTCTTGTATGTGTAGTTAATGTGGAGAGTATTATCGGGAATAATAGAAAATACCTTGGGCAATAAGGTAATTTCGAACCAGTGAGCTTGGGATAGGATTGCTAATATCTGGTGGGAGAAGGTATTTGTAATCCTACACAATGGTGGGATTGGCAATACCATGTGATTAGTAATCCTATTCATGTTTGTGCAATCAAACAAGGGACAAGTGGGCCCACAGGATTAGCAATCCTATCCCAAGGCCTAACACACTTATCAAACAAGGCCAAAAATAACTCTTCCATATTGAGAAGACTGTACATGTGGAGCACGGAACCATACCTTTGACCATATCCCATCAGCACCAACTAGAAGATCACCTTCATACTGCTGTCCATTCTCAAGTGTCACGGTAACCTAGTTTTAATAACGAAAGGCTGTCAACCCCGAGATATTGCAAAACATAATCACTAGTAAAACAGTTTTCCAAATGCATGTAATGAAAAGAGAAACAGAATTGGTAAAACAAATCCCTGATGATAAGCCACAATCCCTACATCTTGATGCCAATAAAGGGATAACTTGAATAAAAACAGGATTATACAACAATTACAGTTCACGTTACCTTATCACCATGATCCTCAAAATTAACAACATTGCTCGCATTCATAATGATATCTTCCCCCACAGCACGAGCTAGGATTTGTTGCAAAGTCATGCGGCTAATGACTCTTGTCACCGGAAGCCCCCGTTCTGCTGCAGGAGTGAATGTATCAAACTTGACGTACCTGATAGCCACCTATGTATCATTATAAGGATAGTGATTGCACAATCACAACAACATTCACCAGTGCAAATTAATTCACAATTTTAAGTAGACCCTAAAGGAACTATGTTCCTTTCTTTAGTCTCAAGGCTACACTTTCTTTGACTTGCATCCTTACCTACTTGCAATGTTGGATCTGCCCTTATGTATTTTTAACTAAGCTAATTACTTTACTTTTTCTTAGGCCCGTGATTTGAAATCGTCATGTTTTCATCAACTAATGGGCTGACAAATCAAACAACCAGTTCCTAAGGAGAATATACCCATGTAGGTGCTTGTATTTAAATTCTGAAGAAATTTTATGACATTCAGCTTCCAAGGAGATATATGCCTTATGTTCCCCTCCTACCCACTCAGTGGGTGATTGACTCACAGCTTCCAAGTAGCCTGAATTTTTTCAACATGGAAGTCGATTCTGCTCCAGGGTTTCCTAGTTCAGTAATGATCCTTACTCCAACACTTATAATGCGGGATGGGTAACTCTTCTCCGCAACCCGAAAGGCCAAATTTTCCTAATCCTCCAGCCTATCGTCCTTAATTTACAGCAATATCAAACTCCCATTCCTCCAACTCAAAGAAAAGGTTTCCTAGTTCAGGTAATGATCCTTACTCCAAAACTTACAATGCGGGATGGGTAACTTTTTTCCGCAACCTAAAAGGGCAAATTTTCTTAATCCTCCAGCCTATCGTCCTTATTTACAGCAATATCAAACTCCCATTCCTCCACCTCAAAGAAACTCTTCTTTCGAGGACAAGGTGTTGCAAGCTCTACAAGGGCTTGAAGATAACATCGAATTGCTCCAGTTCCACACTCAGCCAATTTCAAAGCTTGAAGCAAAGGGAGCCAAGTAGCAACAAGTGAAGAAGGAAAATTATGTTGTCAGAGAGTTTCCATAAGCGAGTGGTACCTACCAAGAGCCTGCCGAACTCCTAGTGCCCCATAGAAATAAGAGAGAGGTAGAGACTAGACCTAAGAAAGACAAGAGAAAAATGTAAACGTCTCTGTCAAATCCCAATGGTTTTGGGGTCTGGAAAGATCAATTGTCCATGTATAATAATCATCCAATCGATCCAGTTCTACTCAGGTAACACCTTACGTACCTTTTTCGACTTTTCTTCATACACCTTCACTTTTTGTTAAAAATGTGCCAAAATGGATGATATGATGGAAGTATTTTCAAGCAAGTCAAAATCAATCTTCCTCTCTTTGATGCTATCTGTTATTTGAGAGAAGAAGAAGAATGTATAGGGTGTTGATTAAACACCAACACAAGGGAACTATGTTTATATTATGGAATATCTTATTATATGATAGACTCAACTAACCAATGTTGGACAAAGACTAATTCTATTCTAACACTCTCCGTCAAGCTAGAGAATAAATATCACAAAATCCCAGCTTATTACGTCACAACTCTAAACTTGATTTAAACGACAGTTTGGTGAAGATATCCGCCAACTGAGCTTTGTAGACACGAAGGGACAATCTAGTAATCTACTTCAATATGTTTGGTTCTCTCATGAAATACCGGATTTGAAGCGATATGTATTGCCACCTCACAATACATAGCGATAGGTAACTGCACACCAAAACCTAACTCCTCAAGTAAAGCTCGCAACCCTATTCTCATATGTTGTGTGAGAGTCGTGAGACATGGCTTGATACTCTGTTTCTGTGCTAGATCTTGCAACAACAGAATGTTTCTTGCTCTTCCATGTAACTAGATTGCCACTGATAAAAGTAAAGTATCCTACCCAATCAGCGTCGGTAAAGAACTCAACACGCAAATGACTATTAGATCTGTTAAATAGACCATGTCCAGGATTAGCCTTAAGGTACTTCATAATACGAAGACAAGCTTCCCAATGTGGAAGACGAGGAGCTGACATGGATACGAGATACGGACACAATACGGACAAGAAGCACGGACATGGATACGGGATACGGACACAACATGGATACGCGGATACATGATTTCTCAAAAAATTAGGACGTGACACATTGGGGATACTTTAAATAAAATAAAATATTTATTTATTTTTAAAATCTATATATGTATTTTAAAAATAGCAGAATACTAATAAATAAAAAAATCATCTCATAAACAAGAAAAATATAGTACTCCGAAGTGTCATTCTCATGAAGAGCAGAAATCTCAACTTCCATTGTTGTCTCCCACTCAGTCAAAGAAAGAGCCTCTTGTATAGTGTTAGGGACATATATAGCAGAAAATAACAAACTGAAAGTGCGAAGAGAAGGAAGCAGGTGATCAGAAGAGACGTAGTGCGAAATGGGATGAGAGGTGCATGTGCAAGTACCTGTACAAGGAGCAATAGAAAGAGTTCCGGATCTTCAGATGTAGGAGGCGTGGTGGCAGGCATTGATGGTTCTAGTGATACTTCTGGTCGAGGAACATACACCTGCAAGGCTGCAAGGATTTCAAAGGAGGAACAGAGGGTGTAGTTATATGAAACAACTCAGCCTCATGTAGGTCAACAGGAGTGCGTGAAGCCGTATAGAACGGCAATGTCTCATTACACATGACATCAGCACAAACAAAATGACGACGTAGAGATGGTGAGTAACACTTCTACCCTTTCTGAGTGTGCGAATAACCAAGAAAGATACACCGGATAGATCGGGGATCAAGTTTGTCCCAGCCAGGATCTAAAGCATTAACATAAGTAGTCACCACACTATCGGCAAAGTGAGGAAGCTGCCCAACATCCTCAGACGTAGTAACCAGATTAGCCTGAGGATAACCATGAAGATCATAACAATACTCCACCGTACGATTTGTGCCTCCACAGTTGGTGCACAATCTAGTACCACAGCCTCGACCATGGCCACCACCTCCCCCTGACTGGTGACCCTCACGACTAAATCCACGGCCACCATAACCAAAATCACGACCACTGAAACCAATCCCGAACCCCGCTACAAAACGCCATGACGACCTCCCCCTGACTCTCGACCACTACGAGTAGGGGTGTAAATGAACCGAGCCACTCGCTAGCGGCTAGCGACGGCTCGAAATGAGCTTGTTCAAGCTCAAATCGAGACCTTAATAAACAAGCTCAAGCCATGTAATCAAGCTCGTTTTGTTAAGAGCCTAAGTCAGTAGAGACTCAGCTCGAACTGGCTAGCGAGCTAAGAATGCTAACTATGCTTATCAAACTAAGATACATTCTTTACAGAGGGACTGGGTGTAGGAGATTATTTACAGAGGGAGTGGATGCCTCTTGAGTTCTTGGATTTTCGATGTGGAATAAAAGGTTTCCTCGTTCCAAATGGCTCACACAGCCAAAGGATATTTCTTCTCCTTTATACTTTAGTCCCACATCAGCTGTTCACCCAAGTGAAAAAGTTGGATTCCCTTTAAATTAAGAGTTGTACCTCCACATATCACACTCGCCACCAGCGCGTGATGAAGCTCTTGATGCGTGGCACAGCTTAAGCTTTCGAGCTAGAGCGAGCCGAGCTCGAGCTGTTTGAAAAGTTTTCGAGAGCCCAGCTTTTGAAGCTCGTTTCGAGCCTAAACTTTTTGGAACTTGACTCGGCTCGGCTTGTTTACACCCCTAACTACGAGTAAAGCCACAAAAAGATCCACTACCACTAAAGACCACAGAGCTGAACGGTCAGAGGGTAACTGAGAAGCAGAACCAGCATGTTATTTGAGAGAAGAAGAAGAGTAGATAGGTTATTAATTAACCTAACACAACAGAACAATATTTATATTATGAAGTGTCTTATTACAATACTCAACTAACCAATGTAAGACAAAGACTAACTATCTAACACTATCAAAGAAGTCCCATCATATGCCAAGCTTCTTAAGTATCTGTGCACCCAAAAGTGTGGAGCTCACGTCTCAAAAGTTCATTCTTCTCATTGAAAAGGTGACCTCAATCCTTCAACACAATCATCCTCTAAAATTCAAGAACCCCGGTGTCTCTCGTGTCATAGGTAATCATTCAATGGATAGAAACTTGGAAGCAAGTGTGAACATACTCCCTTACTTGGTGTTACTTAGTGTACGAACAATTTGGACTTAAGCGAGCCGAAGCTCCCGTCGCTCACCCTTCAGTAAGTAAGCTCATAGATCCAACAAGGTGCCAAGTGGCATTATTAAGGGTATCTTGCTTCAAGTTGACAAATCCCACTTCCCAGTGGACTTTCTATTCCTCAAAATTAGGGGTGTAACCGGTTCGGTTCGGTCCGGTTCTTGGGGTTTTTGGACTGAACCGGGAAAAACCGGTTCAGAGAAAGCATGGAACCGGAACCGATTTTTTAGAGATCGGTTCGGTTCGTCTCGGTTCGGTCCGGTTCAAGAGTCGGTTCGGTTCAGAGAGAGGGAGAGGGAGGGAGAGAGAGAAATCTGCAACTCAACCACTCAGAACAACACACAAACACAGATCTGAACCAGAATCGAAAAAAGCGTTACCCTAGTTATTGAAAGTTACACACAAACTCAGATTCACACACGCACAAACAAGATCTTGCATGAATCGGGGAAAAAAAAACTGCAACTCAGTGAGTCCATACATTTACAGATCTGAATGAGAATCGCGAACCCTAGTTTTTTTTAATCACGAATTGCAAAACGCAGTGAGAGAGAGAAGAAGAACGTTACATACATGATACATATAAAGAGAAAATGAACGGATCGGCTGCTTCGAATCGTCGATTGGAGAAGAGTACTCGAGACGAGAGAGAGAGAGAGATAGAGAGAGACCTTCATCTACATGTTTTGTTTACAACCTTGGGGAGGGAGGGAGGGAGGGAGAGAGAGAGAGAGAGAGCAAAGAGGATTGATTAGGGCTTGAATGTCGTTGAGAGAGAGAGAGAGAGTAACTGCAGCTGCAGCCGCATAGGGTTTGAATGTTCTGACTTCTAAGACTTGTGAATGGTAATTGTATATATAGGTAAGTAACTTACAAGAATGTAATAAATATAATACTTAAACAAGTGGTCAGCCCAGTGGTAATGGTGTAGGCTCTGTACACGCAAGGTCACAAGATCGATGCCCAGCTCTTTCATTTTGCAAGATATTTTGGAGGTATACACATATACCGGTTCGGTTCAGTTCGAACCGGGGTTAAAATCTTAAGAACCGGGAACCGAACCGGTTCCTAAAATTTTGAATTTCTCAGAACCGAGAACCAGACCGGTCTAGTGAAGAACCGGTTCTCCAGTTCGGTTCACACCGGTTCTCCAGTTCGGTTCGGTTCTTCCGGTTTCTTTGTTCAGCCCTACTCAAAATGGAACCTCTACACAATTCTTCGAAGTAAACTATTGTTATTCTCGGCCGACCTTGACTATAGTCAATGCAAGCATTCAATATATTAGTGGGACAATGAACGTTTCCTTTGGTAACATGAAATTGTGGCTGAAGAAAAGAAGATTGCTTTGCGGTCGATGTAATTAATGATTTTGTAAATGATGCATATCCAATTTTAGCCTATGATCCAATAGAAATTTGTTTGGCTTACCCTAACAACTTTGACATAGATCAACCTATTAAGGAGATTAATTCCTTGCTGGAATTGACACCGTTCGTAGACTTATCTACCATGGAGACCTAAGTTTGTGCCATGACCTTAATTGTCTAGTACACACGCATCACCATTTGTAACTTAAGGATTCAAAATTCAAGTATTGGTTGACAAACATAGTTTATGTGTGGCTAATTTAGCGGCTTGTCAAGCATTTGACAAACTCTCGCCCTAAGAAGCATGGGCACTTCCCCAGGCTCACGAAACCGTACCTGAGATGTGTTGGACACGTATCCGACACATGAAAATAGGTGTCCTAATATTGAAATGTATTTTTCTGCCTCGGACACGTTTCGGACATGTTATGAGTCAAAACATAATTTTGAAACCTTCAAATGGGGTAAAAACTGTTACTTTTAACCTAAACAGGATAAAAATGTAATACTCAGTAACTAAAGGGTAAAAACTATAATTTATACAACACTTAAACTCAAAAGACGTTATTTTTCGAGGAAGAAAGAGCGCCATGGCAGAGACCGACTAGACGAGGGGGGGAGAGAGAGAGATATCAACACACTTGTATATAAAGGGAGACAAGTGTGGTCGCTTGCCACCTTTGGATATTTTTGTAATTTCATTGCCACTTTAGGGTAGTTTTGTAATTTCCTAGAGTTGACTGCCACTTTAGGGTACTTTTGTAATTTCCTTCTCATATAGTAGTAAGTGATTGTCGGTGGAATTCTGGTCCATTCTGGTTCGTTTTGAATCAAAAGGTTGGAGATGAACGAAACCCCAAGGGAGTACCACACTTCGCGTACGGAAAATAGCAGATATTGGTTCTCTGCTTGTAAATTTTGTACTTTTCACTTCCTCCCTCCCTCAGTATGTCATTGTTGCTGCGGCGGTGTCATCCTCTACTCTGTTCGATCCATTGTTGCTGCGGCGCCAGACGGTATAAAAGGAAGGCATTGTTGTTGAAATTCGAGAAGAGTGTTCATCGTTTGCTCAGGAGAGTGTGTCTTGTTTAGGTGGGTTTTCCTCTTTTATTTGCGCTCTCTATCTCTAAAACTTATGACTGCGTTTGTAGTTCATATTCATACATGTATATAATGAAATCAACTAATTGAAGAATTGAGAGTTTTTGGATTACCCATGGAATCGACTAAAAAAAGGTAGAACGACTACTCTGTGCTAGAACTGGACAGAGAATTAGTCCTTCTTACTGATTTGAACCTTGTCGATTTAGTTCCAAATTTCGATTTATGTTTGGAGATTTGAGTTTATCTCCTGTTTGAGCTCTGTTTAATACTTTTAGGTGTGAATAGATTTGTTACCCTAGCTTTGCTCTTATTGTTCTTATTTATTGCCTAAAACTTCGTGTCAACTTGTTAGGTTTGGAAGGCTGGTTTGGAAGGAAGAGAACAAGCCAAGAGTGATTGTTCAAAGAAGCCTTCATTAGGTCTATGTTATTGTTCAGTCATTTTGTCCCAAATCCAAAACTAGGGTTTAATATTCATTAATTGCCTTGTGGTATTGATCTTTGTGTGTTTATGCTTGTGATTACATAATTATTTCAATATAGACATCAATTGACAATTGCAACTGCTCCAAACTCGACACAAGGTGCGCTTAACTTGCCTGTGAAAGGTAATTCTTGTTTTGAGATTTACCTTTTAGGATTTATATTTTGATTCGTGTTAGGAAATTGGACATTTTGTCTTGATTCAACATTTTGTTCCCAACTGTTGGCTTTGAGGCCCAAAGGTCTGCATAGGGATTGGTGATTTTGTACTTGTCTTTTATATGCTTGTGTGAGAGTCACTTTGTCTGAAGATGTGGATGATTTAGTCATAGTTGTTTTTTGGTAACATTTAGGTGAAATGTAGTCTTAATCCAGATTGCTTTGGATGGACTATTCAACTTGCTGAAAGCTTAAGACATTGGATATGTACGTCATCTCTTTCCTGTCTGTATCTATATGTTAATGTTTTCGTGTCTTTTGATTAGTGTTGAGTTTAAGCTGTTCAATTAATTCTCAAAATTGGTATTGGATATGTGGACAAGCATTTTTGGAGACTTTGATTGAATGGTCTTTAAATGAAACAGGTCATTGACAAAGCTATAGCCTATAGCCTATAGCCTATAGCCAACTTTAGTTGTAATCATATGAAGATGGAACAAGGTAGTTTATCCTAAAGGGGGAAGGCTACATACACACTATCATATATGGTAAAACAGGAACTAATCCTTCTACCTTTCCCTAGCTTGAAGTTTAATGAAATAGATGTGTGATACACAGCTAAAACTATCGAGACCTATTGTTATATTGTGAAAAATGGAAGTGTCTCTTTGATTGGCTGTCCCATTACAGTAATAAATTGAGTAAAAAGTTTTTTTTTTTTTTGGGCAGGTACTATGGAAGAGATTATCATGGAAACAAAACTCGATTGAGGAATCCAATTGCCAAAGTTTTGTCTTGTTACAATCGGCCAGGTACTGTGGATAGCCACCAGTACCAAATTCTTTTTTTTTATCTCTTGAGGCTTGTTGCTCTCTGGAAACTACATAATAGCATATATATATAGGACTCCCTCATTTTAGGCAAAATGAGGACTTGAGCTCACAGCCCTTGGATGAGATCCAAGGGCTCAGATTTTAAAAGAGCCATTCGCGGGTTAAAACCCACTTCGTGGGTCAAACTCAGATCCGGATCATAACACCAACAAAAGCTTCCCTTCCTTTCCCCAAATCACAACGCCATTTTCACGAGATCTTCTGGAGACGAACGAAGAAAACGAGCGAAGAGTTCTTGTATCGAACAAGAACAAGACCCAGGCTTCTTCGAACCACAAGGTCGGTCTCTCTCTCTCTCTCTCTCTCTCTCTCTCTCTCTCTCTCTCTCTCTCTCTGTGGGGTTGGGGCTGCAAAACTAGGGGTTCGATTTCCATGGCACTTGAAAAACTAGGGCTTGGATTTCCAGATCGAACTCGAAAAATTAGGGCTTCATTTTCTCGTTTTCTCTCCCTGTTTTGATTTTCCATTTCGATTTCGATTTTGATTTAGGAGATTGAACAAGGATTTTTCTATCTCCATTTCGATTTAGTTACTCATGACGTAAAGATGGGGTTCGATTTAGTAGTTCAAAAAATACCGTCTACTTCACCTGTTTGTTGCCTTGCTTTTACTCATTGAGACGTCTGATTACAGTTGGGATTGAGCCAAGTGGTATTGCTTGGCAAATTCCAATCTAATGTTGACTGTTTGGCAGCGATTGCAAGGGAATTAGTTTTATTTTTCATGATGTGCATATGATATGGATACCATCTCAAAAAACCCTTGTTTTTTATTTCCATTTCGATTTAGTTACTCATGCTTTTTTATGTATTTCCTCTTTTTGTCACTCACATACTAATGTAGCTACGGCCGGCGAGCCGAAGACACCCTCCAAATCAACGGTCATGTCTAGTTCAAGCAACATGAGTGGCATTGAAAATGATAACCTTAACAAAAACTGATCGGATGACGCCCTTCTGGGTATTGTTTTTGGACGAATCCTTGCGGTGGACCTTAAAAACACATTTTAAACACATCTAACGGTTCGGATCGTCGAAATTTGGTCGGGAAGCATGAGGTCCTCACTTTAGTCCTCATATAAGGGTCCTCATTAGAAGCTCTTCCTATATATATATACACACACACACACATTGGAAATGCATATATATGAAAAAATGCAGATATATATATATATATATAGAAGCCGGTCTCCTATATGGAAGCCGGTCTCCTAAGGGATCCATTAAACAAAATTTGGTGCAGACCTAGCCTTTTTTCAACTTTCCGGATCAAATTTTGACGATCCGAACCGCTCAATGTTTTTAAAATGCGTTTTCCAAGGTATAGTTTTATCGAAAACTGTTTGGATCAAGCCCTTCCGGGTATTTTTTTTTTAAGATTTCCCGCGTGGACCTTGGAAAACGCATTTTAAAAACATTGAGCGGTTCAGATTGTCAAAATTTGATCCGGAAAGGTGAGGTCCACACCAAATTTTAAAAAGGGATCCCTTAGGAGAACATTCTCCTATATATATATACACACACACACATTGGAAATGCATATATACGAAAAACTGCTCAGACCCTTCCCGGTCATTTTTTTTTAATTTCTCGTAAGGACCCCTAAAAACACCTTTTATATGCATTGGATGGTTCGGATCATCAAAATTTGATCGGAAAAGTGAAGGTGTGGGCGGAGTCGTATTTTTAGGGTGTGTGCTGAATCCGTGGTATATATACACAGTGAGTCAGGATACAGTCAGGGATTCTGACTTTGTTAAAATACCGACCTCATAATTTCCGGTCATGTTTTAATGATCCGAACTACTCAATGTGTTTAAAACATATTTTCTGGGATACCCAAGAGGAATCGGCAAAAAAATGACCAGAAAAGGCTTGATCCGTGATCCGAGCAGTTTTTCGTGAAACTGTATATACATACGCACATATACGCTTCACATACTAAACACTAAAAAAAGATGGGATAGTTAAACATACCAATTACCAGAAATCCCATCAACCAATCCGTTAATCCGATCACCGGTGATGCATCCGGCCTTCATAACCTCATCGGCAACATCCATATCAACGGCTTCCAAAGCAGCCAACGCATTGCTCTGTACCTGAATCGGACCCCTATACTGTCCCTCCCCTCTAATCGCACTCAGATCCCTCTCAAACACTAAAACCTCAAACCCTTTCTTCTTTGCCGCCAAGGCCAAAACCAGCCCGCCAATCCCACCCCCCGCCACTAGAATCTTCAGCTTCTTCCTCATCAAGTTCCCGTCTTTGTCGGCCCCGCCAATTTTCGTCGAGGTTGAATCCAAGGGTGCTTCTGATACTGTCAATTTCGCCTTCGTCGTCGTTTTCGTCTGCCCATTATCTTTTTTACAGGTCACAGAGTGAAAAAACTCAACTGGGTTGTGCTTAGAGATTGGAATTGCGTAGTGGATTCTTGAGAAATTTGTGGTTGATGGGTTTATTGAACTGCAGAACAGAGTTGAAGAAGCCATTGTTGTTGCCAATGGCAACTGTTATCAGTGGAAGCTGTTCTTCGTATGTGGTATAATGGTTTTTGTGCTGAACAAAAAGGAAAAAGAAATTAGAGAAGGGGAAAAATAGTGATGGGGTAGGATGTGGTGAAGTGGTGGTGGTGGTGGGGCAACGATAATTTGAAACCAATGGATGGACAAGGTGATTCAGAATGGTGGTGCGCCAATGATGGAGATTTCTTATGACATGTGGCACTCTTCTGTGGCTCCAGCATTCAATTAATCAGCATTTTATATGAGAAAAATCATTTCACAGATATGGTACCAAGGGTAGTATTAGAGGCTGGCCGCTGGTTTTTCACCTTTTCCGTTTCTCATTTTTTATTTTTGGGTGTTTGGCCACTAATACCCGGAACTCATTTCAACATAATGCATTTTCCATTTTGAAGATTCCAGACCAGAAGCCAAAAAGTGGTCCTAACTTCCTTTTCCATTTCTATTTCTCATTTTGAGGTCCCCCAATTCTACTCTCCCTTTCCTACCCCTCTTCTTGTTTACCTCCGCAAATTCTCGGCTCCAGGTCTGCAAATTCTCAACTTCAATAGAAGGGTCTTCGTTTGAACGTTTGGGTAGAATTAATTGCGTGGATTTATTTGTTTATGATTATCCTGTGTATATCGATGGTTTCGTTAACTCGGTCATAGAATACAGAGTTTCAGAAACCAAACCTATCGGATCTCCTACCCTCTTTATTCAGCCAAACCCTTTAGTTTCTTTATGTTTTTAATGTTCATTAATTTTATGGACCACCTCTTTTAATTTTTCTACAATTAGTTCCATTTAATGTAACTCTTATTAGTACATAAAAAAAAAAAACAGGAAGATCAAAACAAATATTTTTTCAAAATTGGATAGGTTGTGTTTTGAAAAATATCTCCAATAACATGTTTAATAACATAATTAATAAACAAGGTCAAAATAGTAAACAATCAATTCATAACTCATTTTCATCATTGTTCTCTCAAACACTACTACTATTGCACAATGCATTCTGCACATTTCTCCCAAACACTCCTCCCAGATTCAAAACACATTCTGACCATAATCCAAAAAATCAAAAAGCTAAAAATGAAAAGTTAAAAAGTAGGCTCCCAAACTCTTTTTGATTGTACCAAAACTCAAGTGCATGAGATGTTTGCACTCATGTGTAAAGTACAAGTTCTTTATGCATTGGACAATCAAAAAGAGTTTTGACATCATCACTACCTAGTATGAAAAGTGGTAATATTTCTAATCTAGAACATCTCTGGAAATGTGGATCTCACTCTCCGGCACTACTTACATATAAAATTATCACATCCAGTAATTAATTGACACGTAATCAGAAATTCCAAACGTTGGAAATGTGTTGTTAATGAAAACCACAGGATTATAGTGTTAAAATAGGATTAATAGTATTGACCTCTAGTTTAAAAGGCAGTTATTGGCAGTTACTAACCAAAGAATAAATGAAGAAGTGGACTTCGAAGCGGACTTCGAAGCCACATTATAAACTGCTAGAAAGCAAAAACTTCATGTTATTACACGTGTAAGACTGTGCAGTTGGCAGTTGAAACAATTACACATGAAACAGATCATGCAAGGAAGTTATCTTTTGAAATTAATCATGTGTAAAATGTGATTTAACCGTGCAGATTCAAATTCAAATGTTTCTGAAAGGAGTTTGAAGCAAGTCAAGTCCAAATGTTTTTGGAGGGAAGAAACAATAGTTAGAAATGTAATGATGAAGTTCGAAGTCAAGAAATCAAGCGGTAAGTTCAAAAACCAAGCAAGGACTATAAATAGAAGAAATTGAAGAGTGAAAAGCCCAGACAAATCTTCAACAAACAGAAAAAATGATGCTTGGTTTGTTCTTTGACAAGTACAATTGTGGTTTTAGGATTTCAACTCAGTTCGAAGTAGTTTAGGAAGTAGTTTTAGGAAGTAGATGAAAGTAGTGTTTGTAACAATCCAGTGTTCGAAGTTCGTTTTGTCTTTCTATTTGAAGTTGAAGAAGATTTCGAAGTAAATCTACTTTTGATTTGTGAATCAAAGTACCTTGTTTCTTTATTGTTCTTTAATTTCCTACGTAAATTGGTTTGTATTTCTTCACTGTGTAAGAAAAATCCTCTTAATTGAGGTAATTGAACCATTCAAACACAATCGTCTGATTAGATTTGATTTTCCAAAATTAATCTGAGAGAGAAGACTTAGAGGCTTTCTCTGGCATGCTCACACACAATCATTTTTCATTGTAAAGAAGTAAAAGAACCAAACAGGCACGCACCACCTTTGACCGGTGCGTGTGAGGTCACCGGAACTCTATCAACGACGGGTCTTGCACCAATCAAGTCATCTCGCCAAGGGCTACATTTTGGGTGTCTCAAAATGATTTTACGATGAATGTTCCGAAGACCCAATTTTTACAATGAGAGAGAGAGAGAGAGGGGCTGGCAACCTCGCCAGGCTTGCCTGCTGTGACAATTATTTTCAAAAGAAAGGGAGGGCAGTGGAATTTCAAAAAGAAGAGGGGAGGTCAGTGTATTTGTCAGAAACCTCAGGGGTGGTCAGTGAAATTTACCCTATTGTCAATAATCGTTTGCATCTCCAATTCCCGTTTGCATCTCCTTGGGACAGAAGATGAATAATAGATTGATTGTTTGATTCGATGATAACCCCATTGAGTTTCCATGCTCGAGTAGAGCCATTGAGACTGCAATTCGAATTGTTTATGTTTCTACCGCCAAAGCTAAGAGAACCCTAATAATTCCATGGTTAATTGTAATCATCAACCCTTCTGATTACCAAACAATGACTCCTAGTGCTACTTGCTTTGAAGCAGGATTGAAAGCCCCATCGCAATTAAATTTCCAGGACCAAATAGGGGTATTGCCATTTCTGAATATTAGGATTCTCATTACTTTGGGTCATTGGTTTGCTTGAAACAGATAACATTGCAACAAGAAAATCTCCCTTACCATATGAAGCAAGCTTCACTAGTAACACTGGATTGGGAGCAGAATTTGTAACATCCCAACTTTTTCCTTAAAAATATATATATTGTTTTAATAGAAATAATTAATTCTTCCATTTTTCATTTTTTCACACTCCTTTCTAATAAAAAAAAATACAGATTATTATGTACTATATTTATTTTTGGTGTTCTTAAAAAAAAATCAAATAACTTATATTTTGTTTTTATAAATATAGTTGCGCTACATTGAATATGATTATGTGAGAATATGTTGAACTTATTGGGCCGTTTAGTTTAATATGGGACAGGCTAATTCCTTAATTTCTTAATGGGCCGGTTAGTAACAGTAGTATTTAATTAGAGAGAGTCCCTAATTAACGTTGAGAGCTAGGGTTAAATTTATTTTAAGCACCAAGAGAGAGAGAGAGAAAGAGAGAGCAGCGGCATTGGAGAGAGTTGCATTGTCGATCTCCTCGAGAGGTATAATCCCTCCTTATTTTATAGTTTCCTAGGTCTATGATTTATTCAGTTAATGGGCGTTGCAAATGATGTTTCTGGTTGGGCTTTTATGAGAGAGAGAAAGAGAGTAAGAGGGGTCAGTGTTTGCATCATGGTTTTGATGGATGATGTTTAGCTTTTGCATGTATTAATATGTGTTAAAGTATATACATATTACTAATATAAGAATCTCTGTGTGTGTGCATGTTCATAGTAAATTTTCCATGCCATATTAGTAGTGCTCGTAGTGTGCATGTGAAGAGGGTTTGGGGTTATTTTGATCTAGTTCCATTGAGAAATTAAGCAACAAGCTGTCGTCACCTTAGATGTAGATTAGGAGGGTCAATTTATATTAGTAGTTATTTATTAAGTCGATTTCAATTTATGCATTCTTTGTATTCAGATTAGCGAGACTCGAGCATCGCATTTTGGGGTCTATCATTTCGACCGAGGTGAGTGGTTAAGCATGTGATCCCTTCTTTTGGAATCCTCTTGAGCCTATCAATTCTTGACAATCCTTTATTTTGTTCTAATTCTATGAATATTACTCTTGCTCGTTGAACTCAACTTATTTGGCGATTGACGTACCCTTGGGCATACAAGGTTTATTGGTTATATTTCTGATTGATTGATTTCTCTTATAACGCTTATTGTCTAATCATTGAATTCGTTATATTATTGAGATTCTGCAACGGCACATGTAATATCTCTGTTGGTCACTCCCGTTTGTCGTTGTTCTTATGTGATTGGGACCATGTATTGTACTTGTGAAAGTCCAAGGAAAAGACCCGGGCGCTATCCTGTGGTGACTTTGGCCACTAGGGAAAAGACTTGAGAAATACCCTGTGACTCTAGTGCTCAACGGATAGGGAAAAGACTTGTGAAATACCCTGTGACCCTATTCCGGATCGGCTTAGGGAAAAGACTCAGGTGCCATCCAAGGGTGACTCTGAGTACGATGTTGGATCCAACGGGCTAAGCCTTGAGAAAATAATTGGCATTTGGCAATGGTTATTATTATTATGGTTCCCACATAATTTGGTTGAGATTTCTATTTATTGTTGTTCGTCGTTCTGGTATTCCTGGCCTTTGTATAAATGCATATTCTTGTGAATCGATTATTGCTTTTGTAATTCGCTAATCAGACATTCATATCCTTGATACTACTTGTTGAGCCATTGACCTTTGTTATTTGAAACCATTTCTTTGGAGCTCTCGCTATCGTTCTTTAAAATGTATGCCATGTTGTATCCTAAACCCATAGCATGCTTAACTACTCATTGAGCTGACGGATTTATTCCACATTCTTTTCAGGTTAGTTCGGGGAGCATCATAGTGGACTCTGAGACAGTGCCGCGACCCACTGTTTGGACCTCTAGGGCGTTTGCATTTTTATTTCTTTTAGTTATGTTAACAGCTTCCGCGCTTTTATTTATTTAGCTTTTATTAATAAATTTGAAGTTGGAATATTTGGGATGTTTGTACCCAATTTGATATTTAAAAAAATGTCGATTTGGTTCACATTTTGAATTATATAATTCAGATTTTAGTTTAATTAATTTGGGTTGTGAAAATTTTTTTTTTTTTTATTTTTTTTATTTTTGTTTAGGCTTCGTGTTCCAAGAATTATCTCTTGGTTCACGGCCGGTCATGTTTCCCAATTTGGGGCGTGACAGAATTAGGGAACACGAACTCGTTTTTGCTCCTTCAAATAATGACCAAGTCAAAGCTATAAGGGACCTTGCCCACTGTAGACACCCCAATTTTGATGACTTGCGCATCCCCGATGATGAAAAGAGTGCGCGAAACGTACCTCGGAACAACTCCTTGAGACGGATGGATCAAAAGAACCAAAAACCCAAACCCACCTGAACCGTACAGCCCAAAACCCAAAACCGTACGGCTTGAAATTCTCTTTACACCGTGCGGTATTACTCTATGCACCGTGCGGTACATATTTGACGCCGTACGGCGTTCCCTGTCCCATCAACAGGATTCCCGGGTTCGCCCAGCAGCTCAGAAGCGATGATGATATTTGCAAATCATGACATTCACTGGCGTACGGGAATCGTCCGAATGATGAATTCGTTCAAAATTTCCTCTATATAAGACGTGAGAAGGGGAGGCCGAGGGAGAGATTGAAAAATCCTCAGCGAAATTGCTCTCAAAACAAAACTCGACATCTTCTTCGTTGCTCTGCCAAAATCGTTTCCAACTTCAAATCACATCGCTCCTGTCTTTATAAACCTACAACTACAATTACAATTCCCGATCCTCAAGTCGATCCTTTTCGAAGCCCGTAGTATCAATCGAGCGAATCCAGAGGTACACAGTCGCATTCAAATAAACAATCTGCTAAGGGGAGTCCCTGTTGGGCTCAAAGAGGGCTCCGTAGCTCTTCCTTGAATCCAAATGGGGATAGTTCAGTAACACTCGAGCCTCTCGGGAAGGTATCACGCGATACCATTCATTGTCGCGGGATGCCGTCTCTGAAAATGAGGTACATTCACAAAACCGTTTTCTAAACTTGTTTCGATCAACAAAAAATGTGGTTTTTACCTGAAAACAAAGCTGGTTTCAATCAGACAAAAATAAGAATCTTTGAAAAATACATTGCGCAGAGGCACCGTACGGCGTCTTTGTGATACCGCGCGGTGTACATTTGAACACCGTACGGTGTTACTGGTAAATGCTCTGTTTTCTAAGGTCCGATGCTCTGTTTTCTGGTAAAACCAGTGGGGTTCAATTACAGTGAACCCCTCTCATTTTCTGTCTTCTTCACGCGCACCCTCCCCCCCTTATGTTAAATTTCTTACGCTTATATACTTGATTGCGTGTTATGTGATTCGTTACTGTTATTCACTTCCTTTTTAGCGTGATATTACTTTTACTGTTTATGTGAAATAAAGTTTTTCATAAAATCATTTCAAAGAAAATCCCACCAAGATTTAGTAAAGACTGGAAGAATCCGGGCACGCGGGGTGCATTTTTCAAACAAAACCTTCCCCGCGGGTAACCTGGTGTTTACATATAAAATTAACAAATCCAATAATTGATTGACACGTAATCAAAAATGCCAAACGTTGGCAATTATCTGTCAATGGAGATACACTGGATTAAAAGAATACATTAGAATAAATACGATGTCGTATTATCTCTTAAAATCAAAAAGCGGTTATTGGCAGTTACAAGTCCGGGATAAAATAAAAACTGGCTTCGAAGCCATGGTGTTAACTGCTGAACACGTAAACTCCACGTGTAAACTTGTGAAACGGAATAGATAGCAGTTAGAACACGTGGAGTATTTCTTGAGAGACAGTTATTTCCTTAACTTGTAATCATTTGAGTTAGTGTTAAGTAACTGTGCAGATTCAAAATAAAAGCTTATGGAAGAAGAATTAGAAGAATTCAAATTCAGACGTGGAAGAGGGAAGAAACTGCCAACTCGAAGAGTAGAAGTTAGAGTTCGAAGCAAGCCAAGTTCAAATTCGTTTGAGCGGGAAGTTCAAACTGCAAGCAGCGTCTATAAATAGAAGAAGTTGAAGAGTGAAAAGCCCCCGGACAAATCTTCAACAAACAGCTATCAAAAAACTGATGCTTGGTTTGTTCATTGGCAAAGTAGTTTAGGATTTCGAACTCAGTTCGAAGTAGATTAGGAAGTAGATTAGGAAGTAGTTAGGATTAATCTCGATTGTTCTTGTAACAATCACCTGTTCGAAGTTCTTGTTCTTGTATTTGAAGTTGAAGGCAATTTCGAAGTAAGTTTACCTTTGATTTATCAATCGAAGTATCTTGTTTCTTTGTTGTTCTTTAATTTCCTAAGTATATTGGTTTGCATTTCTTCACTTGTTAAGAAAAATCCTCTTAATTGAGGTAATTGAACCAACACAACACAATCGCCTGATTATATTTGGTTTTTCCAAACTTAATCTGAGGGAGGAGATTGAAACTCTCTCTGGCACGCTCGCACTCGATGACCAAACCCTTTTTTTAGCGGCAAAAGAGTCATTATTTTCTAAAATGGTTTCTCGGGTACCCAACATTCTCCAAGAATTAAACCCCGGGTGGCGACTCTAAATTTTTTTCATTTTCCCGGATCGCCTTTTTCATAACCAAAACTCCATGGATATCTATTTCGCCTGTGCGAAAGCCGACCGTCCACACCCACTGATAGACTTTAATATGCCCATCAAACCAAAACTGAGCCCAGACTACTTGGTGGGGAGGAGAGACAAAATAGAGGCCACACGCACAACACTTTAAAAGCCTTGAGCACGCACATTATATACGACAGTTTACAACCAGCACGACATGGTATGGGTCAATATAGCTCTTAAACTTAGCTATGCCTATCTAGGCAGTTTTTAGGGGCACGGGGCATGAACAAAATATTTTTTTGAAATCTAATTTGTGATTAGTTATATGAATTGTCGTTAATGATAATAACACAAATGATATGGATGACACAACTAAGATATAAGGTTTATCGTTAAAGATAATATCAATGTTATTGATACCTTTGACAAAAAAAAGTCTATGATAATAATCTAAAGAGAAAGTCAACTTAAGACACTTATTTTATTTTCCGCTGCTTAATCAATAAAACTCTTTTGAATAAATCCTTTAAATAATTTAAATAATGCTTTCAAAAATCGGGGCATTACAACTTGGTATCAGAGCCTCAGGTTCAAACCCTCAGATCTTGGGTAGAATGGGTAGATCACAAACCGAGAGTATAACCAGGGTAGTTAATTCATTACCATTAATAATAAGTAATGTTATGCGCGTATACTATGCCTAGTTTACTTTATTTTGTAGATGTCTGCCAACCATGCTGCTGCTAGAGCTGAGGAGATTAGGAGGATCAAAGAGCATATGGAGTTGATGGGACCCGATTTCAACATGGCAACTGACCCGTACTTTCCTGGCATGTACCCGATTATTTGGGCAGAGGAACAAGCCCAGCTAGCAAACCCACCGGAGTACGACTCAGAGGATCCGGATGAGCTAGAGTACAATCTGGAAAACCCGGTTGTGCCGGAGAACAACAAGGAAGATCTAATGGAGGATTATGACACCGAAGATCTTGAGGACAACGAGGTTGATCATGGCATCGACAGCAGTGACGACGACGATGCAGCGATGGACATGCCACCTGAGGTGGATTCGGACGGGTACTTGAGCGACGAAGAGGTCGATCACTTTCCGATGGACCTAGTGGATGCCCCAATAGACTGGGATGTGGAGAACGTGTGGAACGTGATGCCCCTGAAGCCTTTTGTTCCACTTCCGCCGCCACCAGTAGTTGAGGAGGACCCAGAGAGCGAGGTAGAGGACGGATCTCCGCTGCCATCGCCACCACCAGCAGTTGTGCACTACGACGGACCAGCATGGCACTCTTGGCACGGACACCACCCGTTCTATCCAACGAACGTGCGAGTGTACCTTCAGGTGCCCAATCTTTACCCTCGTGCTTGGAAGCAGCGGGGTGGGTCGTTCTACTTGTGACCAGTGACGCTGCTCACAGGGAGTGTACAGGGTTACTATTCAGCAGCAGTACCACATGGTTTCGCTCACTTTGTGACGGACAGTTTCGAATTCAGCCAAATGTCACACCGCCGACCAGTAGCCGAGCACCACATAATCCCGATGGGCAGCGACTTCAACAACGCTCAGTTTTACTAGGAGGTGGCTATACACGTGGACGTACCGAGGTGGGACAACGACTTCCACCCAGTAGGCAGGTACTAGCGCACCACTTGGAGATGCATGGGAGTCGAGGAGGTGACCTTGGAGCCGGAGAATATGCTGTGGAGGGACTTCCCACACTTGTTCTACCAGTAGCCGCTAGTAGGATGGTTAGGGTAGAGGTTGTTTTGTGAGCACATGCGAGATGGCAGTAGCTCAGTACTTTTATGATGTAGTTGTTGTACTTGATCTGTAGTAGGTAGTACCTGACCTCTATGGTTTTTTTGTAGCCTTAGTGGCTAGTTAGCTTGTATTAGTGGTACTTTCTGACATGTTGATGTACCTCTGACCCAGTACTTGTTATATTTATGAGATCATATTCCTGTTTATCTTATTGCAGATTTCTTAGTATTTCGTTTTAGATTTGTACTTTGGCTATTGCATAAAAATTTGAACCCCCTCTTAACATTAAAACTCAAACTTTGTAGATGCTTGAATTAAGGAACGGCACCCAAACGACAATAACGGACGGGCCCAGAATGCAAGAAATATTAACATCAATGGCCAAACCAGTGGCCACACCAATGGCCAAACTAACGGTATCGGCAATGGAGTACCAGACCTTACCCAGTTGCTTCAGGCAATAGCAGCCGTCGCTGCCAATTTGGTCCCACAACCTAACCAATGGATTCCCTTACGCCATCAGATGAACAGGAACCAGATGCTCGACGCCTTCTGCAAACGCCGACCTCCAATCTTTTATGGAGAACCAAACCCCGCTGCTGCTGAGGCGTGGTTTAAACAAATCACCAAATTACTGGAGGTTCTCAATATTGAGGATGCAGCCGACCGCATCGTCCTAGCTTCCTTCCAACTACAGGGAGAAGCAGATCATTGGTGGGATTTACTCAAAACCACCCAGAATATCAAGACCATGACATGGAAGAACTTTGAGGATGCCTTCAATGACAAATACTTTCCGGCCCCAGTGAAACAGGCCATGCTTCAAGAGTTTTTGGATCTCAGACAAGGAACTCGCACCGTGACTCAGTATGCGGCACGCTTTGAAGAGCTGGCGCGTCACGCAGGAGATCTTATAAAAACAGACGATGCCAAAGCCAGGAGGTTTGAATGGGGATTGGATACCTCAATGAGAGGGACTGTGATGTCTCATGATTTCAAAACCTACGCACAAGTGTTAAAGTGCGCACTGATGATTGAACGAGAATCATTTGACTCGAAGGGGAAGGGCAAGGTCGGAGGTCCCAATGCTAGAGGACCAATTCGAACCAACAATAATCAGAACAACAACAGGGGCTATGTTGCAAAGCCCTATTACCAGAACAACTCACGTCCCCAACAACAAGGCCAACAGTGGCAAAAATCAAGCCAAGGGCAAGGCCAGAACCAAGCACGAAACTGTAACCACGACTCAGTTCTCTGCTATAACTGTCAAGAACGGGACATTACAGGAACACTTGCCCCAACCTGTGGAAACCAAGAAATGATAACTATGGGAAGCAGCCGCCAAAACAGATCAGGTATGGAAACCTGAATCAGGGAGGCCCAGATCAACAAAGACCGGGTTGGAATCAGCAACAGCAGAACCTCCCATATCAGAACAATGGGAATAGGCAAGGGCAAACTGGAGCCAATCAGGGAACTGGGGGGAGAATCTTTGCACTCCAGGCTAACAATGAGGAGCAGGACCCATCCGTAATTAGAGGTACACTTATATTGTTCAGTACTTGTGTGCAAGTGTTATTTGATTCTGGAGCATCTCACTTGTTTATTTCTACTGCATGCATGAAATCCCTTGGACTAGAGACAGAACCCCTAGGAACAACAATGCGTGTCACTTCACCCCTAGAGGACAGATTCCTGTAGGGCTAGTCTGCAAAGCATGCGAACTAGAAGTCTCCGGACTACGTTTGACTTGCGATCTACGAGTCATCGACATGGTCGATTTCGACCTTATATTGGGAATGGATTGGCTATCCGCCCATAGAGCTGTAATAGACTGCCACCGAAAAATAGTAACGGCTTATTCAAAGGATGGTACTTGTTTCAAATTTAAGGGGGATAGACAAGATTCCTCTGCAATGACATCACAATGATCACGGTGGCATAACCAATTGTCTGGATGGTTAGGAAGCCTAACCCTAGAGGAGACAGACCGAATGGAGCTGGGATTACCTCACGTCGTATGAGAGTACGAAGACGTGTTTCCCGAAGAACTGCCCGGACTGCCACCTCATAGAGAGTTGGATTTCACGATCGAGTTACAACCTGAAACTGCACCAATCTTTATGGCACCTTTTCGGATGGCACCTGCTGAACTGAAAGAATTGAAGATCCAACTACAAGAACTATTGGACAAGGAATTCATCCGACCGAGCACTTCACCATGGGGAGCGCCCGCTTTGTTTGTCAAAAAGAAAGAAGAAACCTTACAGCTATGTATCAACTACCGGCAGCTCAACCGTGTAACTATCAAGAATCGTTATCCGCTGCCTTGGATTGACGACTTGTTTAATCAATTGAGGGGAGCGACTTGTTTTTCGAAGATCAATCTCCGATCCGGGTATCATCAACTGCGCATTAGGGATAGTGATATTCCAAGGACCGCATTCCGGACTCGGTACAACCATAGTTGTCGAAATCGTACGATTCGCGATTCGAATCGTACGATTCGGTTCGATTCGGTATGAAAACGATACGAAACGATACCTAGAATCGCATTTGAGGTAGAATCGTGTACGAATCGCAAGAATCGATTCGGGAATCGCAAGAATCGCACGATTCGTACGATTCGGTACGATTCGGTAAATTGAACCCAAAAAACGAAATAAGCTAAAATTAAGGGGGGTTTTGTTATTTTTAAAGCAATAGAAAGGTTACAAAGTGTTAGACGACAAACATAAACCCATCGATTTGGGTTTTCGAACAATTCTTCTCCAAAAAACTTAGGTTTTACACACCTGTGTGTGGGGTTTCTACTGTCGGCTGTGGGTTCCAGCTTTTCAACTGAGAGGAGGGCTACACCATCACCAAACTAGTCTTCTTGATCGTCGACCACGAACTGCAGAAGAAGAAGTCGAACAGAAGAAGACGCCGTCGAACTGAAGAAGAAGAAGAAGTCGACTTTTGCTGTTCATGTTTCTCGATTAAAGTCAGGTTATCTACATATATATCCCACCCACTCTCATATATATAATATAATATATACCCACTATCTCATTTATATAATATAATACTCCAATATACCCACATGTCCACTATCTAATATATATAATATAATATAATAATAATAATATATAACACATGCCCATTATCTCATATAGTATAGTATACCACGGTTATTACTTGTCAATTTCTGCTGATATGTAATATCCTATTACTTGTTAATTTCTTGTGTGCCTAAAATCGAATTTTCTGTGTTATGTTAGTTTGCTACTTCGTTGTGAAAATGGAAAAAAAAAAGAGTTTTATTGATAGTTTTATTAATAAAATCTAAATTATGTTATGAAATGATAGTTTTATTGATTCTACTTTAAAATCTAAATTTTTTATGCATTTTTAGAAAAAATGACCGAATCGGAGCGATTCACGATTCGATTCGATTCACGATTCGCAACCGGGCCTTTTCGATTCTCGATTCGATTCACGATTTGACAACTATGGGTACAACCACTACGAGTTTGTAGTGATGCCCTTTGGTTTAACCAACGCTCCAGCCGTGTTCATGTGTCTTATGAACAAGATCTTCACGCCATACCTAGATCGATTCGTCGTGGTATTCATCGATGATATCTTGGTGTACTCCCCTAGTGAACAAGAGCACGAACGGCATCTAAGAGTCGTATTGCAAACACTACGCGACAATCAGCTGTATGCTAAAGCTAGCAAGTGTGAGTTCTGGATGAAAGAGGTTAAATTCCTAGGACACGTTGTGTCAGCTAAAGGAATCTCCGTAGACCACAGCAAGGTGGAAGCTGTAATGGATTGGAAACGGCCGACTACGGTTTTTGAGATCAGAAGCTTCCTGGATTGGCGGGATATTATCGAAGATTCATCCTAGATTTTTCTGCACTGGGAAAACCGATGACTCGGTTAACACAAAAAGGAGTCAAGTTCGAGTGGAACGAAGCTTGTGACAAGTCATTCCAAGAACTTAAGAGGAGACTAACCAGTGCACCGATACTAATTATTCCGGAAAGGAACGTGGGGTATGCGGTCTATTGTGACGCATCAAAAGAAGGTTTGGGCTGCGTTTTAATACAAAATGGGAAGGTGATTGCTTTTGGATCACGGCAGCTAAAGCCCCACGAGAAGAACTACCCCACGCATGACCTAGAGTTAGCTGTGTTGGTCTACGCCCTCAAGACCTGGCGCTATTATCTTTATGGGGAACAATTCAAGTTTTTACCAACCACAAGAGCCTTAAGTATTTATTCACTCAAAAAGAGTTGAACATGAGGCAGAGAAGATGGATGGAATATATGGACGACTACAGTTTCACCCTGTCATATCATCCAGGCAAGGCAAATGTCGTGGCAGACGCACTAAGTCGGAAAACCCGGGGATTTCTGGCTAGTTTGGCTATGAGGGAATGGAAAATGATGGAAGCAATCAATGAATTTGGACTACAACCGACAACCAACACTGAAGGAGCGTGCCTATTTGAAATGATCGCCACACCAGCACTCCATAGAGAGATTCTATTGGTCCAGACATTCGATCAAGAGTGCAATTTCATCAAGCACCGTTTGTCAATTGGGAAGGCGACTACATGATGGACGATTCATGTTGACAAAAGCCTTAGATTCAAGGACCGAATCTTCGTACCAGATCTAAACACCCTCCGAGAGGCAGTTTTGAAGGAATTCCACCACTCGAACTTCCAAGTTCATCCTGGTGGTAACAAAATGTACCAAGACCTCCGCCGACAATATTGGTGGGGAGGAATGAAGAATGACATAGCCAAATACGTGTCCACGTGTTTGACTTGTCAACAGGTGAAAGTCGAGCACCAGAAGCCAGGGGGCTCCCTTAAGCCTTTACCAATTCCTGGATGGAAGTGGGAGCACATAACTATCTAGGTGATCGTTGACCGTTTGACCAAATCAGGTCACTTCTTGCCAGTTCGTATGAACGATACGATGGAATCCTACAGTTGACTCTACATCAATGAGATCATCAAGCTACACAGAGTGCCAGTAACAATAGTGTCTGACTGAGATCCTCGATTTACTTCAAATTTCTGGCAGAGCCTACAGAAAGCCTTAGGGACGAACGTTCATTTGAGTACAGCTTTTCATCCTCAGACTGATGGACAGTCGGAGAGGACAATTCAAACCTTAGAAGAAATGCTTCGAGCTTGCACGCTAGATTTCAAGGGGAATTGGGAGCGACACCTACCACTCGTGGAGTTCGCCTACAACAACAGTTATCAAGCTAGCATTGAGATGGCGCCATATGAAGCCCTATATGGGCAACCTTGCCGATCACCTATCTCCTAGACAGACGTAGGGGAATTCAGCTTGCTCGGCCCAAATTTGGTTAGAGAAACAACGGAGAAGGTCAAGATCATCCATCAAAGACTTCTTACCGCTCAGAGCTGACAAAAGAGTTACGCAGACAAAAGAACTAGACCACTGTCCTTCAATGTGGGAGATCATGTGTTCTTAAAGATAAAACCTCGGCGAGGTATCGTTAGATTTGGTAAGAAAGAAAAATTATCACCATGCTACATCGGACCATTTGAGATACTAGAAGGGATTGGCGAAGTAGCCTATCGACTAGCACTACCACAACAAATCGCCAAAGTTCACAATGTGTTTCATGTTTCCAAGTTATGCAAGTATATGGCACACCTGACTCACATACTCAATTGGGAGGATGTCACATTGGATGAGGATACAACATTCGAGGAGCAAGCCGTGGAGATTCAAGATCACGGGGAGAAAAGCATAAGAGGTAGGACTATCAAATTAGTTCGAGTTCTGTGGAGGCACCGAGGAATTGAGGAGTCAACGTGGGAACGCGAAGACGCGATTCGAGCCAATTATCCACACTTTTTTCCATCGGAAGGTACGCCTTAATTTCGGGGACGAAATTTTGTTAAGGGGGATAGGTTGTAATAATCCAAATTTTTAATATAAAATTAGGATTATTTAATTCCTTTAACGTGGATAATTATGTTAGTATTCTTTAATTACCTCAATTTAGACCCTAACTCTTTTACACCTCATATATATGGATATTATATACATATGTTTATTTTATTTTTTATTTTTTTCATTCTCATACAGACACATATATACACATAGGTATAAATACACATTCAACCACTCCCTTTGTCTCCTCCCCACTCTCCACTCCTCCAACCACCAACACCACTGCCACACATAACCAATCACCCCAGAAAATCAAACCCCCATCACCCCTCTTGTCAACCCATTACTCCTCCATGTGGTTTACACCACCTTCACACTCCATCTCAACCTCCACACACCACCTTCCTCTTTTTAAACAAACAAGCAACACCTCACTTCTCATTTCCATTTTCGGATAACAAGAGAGAAAGGAAAAGAAACGGCAGAGAAAGAAACAATTCGGCAGAGAGAGAGAGAGAGCAATATGTGTCACCACTTTTCTCTCGTCTTTCTACATTCTGTACCTCCATCTCACTAGCTTTGTCAACCCCATTTGGTTCTATTAACAGCCCCCAAAACCGACCCGTAAACAGCCTCAATACCAGCTGTAAAAAAATAGCTCCGTTCCCGCTATAAAACAGCCCGAAACGCTCCCGAAAACTGCCAAGAAATCTGCCAATATAGCAGCCTCGTACCAGCCGTGTTTCTTTCTAGTTTCAGCCCCGTTTCGACTCCGAAAATAGTTCAATAAACTGGCTCCAGTACAACCCAAAAACCAGCCCTGAATCTGCTCCGTTTCGTCCCCGAAAACGCACCCGAACCAGCCACCGGAGGAGCTCCATTGTCGTGCGACTTGACCGTCGACCCAACTCCATTTTTTACTCCGTTACGTGCTAGAACTTCGGACCGAGGTAGTTAAACCCACCTCCCTACGCATATTTATTTTTTTGTGTAATGTAGAGTTCGACTATATTTTTTTGTACGTGTGTATCCAAGTACAAACGGTTGAAAGATCGAGCAATAAACAGAAAAGAAAACATCCACAGTTTTTTTTTTCAATGGGAACTCGAAAGGTTAGTTTAGAGCTTGGGTTTTAATATATATATTATTAAACGTACTGTTACTAATGATTTTTTTATTTATTAGAAGTTAGTTGTATCTTTCTAAAATTCATTTAATTTTTATTTGAAAGTCTGTTTCCTTTTGTTATAATGTTTGTGATTATAATCGTTCATATTCGTCTTTATTGTTACTATTGCTCATTAGCATTTCTCAATAATTGTTTTATGGTTATTGTTTCATGATAACATAGATGGACAATTAGGTTCCCGGGGTTTGGTGCTCGTACTTAGAAATCACCTAAACGGTTAAGTTAATGGATAAATGGAATGATGATAAGGGATTATGGAAACGATGGTTTCAGATGATCTTGATAAGTTGAGAATTTTGAACGGTAGACAGCCGGTTGATTTCAAAGAAATGAAATATCATGATTGGCAGACAGCCAGAGTTTCAGAAACCCTAAGTTATGGCAATACATGATTACTCCTTATGAATTTAGGCGATAAAAGGGTGGTTTGTATTATAGATCAGATTGGTTTATATACTCCCAAGGTTACAGATAGTTCCTCGTGGGCCCAGAAGGTATCGACAGACCCTGGGAAATTCATCCTTGTGAGGCGATTGATGAATCTGACTAAGTAGATCACTCAGGCCATTCATCTGGGCTCCCAGATAGGGCAAGCAAGGAGGGAGGGAATCACGATTGGCCGTAATTTTAGTGGTTAACACGGGAGGATGTTTCTCAAAGGATGAGATTCTAGAATTCATTGAGTTAAAGGATAGTAATTTAATTGAAATTGCTATTACCTTTATTTGCATGATATACCCTGTTATTTGTAAGTTATGGATTCGGGTAGGGTTTAACTATTGAGTGATTATTCGCTCATGGTGCTGTTGTGGTCCTGGCATATTACGCCAGGTGTTGAAGGTACAGAAGAAGAGTCGTACAACCAGACGGAGGAGTTTGTTGTTGAACAAGTGGAGGAGGAGAACTGGAATCAGAATCTGAATCTAAACCTCTAAAAGTCTCGAGTCTCCTTATTTTTGTGTTGGAATAATGTAATTTAATTTCTCAACAAAGTACTATTTACGTTTGTAATCGTCTTAAGACACTTATTTTATTTTCCGCTGCTTAATCAATAAAACTCTTTTGAATAAATCCTTTAAATAATTTAAATAATGCTTTCAAAAATCGGGGCGTTACATGAGCGCCGCCCCATCTTCGTGGAGAGAACATGGTGGTTAGGGATAAGCGAGTACATCAGCATGGTGAACGGACCTTGTATCATGTCAAAGAGAGTCTGGGATGACAAGTCTGCTGGGACCATGTTCGTATAGGTGCGATCGAAAAGTTAGGCGACCGTTAGTTGAAAGAGACGTAAACGGACCAATACTTTCGAGTGATGAATTGTAGGCCTGGTGGTCAGAAGCAGTGCCATAGAGTGGAGTGACTGGACTGTAGGCCTGGAGGTCGGAAGCAGTTCCAAACCTAGTTAATATTTGAAGAAGAATTCTGACACTGAAAGATAATACGAGACATAAAACGATACTTGCGATACACCCTGTTCTATACTGAAGCTGACACGAGCATCCTATAATGTTTATTGTTTAAATTGTTAACCTTCGTTACTTATCCCTATTGGAATCATCTTTTATATAACTGCTAGTGTAAGGAATTTGGGGTAGTAGTTATCTGCTGAGTGTTATCGCTCACGGTGTGGCACTTGTGTGACCCTGGCATAATACCACGATATTGCTCTACAACTTTGATGTATTTTGCTAGCCTTTAGATTGGAGGCTTATGGAGTTGGACCAGACGCCGTCGGGGCTGACGACCGGACTAAAATTAGAGATAACCCTAGCTTACCCGATAGAGAATAAATGTATTGGTTGGGAGATTTGTGTATTTTCATGATGGATTATTGTTGTAAAACTTGTATATATTTATTTATTATAATAATAAATTAACGTTTTCAAAATTAGGGACGTTATAGTGGGAGTCAGTGGGACCCAATCAAACGAATTTGTACCCTTAACGAGTGCAATGTTGCACCCTTTAGCATTTCCCTAGTTCGATTACAAATAAACAAAGTACTTTTGTTGGGAAATTAGATTACATATTCCAACAAAAAAAATGAGACTTTAGGGTTCTAGAGGTTTACAGTGAGATTTTGATCCCAGTTCTCCTCCTACACCTGCTCGTTTGCAAATTCCTTCGTTACGAATTAGGGGTCTTCTTCTGCACCTACAGTGCTCGGTGTGTGTTACGATCATGCGCTTAGCATCTCATCAAAACTCGTAGGTGTTAATGAAGGCGCAACTTTATTTCCTTATTCCTTATCGCGCCAAAGCTCTAACGGGTCAACTGAGACTTGGCCCACCTGGCCTCTGCCCCGGCAGAATGCTGGACTTGGCCACTTGGCCTATGCCCAATAGCGTGAAATGCCAAGCACCATGAGCGAATAATCAGTCAATAGCTTTCTCTTACCCTCCAACCCTTAAATTACAATTAGCCACAGTTCACATATATTAAATTGAAGTACAATAACATGTAAGTGATTTCATTAACTAGGCTTTAGCTTACATTTTCTTCTAAGTTCTCAACCTAGAGAACATCCCAAGTAACCACTAAGTCTAGGTCATTTCATGATTCAACTCCTCCTTTGCATGTCCTGACTGGGAGCCTAGATGAAAGGCCTAAGTTATCTACTTAGTCGGATTCATCAAACACCTCACAAGGATGGATTTCCCAGGGACTGATTGTACCACTGGGCCCACGAGGGACTGACTGTACCCTCGGGAGTATATAGCCGTGACTCGGTCTGTAATACAAACCAACCTTTACGAAGTAATCACAAAATGCCATAACTTAGGGTTTCAAATTTCTGTCAATCCATAATCACAATATCTCTATTTTCCAAAATCACTGGCTGACTGCCATTCATCTCATCAATTCTCATTCGAAATCCTTATTCCATTTTCCCATTAACTTAATGTCTATGTGAATTCTACACACGAACACCAATTTGGGAACCTAATTGTCCATTCTAACAATTCATCAATTTCATGGTAATTTAGTACAATATGTGAAGCAAAGCAATAACGATACAATAAGGATTCACACAATCACATTATAAAATCTTAACAAAACACACGACTCTCGGTGTTCACGCATCATTACACATTTCGTAGATAATAGATAATTTAAGTAAAAAGAGTTTAAGCGTAAATAAATAAACTATAAGGGTCGTAAATGTAATTTATAACAATAAATAATATTTTCGTCGCTATACTTACATTTACGACCCTTATAGTTTATTTATTTACGCTTAAACTCTTTTTACTTAAATTATCTATTATCTATGAAATGTGTAATGATGTGTAAACACCGAGAGAGTCGTGTGTTTCGCTAAGATTTTATTATGTAATTGTGTGAACCCTTATTGTATCATTATCGCTTGGCTTTGCATATTGTGCTCAATTACCATGAAAATGATGGATTGTTAGAATGGACAATTAGGTTGCCGAGTTGGTGTTTGTGTAGATTTCACATAGACATTAAGTTAATGGAAAAATTGAATAAGGATTTCGAATGAGATTTGACGAGATGAGTGGCACTCAGCCAGTGATTATGGAAATGGAGATATTGTGATCACTCCGTATTGAATTATTTGGTGATATAAGGTTGGTTTGTATTATAGACCAAGTCGTGGCTATATACTCCTGAGGATACAATCAGTTCCTCATGGCCTAGTGGTACAATCAGTTCCTGGAAAATTCATTTTTGTGAGGCCTTTGATGAATCCGACTAAGTAAATAACTTTGACCTTTCATCTAGGCTCCCAGTCAGGGCAAGCAAGGGGGGAGTTGAATCACGAAATGGCCATAGACTTAGTGGTTACTTGGGAGAATGTTCTCTAGGTTGAGAACTTAGAAGAAAATGTAAACTAAAGGCTAGTTAATAAAATCACTTACATGTTATTCAATTATGTACTTCATTTTAATATATGTGAACTGTGGCTAATTGTAATGTAAGGGTTGAAGGGTAAGAGTTAGCTATTAAGTGATTATTAGTGTTATTATTGGCCCTGGTATTTCACGCCAGGCGCTGTAAGTGCGGAAGAATGCTACGAAACAGAGGAATTTGCAAACGAGCAGGTGGAGGAGAAGAACTGGGATCAAGATCTCAACCTAAACCTCTAGAACCCTAAAGCGTCCTTTTTTGTGTTGGAACATATAATCTAATTTTTTCAACAAAAGTACTGGTACTTTGTTTATTTGAAATCCAACTAAGACAATTATGTTATTTCCGCTGCTTTATTAATGAAATCTTTTTTATCTAACTTGATCTTTTATTAAATGATTTAAATTATTGCTTCTGAAAATCGGGGCATTACACCTAGGCCTAATCATGGAAAATTAATAAGTTTAGGTACTAAAAATCCTAGGGTTTAAATGGAGAAAATCTACGAAAAATAATTAGGGTTTTGCATGGCAAGCATTGTTCCATGGGATTTTTGTATACAAAATACATGTACATGCATGTAGATATAAGGTAGTATAGTATTTATTCTTGGGAAACAAGTTTTTTTTTTTTATCGGATTCTTGGGAAACAAGTTATAACCAAGAAACTACCAACCACCTCTCTCTCTATCTCCAAAAACTCTCTCAATCTCCCACATTAATGGAGCTAAGGTAGCCAAATGATGAGAATAGTGTGGGAGAACAAGATTTGTGGTACACTATTAGGGAGACTTGGGGTACATTGGTAGGGTTACACAATAGTAGGATAGATTTCCCTAGTACATATACATATCTACTAGTACAAACATGAACACATAGAAATATACACTAAAGAAACAAATAAAAATAAAAGAAATCGAATTTATAAATAAATTTTATTCATAAAACCCTAGGTTATTACACCCACCTAAGCAATGAATAGTGTATTCGGTAACAATAAGTCTATTCTCACACCCTCTCACTCACATCCTGCTTACACTCCATCGTGTGATACCTACTTCGGGGGTCTTACACGAATTAACTGAGCCGCTCAATTTTTTAGAATATTTTTGTAAGGATTCCTGGAAAAAAAAAATTACCTCAGTTTGATATCAGTAAATGCTTGATAAGTTTGTTAAAGTTTTGGTCCATTCGATTCAGGAACTGAAACTTGAACGAATCAATCAAGACTTTACCAGTATCTGTCTCTGTCTGGGCTAATTTTCCACAAAGACCCTTAAAAAATATTCTAAATAAATTGATTGGCTTCGATTATTCATGTGAAACCCCGAGATACGCCCCACACAAATGGGGTGTGAGCGGGGTATAAGCGAAAGGGTGTGAGAGTAGACTGATTGGGTATTCGGTAAATACAACCTACAAGAACTACATAAAATATTAGAAAAATCTATCTCACAAACAACAATGCTAGATATCCCAAAAATTACCCTGTAAATTATATCAAAAGTGCAAGTGCTGACTCATGTGGTAAAGATCTTAGATGCCCCACACTGCATCTCGGGATCGAGTCTCATTCCCCTCATGCAATAGATTAGGAATAACAAATGAAAAACAAAATATATCTCAAAAGGGAAATCAGTTCACATTCACTTTTATACTGAGTATTTATCTGAACTACTGACTTCACTTTTGAAATAATTTTCGGGATAAATTTTTATGGTATTTAGCATTTTTCAGCACACAAAACATTCATCAAACAACTACATAAAACGTGTAAAAGTTGGGTCAAAGGAGGGTGGCTCCATTTCTGACCCAAGGATTTAGATAAGATCTTCTTGAACTTGGAACGTAAAGTCAGAATTCTAGATTGACATGTCCAAAAAATAGACTATGACCGCAGAATTCTCTGACAATGCGTGCGTCTTCGTACGGAATATGGGGAATTTATATGTAGGGATTTGATAATAGCTGGGGTATCAAGTTTTTACCGCTCTTTTATTATTAATTTTTTTTTTATTCCAATGTAGAGTAGTGTTATTTTTTTTTATTTTATCCTTATTTATGTGATACTTTACGGAAAAAAACGATGTACACGCAAGTCCGTGTACATACGCACAGACAGTGCATCTTGACTGTCCAAAAACATTTTCAATGGTCCGAATTTTATTTATTCTTTTACCTGTAAGAAAGTTGTTTGACCGATAAAAGAGTAATTAAGATCCGAACTATTGATTTGTTAAAATGGACGATTAAGATGAATGGGTACGCATGTTGTACCAAATGAATACTTTAATGACACTTTTTTTACAAGAATCAAAAGTTAACACATGCAAAATAGTTTTATAATTTAACATGGATGAAGACAAAAAGAAATGTTTTAGTACAAAAAAATTGTCAAGTAATTTCTTTAGGCCAAGTTTGATTGTCGAATTATGTTTTTAAATGATTAAAAAGTAGATTCAGACAGACCAAATAAATTTGATTAGTGGATTTTAAATTTCACCTAACAAAACATTAGTAGAAAAGATAAATACGAAATCATGCACAGGCATACATATGTATATACCAATTTAAGCAACCTCGAGTATTGACCACGTCTCATTTTATTCCCCAATGTATTAATTGGAGAAATTTGGTCCCTAATGTTCAAAATTTGTACTCCAATCAAGTCCCCAACCCAAACTCCGTTAACCTTTTCCGTCCAAACAACGGGCAACGACATCATTTCGTACAAAAAAAATTTAAAAACAAAATTTAAAAAAAAAAAAACTTTTTGAAAAAATATTTAGAAAACAGTTTTTTTTTAAGAAATTGAAAAACGTATTTAAAAAAAATTGCAAAAGAAAGTATTTGAAAAAAAATATTTTAAAAAAAAAATCTCTTCCTCTTCTCCCCTTATCTCTCTCTCCCCCAAAAGCCACCTCCATCCTCTGCACCTTTCCACCACCTGCACCACCTCCTCTCTCAGATACCAATCAGAAGCCAAAACTATAGGCATAACCGCCGCCGTCGCCGAAATCACCGTGAGCTACCGTCGTCAGAATCAACCAAAATACCTCTCCCATGAGCCTTCGTCGCCGTTGTCAGAATCAACCAAAAAACCCAAACTAAAGCTCAAAAGACACCTCCCCTAAATGCGAAACGAAACTTCACCTCAAACCCAACAGATGATTGCAACGACAAAACCAGTTCTCTCAAACCGCGATATAATTTCAGAAATCTGAACACACAAAAAAAGCCTCAGAGAGGCAAACAAGGTTGAAAAACACACAAACTAAATTTAGCCATTTCGATCTGAATGACGCAGTCGTGTAAATAAATTTTCTCCCAAAATTTGAATTCAGCAAGGGAATCAGAAAGACGAGAACATTGTGCCCTCTATTTAGGACTTTGCCAAGACGGCGGCGGACCGGTTAAACCCAAAAGAACCCTACTAGATCCCCAACTGAAAAATTCCACACAAAAAAAAAAAAAAAAAAAACCCCGAATCAAGGAAACCAACTCCAAATATACACCCCAGTACACCTCCTTGTACTAAAAATGTGGATATTTAGTGGGTCTCAAGCTTATTAGTGTGTGTGTGTGTGTGTGTGTGTGTGAGAGAGAGAGAGAGAGAGAGAGAGAGAAGGATGGGCCAGTCGGCGAAAACGACGGGATCTGAAGGAAAACGACGGCGATCTGATGGAAAGTTCCGTCGTCCGAAAACGAGAAATACCAGACCGAACAAAAACGACGATCTGAAGGAAACCCAGCAACCCATGTGGTGGGTTTTCTCTCAATCAGTTTGTGGGGAACATACAATGGAGTCGATTGTTCTTTTCGGTTTAATCAAGGGCTTGGATTGGTTTCTGTTTTTTGAGAACATATCTTGTATTTTTATTTTTATTTTTTTGGGTTTCAGTAGTTCTTTTAAAAAGGTATAATTGGTTTTTTAAACATATTGTATGAAATGACGTTTTGCCCCTTGTTTTCACGGGGGGGGGGGGGGGGGGGGGGGGACTCGATTGGTACAAATTTTGAACATTTGACTAAATTTCTCCAATCAATACATTGGGAACTAAAATGAGACGCGGTCAATACGTTGGGGACCAAAAAAATTAATAAGCCATTAGGTATTTAAGAAATGATACACGAAATGGTTATTTGTTATGCAAAAAACATTAAGATGTTTTTTTGCATCATAGAAATATTTGATATTATCCATCAATTAGGTCATTTTTGTGATAGCTGTGGAAACAGATTTTAAATTCTAACTTCAGATTCTAAATTTTAGATTTAGTAAAAGCAGATAAACATTTTTACTACAGTTGTGAAATTATGATTAAACTACAGTAAAATCTAGTATTGTTTTACTTTAAAAAGCTGATTTCAATTTTTATAAAACTTCTTTAAATAAAATTTTTTGGGTGCAAAAAGGGTACGCATACGTGGTGTCCGAGCACGCATCTCGGTCGTCCAAAAGTGTTTTGAACAACCCACATTTCTCTCTCCCTTTCTTCTTTGTCTCATCTTTCTCTCTCTAGAATCCGGATCGTGTTTTGATGCGTGCTAAGTACTGCCACCCAATTTTCCCATGACAATAAAGACTAATTGACTAACAATGGCCAGGTCTTCCCCACTTGGTTAAGGGGCATGTAATTATGCAAAAGGTACTAGTAATTTTCAGGCCTCTCCTTATGGTTCGACAGATGGCACCACGAAGGGACTGGAGGCCAGGGCTTGGGGTTCAACCGATGGTACCAAACCCTGGAAGGACCGAAGACCAGTCTTCCAAGCCCTAGTTGGGAGTTAGGGCCACACCCAAAGTCTCACCCCTTAAACCCATAGCGCGATCCAAACCAATCTTAAGGACCCATGACCTAATTTAAAAGGAATCTCCATATAGCACGTTGACAGTCATAAATTATCATCGCCATAAAAACTATAGTTTGCAAAATGAACAGGAGAATGTAGAATTTAAAAATCACTTTCAGATGAGGTTTTTGAATTTTGATTATACTTTCACTACTAAACTCTAAAATCAATTTTGCGCATACCATACAAACACCTTTATAGTTTGCTTATTAAACCAAAAATTTGTAACTTATAATTTAAAATTCAAAATCTGTAACTAATTGTCTCTCACCAAATCCTATCATCTTCAACTTCACACGTCACATGTCAGATAATTTAATAGTCGGATGTCTCACCATCTTTCCAAGACCTAATCTTCCCTGTCCCTCCTCTCTCCGAACTAGAAGGGATCGTATAGCGCACTTGACTCGGTGGACAGTTGACCGGAAGAGAACTTCGATTCGCCAAGCCAGCAGGCGGGCGGCGTGCTTATCTTGTGTGACAACACTACAGAGCAAGTGGCTCTTCTAGGCTGGCAACTGTGTGACATGCTATGGTCTCAACGCTCTTACGAGGTAGTGATGAGTTTCACGCGCTCTAAGCCCGGCTTGGCCTGCTCCCGGTTAGAATCTAATCATCGTGATTGAAAATCGTTTATTTTACAGATGTTGCTAACAAAAACTTCGTTTATCGAAAAAAATTAGGCTAATCTGATATCAGAACCAATATGATCGAACAACGTTGGTTTTCAAAAATGATAACCACTATCAGACGACGTTTGTTTTCAAAAAATAATGGTACATATGTTTCAAAAAATAAAATTGTAAGGCAAATTCACCTCCATCATGTTGTTAATATCAAATTAATCTCATTTTTGTACACCTAAAGTTCTTAGCCACTAGACAATTCTAATTAGGCCGTTGAAATCTCAAAAAGGACTCAACCGAGGTGCCCTACAACACCTTGTAGTGTGTCAGAGACCGATTTCTCTGAATTTGTTATAATTACATAAAAATACACACATTGATGGTGCCGTATATATGCCCCACGTAAACTAAAATATGCCTATAGAAAACTTAAATATGTGTGGTTATACATTTTTTGGGGAAAAGAAAATATTTATGAAGGAATTAGGGAATCAATGTAGCATGCGCATGTAATGTAATGTGAATGGTCGCCACCGAACTTATTAACAAGTCAGAAAACGCCGTCCTAGACCTGCGCAATGTCACATGGTCTGCCATTTATGCATAGATACAAGACAAATATATAGAGTGGTACTACTTTCTGTGGGTTTCTTGGCCAATTCCCTCCGAACAAAATCCTGACCTCCGCATATCTCTATTCCCCTACAAAAATCTCTCCCCCAGTTACCCATTTCGTTCAACATTCTTCCAACGTCATCTATTAATTATTTATCCAGTAATTAGCCAGTGAAACACCGGCCTTTCTTGCTTAATTCTCATTATCTGCACAAATTTCTATGCATATCAATATCGTATGTATATGTATGCGTATACTCTACTTTGTGACAGGAGACGAACTGGGTTTTGAGCCTGACAGTCAACTGTTGATCGGAGCTTAGGTATGGTTTCGAAAGCTCAACTCTTTCATGTTTATTTGTTTTGCTATTCATGAGTTTATATACTATGTTTGAGGTTTTGAAGCGATTTGGTGTAAAGGTTGTTGCAATTTGAAAAAGTTGATTTTGATTTGGTACTTTTGGCCGGACCTGACCTTTTTCACGAGCATTTTGATGAGTGGTCCAGATCCACTCAAATCCCAGTTACTGCTTTATTTATTGTCACCCACTAGTATAATCAGTGATATGCATATATGTATTATGTATAAAATGCTGAAAGTAAAAACCTACTCTGGGTTTATTTTTAGAAGAAAGATTTTTTCTGTTTTAGAACTAATTTTCCAGAACACTTTTTAAAAATTTAGTTTAGTTTATGGGTTTCGGAATCCTCTTTTCTAAGAACATCACAAGGTTGTTTCCAAAATATTCGAAATAATATCCTTCAAAAATAACGAAAATGAAATGAAAATGAGTGTTTTTGTTTCCGAAAGAATTTCCAAAAATAAGAAAATAAAAATTAATGACATATTTGACAAAACCAAAACTATCAATTTGTAGATAACTGCAAAGCACACAAATTTTCAGAACACTTCTCAAAAAAGTTCAAGAATGATTTCTCAGAGAAAAAAATTGAAAATGATATGAAAATGAGTGTTTTTGTTTCCAGAATCAATTCCAAAAAGAATTCTGAACACCTAATTTTATAAGCAGCAATCTAACATAGATATTTTTTTTATGTTGTGGTGATAGTGTGTCTCAGTGACAGATAAGCCCAGAGCAGATACTAAGGAACTAAGCAAAGCAACAGAACCATCAATGTTTATGTGACTGCATTCTTTCAAGCACTCAAAGGCCAATTTTCTTCTGAAAAAAAAAATCCCATCTTCCTCAGGAGACAACTGGCTGCACCACATCAGAGCAATGCAGTGTGCAATATGACCTCCTCTTCACCACAACTGAGAGGTATGAAGAAACATCCTTTGATGTCCCGCAATTTGGGTATTTATTCAAGCCCAGGAACACCAGATTACCACGATGGAAACGTGGGTGGAATTCAGAAGGGATGGAATTCAGAAAGAGTTCCATTACCATCAAACAGCAGCCGGAGGCATATAAATGCTGCCGCGTTGATGCCATTCAACAGCGGAAGGACTTTGCCATCCAAATGGGATGATGCGGAGAGGTGGATTACTAGCCCAGTTTCAGGCTTGGGTGTTAGCAGGCCTTTACCTCAGCAACCTCAGAGACGACCCAAGTCAAAGAGCGGTCCACTTGGAGGTCTGGGTGTCGATTCCTTTTCCAACTATTCCCCTGCCCCACCGGTGCTGCAAGGGGGAAGTGTTAGGGATTTCATGGTGGGGTCACCATTTACAACTGGTGTCCTTGTACCAGATGGCATATCCATTCAATATGGTGGTCACAATGTGGTGCAGCCTAGTTTAGTGCATAGTGGGAATGCTATGGGTCTAACAGCTAGTCTACCTGGATGGTCAGATACGCTAAGTGAGTCTTCATCGCCTAGCTCTCGAGGTATCATGTCTTTCAATTATCAATCCAATTTCCAGTATCATGTCTTGAATTGGGTCGCTGAATGATTCATGCATTGCCATAATTCAAGATTCTTTCCTCTATGAAAACCAAGTCATATTGCTATAGAGGATTTATTCAGATTGTAAATCTAGTATATTACAGTGCCATGCTAATCTTGCCAGCAATTCTTATGGATATAATGCATTTTACGCTGTCACAAAAAATAAGAGAGTTTTAACCATGTCCAAGCCATTCTTGATTCTTAAAATGTTCATTGTTTTTCTTTTTAATTACAAGTCTGAATTACATCATACTAGACAGAAATCATAACCACTCTAAGCCCAACTTATTGGCCCATTGAGGGGCCCATCCAAAGGAAGAAATAATCTATTTTTGCTTTTGGAAAGAATTGAACTCCTACTCCTAACCTCCCATTTGGAAGTGTATAAAGGTGAACAGCTAAGCTAACCTCATTTGGTCTTGGTTCTTTTAAATTCAAAAGATTTGAGGACAGTTGTGTAGACAGAGTAGCTCAGCCAAGGTGTAGCATGTGGTTGACCTATTGAGCTCTAGTTAGGCTCATGTGTCCAACTTCTACTACGCACAGTAGATTTGTTAAATATAGAGGAATTGACGGGCCGGTCCAGAAAATGGACCCAATGCACGCCCAACTCCAGCTGATTTTGAAAAAGCACGGATAAGTCAATGTCGGGGTGGGTAAATCAATATCTAAGAATTGGTGGTGGGTAAGCTGGTAGCTACAAGTCAATGCCGGGGCAGCCAATGCCCGACATTTGTCTCTCTCTCTCTCTCTCTCTCTCTCTCCTCTTTTTATTTTTCATTTTTAATTTTAAAACCCCCAAACCATATAAAAGTGCCTAAATCACAAATCGTATGAAAGTGCCTAAACCCTAAACCGTATGAAAGTGCCTAAACCTAAACCCAAACCCAAACCCAAACCCAAACCCTAGAGTACCCTAATGAAATTGCCTAAAACCCTAGGGTAACCTATGAAAGTGCCTAAACCACCAAAACCCTATAATAAGAAAGTGCACCCGAAACCTAGACCCTATGAAAGTGCCTAAACCTAAACCCTAGGATACCCTAACGAGAGTGCCTAAACCCTCAAAACTATATGAAAGTGCCTAAACTTCAAAAACCTATGAAACCGTATGATACCCTAAGTGCCTAAACTCCAAAAAAGAGTGACTTACCTTATGGTAATTTTTCTAAAATAGCTTACCTTAATGGTAACTATAGGCTGGGGCACACGCAATGCATGTGCGAATCAAATTTCAATAATATATGCACAACAATAAGTTGGAAGTCATTGCACATATTGGATCAAAATTCGACTTGCACACGCATCGTGTGCTCGGCCTCTAGTTACAAAGTATTGAAACATACATAAAATATGAAACAAATCAAATAATAGAAACCGTGGACATACATAAAATTAGTGAAACCACTAAATATACAATTCAACTTGCAAAGATATATTCAGGGCATGGGAACCGTTATTTATCGGCATGCGGAATTATCACGCTTGAAGAAGCCCAGTAGAGTGTAAAAATTGAACTAATGAAATTGTAGTTGGAAGGAATCACGAATGTTAGCAATGGCCTTTGGAAGAGGTGAGTTCTCTTTCTCCAGATTGTGTGCCAAATGCTCCAACTGGTCTTAAGCAAATTGTTGATGTAGATTGTGGTTTTGATTGAAAACAAAAAACAAAAAATTGGAGTTGGAGGAGGATTAAACAGTTTGTAGGATTAAACAAATTGTTCATGTATATTACGTGTTTACCCTTTTTTGGACGATGAATTGGAAATAGAATTCTTAACCTGCAAGGACTTTTGTGGAAACTTAAAGTGTGAGCCAGCTTCAAAGGGAGTCCACGCCAAAGTGCTGCTCCCCCTTTATATATTAGATTGTTTCTTAAATATATGCCTCTTTCACCATTGAAAATTTGAAACCTTGTAAAGTTACTTCTCAAATCATCCTCAAAGGTTTTAAAAAAGTAAAAAAGAATAAGTGACGAAGATAGAGGAGTGTGGAGGGCAAGGGTGGTGACCAGAGTTGTACTTGAGGTCATTCTTTAAGTGGATATCAAGAAATGGGACTTACCTAAAAATAAAGATTTTGCTCTTCAATAAAGCAATCTACTTATTGGAGTGGAATTTTGGGTCATTATCCGTAAAAGGTTGGATTTTGTAGAAGATAGGGAAATGGGGCTAGTCTAGTGATGATATCATGTGACTATGCAAGATGATTTCTGATAAACATCTCTCAAATCATGTAAGATCAAAGTTCCTACGCTTCTATTGCCAGAGACTAGAGTAGTCAAGATATCTGGTGCTGGTTCTGGAGCGGGTTTGGACTGAGCTGAGGGGGTTGATGGTGGTTTCTATAGATGTAATGGTATGGACGCTGGGTCAAGGGGTCGGGGAAGAGGAAAGACAGGAGAGATAATTGTAGGCTTGCTTTACTATTTAGCACGAGGTGAAAATGCTGAGATTTTTTAGTACTTGTACAAGGGCTGGTAATAGATGATACATGATGGTTAACAGCTAACAACACGTGGATGACAATATACATTTTGCTAGAACACTTTTGTGCATGATGTAATGACAAATTTTAAGGAAGGCATTTATTGTACTTGACAATAGTTAGGACCTCGTTTTTTCATTTTTCATTAGCTTTCTTTGAACACGTCTGTAATAGAAACACATAAAATATGTTATTTTAGTGCTCCTCCAATGTATTGTCTTCCATCATTTTTTGGAAATTGTGTCAAAAGTATTCATGTTGTGTCCCTTTTGTGTTCGTGTCGCGTGTGTCCTTGTAGGTGACTTAAGTTCTAATGGATAATTTTCTTTTTGATAGTAAAAGTATGTAAATATGTTCCTTTATAATGCTTGTCACTGGATCAAATGCAGATGAGAAGCTTGATGGAACCAAAGACACTGAAAACACGGTTTCTCGTGTTGTTTCGCGTCGGGATATGGCAACACAGATGAGTCCTGGAGATAGCACGCACTCATCCGCCTCATCTCCCAAGGATAGGTCATCATTCTCGACCTCTCCTCCCTCAATCCTGCCTGTTTTGGAGCCTTACAGCAACCACTCTGCTAAATTGGAAATCAGGGATGTCCAGGTGGACAAAAGAGTCACAGTTACAATGCAGTCTGGAAAACATGGAACGGGAACAATGCTGAATGAATCACCAGTTGTTGAGGACTTAACTTCCACTTGGGATATGTCGAAGGCAACAAGGAACATATCGAAGTATGTTTATTGCTTTGCTTTCTCATCGATGAAATTACCAAGTGCTTAGTTGCTTATTTCTTATGAATAACAAACAAGGAAAACCAAGAATAAGCAAAATAGTTGGTATCCACTTTCCTTTTGTGATGCCACTCCCTCCAAACAAACTTATTCACTTGTTGCTTATTTTTAGGAAATAAGCAAATAAACAACCGAGCCAAACTGGCCCTGAGATATTGACCTCACCAACACATGCACTCATAAGTTGGATAGTGTTAGCCATTGAAGAGTCTCATTTCATAGACGTTTTTTTCTTTATTTCGGAATCGACGTCATCCCTCTGCCCTGCCATTAATTTTGGTCATGGGAAAAGCCACCATATTAGTTATTATTCTGTTCTCCATAAAATCCCAACAAGTATACAAGCCTTATAAAGCCAAACATTTAAGCTCCATGAAACTCCAAAGGAAGGCACTTCCTGAGACATAAAATACAGATTAGTGATTTATCGAGGACAAGGAACATACATCACATGCATAGCTTTTTATTTTTATTTTCACATCACCACCCATAGTCCAAAGGTTTTTGCTTCCAAGAGCTCTGTTCTTCTCCAGTGACCTTCACAACCTATTCATCAACCAGATCCAATGTTTTTTTTTGTTCATCTCCTCCGAGCACATGGACTTCCTTCCATCTGACCTGGCATGGACTTAATTCATAGTTTGTTTGAAGAAAGATGACAGGATGGATACGAAACATGCAAGTGGGTTGGATAAGAGCTCTTTATGTAGGTTGTTAAGCCCCTTTTGGTAACTAGCATGGTTTCCCATGCAACTTAAAGGGTCAGAAGAGTGTTCTCCTCCCTCTCAGTTTTGCTATCAAATTTATGAAGTATGAAATATACGTGTAAAAAATTAATTTGATGTTTCATCTGTTGCCCAGGCTCCAAAAAGAGGAGGCCAAGATTGCTGCATGGGAGAACTTGCAAAAGGCAAAAGCTGAGGCAGCAATCCGGAAACTCGAGGTTAATTTATGCTCAAATCATACTGTATTAAGATGTCCCTTACAAATCCATGTTTCCTGGAGTAAGATTTCCTCAATTTGAAGGATTTTTTTACTTTTAATAATTTCCTATGTTCTGCAAGTTAGTCCTGTTTAGGCAATAGCATGAAAGCGTAACGTATTGTTTTGAGGGTGACAACACTTGGAGGTAGTATCATAGGAGACTGTGGCCTTTACTAACAGCAATTTATGTTCAGATGCGATTGGAAAAAAAGAAATCTGCCTCTACGGATAAGATCTTGAAGAAGCTGAGGAAGTCTCAGATAAAAGCCCAAGAGATGAGAGGATCCATGTCGGACAGAGATGTCCATCCGGAGCCCAATAGTACACATGAAGCTTCGTTCATCCGTAAGCTTGTCAAAGGTTGTTTGCTGAGGGGTTGTTATATGTTTCAATCCTAATTTATTCATGTTCTCCAGATTTATCCTTCAGACAAGGTAGTTTTTAATTTTGTGGTAGTACTTAATTTCTGTCTGCTTGATGTTTTGGTTTCTTTTACTCTTATTGATCTAAGTAGCAGAAAGATTCATTGGTCCTTAACTATTTGGATTGATTACAATGCAGACTAGTAACTATTCTTGCATGATACATGACAGCAATGTTATTAAGCAATAACTGGTTTAAATAAGGTGTTATCTACCTGTGCAAGGACATCAGTAGTTGTACTAGGAAATCTTTCTATGAACTGACGATCATGTGACTTTTTTTTTACAAATGTGCATCTAATTGTATGGTAAGTCGTTTGAACAGATTGTTTTGGTTGCAAAATGTAAATTTGTTTGTTGTCCTAAAAGTGAGCTATTCTGGTGCACTTTGTATATTTGTCGACTACAATAATTTTCATTGATTTTCTTCTGTGTGACAGGATCAAGTAGGAGTGGGGGTTGCGACATTTACCAATGTCTCTTCTCCTATCGTTTAAGAGGTCAAATGGGTAGATGATCCCACTTGCGCATTTTTGGGGCATAGAAGGCTTGGTTCTTATGTTTGCTGGAGACATGGCGCAATTTTGAGATGCAGTGTGAACTTAAAGCTTAGCTGGAATTTCACACCCTATTTCTGTGGAGGTTAGAATAACCCCCACCCCCAAGATGAAAGGAAAAACATTTGAAAACTAGAAGTTAGTAAGAACTGTGTGTGTGTGTAGATTCTCGTCTAGATTGTAGATTTGGGGCATATGAAGTGTTTTGAGTACCGAGTAATGTAGTGTATATTATGCGATCAATATTAAATTATGCAATCAATATTAAATTGGATGTGTTTATAACCTGATCATTTGTGCCTTGATAAAATTTCCAGTATCAGCAGTTTTGATGAATCCTATCATGGGTGAACATGATTCTTGCGTGAACTGGGTTCTAGTACACAAACTTCTTACCATAGACCAATAATTACTTCCGCAATTATACAATATGAAAATTTGGGGTGTTATTACTATATTTTCAAAATGGTTGGCAATAAGTAGCTGAATAGAACACGTTGAAAATGAGTTACCAAATAGTTGAATCCTAAAGTTTGAAATTGAGTTACCAAATAGTTGAATTACTATCTGAATAATGATTTACCAAATAGTTGAATCCTAAAGTTTGAAATTGAGTTACCAAATGGTTGAATTACTATCTGAATAGAATACGTTGAAAATGAGTTACCAAATAGGTGAATTATAGGCTGTCTGAATAGAATACGTTGAAAATGAGTTACAAAATGGTTGAATTATATGTTGATTTTCCTATCTGAATAGAATACGTTGAATATGAGTTACAAATGATTGTTTCGGGTTTTTGAAAGAGTTGGTGATAACTGATAAGTAGCTGAAATGGTTGGTGATAAATAGTTGAATTATAGGTTGTTTTTCCTATCTCATTCCGCCTGCCAGCACAAGCGTTACAAGATTGTTTTGCTGGAATATATAGAGAAGAAAACTCCTTCACTGGTTTTTCAAAACTTGAACTTCAAAGTGTATTTGAAGTAAATTCTATCAAAACATTGAACACGGTCTTGTTTTGTACGTATCGTTGATCCTTTTTTTTAACGGTACTAGTACTATGTTCATCGGATTGAGATATCATGAGCTACATGTAAGAGCAAATCCAATGTAGGGTTGTGTACCAGTTCTATAGCTATAATAGAACCACAATTTGCAACTGAATGCTCCAATGCACAGCTATAATCGGACGGAAAATGCATTAGTTGTATAGTTGGTTCCAAATATAGAACCAAGAGGGGATCTTCATAGAAAGTAATCAGAATGGATTCTTTTGTTGGCGGCAATTCTATCATGGCGGATGAAAGCTCGGCCATTGGTAGAACCAACATACCCCCGTTGTTGGTTATGACGCCTTTGCATTTTTTGGTAGTGCCTCGCCATTGTCATCTGCGCCATTGCAATTTCATCTCATCGGACGAAGATCCGTCAAAATCTCCCTGCAGTACCCTTTTGGTTAAGTTGCTCATGATATTAGTTTGGAAAGGAAAATATAGATGGTAGATGAGAATGGTGTGGTGACTGAATGAGCTTGCAATATGTGTATTTATACAGAAAAACAAGGAATGGGGGTTTAGATAGCTAGATGAGAAAAGTAGTTGAAATTTTAGGTAGAACGGGGTTTGAGAAAGGTAGATGAAAAAAATATCTGAAAAAGTTAGGTAGAATGGGGGGTCGAGAAAGGTAGGTGGCAAAATTAGCTGAAAAATTATGTAGAACGGGGGGTTCAAAACGGCAGATGGAAAAATATCTAAAAAATTAGGTAGAACGGGGGGTTGAGAATGGTGGATGGAAAAAATATCCAAAAAATTAGGTATAACGGGTGGTTGAAAAAGTAGTTGGGTTAAAAAATTAGATCAAAATGGGGATTGAAAATAACGTAAATAGTTGAATTGGGGTTGAAAAAGTAGTGAAAAGTGAGGTGCTGAGTAAGTTAGTTAAATTTGGATTGTTTAGTTCTAAAATAAAACCAATTACTGGAGGCTGGGTTATATATTTTGACCTAAAATCACTTTTTGGTGCCAAAATATGACAATGGCTATAACCATTTTCCATTTTACATTGGATTTGCTCCAAGGATTCTTTCTGGTGCTAATATGTAGAGATTCATCTCTCTATATTTGGAAGAAGCCTAAAAAAAAAAAAAACCCAAGATGGAATATCTATTTAAGAGATCCTATGAATGGATGGGTTTGGAACTCCTTCATCACGCGAAAGCAGAATTCTCACTGGTACAGCAAACCTATCAAAGTGGAGAAAGGGTCTCACATGATACAAGTATTATTTGGTGTTATGAGTCATTTCATAGGCCTTGTGAGTTTATCATCAAAAGTAAAAAAAAAATGTCAATCGGACATTTGTATCATGACCACATCATATTTGGCACAGAAGAACAGGAGAATAAAATTCTGAAGGATTCAACCAAGTTTTTATCGAGGTGAGATCGAACCAATTTTTTAATTGAACACAAAAAAAGCATCTAGACCTACAAAATAAACGGCTTGAATGGTTAGTGACGGATTCTATTTTATACTATCATTTGAAGAATCACATGAAGGTTTAACACATGAGAGAATCTTTGATTCAATTTTTTTCTTCTTTTAATTATGACTAGTTTTAGTTCTCGTGCTTTGCACGAAAACGCGTGCTCATTGTTAACTTTATTCTTAAACATGAAGAACCAGGTCCGTCTAATATCTACAAGCCGACTTCGGAGGTACAGTAATTGGGAGTAGAGAGGAGCAAAAGTTCACTTAAACGCACTCTTACATCGTAGAGTTCAACGGTCCACACACCTTTATTTACGTACTGTGGCACTGTCCATATTTTTAAATAAAATTCTCTTATAGGCATTATTTCCTTTCCTTCCTAACCTCTTTAGAAGCCCTATTTTTTTTTTCTCTGACATTTGAGACTCTCGAATATCTAGGTTGATGTGTGTGATTATTACAAAGCTCACATGTCAACCTTTTATACGTCTTCCTTTCATTACCATTGGCTCAAATCAAACTCAACATTAAGCGGCAACGAACTTACTTCCATACATAACTAACAAACATTAGAGTAACAAATAAATTAGATTAAAAGGATTGAAATGTTTCCAATAGCATCAATGCAATAGTAATTTTTGAAACGATTGATGTAACGAGACGATCTTCCACTGCATATGTCTTCAAGAATTTATCGAGTTATCCTACAACAACAAAAATAAAATTAGATTAAAAATGAAATTTAGATATTCCTGCCATCTCTCCTCTCCCTCCTCTCTCTCCCTCTCTCTATATTTATATCTCCTTGCAATATGCCCCATCCCAATTCTACTCCTCTCTCTCTTCTGGTGGAAGCAAAATGGTATAAAACTTTTTGGACTTGGGCACCAAGGAAATCCAAAACATGGAGCAAATTAAGGAACCAACTTTTGACTTTTGAGGCAAAAAAAGAGTCATGCTTGTACTTGAGTAGTAATTGAATGGAGATTGTGAATTACCTAAACTAACCCCAAGAGTGCAAGGCTACCCAACAAAAGGAGAGGTCTTTTGGTCCAAAATAGCAAAAATTGTGGCAAGCCACATTGGTTCTTTTATGTAAAGGTCTTTGATAGGTATAGGTGTGTGTTGAAAATTATAGAACTACCCCATAACCTCTATGGAAATTCATAACTATCCTAAAGTGGCGATGAAATTACAAAAGTACCCTAAGTGGCAAGCGACCACATCTCTCTCCCTTTATATACAAGTGTGGTGAAATGGTTCTCGACACGACAAGACAGTGGTTAGTATAACGATGTCGATTCTTCAGTGGTGATTAAAAATTTGCAAGTCGGAAGAATTACACTGAAAAGTCAGCGGATGCCATGTTCAAACTCACCGGTGTTTGATGACGGAAGGCAACATATTACGGTAGAAATATCCATTTCTTAACGTAGTCATTTATCCAAAACTCTAGATCGGGGTGGCGCACTCCATGGTGTAGTGCCATTACATCCGGTCTTTCATTTCGACAATGTACGACTCGGATTTAATTCAAACAATAAACGGTCGGACGGAATTCATTAGTTAGATTAAATTCGAGCCGTTCATTGTCAAAATGAACGATCGGATCAGTGGCGGAGCCAGGAATCGAAGTCGGCCGGATTATGAAAAAATTCTTCATACGATGATTTTTTCAAGATTAAATCCAGTCACTTGAGTTTTAATGAGATGATTTTGATAAATTAAAAAAATTAATCACGAGTATTTTTGTTATCATATCACTCGACGAACACAATATCATTATTGCATGGTATCATTCACCATAACTTAGTGTTCTTGAAATAAAAATTGTTCTTACTTTTTTATTATTTTTGGAATTGTATAATTTTTTTTTTATGAATATCTACAAAAAAAAATGTAAAATATACTCCAAAATAAGAAATCGGGAGGGGCCGGGTGGCCCCGGCCCCAATGTAACTCCGCCTCTGGATCGGATGATGCATTATACGGTGTGGTGCGTTTTGCGCATTGCACCGTCCCTCAACCCGGTTAGTGTTGGCAATGAGATGGGTCAGAGTAAAATTTATAGACCTCCCTCCCCTTATTAGGATGGAATCGGAGAGGGAACAATCAGAGAGTTGGCGGAGTCAAAGAATAATAGAGTCTTCATTCACCGTTATTATTTAGTATTTTGCTGTAATTATATTTAGACTAATAAAATTTAATAGATATATAAAACAGGAGTACACAATTGTTAACTATAGTAATCGGTACGAGTTTGAATAAAACAGAGCGAGGAAAGCAAATACCATCCCGCACCATTTTGCTACGGGATCATGAAATACTAGCTCGGATCGGAGAAAATTTTGGGTGCTTGTAGGGTATATACACGTGGTGCCCCGCACCACATCCGAGCCGTCCATTCACGTTTCGGACGGCTCAGATCTGCGGTGGCATTTTTGTAAATTTTGAGACCAACTTTATACCCTATAGATCTGAGCCGTCCGAAACGTGAATGGACGGCTCGGATGTGGTGCGGGGCACCACGTGTATATACCCTACAAGCACCCAAAATTTTCTCCTCGGATCGGATCAAGGTGGAAACAGAGGAAATTGTATCCCTCGAGGTATTCTCTCTTTTTTTTTCTTTCTAGTAAGAGTGTCCCACTACTTTGCCGTGACTTAGTAGGAACATGACAATGCCCAGAGCTCAGCTGCTAGTGCATTGACTGTCCCAATGTGGCAGTTGAATCCCATGATCCATTGTCCCTATGCTGTTCGCACCCACCGAGCCATCTGTGTTAAAGCTTGAACCGCCCATGGGTTGGTTTGGACAGGGGGCGGAGCTTGAAGAGTGACGCGAGCCGCGCTAGACTATGTTTTTCAGCAGCAAGCTACGGTCTAATTAACCCCTAACCTAGGTTGGACGAAAACTAGTAAAGGACGCAGTGAACTGTAATTGTGAAAAGGACGCAGTGAACTGTAATTATCTAATAATAATGTAAGCTTTCAAGCCCCTTTACTTTCTTTAGTAATAATGTAAGCTTTCAAGCCCCTTTACTTTCTTTAGTAAAGGACGCAGTGAACTGTAATTGTGAAAAGGTTGGAAGACCTAGCCAAAGAAGGTGATAGCCTCGTAGATTCATTCCCATGGTTTGATCTTTCCCAGTAAAACGTGGCGTGTTCGAATTCTGATTGCTTTTACGCAAGACAGGGGGACCACCCTCTAAGCCTAAGTATTCCTCAATGACCGATAGCGTACAAGTACCGCGAGGGAAAGGTGGAAATTAAGAACCCTATTTAGGGAGTGCAATAGAGAACCTGAGACCCGCTGCTATTGGTGTCTTGGACTTGAGAGTGCCAGAACTGTGGGCTAGAAAGAACCACTCTCCAGCTCTAGTGTGGGGGTCTCTTCGCCGGAGTTAACTCTTTGAACCTCTTGGAGTGGGACGGGCAATGATGGAGAGGGCAATGCACGCCTGAGCCGCTGCCGCTCGCCGGGGATGGTAACCTGCACACGTAGATAACCACGTCAGTGCCTAGCCCGGACGGTGGTGGTCTGGGAAGGCACTCCGATGATTAAGTCAGTCACCGGAGGGAAGAAATGCACCAGAGATCTTAGAGAGAGAAGTGGAGTTATGGGGGTAGTAAATGAGGAGAGAGGAATACCCATTGTGGTAACTGTGGCTGGGTATTTATAGGCTGAGGGGCGTGCGTCCCACGCGCTCGGCGCCCCTCACGCGCCTGTCATTCACGCTCGGAATGACAGGTGATATGACCTTCACCCCAGCCCCAGACGCCATGTCTGGGCTGACGTCACGGCACGTGGGTTCGAGTAGTCAAATCAGCTCGAGACATTCCCCATCACCCACGCGCTTCTGCAGGCGGCGGTGGCAGAGTAGGTGACTGCCGCATTTAATGCCTCATCATGGACTGTGTGGCGTGCCTGACACACTTCCACCAAACCGGATATATCCGAGCCCCACGTTACCGAGGTCAACCGACTCGGCAAGCGTGCGGTCCAGCCCCTCGGGCGCTCGGCGGAGCTCCCGAGGGTTGTCTGGGAACCAAGCTGTGAGTACCATGTCCTTGGCACCAAGACGTTCGGCAGACATCGTTCAAACCTATATTCGTCCAGGACCATGTATTCGCACCGTCCGCCGAGGGCACCGTTCGTTCGGCACCATTGAGGCGGATCGATCTGCATTCGGTTTTGCAGATTCTGAGATAGTGACCTTTTTAGCTCTTCGTGATGTGGAGGGGGGCCCTTGCTGACCCCAATGAACCCGGCCGCTACAATAGCCCCATCAACTTCCCATGACGAGGGACGACGAATGTGGGAGTTGATTCGATCGGATTATGCGGTCGGCAAAACGGTGGTCGGGGAACCATGCTCGGAGGGTCGCTCCTGCGGTCGGGGCCCTGACGATCCGAGTCCCTTTATATTAAGCGCTCGGGATGGATAGAGCTCGAAACGTCGCATCGATGAGTGACGTGAAAGGACGTCTGACATGCCGTGTCAGGAATCTATGACGCGTGGTGACGTTGCTGCCACGCGTCGTTGTACGGTTGGTCCGAGCGCCGCTACATGGATTCGCGCCCAAACGGTTTAAACGTAGTGGACAGGTGTCACGCTGCGATTGGGTGCCGCTTCGCCTCCCGAGCCGGCGCCTTAATGGCTCTTCACCCTTCCCCCTATAAATACAAGGGAAGGAGGGGAGAGAGAGCACCGTTACACTCTCTCTCTAGCATCAAAACTCAGCGCCACCGCCGTCCGCCGTGCTCAATTGCTTTCTTCGTGGAGATCTCGTTTTCAGGCCAAGATTCTTCCACCAAATCCGAGGTATTGTGTCCTTCCCCTGTTTCTCTGCGTTTTGTGAAGTTTTTCATGCATTTTCGTTGCATTTTGGGTGGGTTTTTGAGTGTTTCCCTTTCTCGCTTTCTCTGCCTCTGTTTTGTTTGAGTTTTCCGGCGGACCACGGCCGCCGGATTCTGGGCTTGAAGAACACTCATCGTGTTCTTCCGAGCTCCCCATCATCGTACGCACCATCTTCTGCCGAGAGCTGTTTGAGTGATCCGAGGGTCTTTCTCCTTAGGTTTAGCCGAGAGCCCTCTAACCTGTTGGGCTCTCGGGATAACTGACGCCCTGTGGGGAGCTCGGCTGGGGCCGAAGCTCAACCCTTCATATTTTCTTGAACTCAAACCTGTGCATATCGCTGATGGTTGTTTCACCCGTGCACTGTAGGTTCTTGCTTGGATGAGCTCAACCTCCTCCGACTCATCCCAAGACGACGTTCTCGCCGATTACAGGTTCGGCAATTTCGTCCAAGACCTCCTCCTCCGCGAACAACTAAGGACTCTCGGGAGGGATTATAGAAGCCGAGTGCATTCCGTCCCTCCACAAGCAGGAGTACCACCACTGAACATAGCCCCCCTTCAAGCCATAACCCCCAAACGTTGGATGGAAATCGAGGCAGAAGCTAGGCGCGCCAAGAGCGGTTCTCAGGCCACTACGTCCGGTCAAAACATACCTCCGAATCCGGTCCCCGAGACGGTCGTGCCGACCGACGTCCCTTCATCTCCCACCATTGACCCTACCGAGCTCCCAGATCTCTCCGGAGACTGGGCTTCGGATCTCGAAGTGATTGAGATCGACAGGGAAACCGCGGAGTTCGACGAGCCCGAGCCTGTCGAGGTTCTCGAAGTGGACGAGTTCTCAGCCCGGTCTCCGCAAACCGAGGGGCACATTCCTCGCAACGAGGGTGAGGACGAAGGCTCCTCGCACCACGATGCCGAGAATGAAGAGCAGGAGCAAGCCCCCGAAGATGAAGATGAGGCCAATGTCGAGGGGGGCGTCGAGTATGGGCACGGCTGGGAATCGATCCCGCCGCCGAACCCAAAGCACGGGAAGTGCAAGTACGTCGACACGTATTTCGACGGTTTTGTGGACAAGCTCGCTGCGTTCCGAAGGGACTACAATATCCCTGCAGATGTGGAAATCACAAGGCCTACCGACAACAGAATCCACTATGTGCAGGGGCAGGTGACTGTGCCCTTGATGGCCATTACCGAGGGAGGCCTGACTTTCCCCATGCCCCGGCTCCTTCGGCAATTCATGGATGTGTACGAGCTCGCCCCCCACCAGCTGGTCACCAACGTGTACCGCATCATCTGCTCGGTGGTGAGGCTATCCGAGCGACACAACATTCCCTTCCGCCTGCCCGACCTCATGGCGGTCTACACCTGCGCGCGGAGTAAAAGCTACGGCCGTATTACTTCTCGAGGCGCCTCGAGTACCCCCACCTCATCGGTAAACTCTCGGACTCGGAGAGGCATGCCTGTGAGTTGGTCTTAGTCAAGGGGAACTACGAAAAAGCCTCGGGCGAGGAGTCCAGGTGGTCCGTACCCTGGCAACGAGGACGCCCTAGTAAGCCGAGAGCCCATTCTTGCATTTTCATCTTTTATTTCTGTCATTGAGTGAACTTTTCTAACCTGCATTTGTCTCCTCTTTTTTTTTTTTTTTTAGCGTGCAGGAAGGTGACAAAGAAGCTTGCCGAGGACGCGGACGACGACGTCATCGACCAGATCTTCGCCATCCCAAACCGTACTGCCCCCGAAGTCCTTGGCTACGTGCCATCATACAAGGGCTTCCTGAAGAGAGGAAAGAGTCCCGTGAAGAGGACAGGTGAGCGCTGAAGACGCCTCTTCGACACTGATATCGAGCGCTCCGACCTCTTCGGCCGGGAACGCTTGCCGAGGAGCACTCACCACCCACCCCAGGCTGTCGTTGCAGGCAGCGGCACAGAGGCTGATATGGCTGGATCTTCTGCTCTGAGGGAGGCCCAAAGGAAGGAGAGGGTCGAGAGAAAGAGGAAGTTGGAGGCTGAGAAGGCGGCGGGCAAGCAACCCGGCCACGTCGCTGAGGGGGAGGGTCCGCCGAAGAAGGCTGGGGTGAATGAGGCTCCGGAGGGGTCCAAGGCACCTTTGCCAACACCACCTCCTCCCCAGACCACCCCGACCGAGATGCAGCCGAGAAGAACAACCTCCAAGGATAAACAGGTGGTCTCCCCGCCACTCGGGGATACGCCCTCCCCGGTCGACGACGATGAGCCGTGGGTCCCGGTCATCCGGACCTCTCACGGGAGAGCCGAAAGACGGCGATGACCCTGCTGAAGGCCCTCACCCTGCCGAGGGACATGAAGGCGGAGCAGAAGAAAACGACGGATAATTACGCCGAGCTCTGCACCCATATTGTGCGGGTAAAACTCTAACTTCACACTTCGCATTTTTCCTAAGTCTTTTCCTTCGGTCTATTACTCAATTAGTTCAATTTCTTGCAGGCTGGCCAGTCGGCTTTGGCTCTCGGCGACAAGGTGTACAAACTTGGCGTCGAGAAGACCGAGGTCGAGAAGAAGCTGGAGGCGGAGCAGAAGGCTCGGGCTGATTTGAAGAAGACCGCCGAGGCCCTTGCTGCCGACGGCCAAGAGCTCGAGAGGCAGCTGGCGGAGGCTCGCCATCTTCAGAAGGAAGCCGAAGAGAGGGCTATGACGGCCGAAAGCAAAGTCACGGCCGCCGAGGAGAGGGCTGTTAATGCTGAGAAGGAGCTGCAGCATGCCAAGACTGATCACGATGAGATGATGGCCGCTGCTGATTCCAACGGCTACCAAAGGGGGTCGCGGGATACGCTGCAGAAGTTCGCCAAGGAGGCCAACGAGAACGAAGAGAAGGCCTTCGGAAAAGGTTACCTCCTCGGTCGTGCTAACTGCTGGTCCCAAGCCTTTGCTCAAGCCTATGACATCATCTCCGTGCCGGCGGATTCCGCCCTTCGGTCCTCCATCCCTTCTGTGCCCGAGACCAAGGTCCCGGAGATGCCCTTCGATGATGATGAGGAGGACACTCCCGAGGGCGGAGATGTCACCAACACGGAGGCTCCCGAAGGGAATGGTGCCGATGCCACTGCCAACAATCAGGACCAGATCCCCGATGCCACCAACACGGAGGCTCCCGATACGGGGGCCTAACCAGCTTGTTGTTTTCCTTCTTTTTTTTCTTTTATGTTTGAAGTCTATGTATTCGGGGCCGAGCCCCCTCATTTTTTGTAATGAATGAGAAAATGTCTTTCTTTCCTTCTTCTTCTTCTATGTTTGCATCTGAATGTATGAATATTTATGTCTGAACTTCTTTCAAGTTATGGTTCTCGTTCATAACGAATCGTAATCACCGAAACTGGTAATAAATGATAGCCCCTGCTTCGGCGGGGAGCCAATGCAACAACGGCGCCCTGCCGAAGCAAGAGAGTTCATAACTTTCCCCAAATGTTTGTATAAGAACGCCCCGAGCGAGTAACCGAAACAATAGCCCCCGGCTAGTTCGACAGGTAGGTCCCGAGACCAGGGGCATCTCCCCGAACGTTGGTACGTATTAGCGCCCGCTCTATCAGACACGATTGTGTGTTCAACCGAACGCTAACAAATCGTTTTGGCCGAGTAGAGACTTTTGTTCAACCGAACATAAACGACCGTTCAACCGAACAGGGTCGGGTCGTTCCACCGAACGGCAGTGATCTTATCAACCGAACAGGGTCGGGTCTTTCGTGCCGAGGGTAGTTACTTGTAGGAAAGTGAAAATCAAGATATGACAGTAACTATAAAGAAAGGATCTTATCATTAACATCTCGATCCCCAGGCATTACAAAAAGCTACCGAGGGCACGACAATCGTAAAAATGATAAACATAAGATCCTAACCATAAAATTTCCTTAACTTTGAGGCGTTCCATGGGTTGCTGACTGCTGTGCCGTCCATCTTGGCAAGCTTGTAGGCCCCATAACCAGCTTTGGCTAGGATACGGTAGGGACCCTCCCAGTTGGGCATGAACTTCTTTTTGTTTTTCTTTTGCACGACCACTCGGAGGACGAGATCATCAACATTAAAGGGGCGGATGCGAACGTGCTTGTTATACCCCCGAGCCACCTCCTGCTGGTAGGCCGCGTAGTTGATGTGAGCTTCATCACGGAGATCCTCAATCTGATCAAGCTCGGAGGCCAGGTGCTCATCGTTCGTGGCTGGATGGAACACTTCGGTTCGGGCGGAGGGAGCAACAGCTGCAAGTGGAAGGACGACCTCCATCCCGTAAGCCATCGAGAACGGCGTTCGGCCAGTTCCTCGCCGGGGGGTCGTTCGGTAGCCCCAGAGGACCTTGGGGAGTTCCTCCACCCACTTCCCGCGCTTGTTGGTCAGCCGACGCTTGAGGCCGGCCGAGATCGACTTGTTCGATGCCTCGGCTTGGCCATTTCCTTGAGGGTAAGCCACGGTTGAATTATAAACTCGGATGTTCTTTTTCTTGCATAGCGTTTTAACGGCCTCGGTGACGAATTGAGTGTCGTTGTCGGAGATGATAGCATAGGGTACGCCGAACCGAGATATGACGTTCTTCCAGATGAACTGCTCGACCTCGGAGGCCGTGATGTGGATCAGCGGTTCGGCCTCCACTCACTTGGTAAAGTAGTCCATGGCCGTGATTAGGTGCCGAAACCCGCCGGGGGCCGTAGGAAGAACTCCGACAATATCAAGCCCCCACTGGGCGAACGGCCATGGGCTTGTGACGGGCTGTAGGGACATGGTGGGTTGGTGAAGGATGGGGGAGTGTCTCTGGCACGCCTCACACTTTTTGACGTAATCCTCAGCGCTCCTCTTCATTTTCGACCACCAGTAGCCCTGGGTAACAGCCCGCTCGGAGAGAGAGCGACTTCCCGAGTGGCTGCCGCAGCTTCCCTCATGGAGCTCATGCAGGACGTGAGGTACCTCGGTGCTGTGCAGCACGCGGAGGTCCGGACCGACGTAGGTGCGGCGGTATAGCTGTCCAGTCGGGGAGAGGAAGTAGGACGCGGACTGGCAGCGGATTCGGTACTCTTCCTTCTTGTCTGAAGGGAGGGTCTGGTCTCGGAGGTAGGAGATCAGGGGATCCATCCAGCTCGGGCCAGAAGCAGCGATTGTCATAACGTCTTTGGCGCCCGGCTCGAAGCTTGGGAACGCGATCTCCCCGAGCGTGATCGTCCGCGTGCCTCCGAGCTCGTTGCATGCTGATCCGAGAGCAGCAAGGGCGTCGACATGAGCGTTCTTGGCTCGGCCGATATGGGAGAAGTGGACTGCCTTGAAGCTATTTTGCAGTTCCAGGACATGGCTGAGGTATTTCAACATCCGAGCATCTCCAGAGCTATAATCGCTATTCAGCTGGTTCACCACCAGCATGGAATCACTATAAACCTGCAGTTCATCCACCCCGAGAGCGAGAGCAAGGCGGACTCCAGCAATTAAGGCCTTGTACTCGGCCTCGTTGTTTGTGGCTGGGAAACCGATGCTCATAGCACATTCGTGGATGGTCCCTTCAGAAGAAATGAGCACAATACCAGCCCCTGCCCCTCGGCTGTTTGATGCACCGTCTACATGCATCCGCCAGGACTCGCCCGTATAAATTGTAGCCGTGCGGGGAGGGGAGCGCTTGAGAACGAACCTAGACTGTTCGGGGGCGGTGGTGCTTTGGGCCGCCTCGGCACCAGCGTCTTCGGCTGTCATTTTCTTCTGGAGATCAGTTTCCAGCTTCGGTGTGAGCTTGGCGACGAAGTCAGCCAACGCCTGACCCTTAATCGCCGTCCGGGGCTCGTACCGGATGTTGAAGTTGGCCAATTCCAAGGACCACTTGCAGATCCAATCCGAGAGATCTGCCTTGCGCATGACGGTTTTCAGGGGATACGCTGTGATTACCACGACCGTGTGGCTCTGGAAATAGGGTAGGAGTTTCCTCTTCGCCGTGACCAGCGAAAGTGCCAACTTCTCAATTGGCAAGTACCTGGTCTCGGCTGGGAGCATTGTTTTGCTCGAGTAATAGATCGGGAACTGCTCCAAACCCTCCCGCCGAACCAGTACCGAGCTCACAGCATGTTCGGACACCGCCAGGTAAAGGTAGAGATCTTCGTCCTCCCTCGGCATGACTAACAGGGGTGCTCGGGACATGTAGTTTTTAAGCTCGGCGAGTGCAGCATCGCACTCAGAATTCCAGACAAAGGCTCTCTTACTGGTCTTGATGGATTGGAAGAAGGGCCGGCAGACATCGGACGACTTGCTTATAAAGCGATTGAGGGCGGCAGCCATCCCCGTCAACCGTTGGACTTCCTTGATTGTCGACGGCGCTCGGAGCTCCTGGATAGCTTCCAGCTGATTGGGGTCGGCCTCGATCCCTCGGCGGGTGACGAGGTACCCCAAAATTTTCCCAGAACCGACCCCGAACGCACACTTTTCTGCGTTAAGCTTCAAATTGTGCCTTCTGAGGATGGAGAAGACCTTACCGAGGTGGGAGAGATGGTCTTCTGCGAATTTGATTTTGACCACCATATCATCGATGTAAGCTTCCATAATGTCGCCAAGCTCCTTAGCGAACATCCTGGAAACCATTCTTTGGTAGGTAGCCCCAACATTCTTCAGGCCGAACGGCATGACCCGATAACAATAGGTGCCCCTCGGCATGATGAATGCAGTCTTCTCAACGTCCATGTCGTTCATAGCAATCTGGTGGTACCCACGGTAGGCGTCCATAAAGCTGAGCCTAACGTGCCCGGCCGTAGCATCCACTAGCTGGTCTATCCGAGGGAGGGGAAAACAGTCTTTGGGGCAAGCATCGTTGAGGTTAGTGTAATCTACACATACCCTCCACTTCCCGTTCTTTATTTTTTTACCACCACGGTATTAGCCAGCCACGTGGGGTACATAACCTCTCGGATGGCCTCCGCCTCGATCAGGCGGTCAACCTCCTCCAAGACGGCCTCGGAGTGAATGGCCGAGGACCGCCTCGGCTTCTGCACCACTGGCCTCCTAGCCGGATCAACATTGAGGGCGTGCGTGATAAAGTCGGGGCTAATGCCCGGCATTTCATACGGAGTCCACGCGAAGACCCCAATGTTATCCTTGAGGAAAAAGACCAAGTCGTTCCGCTCGGGATTGGAGAGATCTGAACCGAGCATGAAGTACCGGGTGCCCTCCTCGTTGATGGGCACCTTGACTAATTCTTCGATCGACTTGTCCTCGGCACTTGAGCCAACGTCATCGAGGACTTGAGTGCACTCGGGCGCTTCGATCCAATGTACCTACTTAGGCGGCCTGCCCTCCTTCCGGTCCTTCTGTCGTACGGCGTTGACAAAGCACCGCTTCGAGGCCATCTGGTTGCCTCAGATGGTTTCTTGCTTTCCGGACGTGCCAATGAACCGGACGCACTGGTGGAGGGTCGAAGCAATCGCTCCCATCGCGTGGAGCCAACCTCGCCCCAGGATGGCGTTGTAAGGGCTCGGCGAATCCACCACGGTGAACTCTATTTCCAAACGCAGCGACCCCGCCCAAACGGGGAGGGTGATGCTGCCGAGCGGGTATACTGGGAACCCTGAGAATCCAACGAGGGGGGTGTTGGAGGGGGTAAGTTCATCACGTGTTTGCCCAATGGCCTTGTAGGCCGAGTAGTAAAGGACGTCGGCGGAGCTCCCCTGGTCCACCAAGATCCGCCTGACCTCCATGTGGTCAATACTTACCTCGATTACAAGGGCGTCATCATGTGGGAGTTGCAGCCCATCCAGATCCTGCTCGGAAAATGAGATAGTGTACGGGTCATTGGGCTCCTCATACTTCCGCTTCGGCGCTCTGCCGAGCGTCATCACTTGCATAGCGGCTTCCATCTTTTGCAGCTCTACATGCATTGCGTCGGCTCGGGCTTTCCCGACCGGGCCGTGGATCGTAATGACCACCCCCGGGCGCACTCTGTCTCCTTGCGCCTGCTGCCCAAGCGGCTGAGGTACGATAGCTTGCTAGTTCGGCTGGGGGGCAGCCCCTCTGAGCACGGTCGGCGTGCGGTTGTGGTCTATCCAATCCTCCATGCGTCCCTCGGCAACCAATCGCTCGAGGTGCGCTTTAAACGGCCGGCATCCCGTCATGTAGTGGCCTACCTCATTGTGGTATGTGCATTTTCCTTTTTGGGTGGGATCTGACCCCATTTTCTCCTCCGGCCAGTAGAACCAGCGCTTCCGGCCGATCTCTGCCAGCAGTTTGTATATTGGCATTGTGAAATACGTGATCTCGGCAACATAGTCGTTGTCGTTTCTGGGGGGCCTTTCCCAGCCGCCATTATTGTCTCTGCCGGTGTCTCGGGGACCCCTGTTCCCGAAACCTCCGCCTTGATCGTTTCTGCCCTTCTTCAGATTGTTCACTTGCTTTTTTGCTTCCTTTGGTGTGCCCTTACCAGTATCTCCCTTCGACGCTCGGTCGAGGAGATGCTCTTCGAGCTCTCGGAAACGGTTCATAGTCTCCATTAGTTCGACCATGTTCTTCGGTGGCCGGACCATGAGCTCTTTGAAGAGGTCGGAGTGACTGTCGAGTCCGTTCTTAAATGAGGTGGAGGCAATCTTCTGGTCACAGCCCTCCACGAGGCTGTACACCTCCCAGTAGCGGGCGATGTATTCCTTCAGGGTCTTGTTCAGGCCCCTCTTCATGTTGACAAGCGCGTCGAGCGTCTTCGGTTGTGTGTTGCTGGTCACAAACCGAGACGTGAACGCGCGCTCGAGCTCGTCGAAGTCGTTTATAGACCCCGGAGCGAGCTGGCTATACCATAGGAGGGCCGTGGTCCCCAAACTCATGGAGAACGTTCGGCACATGAGGGAATCGCTATGGCCGTACAGCTCGGAGACCAGGCGATATTGTTGGACGTGTGTAATCGCGTCCGTCGTGGGCTCATACTTATCAAATTTGGGAATTTTGAACCCGCGCGGTGGGGCTGCCTCGGTTATTGTTCGTGAGAAAGGTGATTGCTTTGCTTTTTCTAACCTGGAGTCGGCAGGGTAAGGGCGGTTGAGGTCGACCGCTCGGTATTCCCCATGAGCTCGTTTTGCTGATCCGGCGGCTCGGCGCTCCATATCGTGCGCGTCCGCGTGCACGTTGCTCCTCTCGGAGAACAGCCTCTTGTTGTGCCCGTCCCGGGCCCCAGCCGAATCTTCCCGACGCCGGCGGTCCCTGGTGTCGGGCTCGGCATGATAAACCTTAGTTTCGCCCGTCTGTGTGTTGACGAGTACGATGCTGCCACCGTCATTCCGCAGCGTGTATCTGTCTCCGGGCCTAAGACCGTTGTTTTCGTTATGGCAATGCCCTTCCGAGACCTCAACAGGGTTGGTGACCATGTTGCCACGCGAGCAATCACCCTGAACGTTGGGTACCCCGCTCCGGACGCCATGCCTATCCACCGATCGGCAATGGCGCCGGTCACCTCCCCGATCCCTCGATCGGTTATGGTTACGGTCATCCCCCTCGTTCTTCGTGCGCTCGGCCTTGACCGTTGTCATCTTTTGGGACGTCTGCCAGGCCCTTTCCTTTGTAATGTTGCTTTTCCGCCTCCCGGGCGTATTCCGCGTCCACTCGAGCATTTGGTGTCCGAGCGCTAGATGTCGTGGCGCTATCCTCGGTGTGGTCAGTCCGCCGAGACTGCCTGCCGCGTGTATGTTGCTGGGGCGAATGCGCCGTTTCCGATGGGACAACAAGTGCTCCGCCTCGGTGGTCCACCTCCACGACCTGCCCGAGACGGGAAAAGACTGGAGCCCGTCCCTCGTTGTCAATCCTCGCGCTCGGCGGCGGCCTCCGAGTCCTCGTCCGTCCACCGGTCCTTGATGTTGTAGGTTGGTTTCTGGCCTGCTTTATGGCTAGTACTTCCTTTCTTAGCAGCGCCAGCTCAGCCTCTATAGTGAGAGGAGGAGGTGGGGGAAGAACTTCTGTGAGCGCTGGAGTTGTGAGGTTGTCAAGAGAGAGAATGTTTCCATCCATGCTAAAGAGGATGTTGCTGGGGCTGGCGTTGCTGGGGCCGGCTCCGTTGGTGGCTGTTCCATCCCTGTTGACAGTTGGGGGAGGAGTGAGCCCCAAGTCACTCCTGACCTGGTGGTACCGGTACCGGTCGGCGGTGTTGCGGTACCCGTCGGCGGGACCAAATGCGTCAAGTCCCAGTGTGAGGTTGGCCATTTTGAGCAATATTTGAAGAGGTTTTTAGGAGGAGTTTTCTGGAGAAAGGGAAGATACACCACCAATGTGTTCAGAGAGGCTGGGAGGAGTGGCTTTTCTTGTCCCCAGCGGAGTCGCCAATTGTGGGGGTCTCTTCGCCGGAGTTAACTCTTTGAACCTCTTGGAGTGGGACGGGCAATGATGGAGAGGGCAATGCACGCCTGAGCCGCTGCCGCTCACCGGGGATGGTAACCTGCACACGTAGATAACCACGTCAGTGCCTAGCCCGGACGGTGGTGGTCCGGGAAGGCACTCCGATGATTAAGTCAGTCACCGGAGGGAAGAAATGCACCAGAGATCTTAGAGAGAGAAGTGGAGTTATGGGGGTAGTAAATGAGGAGAGAGGAATACCCATTGTGGTAGCTGTGGCTGGGTATTTATAGGCTGAGGGGCGTGCGTCCCACGCGCTCGGCGCCCCTCACGCGCCTGTCATTCACGCTCGGAATGACAGGTGATATGACCTTCACCCCAGCCCCAGACGCCATGTCTGGGCTGACGTCACGGCACGTGGGTTCGAGTAGTCAAATCAGCTCGAGACATTCCCCATCACCCACGCGCTTCTGCAGGCGGCGGTGGCAGAGTAGGTGACTGCCGCATTTAATGCCTCATCATGGACTGTGTGGCGTTCCTGACACACTTCCACCAAACCGGATATATCCGAGCCCCACGTTACCGAGGTCAACCGACTCGGCAAGCGTGCGGCCCAGCCCCTCGGGCGCTCGGCAGAGCTCCCGAGGGTTGTCTGGGAACCAAGCTGTGAGTACCATGTCCTTGGCACCAAGACGTTCGGCAGACATCGTTCAAACCTATATTCGTCCAGGACCATGTATCTGCACCGTCCGCCGAGGGCACCGTTCGTTCGGCACCATTGAGGCGGATCGATCTGCATTTGGTTTTGCAGATTCTAAGATAGTGACCTTTTTAACTCTTCGTGATGTGGAGGGGGGCCCTTGCTGACCCCTATGAACCCGGCCGCTACATCTAGCTTACATAGCATCAACGGTAAATAATTTGGACAGTTGGGTGTTACAGGAGGATGGTAGGGAATGCAGGAAATGGTGACGGTTCATGTTATTCCATATGCTCCAGCAGGCTATGGGGAAAATAATTACCCACGGAACTCCAGAGGATTGAGAGAAGGCTGACGAGCAAGTGATCTTAAAAGCCAAGAGGGAAGCAAGGAGTCGCTAAAAAGGGGGACCCAATGAATTCCAAATGTTCAAGGCAACAGAACAATCACGGAGGCTATGAAGACCATTTTCAGTCGCAATGGGACAATTAGGACAGCATTCGGATGTGGTTATATTACGGACAAATAGGGGTGTAAATGAGCCTCAAGCTCGGCTTGTTAAGTAACCAAGCCAAAAATTGAGCTCGAGTGAGCCAAAGTAATGCCTTCTTAAACGAGCCCTCGAACTCGAAATTGAGCTTGAGCTCGGCTCGATTGCTAAACTAGCCGAGTTGTGAGCTACTCGTTTACACCCCTACGCACAAACAGGTTACTCTTGCTGGCCAGCCTATCAAGTTCTGGTAAGCAAAGGAAGAAAGAAATCCTTGGGACTACAAGGAACTCTCCAAAGCCATTTCCAATCAGTGAAAGGATTGTTAATGATTATATAAGCCGACTTGCTAGGGAATTACCCATTATTAGAGTTCAAGATTTTTACATCGGAGTATCATGTAACACTGCACAGTTTGAACAAGCACGACGGCCTTAATGTCCTCTGGAAGTTCAATAGATATCGCATCTAAATTCCACTCCCTGTGTGTTTTTCTTATGTAAGAGCGACAACACAGTGTAATGGTACTGATGAAGCAATTTCTAGCACTCCTTGAGCGATGACCTGCAAAACAGACACAAACTTGGACACCGGGGTGGCATCGGCCAAATGGCCTCCGATGCCTAAGTCAGTAGATTGTTGATAGTAGATTTGGGTGTAAGTAATGAGTGAATTAGGTCACGTACCTTTCTCAGGCTTCATCAGTAGTTTTTATAGTCATTCGGAGTAGTAGAGTCCTGGTAGGACTTGGAGTCGTAACACCCCGTTGGATAGGGTTTATCCTATCGTGGCATAGAGTGCTAGGACTCTCATTCCAGATATGGATCAAACACCCACTTCCTTTGGATTCGGATAAGTCCCTGGAACCCCTTGGGGTTATCCATTCAGGTACAGGATCTTCCTAGATTAGGTTTGAGGAGACTCATTATTCTCCTTTGAACAACTCGGTTTCTTGGTGTCCGAGCTGTATTATGTCTCGAGCCAATCTCCCGGGCCGAGCTGTAGATGAGGTCAACTCGGACCCATCAGGTACTATCAATGAAGTTCTCTCTATTGACCAAAAAAAAAATTCCAACCTCCCCGTTAATCCAATAATCAAGCACATTACAGTTACTCTCACTGACACTAAAGAGGTCCATGAACACTGTTACGGATGGGCCCTAAACCTAACCAATCCTCATATCAAAAGTTGGTATTCCTGCCACTCCAAAAGTTGTTTTCTAGTAATTCATTTTACACGTAACAAATTTCGAAGTGCACCCTTATAAAAGTGGAGTGCAAAATTCATTCCCTTTAATCAATTCGACAAAAAATTTGGAGTAAATCAACATGGCTGCTGAACATTCCCCTTTCTGGATGACAATGATTATAACAAACCCGACCCTATCATAACATACTGAATTCAAAACCGGCCAAATGCTAGAATCTATCCCCAGCACAGCCTCACTCACCATGCAACTGTACGCAAGTTTTCAACCGAAGCTTTCTCACACTCGGCTTTCACTCCGTAGACAACTCACTGGGACAAATGCAATAAAGAGATGACCTAAAAAATTGCGATGCTGAATTAACAGTAAAAAGACTACCGCACCAAGGAAAACGTTGGCAACTGGAGACAACATTACCCTTCAAACCACCTATTTCATATAGTATAACAGAAAAACTGGAGACAACATTACCTGGAAACCACCTATTTCATCTAGTATAACACAGAAACAACTTGAGTGCCGAGAAATAAGTTGAATTAAACATGAAATCATCTCAAATGTCTACAATCAATCCTTTTTCCTGACGTAAGCAAACTATAGGTAAATCGCATTAAATTGTCAGTTGAATATCAAGGAAAAAGAAAAAGCAACGGAATTCTCAATTCTGATTCTTCTCAAGGACTGGACTTGCATCTCTAATATGGTCGATACCTCATATCTGCTCGTGAAGGTCTCCCTCCAAGCATGCCATATCCCCACTGCAAAAAAATAAAAATAATAAATAACAAATAATAATAAAAAGTTATACCTCTAAGATCAAAATATGAACCCGAGATACAAAATGTAATCACATTCAAATCATGTGAACTAGAAATCTGGCAATTTCACATGCAAGAATCATATGATGATGAATTCCAAGCATTTATCATATATAAGTTATCAACCATCACACTAATACTACTCCCTATACTTACATTATCGTACTCCAGGCTTCCATACATTCGCCCATAACTTCGCACAGGACCACCATAGCCACCGTATGGTTCAACATCCTCCCTCATGAAATTTCCACTGGGACCAGCATCATCAATAGGGGTAGCAGAATCAATAGCAACCTGCAAAGCAAAGGTATAAACGACAGTTCAGTATATTGCCACATAAATTGATAAATTCGATCCACATCTGCGGGAAATAGTAACAAGGAATCCAGGATGGCACCTCAGATTGATCAAGTAAAAGCATAAATAGTCCCAGTGTCGCATCATAAGCATTTCCAGAAAAGTAGCATGAAGTATAATGCCAATTGCCTGTGAATGTATATGTATCGTGATCTCGTCGTATCTTCTATTTTAGCATAGTATCGTTTTGTGATAATATCGTAATCATATCTCTTTGTCATTTTCTATTTAAGCATGGATTAGGCGTAGTCATATCTCCCTGTAATCTACTACTATAGGTTTAGATTTCTAGGTTCTCTCTATTTAAGCTTGAGTCTTGTAACCTTTCTTATTCATTCAAAATACATATCAGTTCTCTTTCCCATATGTTTTGTCACATCACATGGTATCAGAGCCATAAGATCTAGGTCTGTCGGATATCCGCTGAGGGCAGTCTAAGCCTCACTGCCATTCACCGGGCACTCATATGTAAAAGAGTATCTTCATCTCTTCTCTGAAACGTGTCATGGTATCATGCAACTTCTAGACCAAAACTAAAAAATATCCATGGTATTTCGGGCTCTGTTTCTTTGATTTCGCATCTCTGTAGTTCTCTCTCTCTCTAATTTCTGGCTCTGTTTTCTCTAGTTTTGCACCTGAAATCTGCATCAGAAATATCTACGAAACTCTCTCTTTCTTGTCAAACATCATCCGAATCTTAGATTAATCCCGGCAGAGATTTACCAGAAAGTCCAGTACGCTCCGGTAACCACCGGCATTTACACGGACGGAATTTGAGGGCTAGGATACCGGTTTTATATAAATCCGGTATGTACCAGCCAGTACGGAACGGGATTCACAACCTTGATATCTCCTTGTAATCTTCTATTATAGGTATAGGTTTCTAAGTTTTGTCTATTTAAGCTTGAGCAATGTAACCTTTCCTATTCATTCAGAAAACAGAAATACATATCAGTTCTCTCTCCCATATGATTTGTCACAGCACCTAGCTAGGTCTTAGAGTCGGCGAAAGCATGATTTTGCTCCATGATTATGGAACTGATACTTTTCTAGCACGAGCTGTAAGATAGAGTTAGGCAGACATCGAAATATACATCATAAATGACCAAACAAGGTTTGGTATAAAGGCAAATGATCGAGTCTCTTCTAAGCTTTAAGGTCTTAATACAAGCCTTCTTTATTGCTCTAATGTCACGGGGATTCCGAACTTACTAATACTGCTAGTCCACACCAACAATGATAACGTGTACCTAAGCTCCTCGTGCATGCAAGATTCCAGAAGCCAGTTGAAAACAATGTTCAAAAAACACGAATCACAAACAACCACAACTTCACCATTTCATACATATCAATGACCAAACATCCAAAGCTAGGAAACCATATCCTATGATTAGGATATTGATTGAAGGATTCAACTTTAGGGCTGCAAATGAACCGAGCCATTTGTGAACTATTCAAGGCTCGACTCAGTAAAAGCTCGTTCGAGTTTGGTTCAGGGACTAAACGAGCCGAACTTGAACTCAGTTTTACGCTCGATTATTAAATAAGCCGAACCTACCAGTATTTAGCTCGGTTAAGCTCGCGAACCCGGAGTATATGTATATATCTCATAAATTTTCACATATGAACTTCAATATGTATAATGTTTTCCATGTAAATAATGAAAATTTTATAACTTGTACGTGTATGAACCTTTAAAAGTACCATATACTTGCATTTTAATATGTTTTTATAATTTTGTATTGTGTGAACTTATTTATGTACAAAATGAAAATTTTCTTAATAGTTCTAGACCTTTATAAGAGCATAAACATCTAATATTTGACTTTTTAAGGCTCGTGACAAAGTTTGAGTTCAACTCAAACCTAGGAAAACTCGGCTCGAGCTCGGCTCATCAAATTTTTGTGGAGTTCGAGCTTGGCTCGAGTTTGCTTAAAAACTTGATGAACAAACTTGAACACTCTAAAGCTTGGCTCGATTCGGCTCGTTTGCAGCCCTAACTACGCAGTAGCATATGCCCTAACCTTCACAAAGGGACAGTAAAGAAGGGAAACCATTGGACTTAGCTCAGACTTCATGGCATATTTGCGAATTGCAGTATTTTGTGCTACTTCCAATAAAAATGCAAATAGTACTTTTGTTATCTAGTACATTTGAATCCTTGATGACCTGTAGTAGCTTTAATTCCACGGTGAAAAATGGAGGCAAAACAGCATACCATACCAAGTCTCAAGAACTTAAGAAGAAAACTTCCAAATGTGCATAACTTAGTGCAACTAATTCCTTTTTTTTTTCTCCAAAATTTTCCCTTTCCAAAAAAATGTGTGCAGAGGAAAGAAAATACTGCGATTCAGCACCAGTACAGTTCGGTATGGTCCACTCCGGCCCAGTTTTTGTGATTTTGCAAGCCATGTTAGGCCACTTCAATGATCCGAACTGTTCAAATTGTAGAGCCAATAATAATCTTGATCAAATTTGTATTGATAGCTGATCAGGAACACATTAACTTACAACAATTGGGTTCCTATCCAGTGTGCCTCACACCATTTTTGTAAAACAATATCTCAGTTTTTGAGATTTTGGGTTCCTATTGCATGGTTACTCATATGGCCGAGCTCTGCAATATGAACAGTTCAGATCATTTGGGCCCGACATCACCAGCAAAATCTCAAAAACTGGACAAAACTGGACCATACCAAACTGGACAGGAGCTGAATCCAAAATACTGTTACCCAATCCTTCCAAATGGGCTTTTAAGGTCCACAATATGCAAAGAATTGATACAAACCTGCTGTCCACAAATCTCATGAGACCTTCGAGATACACGATCTGCAACACCATCTTCTGCAAAAGTCACAAATCCAAAACCTCTGTGGCCGGTCCTCTTAGGATCCTATGTCACACAAACACCAATTTTACAACTTGTCAGCTACAAAACGCCACACATTCGTTGAACTATACAAGTACTCCTATTATACCTTTGGAATATAGACATCTAAAATTCGACCAAATCTACCAAAATACTGGCGAAGATCATCAGTTGTGGCCTCCTGAGGAAGTCTGCCAACAAAAACCTTTTTGCCCATTCCTCGGGTGAAATCTTCCCCTAACATCCCAAAAGTTAAATATTAAAGCATTCTGCATGGTACTCTCAGAAATTGCAGATAAGTATGCAGAAAGGAACTTACTTGCATACATGGAGCCTGGATGATCATATAAAGTAGGAGCACCAAGAGCAGCATATGTAGTTGCCCCGGTAATATAAGCATTATATGCACCATATCCACCTTGTGTGGCGCGACTTACACCACCTTGTGTGCCGCGACTAACACCACCTTGTGTTGCACGACTTACGCGGCTTATTGGTTTGAAGTCATCCTCCTGAGAACATTATTCAGCAGTAGAATGAACAGCAGAGCACTCGCATATACCACAGAGAAACAACTTTAACCTGCTAGAGAAGTGCATTGACAAAACTATTGTCTTCCATTTGCTAAAATCAACCGTTGATTTTAGACACGGATCTTTGACTTTAGAAAATGGCTTACTCATTTGCTAAAATCAATGTTTGATTTTAGCAAATGTTGACTTTACCAGATGGAAACTCACTTATAACTAAGAAGCACCGATACAGACACGGCATGGATATAGACACGAAGACGGACATTCCGCCCGGAAAACACCAAAACTTATAGAATCTTTATAATTCTAATTACTACCTTTTCAAATATTACTAGTCAAACGACAGTTCTGTTTTATATTTTTATCAAAATTAATCTGGTCTTACTTTTCCACTTCTATTTTTGGAAAATCATAACCCCAAAATAATTTTGCAATACTATGAATTGATCCATGTTCCGTGCTCAAGTTGAGACACGGGTGTCCCAGCCTCCCAGGTGTGTCTCCTGCTTAAAAATAATTTAATTTATTGGATATGCCACGTGATGTGTCCCATCACGTCCCCATGTGTCCGTGGTGTTGCCTATCCCCCGAGTGTCAAACACGGATACAGCAAGCACTTAGGAGTGCTTGTACTTCATAGCTATCTGATGTCTAATATCTTTGATTAGGCATGACTCTCTAAATTAGCAAATTATATTGCACCCTAAAAAGGAGTTGTTTCTACAGGCTATTACAACAGGAAAACCAAGTTGAACGGCCAGTAGTATTGCTGCTATTGCATATTACCTTGGGTGTTGCTCTGTCCACAACTATCGTCGAGCCGCCTAATTCATGGGTTTCATCTATAAGATTGTCCACAGATTCTGCCACGGAAAAGGAGACAAGATGATTAATATCTGAAACAGAAACAACCACACCCTTGGTTTGGATAACATAGTTTCTACTCATTTAAATTTTTCCAACACTATTCGCAGTCGCAACCCAGAAAAGCAAAACCACATGCAGATTAAAACCCTTTCCTGGTGATGGTGTGTGGGGTGGGGGGAGTATAACAGCTGAAAATAAAATCCACATAAATGCTAACATAAATGCAAATTACCATGTGGAATCATCTTTAGGCTCAAAGCTTAACTAATAACCTTGCCAAACGAAATGCATCAACTCAGGTACAATGTTTTCTATTTCCTGTGTTTTTATTGTTATTCCTTAATAGGTAGGGGTGCGTGGCAGTTTCGGAAATGCCTGACCTTGAAAGGAATCTCATCAAGCACCATTTAACTGATGGGGATAGGGGTAACTTTTTCAGTGCCACTTGACATGCAGGAATAAAGGACTTTACAACATTTGTAGCACAGGTGGAAAGTAGTGATCAGGACAGGAATTTGGGTACTTGCAATGATCCTAATCAAAGGGCAGCATGGTTCGATCAAGGATTTGTCATTCAAGAGTCATCCATGGTAGTTAGTAGTTCAAGGGTCATCAATGGTAGTTGGAAGGTCAAGGGTCATCATAAATCTAGTACTTGCATTTATATTCATCTAGATACATTAAACACATTTCTAGTTCATTGCATCTAGTTCTTAGTTGCAGGAAACGTCCACTTTGGAGCCGCTCCCGTACGAGAAACGCGATTCCGCGTTTCTCACACAGAAACGCGACGGGAGCGCGTTCCTCTTGAGATGGGATCACGCTCCTAAGGGAGATGGGAGCTTTCGGTTGGGCTTCGATCGCCGGAGCTCCGATCGACTCCGTATGCCGTCATCGTTTACTTCCAACGATGGAATAGAGACGATTTCGTCGACCATGGTAGAGAGACGACTGGATAGAATCATCGGAAACCATGGAAGAGAGACGATTTGGTGACTGTAATCGTCGGAGACAGGCACGATTTGCACAGAGAGAGAGAGAGAGAGAGAGAGAGAGAGAGAGTCTTGATCTGATGGGTTTGATCTAATGGGTTTGTTTCGATCTGATGGGTTTTTGAGAAATGGGCTAGATACAACACTGCCAGCTGTATTTCTTGTTGGGAGAGAATTAACTACAGCAGTACCAGCTGTATGCATTTTACAACTTTGATGTATAAATAGCTGGGCTATTGACGAAAAGGTATTGGGCCAGGATAACTATGGGTGGCCCAATAAAGTTTACAAGTCTCATTTATTTTTTGAAAATGGACTTTATTTTTTTTTTTTGAACTGTAAAAAAAAAAGAGGACTTTATTAACCCCCTCCTTTAATGTATATAAAATTATTAAAAAATATTTAAAATATACATAGGCGCTCCCAACCTCGGGAGCTTCTAGGTACCTCCGCTCCCCCGCTCCCACCCCCGCCCCCGCTTCGTGCAACTTAGATCTAGTTGTTAGTAGGTTCAATGTATGCATTTATATCTAGGTTCATTCACATATCTTATTCAATGTATTCATTAATCAGGTTCATTTCATTTAGACTTCTAGGAACTAGAAAGGTCTTTTCCATGTATTATGAATTGGGATGTAATCTTTCATTTTGAAATAGAGTTGACTGATTAAAGAATAGAACAACAAGGCTGCGGTTTTTGTTGTCAGGTTTGGGCTGCAGTCCTTTCCTATAGGGGATAGGGTTGCGATCGATCCTTGCAGAAACCGCCCAACCCTTACGAGGGTGAAGCACCTTTATCTCTCTTTCCCTCTCTTTTTCTTTGCCCACTTTCTCAGAAGTACTATTCTTATTTCCTACCAAAAACCACCACGATTCCTATTGTAGGCGGTAATACTTAGAGCGTCCCAAAACCGTCCTGCATCAAGTCGAAGGGAAGAAAAGCAACAGCCAAGGGGTTGGGAGTTTCTGTTTGGTTGAGAAGAAAGCAAAATAAGGAAAGATGATTTGAGTTTCAAATTATGAATGTGTTACACTTTATGAACTAAAGTACATCATTTGAGTACAAATGGTAAGTTTAGAACTTTAGAAACACACTCCCTCTCTCTCCTTGTCCATTGACTTTAACATATACCGAAAGGGATTCCCTTGATCTTCCTCCCAAAACAAAACAAAAGAACAAATACCCTTCAATCCCAAAAGAAGAAATTTCTAGATAGAAGGCTCAGATGCCTATGTCGGGCACCGAAACTGACACTCGTTAGATTGCATCTGTTACATGAATGATATCTTGTGTCTAAGTTGTGGAACACGAATAAAATAATCAATTTAATTAGTACTTTGTAGCATCTTCGATATTAGATACAGAGCAGCAAAATTATATTTTCCTACTGAAACCAGGTATGCTGTGTCCTAAGCACTTTAACAATCAAAATCAACAAGTCCTTGCCCTGTCATGTCACGTATTTGTGGTGCTTAGCCTCCTCCCTCTTTTGTTCCTCACCTCCCACCAACCAAACACATAGCAAGACTCATCTATGAACGAGGGACAAAACAAAAGATTCCAAAGCCTCTACACCACGACAAGCAAACTTAAACAGCACAAAACATGGATCCTAATAGTTAAGGCTGTGTTTGGATGGGTTTTGAAAAGAAAATTTTGAGAAAGTGTTTGGTTGGGTTTTTGAAAATGAGAATAATGAGGTAATGATTAGAAAGAGATAGAGAGAGAAATGAGAATAATGAGATAATGAGTGGAGATAGAAATGTAAGAAATGATTGGAAAAAGAAAGAATCTTTTTGAAAAGAATTTTTGAAAATGGGAAAAAAAAGGGAAGTGAACAAGGCCTAAATTTTATTTACTATCTACGACACCTATTTATCTAGGTTTTATTGTACCAAAGAAACATCCTAGATTATACTAGCAAACTTAGAAGACAAAAAGGGCCACACAAAAGCAAGGATGAAAGGAACTTGAATTGTTATGAACCAAAATATTGATGGTTGCATTCAAGCAATGCTGCTCAACAAACAAATGCAACCCACTACAAGCTTCTCTCCAACAAGATATCCCCCAAACCCAACCCCTAATTCCGTGTTTTATATCTCGGTAAGCTTACTTTTCTTCCTCTTAACTCCTCCCTTACACGAAAATCCCAAAGCCTGAAGTAAATTTCATCAAGTGAAAGTTGAAACCCATACAGGAAGTGGCGAGAAAAACATTCAACATAAAGCAACTAAAGAAGACTGACCAGAACTTGCAAAAGTAATGAAACCAATTCCACGATGCCCTTTTGTACTTGGATCCTGCAAAAGAACACTTCTAAGTATAAAGAATGAAATTCAATTCCCAAAGAAACATTCAATAAGTACCTTCAGACTAAAAGAATCCATTAGTTAAGAAATAGAAATTTGTCCCCATAAATTGTATGTGAAATTTTTGTCTCCGCGTTCTGTGCGAGTGATGGGTGGAGTACATGCAAAGGGTGAAGAGAGATGAACCTTTGGCATGTATAAATCTGTCATCTCACCATACTGCTCAAAATAACTGCATGACGAAAATCATAAAAAGAAGTTCAAATCCCACTGTGGCTTTAGAATTATGTTTAAAAGAAGTAGTTTCGCCAAAAAAAAAAAAAAAAGCAATTACCTACGAAAATCAGCTTCTGTAACAGATGGCGGGATCCTGGCCACAAATATCCTGCTGACTTTCTTTGATGGTGCTCGCATTTCCTCCTACCAAAAACACAGGAGAAATTTATGCATGTCATAATTTGAATACTAGCCACAACCCAAAATAATTCCCATTTCAAATAGTAACTAAGTATTTAAAACTGGAATTGAGCTTAAAATTAAAGGAATAGTGACACACAGAGTTAGACATCACAATTAGAATATTGCAGAAGTGATATATGATATTGCAGCACAACCTTAGGCGTGGCTACTTTTACTTCCAGTGCCCTATTGCCGAGAAAGTGCTCGCTGGATAATGCTTTCTGTTTCACAAGGGAGATGATGAGAGAGGGTAAGTGTTTCAGACATGATACTATACCACAAATCTGGTGTCTCCAAGGAATAGAAAGGTTTGCTTAGAAAACACTACACAGTAATTAACAGCAATTGCCGATAAAATAAAATAAAAAAATTAAGAGCAATTAACTGATGAAAATAAAATAAGCACCGAGTCACCTTAGCATCCTCCACTGATGCAAATGTTGCATATCCAAAACCACGAGAACGACCACTGGACCGCTCCTGCAGCGTAAGGCATGTTAATGAATGTGTTCAGTTAAATTTTTAAATGATGCAAGGAAAACTTAAATAAAGTTTATCCATGTTTATATGGGATATTCGGTATGAGCTTAAAAGTGCCCATTTAGCCCCGTAAGCTACATCCGCTTATCTAGTTTATCTCATTACTTAGGTGGCTTAACCTGTTCTTCGTGTTTGCATGTTCCGACAACCTTAGGACATGAAACCAGCTTCGCAAGAGGCTCTAGGATGGTTGCAACAAATCCCATACGAAAAAATCCCTTTCGAATTGTCATCTTGGTCCATTCAGATGCTTGCCCCCATAAAGTCCGAATGAAGGTAAGTCCGTCCAGACAGTTGACGCTATTTTGAGAAAAAAACTTTAGTTCTATAGGGTTTTAGGTGGGCAAGAATAAAAAGGAAACCCTCTTTCAAATTTAGGGTTTTGGACATTCCAAAGGGCTAGAGAGGAAAAAGAGATCTTTGAAGAATTTCATGGCATCTGCCATTGAAGATTCATCGGCTCCAATCACTGTGAGCAACTAAACTATCCTCTAGGGTAATAGATGAAGTTAGCAACCACGTAACATTGCTTTTGCATAGACTTTCTATTATTAAATCAAATCATGTTTTATAACAAGGATCTCTTACCACCACAAGAAATCAATTTGAATGTGTATCTCCCTCATACCTGTATTCTAGATTTCAAATGTGGTCATGCCATGATAGTTGTTCCGTAATTTGGGTAATTGTGATAAATTATACTAAAGTAAGACAAGTAGTGTTATTAAACTCTTCGTGGCTTGTGCATCGACCAGGAATGTAGTAATTAGACGAGTGGTTTAAGAAGGCGATAATCTATGCCGATTAACAAGTCGTAAATAACTCCTTGGAGATTATTAATAGGGATTGCAAGCCATGACAATAATCATTACCACTTGAATAATAAACCAGGTCTATACAACTTTGTTATATGATGGTTATAGATTCGAAACCCTATAACTTCTCTCCCATAGTTTACTTTTTCCTAAGGTGAAGTTTGGCCTAAAAAGCCAACTTAACTTATTTTTTTGTCTTTATTTGATTTTTTTTTTTTTTTTTTTTTTTGCATTTGTTAGTTTTGCATCGATTTTTTTAGTATTATTGGTTCGTCTCGGCGAGAGACGTCCAAAAAGGTAAAAGATTATGACTAGAACTCTCAATTTTTTGAATAAGATCGGAAAAATGTAAAAAGCTGTCTTTTTTACTTTATTTTTGCCTTTATTCAAAAAAATTATGATTCGATCATAATTTTTTACTTTTTTGATTTCTTTCGCTGAGATGAACCAATAATACACAAAAAGTTGACGCAAAACTAAAAAACACGGAAAAAAATCAAATAAAGACGAAAAAATAAGCCAGCTAACTTTTTAGGCCAAAACACACCTAAGTGTTACTTTGCTTAAATTACCATAATTTTTTTGAGCACCATTCAAACTCAAGTCCATTCCTCCAAATTAATTTAGGAACTAATCAAAGTTACCAGAACTCAGCCAATTAGCCCCTCCAGAGTGATACTTGGTTTAACCCCTATTCGAAGTAGTATTAGTAACTCAGTTTCTATAAAGTATAATTGGTAAGAAGATCATCCCATCAGTTATTAACCATCAAAACACAGAACAATGACACAATTCAAGAGTACAATGGAATACTAATGTACAAAAGAAAGAGATTAACTCCTCATAGAAACTACAAGCACATTTTCGGGGCATATTCTCCTTAGAAACTACGATACAAGGTTCAAACTCCAGACTTGTCAATGGATTACATCATTCAATCAACGGAACTGACAAAAGGTAGACCATATCCCAAGCTAAAGTTCTCCCAAAGGAATGAGAAAGCAATGACACGATAATTTCAAGTCTTATTAACAAACAGCAGCCATTCACTTTGATAAGAAAAATCAACACCCTAAGATAATTGATGCAAGAGACCTATCAGGCTATCACCATACAAAGACTGTCACCTCAACCTTTGGTCACGACTCATACTATCATACTAGATCAAAGGCTTCGAATAAGACAAAAACAATACTGTTATGGCGGTGCCAATAGTAACTAAATTCCTCACAAGTCAAAACTATACATGACACCTCCTCCTTGTTCTTCTTTTCTACTAAAGCAGGGTCTACGACACCACTTCTCTCTCCCCAAATCTAAACCACATTTTGATTAGTAAGAACTTTCGTTACAGTGCAGTAGTTACAATATGGAGGTGTCTTAATTCTTTTGTCTCTACTATGTTCATTGTTCGCAAATAGCATAATCTAAACCGCATAGGTTAAGGACAGAACTCCAGGAAATAGGTTAGTAGTTAAGAGATGGAGGTTTCTTAACTCCTATGACACTTACTATGTGTATAAGAAATTGAGGAAACAGCTTAGCAGTTAAAAGATGGAGGTGTCTTAATTCTTCTGCTGCTATGTGTGCAAATAGAATGTACTGATATTCCTCAAATAAAACTAACCATAAGAACAGCAACAGATTAATACACACAAGTCTAAAAACAGAGTATTACATCCAGTGATTTCGAAAAGAGAAGTACAAGGGCAACGATTTGAGGCGGAAATACTCAAGTAACAATTTGCTTAGCATAATCCAATACGATGATTGGGACACACAGCGAAGTTTGGTTTGGTTTAGATTACCAAAGACGATCCTTTGTGATACGACTTCCTATATTTGGTAAGCAGCAGAAAATGCTCCAGTTTGCCATTCTCATATCAAACCAGAAAGTTTATTGGTTCAGGTCAGCATGAATGATTCATCGTGCTTAAATGTCAGCCGATGCTGCCGATCACTCATCAATGACAGTTTATAAGATTAAATTCCCACCAACAGAATGAAAAGAGGGTCCAGTCCCAAGAAATAGAAAGAAACAGAAAATTCAATTATTCAACCTCAATGCTGATCTTTCTATCCAAAAGCATGAAATCACTATTTCTGTATCGACAAAACTGAAAGAACTACAAAAAGAGCGCTAAATCACATAATCACAAGAAACACACTTCAAAATATTCTGGTGTAATTGTTTCACAGCAGTCAAAACCAATGCTGCATCCAAACAAATCTAGTGTGCGAAAAATTGCATCCTTTTGCAATATATAAACTGTATTAAAACTTAAAAGGGAAAAATGACCTTCATCACAATACAATCCTCCAGTTCCCCAAACTTGCTCATATAATCCCTCAAACCATCCGTATCCACATCCCATGGGACTCCCAATACCTAAAATTCACAAACACATATATCACAAATTCAGATACATCAGTATGCATATATACATCAAACCAAATAGTGAAAACGCAACATTGCACCACAGAAACGCTAATAAAGGCTTACCACAAGCTTTTTCTCCGACATGGCAATATTTGTTTAGGAAAATCGCTTAGCCCCCTGACTTTGTGAACAAAACCCTAAGTTCTCTCTCCCTCCCCCCTGGTCGCTCTTGGCTCTCGATCTCACCGCCCTCTCTATGGAACTCTCACACTCGACCCCTGCACAAAATAGACACGCCTCTTTCTCACACACAACAAACATCATCATCATACAGCAAAACAAACTCAACATTTCCTCCATTTGTAAGGACAGGAAGAGCATTAGTAAGAGATTAGACACTCAACTGACCTCGATTTTGAAACCCTAACAGCGGATCTCTCTCCTCTCTCTCTCCTCTCACTCTTCCTGGCGCCGCTCAGTCCCTCGCGCAGGTAATCCCGGTGTATCCTCTTGCCCTTCTACGGTTCTGCCTTCCCCGTGTTAAGTGCGAGGCATGTTTGACGGTGAATTTTAAACCCCATCCGTGCTATACATGGAACATATCTGGGACCACATGTCTTTTTCCCCAACATTTTAAGGGTGAGTTTCCGAATTGATTTTATCAAAATTTGATAAAATCAAGTCTTTAATTTTATCCATTCGTGCAGAGAGTTGATAAAATCAAGCCTTTGATTTTAAGGCTTGATTTTATCAGATTTTGATAAAATCTAGATAAAATCCATTCAGAAACTCACCCTAAAGTATGAATTAGCTGGGATTAATAAATGGAAATGAGGCTGAGTTTCTTGTTTGAGGAGCGTTGATAAGGGTTTTTTGAATGTAAAAAAGTTGAGTTTTTTTTTAATATACAAAAGTTGAGATTTTTATCAACTCTACTCCTCTTTTGATAAATGGTGATTTTATCAAATTTTAATATTTTTTTTTTTAAAAACTAGGCCTAAGTGGATTAAGGCTGATTTTCCGTTTGATAAAATTAATATTTGCTCAAATCAAAGATTTTAGCAAATGACTTTCCATTTGCTAAATTCAACCGTGGCCACATCATCTTTTGGCTATTCATTTTAAGGGATTGTTAAGAATAGCAATGTAAAAATCCATAACGAGATAACTAAAATTGGATAAACAAAACTCGTCACATCACTTTTTCAAACTACAAAAAACTAAAAACTATGAACATAGACAGCAACTTTTTTAAAAACAATTTTCAAACTAATAAAATCTGTTTATTTATAAATAGAAAATAGTTTTTCCAAAATCAGTTTTGGAAAAAACAAAGAGTATTTTACATTATCCAACCCCACATATCCCTTTTCTACAACAACAAAACAAACAAAGTAATTTTTTTATCTCCCCTTCTAAAATAATACTCCTCTAATCATATCCACATCTATATCCTCCTCTTATTATATCCCCTTCACCCCTTATATACATATTTTGCTAACAAACAAGGCGTAAGGGTTAGAAGAGTAGAGATTTATCTATTAGTGTCATTCGCTCATAGTATTTGTATACTTTGACATTTTACCCCAAGTATTGAAGACGGGGCAAAAAGGCAGGATTAAGCCAAAAGTGAAGCCATCTTTGTGGACAAAGTTATCAAACTCAGGATTCCATAGTTGCTCTATTCATTATTAAAAATTAAACTTCAAGTTGTACGCTTGTTTATAAATTAAATCTATTTTAGTCGAGTGGATATAACTTAATTAAGCTTCTGCTGTTATTTAAGTAATTTTACTTGTAATAGAAAATATCATATCGAAAAATGTATTAAATAAGGGTCTTGCTATTGTGAGTAGGGGTGAGCAAAAAACCCGGAACCCGCGAACCCGATCCTACCCGATCCGTTCGGGTCGGGTCTCGGTCGGGTTAAAATTATATTCGGTTCGGGTTCGGGTTAAAATATTAGAAAATTTCGGGTTTCGGGTGAGATATATTAATGTCGGGTTAACCGTGAAAGTTTACCACGCAGCCATCAGACGACGCGACGACAAAACTAACGATGGCGAGTGGCGACTAAGCCGACGACGGCGAAAAAACAGACAACGGGTTTATGTTCTCTCTCTCTCTCTCTCTCTCTCGTTCGTGTGTGTGTGAGAAATCTCTGTGAGTGTGAACTGGGATTTGTAATTTTGTATCTATATTCTATCTATTTGAGATCTGGGAATTGTATAGTTGTGTGTATTAATGGAACGACTGAAATTTGTGGTAGATTGACCTCTGTCTCTCTCTCTCTCTTTACCTCTATATAGTATATTCTGTGTATTTGAGATCTGAAAGTTGGGGTGCAACTAACCCGACCGACCCGACCCGAAACCCGGTGTAACCCGATCCGATCGGTTTCTAGGGTAGTTCGGTTCGGTTTCGGGTGCTGTTTTCCACAACCCGATGAAAACTGACCCGACCCGAACCCGACCGAACCCGACATAACCCGACCCGTGCTCACCCCTAATTGTGAGTCCAATGAGGGGAAAAAAACGCACTCTAGTGCACCTTTTACACTTTTCAACACATTTACACCTACTTTTTGCACTTTTCACATATTTTAGCACACTTTTTAAACATTTACAGTTTTACACCAGTTCTTTGGGCCTATTTTAATATTTTCCTTTAAATAATGCATCCGAAGATCGGAACATTGACCGGCCGCGAAACTCCTCCTTCTTTCTCTACAACTTCTCTCTCTCTCTCTCTCTCTCTCTCTCTCTCTCTCTCTCTCTCTCTCTCTCTCTATTTTTCAAAAAAGGTAGGGGAGGAAATTAAGATTTTTTGAGATGAAATCGTCGGAGACAGATGGAGGAACCACGGGAAGGGTGGTTGTTTATAGCAGTGCAAGGTGGGTTTCCGGAGATTAAGGAATGGTGGGTTTTCAGAGATAAAGATTTTGATTCAGGATAGTTGTGTATATATATTATAGATATATAATAATGACACACATACAAATCTATATTGAAACAGAGAGTGGTTTTGGTGAAGTACCTTTAGGCACGAGTGGGGCGAGGTCGTAAAATTAGGTTGTGCAGTTAAATTTAGTGACCCAACTTTTAACGCAAGTTTTTGCACTCGATCCAACTTTTAAATGAATGGTTCAAATTAGATTTTATTGTACGATCAATATCTTCCTAATCTCACAGGTATTCTATCTTTCTCTCCCCTCTCTACCTAACGTGCTATTCTATCTTTCTCTCTCCCTCTCTCTCTCTCTCTCTCACGCGTGTCTCTCTCCGTTTTGTTCATTTTTTTCTCGCTCCCCTTTGTTGTTCATTTTTTTTAAGGACGGGGTCCTAAATTAGTCTATGAAATAGGACGCCTCTTTAACTCTCCCATCTTTCAATTTTAATTTTAATTATATTGTCACATAATTAAAAAATTCAATGTGAAACTCAAAATTATTTGAATAAAGACAAAAATAAGTAAACAATCTGTCTTTTTGCCTTATTTTTGTATTTTTTGACAAAAAATTTATTTTGCATTATATTGTTTACTTATCCAATTTCTCTCGTCGAGACAAACCAATAATCCACAAAAATTTTAAACGCAAAATATATACTAAACATCAATAATATCTTCTTGTTTAAAAAATTAATTTCGTCCAATCACATTCATAATTAAATGACCACTATAAATTTGCAAATCCATTGTTCTACTTATTGGTGACTTTATCCCACCAAATCTTAGTTTTGTGAAAGTTCATGGTAAATACTTTTATTAACAACTATGCAGTTTTTTTTTTTTTTGCCTTTTTATGTGAATGAATTTTTTTTCTTTCATGGGAAGTCAAAATAGATAAGGAATGTCATTACTGTTTTGAATAATTGATTTAATGGTAAGTGGAGTGGTAGACACTATGTACTCCCATGATTTTGATAATCTAATCTCCTATTTTACAACTTTGGCGTGAAACATTAGGTGACGAAAGTGGGCGAGGAATTATTTCCTCCCTTATTATTTTGGTGAGAAAAATAATATTTGTGGCGACAAATATTTTTCTGTAGTGTGTATCTATATTCATACACACACACGCACACACACACACACACACACACACACACACACACACACAATCCGGTCCTCAATCCTCAGCTGTTGGATTTAATCCAACGACCCAGATCAAAGTCTCACTTAAAATCAATTCGCGGGTCAAGGACCGGGTAAAATATACCCGGGTCAGCAATTCGCGGGTCTAAAACAAACACGGGTCGTCATTTCCCCATCACGTGTTTGAGAGAGAGAGAGAGAGAGACCTGGTGTTGGGAAGGTTCGATTCGATCGTTGTTGGGGAGATCAGCCTTCTTCAATCGTAGTCCTCTTCTTTGTTTTTCTCAGAGAGAGAGAGAGAGAGAGAGAGAGAGAGAGAGAGAGAGAGAGAGAGAGAGAGAGACCTGGTGTTGGGAAGGTTCGATTCGATCGTTGTTGGGGAGATCAGCCTTCTTCAATCGTAGTCCTCTTCTTCGTTTCTCTCTCTCTCTCTCTCTCTCTCTCTCTCTCTCTCTCTCTCTATGTGGTTTGATTTTGATATCTTGTTGATGCGATGAGAGTTCAAGTTAGGGTTCGATTTGTATATCGATTTTATGTCCCATTTCGGATTCGTCATCTCTAACCTTTTTTCCCTTCTAGTGTTTGTCAAGATTGTAATGTTTGCGAGTTAGGTCTTGCTAGTTAGAGGAGTTATAATTTTGTGTAGGACTATGCCATGTACATGTTGAAGCTGGATGCCATTCATGGTAAATAACTAGATACATAAAGCCCAATAATAAAAAAATGTGTCCTTTGTTTTCCTTTCACCTTATCAGAAAAGTTCCTTTGAGGACAATCTTGGACCATGATTTGATGCTACAATATTAGTTGGCTCGGGCTGCTGGATATTCAACACCATGTAGATTAGAATAGTTATAGATACTAGTTGATCTCTATTCTGGAGGTTTATTTAAGGTCATGGCTTATGGGTTGGTTGATACACACTCTGGCACAACAATGGCAAGCCAAACTGAAATTTGCAAAAATTTGTCTGGTGTCTTTGTATTTTAGTTTGGACTGATACACCATTGGACAAAGTACTCATATGTAGTTTGGACTTTGTGTTTGAGCTAATTTGCATTACATTGGCTTGTTCAGAGAAATGACTACCCGGGTCAGCAATTCTGGTCCTTTTGCCAAGTTACTTCTAAACATGAATATGCAATTCCTTAAGCTCTGTTTTTTTGTTTCTTTGATCAACCAGTTTGTGTTTCAGGATGGAAAAACAACTCGTGAGAAGATGGCGACGTGCGGGGATGGAGATGAAGAAAATGGAAGTTGAATTGGAAATGTGGAAGTTGAAAACAGAAATGCAGTGGACTGGGCAGTGGTCTATGGTTATGGCCAGATTGTTTTATAGAATTTATTGTTTTGAATGTGATGTAATAGGATTTAACTCTTAAAGGATGTTGCTGATATGATTATTGGCTTGAGTTGTAATACGATGATATGATTTTTGGCTTGAGTTGTAATACGATGATATGATTTTCATTAATACGCATCAGTGTGGTTATTGTTGTGACAAAACCCGAAGTATGAGAATATAACAAATCAACAAAGAAAACAAGACACAAGATTTACGTGGTCCCCCCCCCCCCAAGCACGAAACTTTAGAGGTACGTCCACGGGCGAAGAGCGAGAGAGGATTCACTATGAACGGGGAGAGATTACAAAGAGCCAGCTATACCCGTAACTCTAATTGAAGCACCAAATAGATATCTAGGGACAAAGTCTCAAGAACACGAAAGAGACAAGCAATAAACCCTAATACAATCCCAAGAGTTAAAGACTATCAATGGAACGACCAAGAAACCCTAACACTCTACGGGAAACCCCATGGGGGCTCCCTCAAAGGGATTCACTCAAGAAGTCCAAAACCCTAGGAGGCCACAAAGCTCCTATTTATAAGAAACACAATCAAAGCATTACCATAGAAGTCTAAACACAATAGGAAATCCTAAACGCAATAGGAAATCCTAAACGCAATAGGAAATCCTCCAAAAGAGGAAATTCAAGGCACAATTCCAACAATTCTCCACCTTGACTTGAATTCCATTGAACTCAACACCATAGAGCAACCCTCTCGTAACACCACTCTTCTCCAAACACCCCTTACGGGGGCAGCCCAGCACGGGCGATCGCTAACAACACCAACGAGCAAGGCTAAAGCACGACTGCTTGACCTTGCAAACACGACTTAGGAAACCTAGCCGCACATGCCTCCAAATTGAGCCTCCATCTTCAAATGGGCACCAACCACCTAACGCCTCCCTCAAGGATACAAACGAAGATCCGCTCAAGCTCCACCTGGATCAAAACACTAAACTCCACCAATAGGAAATCCTAAACACAATAGGAAATCCTAAACGCAATAGGAAATCCTAAACACAATAGAAATTCTCCAAAAGAGAAAATTCAAGGCACAATTCCAACAATGACAATTACTTCCATTATGATTTGATATACTCGTTGTAGAATTGTTGGACTGGTGTTGAAGCCAAATGTTGTTTGTTGCTATGGATTCCTCTTATTTCTGATGTTGCTGGATTTAGTTTTGGTTCTACCTTTGCCATTGGTTATTTAAGTTGTTTGGGAATGAACTAAAATGGGGGACACAGATACAGACATGATGGGGGACACGGATACAGTGCTTTGTGTATTTTGCAAATTACTTCCATTATGAAACTTCCAATTTTTGTAACTTCCAATACTGTGGTGCAAAGTATCTCAGCCTGTTTTTGGAAAAATTTGGGCAGCATCTCCCCTATTTTTTTGTCTTAGCCCAACGTCAAACGTCTCCACAAACAGCGATAGCAACAACAAAAGCACAAATTAAGAATGCTAAACAAGCCTTCTCTTGCTTCATCCCACTGACCAAAGTTTCACACTTCACATACCCAGAGTACATAACAGAGAACAAATGACCTGACATGAAATAAGGGATACAGACACGATATGATATAGACAACCTATTCAAGTACCATAGGTTCAACAAATATAATCCAACACATGGCAACCTTGCAACATTCATAGGTAAAAAGAAAGCTTGAATTGAATTTTTATTGATTGTATAATGTAATTGCATCATCTGAGTACAATTTACAAAATTCATCCCTCTGAGATTTCAAAAACAAATTCTAAACAACTGTAGTCCAAACAAAAAGCAACATTTGTGACTAAACTAGAATCAACTGATTGCGATTGGCTTCAAAGCCCAAGTGTATATAAACAACACAATCAAATCAACAAGGATTTTATTACATGGATTTAGTCATTATATCATCTCAAAACAAGTACATTCATTGTAAGCCTCTTCTTCCAGCAAATCAACAAGAACTTGTTCTAATCTCTAGCACTGTGGCTTTCAACAAGGTCACATCTTACCAAATGCATTCGTCCACCCTCTAGTTCGATTGTAAGCCTCTTCTTCTAGCAAAGCGACCCGTGGCACCAATCTTGTGTCTGGTGTTTGGTTTACCAAAGAACAATCGGAGCAGCAAAAACATGCACGGGATAGGACAAAAAACAGTGGATATGCTGCCCAATTTTTTTCAGATTGTACTTGTGTCCGCAAGGCATCGAGCTAGGCTAGGCAAGCAAGCAACCTGGTTGGATAAGTGAGAAAAACCAATTGACATAAAAATTCAACAACAATGTATGAAGAAAGTGAATTCCATTAAAGAATCAAAAGTGCATTACGGACCACAATCTCCAAAAGTCTGCTTATCACACTTGAAGTCTAAAGCTTCCCCCCCCCCCCCACCCCAGTACCATTTGGATTATAATACCGACATCCATATGATTCACAGATTGAATAAAGCAAACACAATTGAACAACTGCTAAGATATAGAGAGGGTTTTTCATTTAAAAAAACGGCATCTAAAACTCCTATATAATGTCTACAACAGGTAACCTTAACAACATGTTTTTTCTCGTGATTTTAAGCTGTTATGTGCTTTCTTATCCTTCTTTCTCTAAAAACTGATAAGCATCACATATGCCCATTCTCTACCAAAGTATAGAGCCTGCTCCTCTCCTTATGGATGGCAATATGTACTACTCGAGCAAACTACAGGAGTAATATTGGTGTCATATTTTTATCTGCAAAAAGTGACGAAGAATTCTTTTCATGGTTGTAGCAGAGAACTCATTAGAAAAATCTAATGAAACCTTCAGAGCATGATTTTAGAGTATAGGGCACAATACTCATTAACATGCAAAACTCACCACCACGGAAAACACCAATGTTAAGCAAACATAAACTAGGGTTTTACAGAGATAAATCGAAATTTCACAGAAAATTCAAAAAAAAAATCAACTCTTTTGGAAATCGAAACACATCGAGAGAGAGAGAGAGAGAGAGAGAGAGAGAGAGAGAGACCTGCTGGTGGAGTTGATTCGATCGGAGTCTGTGTCAAAAGATACAAAAAAATAGTAAAAAAAAATTAGGGTTTCTCAGTCGAATCGATCCACAGAGAGAGAGAGAGAGAGAGAGAGAGAGAGAGAGAGAGAGAGAGAGAGTACCTACTGGTGTGGAGTCGTGGTTGTGCGTCAATTCGATCGAAATCTGGTAGGTTTCTTCTTCGTCATTTCTCTTCTCTTTCTCTCTCTTCGATGTTCTGTGAAATGGGAAAAATCATGGGAGAAGGAGTGCACTGTCTTCGAAAAAGGTTTTCTTTGGAAGCCACACTATTTTTGCGAAGAATAATGATACATACACAAACTTTGTGCCACAATCAACCACAACCCCACTCACATGGGATGTGGGGCCCGCATGTGGGACCCACACCCTATGTGAGTGGGGTTGTGGTTGGTTGTGGCACAAAGTTTGTGTCACAATCATTTTTGTTTTGCGAACCCGCCACCAAAAGTTCTTGACTTTAGGGACCACTTTAAGTCTCCAAATCAAACTCCACAAATGCTTGTTAGGCTTGAAAAAGGATTCAGGTCTATGCATTTGAGTTGAAGATAAAGAAAGAGAAATTCTATAGCCAGATTTAACAGAGTAATTGCCATTAGAAGTGAAGTGCAATACCATCTTATCTTTGTGAGCATGAAGAGAGATTGAAATAGATGAAATGGCTTTGATCTCCTCTTCTGGCAGAAAAGCTTGTAGCTTACTCACATCCCACTCCCCAGATGGATACATAATGACATCTGAAGCTAAAGAACTTTGACACCCTAGTGGTTTCAGTGTACCCAACCCGAAATTAACTAGAGACGGAACCCACTTGTCCTCCCAAACGTTGATCATACTCCCATTTTGAACTTGCCGTCGGAGACCTTTCTCTAAGATCTCCCTACCTTTCAGCAAACTTGTCGACGCCAATGAAGGATGAGAACCCCTAGATGCATCGAGAAAGGAAAAATTGGGAAAATAAATTCCTTTTAGCAGATTGGCCCACAACGCATTTGGATTCTATAGTATTCTCTAGGGTCTTGCAAGAAGCTAAAATGTTAAAAGCTTGGTAATTTCTCGAACCCATACCCCCTTTCGACTTTGGAACACCATCTTATCCTAGACATACCAATTAATGTGTCTGTACTCACGATCTCCCTTCCACTATTAATTTCTTGTAATATGATTCAGCTTGTCTAACAAGTTCTTTAGGAAGCAAAAAGCAGGTTGTGGCATAGGTAGGACTTGCTTGAACTACATGTATAATGATAATCTCCTTCCCTGCCTGGGAGATCAGCTTAATTTTCCACCCCTGCATCTTCTTTAAAGCTTTCTCCACAAGGAAAGTATATGCTTCTGACCGAGATCTACACCAGAAAGATGGAAGGCCAAGATACATAGCATTAGGTTTAACTTGGGGAATGTTGAGGAAAGACAAAATCAAGTGTTTCTCAATAGGCTGGAGATTCGCTAAGAACATAAACTGGTCTAAATTGATGGATTGGCTGGAGGCTAAACCATATACATCCGAAATCTCTTTTATTTGGCGGCTTTCCCCAAGCTCAGCTTTGGCAAAGAGAAGGGCATTGTCTGCAAAGAAAATATGGGAGAGAACTGGGTAGTGACGATTTATACGAAGTCCAGATAACTGTCCACCTTCAATGGCTCGATGAAGCATATTAGAAAGAACATTCTTGACTAAAAGAAAAAGGTATGGAGATAGAGGATCCCCTTGCCTTAAACCTCCAGCAGGAGTAACCCTGAGTTTCTCCATTAACACAAACAACAAACTTTCATAGTGGATACACATTGCATCCATTTCTCATGAAAACCCAGCTTGCGGAGAAGACCTTCCAAGAAATCCCACTCCACTCTATCATATGCCTTATTAAAATCCAATTTGAGAGCCATGAAACCACCCTTGCCACTACGTTTCCTCTTCCAATGCGCAAAACCCTCAAACGGCCGGGGACAAATGTTGATTGATTAGGAGACATGAGCTCATTCAAAATACCCGTGAGACGATTTGCCAAGATCTTCATGGTAACCTTCACAGTGAAATTGCATAGACTTTGGGTCTGTACTGATTTCAGATTAACTAGAACAAATCTAATTACCAAGTTAACTCAAGAAATCCGCAACAAAGAAAAAGAGCTAAATCAATGAAGAAACAGAAACAAACCCAAAATTTATTGAAATAAAGAGAGAGAAAAAGTGCATACATTAGATACAAATGAAACAATGCGTAAATTTAATCATTCATATTTCATTCCAATTCCCAATCCGACCCCTCTCCATGTGATACTTGTATTTGCTCAATACCCCTTCAATAGCAATATCAAAAGCATCTCTTGTTTCTTGCAACCCTTGACTCGGTTCAGCATACAGAAATCTCGGTATATATTCTACTACTTTCTCTCTCATTCTCTCCACTTCCTCTCTCCCATACCCTTCCAACACTTTCCTTATATCCGTTCCGTTCCGCACATCGTCACGGTCTATAAAGACCGAGTAAGTCTCTGGTTCAACCGGCATGAACAACTCGTACTGCAAGTGAGCTGTCTCTCTCCAGAAAAAAACCGGTATCGAACCGGCCAACAAGCAATCGAAAACCGACCGTTGCGTGAACGCGAACCCCATTGGCTGGAGACAGAAATCGGAGTCGAGAAACGCGGCCATGGTCGCCGCCGTCGTCACGTCATCGACGCAGTTATCCTGGGCGCAGTCCACGTGTCTGCACGCGGTTGGCTCGTTGAGGCACTGTTTCTCTAAAATCCCTTGGAAATCGTTCTTGATTGGTTCGAGGAAGGTGAAGAGGTGGTTCCGTTGGCGGCTCCTGACGAATCTCTGCCACTCGATGATATCGGATTCCGACCTGGGGTGGAATACGGTGGGGTAGGGTACAGCGATTTCTAGGTCGTCCCACACGTTTCGCTCGACGGATAAGTGGATGACGTTTTGCATCTCCGGCATATTTAGTAAGCTGGACCCCCAAACGGCGTCAGCCTTTCTCAGCCGTCGGAAATCCCATGTTATACGTCCAAGCATGATGAAATGATCAGAGCCGTTAGATCTCTTCCACCCCACCTGTTCCTGGACCCACTTAAACAACTCCTCATAATACCAATCGTGTTCTCTCCCGCTGTGATTGCCCCACCCAACCGCGAGTCCAGCATAAAACGGTATATAGAAGGCCGTAGCGGATTCGGGCTCTAGTGTCCGGCACTTGTAATTCAGCATCCGGTTGTGGTACAACACCTCGCCCCAATACTGATCGGTCATATACCACGCCGGTTGAATACTCTCCGGTACGATTACGGCAATCTCTTTCGCCTCCGGCCCGAAACCGTCGTTCAAATAATTGTGGCAGTTGTTTGGCAATCGGTTGCAATTGTTCTTGAGTTGGTAATTGAACATGGGGGGGAGGTCGTAGACGTAAATACGACGGGAATCGCAATCTGTGGGTTGTGATTTCGGAGATGGTGGATGGGATTTGGATAGAGAGTTATTGGGGGTACGAGTGAAGTATACAAAGAGGAATAGTTGGAATAGGATTAGGAGGAGGAGTAAAGTGCGATGGATTGGGGTAAGGCGGGATAGGAATGATTTGATTATGGATTTAAGGGTTGGGAATTTAGGCTGCTCTTTTACGCCTTCGGGTTCTGTCGACGGGTGGCCGGAAATTGGAAGCGACATCATTGTATTTTAGAGAGAGACCCTTTCCTGAAAATATACGCAGCATAATATTTATTTATCGGAATGGGTTCTACATAAAAGCCACTTCATTTGATTATGAAATTTGTGTTGACCTTGCCCGTCGCTATTGCAGTAGTTGGAAGGTATTTTCCAGTAATAACAAAATATATGTAAACAGAATAACAAAATAAATGTAAACAGAAATTGGTGTAACTGAATCGCAAAGAGGGTGTTCGGCCCCTTCTTATTGCATTTTTCCATTCTCCTTTTCATGTAACGCGTGTTTGGCTTCCTACTGCCAAAACTCATTTCCTCATAACTGGTTTTCTGTTTTGAACAATCTAGGCCAAAACTGAAAATGAGTTCTAAGGCTATTTTTTCATTTCTACTTCTCTCATCCTCATTTTTTCCCTCAATTTTTCTTTCCATTCCTTCCCCTTTTCAGGGTTGATAGTTCATTATCTTGACTTGCTAATCTGCTATTGCATGCCACAAATTCAAGGTAAAAAAAAGAAAAGACAAGAAAAGAAAACGATACCCACAAATTGGTATCATTCTGGAAAATTGCAAATAGCCTAACGAAAGTAAAAATAGGAAAATCAATATGTTAATTAAATTTGGAAGCTTTATTTTGGTGTAATGTTTCAATTCGAATGCTTTGTTGGTTTTTTTTTTTTTTTTTTTTTCTGTCATGTTGGTTTTTTTTTAATGTTGGTTATAGATAATATATATGTTTTTATTGGTGTGGGCGCTGCCACGGGGCTCCTAATTTCGCCAGTTTGAAATTTTGATTTGTTTTAGAGTCGCCACTTGGGTTTGTGGAAAATTTATCCGGGAAACCATTTTTGAAAAATGTGACTTCCGTGCCATTGTTTTTGTAGCGGCCGGGGTCCCAAGGGTTACAAGGCCTCGGGAGATCCCCCCGAAGGGGTGAAGGGTCCATGGAACCTGTGTGGGGTATTTTCCAAGAACTATAGAAGACATATAGACTAGCTCGTCCTAAATTACCACGTGCCCATGCACGAGGTAAATGACACGGAATAATATGTGGACAACCACCAAGCCCATAATCCAGTAGTAACCCAAGTCTACCTGCTCGTTGGATAACACAGATGGAACGGCCCAATGCGGGATAAACCCTAGCAACAGACTTTCCTTGCGAAGATAAGGAAAGGAGGGAATATTCGAAGATACTCCCAGAATCAACTGAACTTGTGAGGATAAACACAATCTCACTCAAAGACGGGAAGCGAGCCAAACACACCAAACAAGGAGCAAACTCCCATGTAGGGGAAAACTCCGAACGAGCAACATGCGGCCATCTTGGCAAGGATCCTTATCGAATAAGGAAACAGAATCATGCAGGCTACGCTGCCCAATAAGAAAGAATCCCAAGCCTGGAAGGATTCCATAGAAAGAAGAATTCCACAGGGAATAGAGGTGAAAGATAATCACCAATATAAGGAGATGACTCCTAGACACTAAAGGTATGCTTGAACCCATTCTCATATTGATACACTCGTTTTGCTCATCATCCAGTTTGTCAGTGCTAACTTAAGCATCTGAGGGCCCTTACCGCCTAGAGGCAAGGGTGCTCTGACAGTTTGCTCGTGCTGCAGGATCGAGGTCGCTCCATTCGAAGAGGATTTGATCTCATAAGACCAGGAAAATAACTTCGTGAGTTTTTCCCCTCTTACAATTGGCGCCCTCTGTGGGAAAGAGAAAAACCCCCACCGGAGATCATCCATGGACGATTGTGTACGGGGATAAAATCCACGTAGTCCTGGATCACGTGCTTCCTTGATTCAACCTTAAATCTGCAAGACAGAAAGAGGGTTAGAGCACCTTTGCCTCTTGTTGGCAAAGGCCCTCCGATGCCTAAGTTAGTATCACGTACTTGAACACACAAATCACTCAATGCATATGAAAGCAATTCACAGCGTACCTTTTGTCATGGTTATTGCCTTGTATTTATAGATGTAGATGTTCTTCGTATTAGGCATCTCGTGCCCCTGTTTTCTATTCTCTTTAGGAATCCTTTTCCTAATAGGACTTCCCTATTAAGGACGAGTCTCCATGTCCTGCTAGATCTCATCTAGCAGGAGTCCTCCTTTCCATATAGGATTCTTCCCTAATCACGTTAGGACTTCCCATATTGATCCCCCATGCTACGGGATTGCTCCTTATCTCGTAAGGAACCGCTTTAAATTGTTCTGGAATGTCTCACCGCCCTACTCGTGGCGGTGCCGTGCTTCCTTATAGCTCGGATTAACCCGTACATAGCTCAGCCCATCACGCCGAGCTGAACTATGTATTCCAGAATGCTATTTTAAGCTATACACGTAGCCTTCTAGCTCGGTCATATCAGGGGCATCCTTTATGCCTTACGCCGAGCTAGTGCATCCTAATTTATTAGTTTACTCTTTACTAGTTCTAGCCTCATTCGTGGCCAAACCAGCTTGGCACAGGGTTTAAGGATTCCTATGTGGTGCCGAGCTACTCACCCTCCCGTGGTGATCAAATAAGGCACGTGCTATGCTAAATAGTAGGGTAATCAGATTTTACCCACTCCAGATTGCGATCTTCACACACCACAGGAAAGTGGGGTTGGGAGGGACCCTCCTTTGGAACCGCCCGGCGCCCCAAAAAAGCTTCCCCCTGCAAGGGTAGCAAGCCAGGTGGAGCGTGTGGAACGTTCTCAGCCTGGCAGATCCCGAGAAAGAGATTCGGAGGTCCCGTCACGGAGGGATCAACGGAAGAATTCCCCGCCATGCCACACCTCAAAAAAGACAAATTCCAGGGTGAGGCGAGACAAGGAATACGCAGAAAGATTTGTGCGGAGGGAACAGGAAGTCTCAGACCTGGCGCGACAAATCGCTCAGGAAGAGGCTGCAATAAAAACCTGAAGGACCGCTTGCGACAAGCAGAGGAAAATCTGAAATCCAGATCCCGAGACAAAAGTAAGGATATGAGACGATGGGGGAGGGAACCCTCACCAAAAAAGGCAGACTCCACGGCCAGAAAGGCCCCCCAGAGGAAGAGAAAAGCCGCAAGTGAATCCCTAGATAGTAGGGGAAGAAGGAGGCATGGAAGGGACCGATACGAAAGGTTCGATTCAAACGAGCATTACGACGGGCGTGAAATGGCCTGGGAAGCAGCTAGAAAAGCACTCAACCACGTGGCTGCTTCCCCACTCGCCAAGTGGATCCAACGGGCGAACCCACCCGCCAGGATCAAGCACAATCTGTTTGTGTTGTACGAAACTACAGATGATCCGGTAACTCACATCCAGCACTACCAGCAAGGTAAGGAGAACGACGGATCAAAAAAGTTACAGGAAGGAGTACCCATATAACAACAGGAAGGACAGTTCGTCCAACCGAAGGGATAAGGCTACTGTGGAGACCCGTTCTTTCCACAGCATTTACACAGTTTTTAATGTGCCAATTTACAAGATGTTGTACAAACTCAGGGACAAACCATGGTTCTGCGACCCGCCAAAAATACAGGAAACCCAGAAAGACGAAGTGCAACAAACAAGAAATGCAGCTACCACCGAGACTGGGGACACATGACAGAGGACTGTTTTGAGTATAAGAAGTTCCTAGACGAGAAGGCCGCTGAGGGCCTCCTCGATGAGTATGTTGCAGAAAGAAAGAAGGACCAGGCAACCCCAGCCGAGGAAGTGGACTGCTTAGCAAAGCCCAAGGGTCTGATCCAAATGATTCAAGGCCATGCAACCCCTATACCAAAAGTGAGATAAGATACGTACAAAGGCAGAGCGAGCATGCGAGGCATGTGTACAAGCTAGGTGTGAAAAGGCCTAGGGAAGGAGAAATCATGGCGCAGCCAATCACGTTCACGGACGAGGACATGGACGGGGTAACGCTGCCACACAATGACGCTTTGGTCATTACCCTACGTTTAGGGGATTACGACGTTGAGATAATATTTGTGGATCAGGGGAGTTGCACAGAGATCCTGTATTTCGACACTTTCAAGAAGATGGAATTACCCAGGACGAACTTGGAAAGAAGTCATACTCCCTTGATTGGGTTCGGATCACAACCGGTTTGGCCCATAGGTGAGATGACACTACCCGTACGAGCAGGTTTTGTTGTGTTGAAAACTGAGCTCCTGGTCGTTGATGTCCCATCATCCTACAATGCCATCATTGGCAGGACTTGGCTGCACAAAATGAAGGCAATTTCATCAACTTACCACCAAATGATAATATTTCCGGGGGCAGAAAGCATTGAGCACATCAAAGGAAACCAGAAAACGGCAAATCAGTGCTTGGTCTCAACGATAAACAGAGCCCCCAAGGCACACCTCGTCTAGTTCATCGAAGTATCCGATCAGCCTACATTAGAAGACGTTGGAGGGAATCCAGCACGGAGAACTGTGGAAGGACTGAAAAAGGTTCAGCTCGACGACCAGGATCCGGAAAGGTACTTTCTGGTAGGAGAAAAACTTGACGGACATGAGGAAGAAGAGCTCGTACAATTCCTCAAATAGCACATTGATGTGTTTGCTTGGACGCCCCAAGAGATGCCATGCATTGATCCCAATATAATCTGTCATCATCTAAACGTGGACCCCCAGCATAGACTAGTAGTCCAAAAGACCAGGAGGTCAGCTTCTCAGCATGCCGAAGCGGTCAATCAAGAGGTTGATCGCCTCCTGGAAGCCAAAGCAATCAGAGAAGTAAATTACCCCAAGTGGCTGTCAAATACAGTTGTCGTAAAAAAGAAGAATGGGAAATGGAAAGTATGCGTGAATTTCACCAGTTTAAACAAGGCCTGTCCCAAAGACAGTTTCCTTCTACCCAGAATTGATCAGCTCGTTGATGCAACTGCTGGGTACGAACGAATGAGTTTCCTAGATGCCTATAGAGGGTACCACCAGATAGCAATGCACGGACCAGACGAGGAAAATACATTGTTTATCACTCCACGAGGGTTGTACTGCTACAAGGTCATGCCATTCGGCCTAAAAAACGTCGGAGCCACGTACCAAAGATTGGCAACCCTCATGTTCAAAGATTTGCTTGGGAAGACCATCGAAGTCTACATAGATGACATGGTGTTGAAGAGCAAGGAGAGAGTCAACCACATAGCTAATTTGAAGGTAACCTTCGACATCTTGCAGCAATTTTAATTAAAATTAAATGCTTCAAAATGTGCATTTGGTGTGAGTTCGGGGAAGTTCTTGAGCCACTTGGTCACGGAACGTGGCATTGAGGCCAATCCAGATCAAATCACAGCCCTTCAGAGACTTAAAAGCCCAAAGACAATCAAGGAAGTACAAAGGTTGATGGGCATGGTGGCAGCACTAAACAGGTTCATTAGTTGCTCGTCAGATAAGTGCAGGCCTTTCTTCCAGCTGCTGAAGAAGAGGAAAGGATATGAATGGGGACCAGAACAAGAGGAAGCTTTCAAAGACCTCAAGAAGTATCTTGGGACACCTCCGTTACTGTCAAAACGGGAGAAAGGTGAACGGCTGATCCTTTACCTAGCCGTCTCAAAGCATGCAATCAGTGCAACCCTCCTTCGAATGGAGGGTACAGAGCAAAAACCAATCTACTTTGTAAGTGAACTCTCCTAGACGCACACACCAGATACCTCCCTCTAGAGAAGCTCGTCAAAGCTTTAATCATGGCTTCGCGGAAATTGCCACATTATTTCCTGGAGCACCCCATCACTGTTTACACTGAATTTCCTCTGAAAGCGCTGCTTCGAAAAGTAGACTTCTCTGGGAGAATCTCCACCTGGTAGGTAGAGCTCAGTCAATACGACATTGATTACCAACCAAGAATGGCCATCAAGGGCCAAGTGTTGGCAGACTTCGTAGCTGAGTTTACCCCAACCGAGCTCCCGTGGTTCGCGAACATGAACCAAGCCCTCAAGACGACGAACAAAACACAGGAAGCTGGCAATTGTTCTATGGACGCACCTCCGGAGGGATATCTCGATATCGATTCGGAGTCGCCACCCGAGTTTTAGCGGATTGTCCCCGAGGAACCGAACTCGATTGACTCGTGCCCCATTCAATGGATAAGGATTACTGGCCCGTCATCACCATACTATCTTAGGTTCGGGAGCTCAGTTACGAGAGGGGAAGGGTTTTACGGCACCCCCCTCGCCCAGTTCGAAGACCGGTCTCTACTTGGCTTTTGTGGGATTATACAAGAGATGTGTGCAACTCAACTTTGAACAAGAACGGGAAATGGGGGATGGGAGCCAAATAATAACATTGAACATGACAATGGATTACAGTGTATGCATGTGCGTTGTGATCTACATGAATGACGATGACGATGACGATGAATAAACATGAACTACAAATGACCATAAGCAGCAGGAGAATGACATTAGTACGCATTAAACAGAGGCTGCAAACTGGAAATAACATGAACAATACACAAGACAGGCTAAACCAATCTGATCCATTGACAGGAGCTTGAGCGCTCAAGGAGTGAGCTTGAGCGCTCAATCCCCTCTCACCCACACATGCTTATGATGCTTTTGATGATTCTGGTTTGATGAAAACAAGACTTGATCCTCATTATTTGTTTAGAAACAACATTTGAATCATTGAACAAAATGGCATGATCATATAATCATGGGTTTAAAATTCATCCGTGGACCAAAATGAGGCAAATAGTGAAGAAGGAATGAAGACTCAATGCTTTGAAGCTTTGCAGAACACTCAAACTACCAAAAACAAGCTGAAATAAGAGAGTGATTTGATTGGACCAAAAGACGGTTCGAGCGCTCAAAGGGGGTGCATTGAGCGCTCAAGCCATCCCCTGGATTTGAGTGTTCCTGCAACATTCAGCCCTCATCTGGACCACAAATTAGTTCAACATGATATATGATGATGCATAATGTTTTGAAATTTCATCAACATGGATAAAATAAGCTTGAGGTGACCACATGAGCGGAGAGTAAGCATTGGAATGCACATAAGCATGATTAGAGTGAGGGAGGGAAGAAATCAGGTTGGCCTAGCCAAACATCAACACACACACACACACCGATATTAGGTTGGCTTAGCCAAACATCAACACACACACACACACATCGATATTAGGTTGGCTTAGCCAAACATCAACACACACACACACACACTCCGATATTAGGTTGGCTTAGCCAAACATCAACACACACACACTCCGATAAATTGAAAACAGAACATAGAACTAAAGTAGACAAGATTCAAATGCAAAACAGAACAAAGTTTGAGCGCTCAAAGTGGGAGTTCGAGCGCTCAAACCCTTTTTGCCTCAATATTTTCAAAAGTTGATTTTCTTCATTTCTTGGACCTTGTAAGCTCATAGAAGGTACATAAAACCTCCATGAACTTACTAGTCTCCCTCAGGTTGACCAAAACGTGATTTTTCACATGTTTTTCTACCTTTTGGTTTTGATTGGGGCTTGAACTTGGGGTTTTGATGGATGATTGAGTAGTGGCTGTGTTTATGGGCTATAGATGAAGTATTTTGGACAGAGGAGTGTGAGTGTAAGGCTGATTGAATGATTGATTGAGTGGATGATGGAGTATTTGAGCTTAAAATGGTGATTTTGGCTTGGATGAGGTGGGTTTTGATGGAAGAGCTAGGTTTGGACGAAATTGATGGAATGTATGGGCTGTAAATGGCTTATTAGAGTGAGAGAGGGGCTGTTGTAGTTGGTTTCTCAAAGACCCATGTGTATTTGGTCTTAAAGATGGGATTTTTTTAGTGTTTGAGTGCTTGAAAGGAGATGATCAGTGAAGAACAAGGACTGATTGAAGTGAGTTTATGGGTTTGAGGGCAGTAGGCTTGGTGAGAGATGATTTCTTCAAAGACCCATGGAGTTTAGGCCTTTTAAAGAAGGTTTTTGGGTGTTTTGGAGGTTGAAGATGATGGAAATGGATGACAAAGGGTGCAAAACGTGGTTGAAGGATGAGAGAGAGAGTGGGTTTGATCTGATGAAGGGTGTGAGAGTGTAAGAGATCAGCCAAAGGTCTTTAAACAATGGGTGGAGGGTGGTTTATATAGAGAGAAATGGGGGGAATTTGGAATTTGCAATTCAAGTTGGGGAGGGAATGTTATTAGAGGGATTCTGGTGTGAAAATGAAGCTGTAGAAACCAGGGGGAGCCCATAGTTTAGGTGGAAAACCAGCTAAAAAATGCTTTGAAAATTTCTGGTTCGCACATGGTTTGAGCGCTCAAAGGGGGGCTTTGAGCGCTCAAAGGTCTGCACAACAGACCAAACTTCAAAGGGCTGCTCCGGGTGCTACCGAACTCCGTTTTGTGCGTGGTTTGAAGAGTTGGAAAGTTTGTTGAGTGTACTTTCTAACCCAAGTGGTTTGAACCCAAGATAATTTTTACATCCAAGTGTGTGACCATTTAACTCAGAAGGTCGGGAAAACAAGTCGTTTTGGTAAAACGGGCACATCTCCCTCATTTCAAAATGGATTGAGATGTATTATATATCAATAAAGAGGGTTTTGAATGTACTAGAAGATGGTGTAGGCTTGGGTTTATTTTGAAGAGCATTTTGGATGGTTTGAAGGGTATTTTGGTCATTTTGGTTGGTTTAGGGTTGTTTTAGGAGGGTTTAGAATGGTTTAGGGTAGTTTGGTGAGTTCAAGCTTTGTTCATAGCCTCGAGGTATGCACGATTGGTCTATATCATCATCGGGAATGCTTGATAAGTTTCTCGGGTCAAAATTGGGGTGTCTACAGTTGCCCCTCTTGGATGAAACTCCATACCACTTTTTTGGTATGAGTTGCATTCAAGACAGAGACATCCCGATCCTTTCCCGAGTCTTTCTCAAGCTGCAAAAGAAAACATTAAAATCACGGTCGCGCCACTCGGGCTGCCTACGTACCCCATTGTAAGGATCAGATCGGCGTAGTTCATCGGGGCATGTGCAAACAAACTCAACGGGTTTTCCTGGCCCGCGAAACAAACGAGATTATGCGAATCAACGAGCCTTCCCGGGTCATGAAACGCCAAACAATCGAATCATGCAAATCGACGAGCCTTCCCGGGTCGTGAAATGCCAAACAATCCAAACGAGATTATGCGAATCAACGAGCCTTCCCGGGTCGTGAAACGCCAAACAATCGAATCATGCAAATCGACGAGCCTTCCCGGGTCGTGAAATGCCAAACAGTGCAAATGAGATTATGCGAATCAACGAGCCTTCCCGGCTCGTGAAACGCCAAACAATCGAAACGAGATTATGCGAATCAACAAGCCTTCCCGGGTCGTGAAACGCCAAACAATCGAATCATGCAAATCAACGAGCCTTCTCGGGTCGTGAAATGCCAAACAGTGCAAATGAGATTATGCGAATCAACGAGCCTTCCCGGGTCGTGAAACGCCAAACAATCGAATCATGCAAATCGACGAGCCTTCCCGGGTCGTGAAATGCTAAAGCAAACAAACATTCCAAGTCATGATCAAACACGAATCCATGCAAACGATATCATCAATTCATCCATATGCACCAGCTTGGTTGTAAGGACCCGTGTTTTTAAATAATTTTTTTTCGATAATAATGTTGGGGAAGTGTGGGAAATATTTTAAAATGTAGTATGAGGTCAATGTGAAGTGAGTATATGCGTTGGGGTGTCTTTATAACCCATTAGAAACATGAGGGGCTTAAGTGCAAGTGTGTGGGTGAATATATATACCATGTGGATCAGATTTTTGGGGCAAACACACCCCTCTCCCTCTCTCTAAAAGGGCAGCAGCCCCTCTCTCTTCCCCCTCCCCATATTTTCTTCAAATTCCACCACAAATCCACCTCCTACACCTCTCAAGTTCAAGATTCAACCAAAGATTCAGCATCTACGCATGTTTGGGAGCTCGGAGTACCATCTTTTCATACCGGGAGGGCTAAAAACGGGATTGCTCAAATTGGGGATCTAGAAATTCGTTTTTGGGTTGACTTGGAGCAAAATCTTGAGGTAGGGGAATAAATTTCTTCTCTCTCTAGTTGTATCTAGTTGATTTGTTGCACATAGTTGATACTTGGACTCAAACTCCATGAAAAACCATGATTTCAACTTAAGTGGGTTTGTTGAGCTTGATTTTATGATCTATGAATTTGTGTATTGTTTGATGCAATTGATTGTTGATTTGTCCTCCTTTGATGTCCCTTATTTGCTCTACATTTCGAATTTTTGGTCTAAAACTTCATATGTGCACTTGGGTTGAAGTTCCTTGCTTTGAGAAAAATTCGCAGAAATTCTGGGTTTCCCCAACCGGTTGGGCAAAAACCTTCAACCGGTTGGGCGTGTCTGAGATTTTTGTTTGAATCTGTCTCTGCCCAACCAGTCGGGCAAAAACCACCAACCGGTTGGAATTTTCTGAAAAATTGTGCTTGTATCTGTCTCTGTCCAACCAGTTGGGCAAAAACCACCAACCGGTTGGAATTTTCTGAAAAATTGTGCTTGTATCTGTCTCTGTCCAACCAGTTGGGCAAAAACCACCAACCGGTTGGGTTTCTCTGAAATGCTGTATTTTTATTTTCCGTCCTTCCCATGATCATTGGACGTCTTGTTCCTTCCTCCGATACATATTTTCATCATTTGCATTGTCGTACGAGGTTGTGGGTGACAATTGTGGAGGTGGTTAACGAATTTAGACAAGGACTCTTGGTTGTTTATACGTGTGAAATGAACTTGGGCTTGAGTTGTGATAAATTAAAGGAAAACGGCTCGGGATTTGATGAGTGGCTTAATATGGGTACTTATGAGATACATGGGCATTGGTGGAATGTTGAGAGACATGTGGGTATTTTAGAGACACGAGGTACTCATGGGTATTGCGGGATACGTGAGAGAAACTTGTAGACTACACATGGGACATGAGAGTGTTTGTAAGATCCAATAAGGCACTTGTTAAATAGTTAGTTGACACGTGGGTACTTATGGAATACGGGGACACACTAGTTGAATGTTGTGTGACATGTGGATACATGGAGAGTATACAAATTTGCGTATGTTGAGTGAGCACGTGGGTAAACCGTTGACGCGGTGTGGTATTTGTGGTACTTATGTGAACTTGTAATATGCCTTGGTGTTTTTATAAAAAAAAAAAAAAGTTGAGATTAAGGAATGTGTTGAATAAGTCTAAAGGTTTGGAAAATAAGTTATGATACCGGATACGTGGTTTATGAAATTGGCGTGCATGGTGTGTTTGGGGGAAAATGAATGGATATGGATAATCATTAAACACATGAATATTTGGGGGTTACATTGAACCCTATTGGTATACTTGGACACTTGTTAATATACTTTTAGACTTATGTTGTAGATTGATCATTGGAATGATATGGGATTGATGTGTTGTTGGCACTCATTTGAAAATCGATATGTTAGTATGTGATTGAATTTATGGACACATGTTGAGTAAGATGGACCGTGTTATGTGTTTTATGGTATTATTGACACATGAATTGGATGTCTGCTATATATTCCAACACTAGTTGGTCATGGGTGCGTGAAGCCCAAGAAATTCGGCCATCACTCGAGTTAAGAAGCTATGGGAGCCGGGCCCCGAAATTCCCGTGATGATATTGAGTTGTGGGAGCCGGATCCCGAAATTTCCGTGTTAGTAATGAGCATATGAGTGGCTAAAATTGACACGAGAAACGATGAGTAAATTGTGTATTTGAAAATAGCGTGATAAAGTGTTTGTCGCCTCGTTATCCATTTATCGTTCGTTGGCGTGATTGATATATATATATATATATATTGAGAAGGGGTATATAACAGAAAGAGTTTATGACCGAATATGATATATGAAGTACTTTTGGGGAATTTGTCTGACTTTCCTTTATGTTGGGTGTTAAACTTGTGCCCTTAATCATCTTACAGTATCACCTTGTACCTTATGAGGATATTGTCTTGTATCTAAGTCTTGTTATGTATGATGCCTTGGGACTATAAACGACACATTGGACGAACTTATGCGTGTGACACATGATTGACATAATCTATTGAAATGAACAAATGGACACGTTTTGGGTGTGAAATGGATGGACACAGGGTAGTACGGTACAACGAAATCCATGATCCGTTTATTTATAAATGGACTGGACACATGACAAATTGGATGGCATAGAAGGTCAAACGACTTAGAGATAAGCTAAGTTACCAAAATCATATATCAGTAAGATGCTAGGGAACTACGAGTTCTCGGACTTCAAATTTTAATCTGACGGACGGAATGGTTAGAATTGTCGTTGGGCACGGTAGGGCACCACGGGAGATACACACTGACACGAGTAGGACACGTGAATACTTAGAACGTTTGATTTCTTGTGAAATGCTTGAACATGTAATGGATACTTGCCATGGAATGTTTGTTGGATACACGATATTTTATGGGTGAGCTTATGGATATACTAGATATGCTTTAAAGATGATGTTTGAATATTTTGTAAGCAAGAGGCATTGACAAAGTGGATTTGGTTTGTGTGGAAGTGGTTGGATTCCATCAACTGGAATTTGGGTAAAATGTACGCGGATTAAATGAGAAGTAAACTTTCGGTTTATTATGTGGTTAGAGAAATGTTAAATGGTTGGTCATCCAAGGTTTGTATCGTGGAAGTATGTGTGTGGATGAGACATGAAGTATGTGTTAATTTATCACCATGAGACAGTGATAAGCTTGGAAACCCATTTATGAACGTTGATTTTCTATTATGCTCTTGTTCAATATGTTTTTGCTTAAGTGTATCTATCTGAGTCTGAAACCCCAAAGGGGATACCTACTGGGCGAAGTGTGCTCACCCCTTTGTTGTTTCAGGTTTCGCTTGGAGCATGAAATGAAGTGATTGTGGTGCATGGCATAGTGAGAGCATGGCATCAAAGATTATTTGAAGCATTGTAAAATCCTTCCTTTCCAAGGAAATAACATTTTTCTCAATTCACATGGGCCATGGGTACCGGACTTAGATTTGATGTTTCTTACCAATATAAATACTGTGAGGTGACTTGGGACAAATTTGTGAGTTTATTGAGATGTTCCTTGAAGAAAATGTTTAATTATTCATGTTGAAAATTGAGGGCGTGACATTGGTGGCTAAAGAGATTAAGCGTAGCTACCCTCTGGACAACGGGGAGGCTAAATCCGATGGGGCTATCCATTGAACAACAAGATGGCCTAAATGATAAGGTGATTATCCCTTGAGCAACAAGACAATCGAGGAAATGTGATCACCTACTGAACAACGAGGTAATCGATACGCTATCGATCCAATCATAATAATATGATGGTCTTAGCGACACAATGATTCGTCAACAACAAATATTCAGAACAACTGATTAAATGCACTAACTGGGTGAACAAATACTCAGACAACTTCATATGATTGATGCACACAATAGATGATTGATGATTGATGGGTGATTGATTGAATGATTGATTGAAAGAACGAGTGATGATTGATTGGATGCGCCAGCTAGGCGGCTTTTGAATGATGATTGAATGATTGGATGCGCCAGCTAGGCGGCTTTTGAATGATTGGATGCGCCAGCTAGGCGGTTTTTGAATGATTTAATGATTGAATGCGCCAGCTAGGCGGCTTTTGAATGATTTAATGATTGAATGCGCTAGCTAGGCGGCTTTCGAATGATTGAATGCACCAGCTTGGTGGCTACGTCATGTAATGAATCTATTTTTAAATTGAATGTAAAGATTATCCTAAATGACATTATTGAAAATGTGACCATTTCTGGTCTTGAAATTAATTTTGAAGATGACCATTTCTGGTCTTGAAATTAATTTTGAAGATGACCATTTCTGGTCTTGAAATTAATTTTGAAGATGACCCTTTTTGGTCTTGAAATTAATTGTTTGTCCCTCAGGACGATTGATTCAAAAGTTGTCCCTCAGGACGGTTGATTTAAAAGGTTTGGTCCCACAGGACTATTGATTCAAAAGTTGTCCCTCAGGATCATTGATTTAAAAGTTTGTCCCTCAGGACGATTGATTCAAAAGTTGTCCCTCAGGACCATTGATTTAAAAGTTTGTCCCTCAGGACGATTGATTCAGAAGTTGTCCCTCAGGACGATTGATTGAAAGCTGTCACGCAGGACGATTGATTTAAAAGTTTGTCCCTCGGAACGATTGATTGAAAGCTGTCCCGCAGGACTATTACATGTGACTCATGCATCTACACTCGACGATAACAACGACAACATTCCTTCTTTAAAAGGTAGGTGACGCAACGCGGTGCCTCTTCGCTTTACTGTCTTTCCTTTTGGCCAGGGCTTGAATTTGAGCTTGGTTGGGCTTGTATCTTGGGTTTTGAGTTTTGGGCTTGCCTTTCTCAAGGCTTGAATTTTTGGCAGGTTTTCCGTTGAGGCTTTTGGGCTTTGGATTGGCTACTGTCAAGGCTTTGGGCTCTTATGCTTCAGTCTTTGAATTTTGGCGTATGCTTCCTCCGGTGGATGGCAATGGGCTGACGTGGCCCAATGTTGGGCTGATGACGAACCTTAGTTCTGATTCCCTTTCTTGGCTTTGCTGATGGCTTTGGCGACCAATTGACCATGTTCCCAAACACAGGTTCTTTCATGCATTGAAATTGTTTCCACGAGTCAAAGACAGACAAAACTAAGACGATTTGACTCTTTTGACACTAAGGTGGATTTTGACAAGACTAGCAAGACCAAGGAATTTTGATCGATCTTTTAGACAAAGGGGTGACAAACATGCCTCACGATTGACGCCAAAATTGTCAGGACAAAATTGGATTTTTGATGACTTTCCCCTCGGGATTTTGAAATTGTTTTGCTCCATCAAATGATGTTCATTCAAATCGATTATTTTATCAAAACACGAGATTTCTTATCATGAACCCATGCTCTAGATTGTTGATGATGCCCCACTAATTTTTCATTAAAATGCCCCAGTTTGGAGGGCTGCTGATGAAGACTCCTTGATATGCCCCAGTTTGAATTTTCGCTTTGGCTGATGCCACTATTTGCACAATGCTTTGACTTTTAAGGGAGATTAGACTGTTCCCTTTTGGACTTGAATTCTCACTATCAAGTTGCATTTTCCAATCTGAAAGGACTTTATCTTGGTTATGACGGGGCCAAGGTTATGGGCTTGACAAAGGAAGGATAATAGGCTCAAAAATCTCATTTTTCCTTGGGGTTGTTTAAGCTAGCAGCTATCTTGGACTCCACTCATGCCCTTTTTGGTTTTTGATGGGCGCTTTCTTATTTTATTCTTCTTTTCCTTTGCGCTTGTTTTGATTGGCGCTTTCTTTCCGTTTGATTTTTCTGTTCCATTTCTTCGGTGCTCCTCATCTTGTTGTGTCTTTGCGTTTGGCATTTTCATGTGCCCACGAGTTTGATACTTCCATTCTTGTGATGGCTTGAATTCTCATGCACCTGTATCTTGGGCACCTTTTATTCTTTCCTTTCACCCCAGTGTTGGGGGATAGCTGCCTAGCTGAGTTCTTTTTCAAAGAAATTGATTCAGGCTCAAAGGGGCTTGCAATGGATATTTATGTGGGGAATCAAACAAAGAATGCCTTTCGTCATTTTGAATTGTGCAACTTGATAAGGAGAACTTATGCATGCTCTAACTTTTGCTTAGATCTGGTTTTTGAAGTTTGATCTAGCGAGCTTTTTGCCTTAACTTTTGCCTAGGCCGCCCTTACGGGTTTTCAACCTAGCAGGCTTTCTCTGTGTCCAAGCATTGCTTCTTGATGGCGCTGGGGAATGGTCCCTTTGGAAATCCTCCTCGTGTGGGGTGACGGTTCAATCAAAATTCATCTCGTGTTTTGAAATGATGATCATGTTTCTCAAATGATGGTGAAAAACAATTCCACGTTGAGGGATTAGTACAAAAATCCAAGTTTATAATGACAATTTTGACACAACAGCATGACATTGAATTTTGAAAGTTGCGACCGAACCACTGAGGGTTGCCTACGTATCCCTTTTGTAAGGAATCAGGTCGTGCGTAGTTCGGGACTACAAAGGTTGACTCTCTTTTTTGAATTTTTTTATTTTTCTTGACGACAACAAGATATTACAAACTTGAACTTGAAAAACTCGCAGACACAAGAGCACGATAGACTTGAACTACAAACTGACTCAATAAAAGTGAACACTTGACTCGACACTTGAAGACTTCCAAGACTCGTGGAAGATTCGATTATTGCATGGCCATTGATGGTTCATTGGTTCGGTGAGATGCTTGGTTTCGCTAGTGGAGCAGAGATGGATCCATTGTCGATGAGATCTTGAATCCTGTGGCGGAGGCGGTGACACTCGTCGGTAGCATGACCCGACATCTGATGGAAGGCGCAGAAGGCATTTGGGTTGTGATAGGTTAGGAGCTTTTGAGGTAGAGGAGTTGGAGGGAGTGGTTTGAGAAGACCGGCTTCGTAGAGCTCCTTATACACCAAGGACAGGGGTGTGGAGAACTGCGAGAGGGTTCTTTGTGGTTTTTTAGAGCGGTGGGTTTGGACTGTGATTTTGTTGATGGGTGCTGGTTGGTTGGAGCTGTGGTTTGTGGAGCTGAATGAGGTATCTGCATATAGGGTGTTGTCATCCCCGGAGTTGATGTTCTTGGTATTTGGAGTGGGGTCACCTTTTTCTAGAATGCCATCCCGTATTGCTTCCTCAATGGACAGACCAACTTCGAAATAAGTTTCAAAGTCGTGAGCTTGGGCGGTGACCATGTATTGGGCTAAATCGGGCTGCAGATTGCGGGTTATGATCCTTATCTGATCTTTGTCACTTGGACGATCGGTCATCTGTGAAGCCTTGGCCCTCCATCTCTTGACAAAGGCCGCAAAGGACTCATTTTCCTTCATTTTAGTAGCCTCAAGCTCGCGAGTGGTCATCTTCAACTGGACATTGTAGTCGTACTGCTTAACGAAAGCAGCCACGAGATCTTCCCATGTCCTTCTTTTAGAGACATAGAGAGAGAGGAGCCATTGAAGAGCGGGCCCCGTTAAGCTCTGATTGAACATTTGGGCCATTGTCGGCTCATTGACATTTTGGAGGGAGAGTGAGCTCACATAGGCTTGAATGTGTCCTCTGGGGTTCCCCGTCCCATCGAACTTCTCAAAATCAACCGGTTTGTACTTCTCGGGAAGCTTAGCATCGGGGAACAGGCACAGCTTGCTCATGTCAAATCCAGTGGCCGCTACCTTCTCACTTTTAGCAACTAATTCTTCAAGCTTAGCAATCTTTGCTAACATCTCGACTAATTGAGGGTTTTCAGCAGGTTGTTCTTGGCATTCCTCCTCGGGGATTTCTTGATCATTGGGAACCCCACCCAGAGGCGGTTGCAGCGGGGGAAGACGACCTTGAATATTAACCAAAATGCTCATAATTTGCGTGATTTGGGTATTGTGATTAGCCAATTCGTCTTGCATTTCCTTTCTCAACTGCTCAATCTCATTCGGATGATCCATGCGCACCGGTGATTCGGGTTCGGATGTGGGTAAGGTCTTCTCGCTTGGCCCAATGATTCAGGACTGACAGTAAAACAAAGAGGTCAAACTTATTCTGTGCCCCTGGTTTTATTGAAGAAAATGTTGTGTATGTGTCGTCGTCATGTTCATCCTAAGATGCAGACTATCGGTCTCGGTCTCACTTAAGACATTGCACGGATGTTGAAACAACAACCACGGGTAAGTCGTGACAGGCAGGTTAAATTCCAATCGTTGTGGAATCAGAGCCAATCTCCTTATAGACCATCCGAGACAGAGCAATATGACTGTTGAAATCCGGATACAAATGCACTTAAGGCTAGCCCGAGACACGGGGAGCCGTTCGAGCACGGCAAACACTGGAGGTATCTCAAACTCCGTGGATTTAAAGTCTCCTAGACTGACATCTATTCCTATAGATTATGCCAAGGTTAACCTATGGTTAGTCTACCGGTTTCAAATCTCACTTAGAGCCATTGCACAGCAGATTGAATCAACACCACGGGTAGGTCACTTACTCGGCAGTTACGGCTTTTCAACCTATAGCCTAAATGTTGAAGCCGCAACCGTTATCCTTTCTTGACCATCCGAGACAAAGCAATGAGGTGTCGCCATCCAGTTACAAATGGCCCCAAGGCTAGTTCGAAACACGGGCAACCGTTCGGGCACGGCAAACACCGGAGGTATCTCAAACTCCGTGGATTTAAAGTCTCCTAGACTAAAAATGTATTGCTTTTGGAAGGTTGCCCCAATCCTCAAGTTTTCTTTTGATATCAAGTCCTTCATGCAGGATGACCGGATTTGAGAAAATACAAACTCTCAATGTCAAAAGTCTAACTTTGGATGTTAGGAATAATTGTCCCTAACCTCGGGCCAACCCTTCCTAATCTCCGTCAGATTGTTGTCAAAGACTCGATAGTCCAAATTTTCCCACGTCCGATTATCCTAAGGACTAACTCACAAGACAACGCACATTAGAAATGCACGACTCATCATCGGGCCGAGACAACCTCTTACTAACTGCACAGACTCCTAAGGCATACTACTCTCAACTCGGAGGGACTATATACAAATGCAAATGCATGCATGGATGCAACATGGCGATCTAGGGAAAGCGGTAACACATAGCATGTAAACAAGATGGAGCGCATAAACTTATCAAACGGGACGGCCACCTAACGAAAAAGGTTCTATGGTAAAACTATATGCAACAAGGCCGGTTTTGGTCTCACAAGGGTACCCCGGACTAGAGTCATAATTGTCTCCCGTGCCATAGATACCTACAGCGACGGTAATAACGATAGGTGTAACTCATCACGGTCGAGGGCTGCTGGGCATTTTGGGATTCCCCGTCACCGGCAAGCCGTGCGGGATTGCCAAAACACACCAGTGAGGCTAAGAACAATGCAAGTGTGATGCAAAAGTTGAATTACAAACATTTCAAAAATCCCACAAAAGCTTTTCAAGTCGAGCCCTCTTGATTAATGCATATTTCAATAAAACTACACAAGTGTAATAAAATCGAAGTATGCATTAACCAGAGTCCCCAGCGGAGTTGCCAGCCTGTGGACGCACCTCCGGAGGGATATCTCGATATCGATTCGGAGTCGCCACCCGGGTTTTAGCGGATTGTCCCCGAGGAACCGAACTCGATTGACTCGTGCCTCATTCAATGGATAAGGATTACTGGCCCATCATCACCATACTATCTTAGGTTCGGGAGCTCAGTTACGAGAGGGGAAGGGTTTTACGGCACCCCCCTCGCCCGGTTCGAAGACCGGTCTCTACTTGGCTTTTGTGGGATTATACAAGAGATGTGTGCAACTCAACTTTGAACAAGAACGGGAAATGGGGGATGGGAGCCAAATAATAACATTGAACATGGCAATGGATTACAGTGTATGCATGTGCGTTGTGATCTACATGAATGACGATGACGATGACGATGAATAAACATGAACTACAAATGACCATAAGCAGCAGGAGAATGACATTAGTATGCATTAAACAGAGACTGCAAACTGGAAATAACATGAACAATACACAAGACAGGCTAAACCAATCTGATCCATTGACAAGAGCTTGAGCGCTCAAGGAGTGAGCTTGAGCGCTCAATCCCCTCTCACCCACACATGCTTATGATGCTTTTGATGATTCTGGTTTGATGAAAACAAGACTTGATCCTCATTATTTGTTTAGAAACAACATTTGAATCATTGAACAAAATGGCATGATCATATAATCATGGGTTTAAAATTCATCCGTGGACCAAAATGAGGCAAATAGTGAAGAAGGAATGAAGACTCAATGCTTTGAAGCTTTGCAGAACACTCAAACTACCAAAAACAAGCTGAAATAAGAGAGTGATTTGATTGGACCAAAAGACGGTTCGAGCGCTCAAAGGGGGTGCATTGAGCGCTCAAGCCATCCCCTGGATTTGAGTGTTCCTGCAACATTCAACCCTCATCTGGACCACAAATTAGTTCAACATGATATATGATGATGCATAATGTTTTGAAATTTCATCAACATGGATAAAATAAGCTTGAGGTGACCACATGAGCGGAGAGTAAGCATTGGAATACACATAAGCATGATTAGAGTGAGGGAGGGAAGAAATCAGGTTGGCCTAGCCAAACATCAACACACACACACATACCGATATTAGGTTGGCTTAGCCAAACATCAACACACACACACACACATCGATATTAGGTTGGCTTAGCCAAACATCAACACACACACACACACTCCGATATTAGGTTGGCTTAGCCAAACATCAACACACACACACTCCGATAAATTGAAAACAGAACATAGAACTAAAGTAGACAAGATTCAAATGCAAAACAGAACAGAGTTTGAGCGCTCAAAGTGGGAGTTCGAGCGCTCAAACCCTTTTTGCCTCAATATTTTCAAAAGTTGATTTTCTTCATTTCTTGGACCTTGTAAGCTCATAGAAGGTACATAAAACCTCCATGAACTTACTAGTCTCCCTCAGGTTGACCAAAACGTGATTTTTCACATGTTTTTCTACCTTTTGGTTTTGATTGGGGCTTGAACTTGGGGTTTTGATGGATGATTGAGTAGTGGCTGTGTTTATGGGCTATAGATGAAGTATTTTGGACAGAGGAGTGTGAGTGTAAGGCTGATTGAATGATTGATTGAGTGGATGATGGAGTATTTGAGCTTAAAATGGTGATTTTGGCTTGGATGAGGTGGGTTTTGATGGAAGAGCTAGGTTTGGACGAAATTGATGGAATGTATGGGCTGTAAATGGCTTATTAGAGTGAGAGAGGGGCTGTTGTAGTTGGTTTCTCAAAGACCCATGTGTATTTGGTCTTAAAAATGGGATTTTTTTAGTGTTTGAGTGCTTGAAAGGAGATGATCAGTGAAGAACAAGGACTGATTGAAGTGAGTTTATGGGTTTGAGGGCAGTAGGCTTGGTGAGAGATGATTTCTTCAAAGACCCATGGAGTTTAGGCCTTTTAAAGAAGGTTTTTGGGTGTTTTGGAGGTTGAAGATGATGGAAATGGATGACAAAGGGTGCAAAACGTGGTTGAAGGATGAGAGAGAGAGTGGGTTTGATCTGATGAAGGGTGTGAGAGTGTAAGAGATCAGCCAAAGGTCTTTAAACAATGGGTGGAGGGTGGTTTATATAGAGAGAAATGGGGGGAATTTGGAATTTGCAATTCAAGTTGGGGAGGGAATGTTATTAGAGGGATTCTGGTGTGAAAATGAAGCTGTAGAAACCAGGGGGAGCCCATAGTTTAGGTGGAAAACCAACTGAAAAATGCTTTGAAAATTTCTGGTTCGCACATGGTTTGAGCGCTCAAAGGGGGGCTTTGAGCGCTCAAAGGTCTGCACAATAGACCAAACTTCAAAGGGCTGCTCCGGGTGCTACCGAACTCCGTTTTGTGCGTGGTTTGAAGAGTTGGAAAGCTTGTTGAGTGTAATTTCTAACCCAAGTGGTTTGAACCCAAGATAATTTTTACATCCAAGTGTGTGACCATTTAACTCAGAAGGTCGGGAAAACAAGTCGTTTTGGTAAAACGGGCACATCTCCCTCATTTCAAAATGGATTGAGACGTATTATATATCAATAAAGAGGGTTTTGAATGTACTAGAAGATGGTGTAGGCTTGGGTTTATTTTGAAGAGCATTTTGGATGGTTTGAAGGGTATTTTGGTCATTTTGGTTGGTTTAGGGTTGTTTTAGGAGGGTTTAGAATGGTTTAGGGTGGTTTGGTGAGTTCAAGCCTTGTTCATAGCCTCGAGGTATGCACGATTGGTCTATATCATCATCGGGAATGCTTGATAAGTTTCTCGGGTCAAAATCGGGGTGTCTACATGTTCGTTGACGGATCAACATGTAACAAAGGCTCAGGGGCCGAAATAGTACTGTTCTCTCCAGAACGCCTGATGCTAGAACAATCCGTTCGTTTGGGCTTTAGCGCAACAAACAACGTGGCAAAATACGAGGCCCTTTCGATTGGGCTCAAAAAGTGCAAAAACCCTTGGGGTCAAGAAGTTAAAAATCTTCTGTGACTCTCAGCTTGTGGTGAATCAGCTTACTGGGGAGTATGCCCTAAGGAACGAAAAGATGGCGGCCTACGCCAAAGCTGTGCATGACGTGATGGCAGAATTCGGAGAGACGAAGATTGAGGAAATCACTTTGGGACAAAACGATCACGCAGATTCATTAGCCTTCCTGGCCTCAGCACTACCTACAGAGTTTAAACGCACGGTGGCCGTTGAACATCTAGCCAAGCCCAGCATCGAGCAGGAAGGAGAAACCACTATGGATGCAGACCTGGGACCAAGTTGGATGGATCCAATCATCACTTACTTAAAGGATGAAATCCTACCGGAGGATAAAAAGGAAGCCTATAAGATCAAATTGAAGTCTGCTCGTTTCTGGCTCTCACCACAGGGAAAACTGTACAAGAAGTCCTATCACGGTCCTTACCTGCTTTGTGTACATCCCTCGTTGGTGCAGAAGTTCTTACATGAAATACACGTTGGGACGTGCGGCGGACATGAGGGAGGAAGATTAATAGCGCACAGGGCAATAACCCAGGGGTACTGGTGGCCATACATGCAGGAAGACGCGAAGGTGTTCGTCAGAAGTTGTGAAAAGTGTCAGCAGTTCAAGCCAATATTCCGGACACCAGCAGAAGACTTACAACCCCTCACTAGCCCGTGGCCGTTCGCCCAATGGGGATTGGATATCTTAGGGCCTTTGCCCATGGCAACGGGCAAAAGAAGTTCTTGCTAATGGGAACTGATTATTTCACCAAGTGGATTGAAGCAAAATCGCTTGCAAAGATCACTGAGAGTAATGTGGAGAAATTTGTCTGGCAGAACATCATAACAAGGTTTGGGGTGACCTACTGCATAATTTTGGATAATGGGGCACAGTTTGGGCCAAAATTTGAAGCTTTTTGTGCCCAGCACGGGATACAAAACTACTACTCAACACCAGCATATCCTCAGAGTAACGGACAAGCAGAGGCCTCCAACAAAACAATCCTCAAAGGGATTAAGCGAAGATTGGAGAAAAAAAAGGGGAGCTGACCTGACGAGCTCCCAATAGTGTTATGGGCATTCAGGACCACACCAAGACATTCAACGGGGGAGACTCCATACTCCTTGTGTCACGCCCTCATTTTTATAGAAACAAAAATAAAGGAATTCCTTACACTTAATAAGTCAAATGATAAAATATTTCCATAAATCCTCCCAAAGAGGTTTCCATTCAAAATTTACATCATTAATCCATTGGCAAATCAAGTATTTGGGCACCCTTGCCCCAAAGGTGAAATCAAATATTATCCCATAAGTTATTACATAAGTCCAAGTTGTTAGAAGATTGAATAACCAAAAGTTACATTGTCATTTATCAAAATACAAACTTGAGATAAAAAAAAAATCTTCATGCATGCATAAGCTTCACATAATGCATCACTCCACAAGTATCTGATCTCATGCTCCATGCTGTGTACCTGGGAAAGATAGGGTGAGCTCACTAGCTCGTAGGGAAAACCATACTACAACCACTAGGCATATAAATATGATGAATGCACATGATGTGGTTTGTCAAGATAAGAGATGCTCAAAGGAACACAACGGAAGCTAAAACAAGGGATACGTGTCCAAGAAGTACCCACGTGTCCAAAAGGATTATCAAGTGTCCAAAAAGATTTTAAGGTGTCCCAGAGTACCCATTAGTTCATTAAGTTTTTCAAAATCATCAACAAGTATCACACGTGTCCAAAATCGTGTCCAAGTATCCAAAATTCACCAAAATGCCATATGTACCTCAAAACATTTTCATTTCCAAGTACTCAACACCACCAAAGTTTCCATTTTTGTTTCACCAAGATCACCCAAGTCACTCACACAAGTTTAAAACCAAGTCCACAAATCGAGTTTCGACAAAACACAATAAATAGTCCAAAATCTCATTTCTCATTTATTTCATTGAAGTAAAATATCATTTTCATTGGTACTAGGGATTTAATCCCTCTGCCGGGTTCCGTAGGCCCCGCATGCCTTTGTTGGGTATTTGTAGGCCCCGCCTGCCTCTGCCGGGTTCCATAGGCCCCGCGCACCTTTGCTAGGTATTTATAGGCCACGCCTGCCTTTGCCGGGTTCCATAGGCCCCGCGTGCCTCTGCCGGGTTCCATAGGCCCCGCGTGCCTTTATCAAAATATTTACCAAATGATGGCATTGGTGTAAAACACCTCATTATCACAAACATTTCATTAAAACTTTCATAACAAGTCCATTTCTCAAATTTCATTTCACCAAAGTGCCCTTTCTTTTGAAATGCCACAATTTTCGCCAAAAGGGGCGACCAATCCAATATGCCTTGTGTCCGATACGTATAACGAATTGTCCAATAAAAACACATGTCAAAGTCGTAGTTTAACGATTTCAAAATGGTTTTTGGCGTTACCACGTTGTTATATATCAAGTATACGAAGTTCCGGACGATTGGAGGTCAAACGGACGTCAAAGGGTGGCCGAAAATCACCGAGAAAAACAGGGGCAGCAACATAGAAACAGGGGCAGCAGCTGCCTTGTCCAGAAAATAGCAGATTTTCACCTCTAAGGTGTGGAATTTCAACCCAAAACACAAATGAGATAGTTTAAGCTCAAAGTAGAGATGCTAGGCAACAATTAAACATGGAGGGAGGTCAATTCCACTCCCAATTTCATCAATCAACAATCAATTTCGTAGATCACAAAATTAAAGTGAGAAAAACCCACACAATGAGGGAAAACATGAATTTCAAGGAAATTGAAGCCAAAAACAAGATATGTTCAACATATCACAAGTATATAACTAGAGGATGTAGTAATTGTTTCCCTACCTCATGGATTTGCTTGAAAATAGAGGATGAATGGAACCCTAGGTGTTGAAACCTCAAAATCCCGAAACTTGAGCCCTCGGTGCAAATCCAAGGTGACCCGAGCTCCCCACGGCGTGTAGAACACGAAAATGGTCTTGGTTATTGAAGAGGTTGAGTGAGGAGGGAGAGTTTTGAGCTTGGAGGAGTTGTTAATGGAGGAGAAGAGAGAGAGAGAGGTGCCGATCGGGTGGAGAGGGAGGAGAGAGTGTAATGTTTCATTTTTTGCAAATTTACCCCACACTTCTAATATACTCACCTAATTACACCTCACACCCAAATGTCACTTGTGTATATAATATGTGACCACAATACTTATTTTCATAAACCAAACTTAAGTAAAGACTTTCTTTACTTTAATTTATTTATGAAAATAAGAAAGTACCCCCCATTTGGAAACAATGGCATTTACAAAATTTTGAAATTTTAATCACATCAAAATCTCATCCCCCCACTTTTAGTACAAAATCGAAAACGGGCACATTTTTTTCTCCGAAGAAAATGGGCGAAAGATGACTTTGCCTTACTCAAAAATAACTTTCGATTATACCATTTTGATTAGAAAAATCCAAGGAACAATTATCGGCACTTTTTATCGACCAAATCGAAACTTCTCCAAAAAGTGATTTTTTTTCAAAAAGTAATTAAATTTTCTGGGTCTTTACACCTTGGCTTACGGTACTGAGGCCGTGATCCCCCTTGAAGTAGGGTTACTAACGAACAAAACGGCATTGGTAGAAGCTGGTGGGAACGACCAAGCTTTGGCAACAAACTTGGATCTCACAGAAGAAGGACGAGAAAGGGCTTTGGTCACATTGGCAGCCTACCAACAATAACTTTGCAGGACTTACAGCAAAAAAGTCCACCCCCGTGAGTTCGGAATAGGAGACCTTGTGATGAGAAAAGTGGTAGGGAATACCAAAAAGACATTAGATGGAAAGCTTGGGCCAAACTAGGAAGGGCCCTACAAAGTGGTTGGCATGGCAGGAGTTGGAGCTTACAGACTTGCGGATTTAGATGGGAATCCGGTCCCCCGCCCTTGGAATATCCAGAACCTTCTGAAGTTTTTTCCTTAAATTTACTTTTTCTTCCTTTGAATAATGCCCTGAAAGGCAAAGTTAGATTTTATGGTCAAAGCAAGATTTCTACCTTTATTGAGAATAAAGTAGCAAGACTATCATGATTGCGAATAAAACCATCTACTTCTTCTTTTGCAAATCTATGCATTACTTTACTCTGAGTAAATATGGGCTTTGACCGTACGAACAAACCCCATATTGGGGGCATGATATACTTAATCAATCAGAATGCAGCGAATATTGCACGTCCATGGCCTCGTCCATGATTAGGCGCGAGTATGCCTAAGCTCGTCCATGGCCTCATCCATGATTAGGCACGAATATGCCTAAGCTCGTGCATGGCCTCATCCATGATTAGGAGCGAATATGTCACGCCCTCGATTTTCAACATATTTAAACATACTTTTCTCAAATAATAATAAATCTAATTTCATTTATAATTATTCAAATTCAACACGCAATGTCTAGTTTAGTCTCCATATCCCATATGAAAACTAGTATCTAATACATAAAGTTATTACATTTTCCAAAGTCAAAGATAATAGAAAAGAATAGAACTAAAACTTTATCTTCCAAAAATAAAATTCATGAGATAAAATGGTAACTCTTCCAATGCATGTGTTCAAAAGATTTCATGCACTCCCATTGCACTGCACGCCATGCTCCTCAGTGAATACCTGAAAATTTATAGGTTGAGCTACACTAGCCCAGTAGGAGAAATCTCTAACACAAACTCAATATATGTATGTGGTGCACAATGTAAGTGAGTAAATTTACAATGCATAAGATTGATTTTAAAAGTCCTTCTTCCTTTAAATACACTTCTCGTCACACACATACATACACATACACATATACACACACACACCCTCGCGCACACATGATACCACATATACACAAAAAAGAAACACTTGAAAATCTCAAACTGATCGAAAGTACTCTGTATCATTTAATTTCAATTTCAACACCACCCTTATGATCACCACGACATTTTCCCAGTCTCTTCTCTAACATTCAACCATTTACTTCTCATACTAAGTCCATTCATTTCAATCTCGTACCTCCCAATGCACATATGTTTCCATATCACCATCAACACACACAAATACAATAATTTTTCAACATAACCACGCAACTCCCTACTCCACAAATATAATCAAATCAACTAGGGAATATAAGGAACAATCCACAACGCACAACACACAATGAATAACACAGAACATACAGCACACAACGAACCACACCATGAACATAACAACTCAATTAAGGAGTGAAAGAAACCAGAGGATTTAACACAAGACACCCCACAAACAGTTCCATTACCAATAACTCAACTTATCAAGTCGTACCTGAACTCATTTAGTCAAGGCAGTTCCGTAATTTCACCACAGGTCAAACCCATAAGTATTTCCATCAATCCGTACCTCAAATACGCTTCTAAATACCCCAATTTCATTATTATGAAAGTAATTAGAAGCATAAGCATAAGTATCACCAAAGCCCCAATTTCGATTCAAACCATAAACCTTAACTTTACCCAAATCATGGTTTTCCTCCACTAGTCAACTAGGTTCAAGATTTATACGGATAAACATTCTAAAATAATCAAACATTCAACCCTTAATTAGAAGTTTCACCCAAAATCCCGAATTCATGAGCAAAAGCTAAAAATTTCGCAGCACATCAACATATCCGAAAATCGAGTTTAGAAATTAGAGATTTATGATCTAAACACATAAATATATGGAGAGAGGAGAGAAATCCCTACTTGACTGGGTTTTGAGCAAAACTCCAACTTCCGAAACTCAAGCTCCAAGCTTTCATGTGTCAGTGACGCATCATACGCATAATTTCAGCCGATACACCAACTTCAAATAAAAAACTGCTATTTTCCAGAAAACTTTAAGATACAACTCTTATATACTTTCGAAGGTATATGAGTCTAGTTTTAGAATCACAAAGCGGATTGAAATTTCAAGCTTCCTAGACAAAAATATAGCCGTTCTCGTAACATGCAGCAATGCTGTCAACATAGCGAATTTCAGTACCATAGTCCGATCAAACATTTTCCATATTTTCTATACTACAAATTAAACTCTGAAATTTTTACAAAACACAGAGAACATCCATGGATAGCTTCTGTAAAATTTTCATAAATTTACGAGTTCTGGATCTATATCAAAAAAATTCGGCCAAAACAAAGATCGGTAGGAAAAACGGATGAAACCGAACAGCCTATCTTTGAAAAATCACCATAAATCGAACTCTTAATGTTTTTGAGTGATTCTTGTGCAAAAAGTTTCGTATTGAAATGTACTTCAAAATCCCAGAAGGGACCAAAGTCTAATTAGTACTCTAAAGATGAGAAAATAAGTAAATACAGAGGCTACATGAATCTGTTTCAGAGATAAATTTCCAGATCTGCAGACCCGATTTCAAAAATTCATATTAAATCGAATACTCGATGGATTTGAGTGATTCCAGCGGCAAAAGAAAGGTCTCTGAGTCAACTTTAAATCATATGAAGGAACTAAAACCTAATTAATAGTTTACGAAGGAGAAATCGACCAAAAACCGAGACCCAGATTGCTGTAATAAAACTACTGTTCATACCGGTAAATATACACGAATATTTTCGATTAAAAATGATAAAAATGAGGGAGATGAGAGCTATACTTGTAAAGCTGAAGTGGGGAGTTGGAGATGGTGGTCAGACGTGGTGGTGAAGGTGGCCGGAGAAGGAGGCAGCCGGAGCCTCTTCTTTCTTTCTCTTTTCTTCCTCTTCTCTCTTCTTCTTCCCTTCTGATTTTTTTTTTTGTTTTCCAGGTAGTCAAAGAAGGAGAAAGGGGGGGCACATGGGGTATGTCAGGCCTGCTCCCAAAAATCGAGGGAAGGTAAACCAGTGCAATTTACTCTGTGTAGTGTTCGAACTGTCCGGGTTTCGATTTTAGAAAAATACCAAAATATTCATATTGACTTAGAAAATCGTGGGCAACGTCACCGTGTGCTCAGAATCGTCTAGAAAAATTTTAAAAATTAGGCACGCATTACGATGCGATCTCGAGTGACGTCATAAGATAGGTTTAAGTCCCACCACCGCAACAGGTAAGCTAGTATCATCCACGTAGCTAAAAAAAATCATATTCCACATCTTTATTTTATTTAACACAAATTTGTGGGTCTTTACAGAATATGCCTAAAATTGTCCATGGTTAGGCGCGAACATGCCTAGACCTTGCAGCTAATATTGCACCTCGTGGCCTCGTCCACGGTTAGGCGCGAATATGCCTAAAAATTGTCCATGGTTAGGCGCGAACATGCCTAGACCTTGCAGCGAATATTGCACCCCGTGGCCCCGTCCACGGTTAGGCGCGAATATGCCTTAAAAATCATTCATGGCCTCGTCTATGATTAGGCGCGAATATGCCTAAGCTCGCTTGTGGCCTCGTCCATGATTATCCAAGGTTAGATACAGCCTATGTTGTTTGCCCCATACAAATTTGATTAAATGCAGGAACATCTAGGTTCCAAAGTGTTTGTCTTATTCAATTCTGACTATGTGCAGGAACATCTAGCTTCCAAAGTGTTTGTCTTATTCAATACTAAGTGCAGGAACATCCAGGTTCCAAAGTGTTTGTCTTATTTAATTATGACTAAGCACATGAACATTTGGATTCCAAAGTGTTTGTTCTACATAATTTTGATCGGATACGTGAGGGGGAGGCGTGCAAGAGATACATCAGGAACCGTTGAAGCTCTGCGCACTGCTAATGGATGACATCAGTGGCAGAGCTGGGGAGCAATTGGAGTAAGTAAAACCTGACTACCCTAGTAAAGGGCATAGCACGTGCCTTTAATAGTCGCCACGGGAGGGTGAGTAGCTTGGTACCACGTAGGGGAGCCTTAGCCCTATACCGAGCTGTAATGACCATGAATAGGGTCAGAATAATGAAGTAAATTAATGCACTAGGGTGAACCAGCTCGGCATGAGTCACGAGGGGATACCCCTAACCCTGCCGAGCTAGGTGGGCTACGAATAAAGCTTGAACGACATTCTGGAATACATAACTCAGCTTGACATGAGTAGTTGAGCTATGTACGTGTCATGCCGAGCTATGTGGAAGCACGACACCACCACAAATAAGGCGGTGGGACATTCCAGAATACTCTATGGTGGTTCCTTATGGGATAAGGAGCAAATCCCGTAGAATACGCGATTATGAATATACCCCATATAGGAAAGAGTCCTATATGGAGAGAGAGACTACTGCTAGATGAGATCTAGCAGGACATGGAAGCTTGCTCCTAATAGGAAAGTCCTGATAGGAAAAAGATTCTTAAAGTAAATAGGAAACAGGGGCACGAGATGCCTAAATTGAACAAACCATCTACACCTATAAATACAAGATTATACCCATGGAGAAAGGTACACGGTGAAACCCTTTTCATACGCATTGAGTGATTTGAGAATTTGAGTACGAGATACTAACTTAGGCATCGGAGGGCCTTTGCCGATGAGAGGCAAAGGTGCTCTAACCCTTTTTCTGTCTTGCAGATTCGGGGTTGAACGAAGGAAGCCTGTGATCCAGGCTTACGTGGATTTTATCCCCGTACATTCATCCTATATAATTCTGCCCAAATGCAGGAACGTCTGGGTTCCAAAATATTTGCCCTATACAGTTTCAATCAAATGCAGGAACGCCTGGGTTCCAGAGTGTAAAACTCAATGGCCTGAAGTGCAAACCACCAGTCAAGTCATAAGAAGGGTCAGATGCAAGACTTAAACTTGCACTCTCCGTACCTGTATACAGACCATTCAACGATTGCTGTACCAAAGATGCAAACTCAAGTATCCAGAACTTGCAAAACTACCATAGTAAAGTCAAAGTCATGACAACGGGCTACCAAAACTACAGCCCACCTAAACACCACGAAGGGCGTAATTACTAAAGTTTCAAAAACATGACCACGCAGGGTCACTCGTCCAAATCGCCACACAGGACATGGGACCAAAAATTGTGTTAAAGTATCATCAAAAGTTAAGGAATGTCAAGGGCTATGATTAAACAGATCAAACAGGCACAAGGTCTCTTCACTGGGCCTCACGGACCTCAGTGGCAGAAATGTTACTTGAACCGTCACCACCAGAGGAGGGGAGCTCAACCTGCTGCTCGTCAGGGATGGATGTGTTGCCACTAGCTTCCTTATGGCTAGGGTCAACAGTTGTACTCTGGTTTGGCACAGCAGCATTCTGGGGAGAAACATCCTTACGTCTGGGGTATTCGATCTCAGTCCAAATTGTGTCTCTTCCAGCCTATGACAAAGAACAGGTCTTCAAACTGCGGCATTTGGGCTTTCAACTTCATCTTTGTATCATTCACTCCTTGATTGTAGGCCTGGTCAAAAGACGCCTGAGCAATAGCCAATTCAGCCTCCAAGGTTGCCTTGCTTTTTTGAGCGTTCGATAGCTCTGTCTCTAAAAGCCCAAGTCTGGTCATGGCATCACTAAAGTTGCGTTCACACTCACCCACACAACTCTTCAATGAAGCCAGCTCTTCCTTTAACTTCTCATTTTCATTGGTCATCAACTGGTTGGCGTTGATCAGACGGTTAGCACTGACCTTCAACTCGTCATTCTCAGTCTTCAACTGCATGTTGGTACTGGTGATTGCTCTGTTGTCCTTAGCAGCACGGTCACAAGCGACGTACATGAGTTGCATAGACTGCAATTCATCACAACCAATCAACAAATCAACCAAAGAGAAAGGGATCCTAAGCAGAAAATGCCACGGGGATTGAACAACAAAATTCATACCTTGATGTGGTGTTGAAAGCCATTTTTCAGAAGCTTGAGGTAACTGGACCCAGCCTCTCTCTCAACATCCCCAGGAGGCAGAACAGCTCGTCCAACGGCCAAAGCAACCTCAGCATTATCGCAACTGTCAGAGGCAAGGACAGGCTGGGTGCCACGGCGCAGAGGAGGGTTCCACACGACCAATTCAGGCTCAGGAGTTGGGGGAGGTGGCTGAGCAGAAGAACTCCCAGTAGTATGACGACGCTGTTGAGGAGGATCGGGAGCAGGAACGAACTCTTCTCTGGGCCTCTTCAACAGAGCAACATCAGACCCTCTTTGCTCTGGAGGGGGATGAGGAGGAGAAGGGGAACGAGCAGAAGAAGCAGCTCCCAAAGGATTAAGGAACTGGACAGGGGACTCATCATCATCAAGGGTTATAAAGTCAGAAAAGTCAGGCACAACTCTCGGCATGGCTGAAATAGGGGATTGGTCTCTCACAGGAACACTGCTAGTACTCTCTCCAGACAATTCACTCTGAATATTTTCACAAGAAAAGTCAATTCCAAGATAATTGTTCGTACGAGAAGCGTGGATAACTTGATTACGGAGAAAAAGCCTCTGAATCGAAGAACGTCTTACCCTAATATGACCTCTTCCCCTACGCAAATTCCTAGCAGAAGTAGAAGCTTCACTTATACGAACACTACCACGGTAAGAGGGATTGTACTTCAGTAAAACATGTGCAGCCCTACCTAGCCATTCTAGATCAATTCCCCTAATGCCTGGAAACTTGAGCACTCTCTCACTGTCAAGGAGATGGACACCGTCGTGCACCACCAAATGACCCTCGTTGATGTTCTCCGCTGCAAAAATAGAAAGAGTAGACGTGATAAACAACAGGAAAGAAGTTACTAAAACGAAGAAATTGATAGAGGACAAAAAGAGGAAAACCGACGTGTACGCCCAAAAGTGTGGGGGCAAGGAGGCCCCACGACGTTGCCACCCTCATCCCTGGGCAAGAAATTTCCAGTCACAATAAAAAAGTCATCATTCTCCCCACGACAGGAATTGGGAAGATTGGTCACTAGACGACGCTCTTTGTCCCTGGATCTTGAGATAATAAGTCCCATGAGTGGTGGGGCAGGCACAGTAAAGACGGCGGATGTCGTACCATCCCAGGTTAGTGCCCAAAAGTTTATTCAGGGCCACGACTCCCATAACCACTCGATAAAAGTGGGACAGAGTTGGAGAGGGGTCAGGCGACAGATGTTGCAGATCTCGACTAGCAAAGGGTGCAAAGGAAACCTAACACCTCCTTCCACAACGGCTAAAAAGGGAACGTGAATCCTATTCTTAGTTTGGTCATGGGTATCAGTACCAGAAGGAGCCAAGGCTAGATTAACGTTATTAGGATCTTCGTAACGGCGGCGGAAGGCCTCCATATGAGCCTCATTATCACAGAGGCTCCTAAACCTACCCATGGCGAAAAATGATGCAGGTACAAGAAAACCCTAAAGCAACTGTGCAAGAAGAACGAAAAAGGTTGCAAGAAACTTACAGGCAACCGACGACGGCAGGAGAAGATGTTTTCCGGCGAAAGAGAAGTCTGTGAAAGGAACAACTCAAAAGGCACAAAGGTAATATTGACGCTCTCAATGGAACAACTCTCTCTCGAAGCAACACAGATATGGAAAGAAAAAAGAAAAGGGGGGCTAAGGAAACGTCTTATGCCTTCTCGAAATTCAAATAGTGCTTCATGACGTCATCTCAAACGACGACATTTAAAGGCCCTCACACCTTTCCAAGAAAGGGTTGGGAACGCCAAATCATTAATTAAAAGGATGTAATGATTCAAGCCACCCGGAGGGCGGAAAGGTGCTTTGGAAGTTACGCTCACGCCTATAGGCGCAGACTTATCGATTGGAAAAACTGCGCAACAACTGACACGTGGCAGGCGCATCGGTACGAAGCGTAGCGACGGTACAGAAAGATAAACATAGCAGTAACTGTTCGTCAATTAGCTTCAGCCCGTCATGCGCGAATATGCATGGACGACCAAAAGCTGGGGAGCAATTGTGTGGGGTATTTTCCAAGAACTACAGAAGACGTACAGACTAGCTCGTCCTAAATTACCACATGCCCATTCACGAGGTAAATGACACGGAATAATACGCGGACAACCACCAAGCCCATAATCCAGTAGTAACCCAAGTCTACCTGCTTGTCGGATAGCACAGATGGAACGACCCAATATGGGATAAACCCTAGCAACGGACTTTCCTTGCGAAGATAAGGAAAGGAGGGAATATTCGAAGATACTCCCAGAATCAGCTGGACTTGCGAGGATAAACACAATCTCACTTAAAGACTGGAAGGGAGCCAAACATACCAAACAAGGAGCAAACTCCCATGTAGGGTAAAACTCCGAACGAGCAACATGCAGCCATCTTGGCAAGGATCCTTATCGAATAAGGAAACAGAATCATGCAAGCTACGCTGCCAAATAAGAAAGAATCCCAAGCCTGGAAGGATTCCATAGAAAGAAGAATTCCACAGGGAATAGAGGTGAAGATAATCGCCAATATAAGGAGATGACTCCTAAACACTAAAGGTATGCTTGAACCCATTCTCACATTGATACACTCATTTTGCTCATCCTCCAGTTCGTCAGTGCTAACTTAAGCATCGGAGGGCCCTTGTCGCTTAGAGGCAAAGGTGCTCTGACAGTTTGCTCGTGCTGCAGGATTGAGGTCGCTCCATTCAAAGAGGATTTGATCTCATAAGAGCAGGGAAATAACTTTGTGAGTTTTTCCCCTCTTACAAAACCACCACCCAACTAGCTGGAAGCATGGTCTTGGGGATGGAAAATGTGGTTGTGGAGGGTGAGGAAGAGGAATCGGCGGAGAATCTAGCCAAAATTGAACGTTTGAAGAAAATAGCTGCGAAGAAAGCACAAGTGAGTAGGGCTGAGATAGTAGCGGAGGAGGAGATGACAAGCCCGAGAGTTGTCCCAGCTTTTCTTGGTGCAGTGGGTACATCACGGGAGCCTGTCGTAACATTGATTGTCACGCCCTCAAATTTAGGAAGATAATACATTTCATAAATTCCACGTGGATGGTCAACAAGTCCACGGTCCAAGTCAAAGTCCACATAAGATTTAGAAAAGTCATAGTCAACCAGTTACAATAGTGTAAGGGTACCCGTAAACCCAAATATACAAATACACAAGTTTTAAGTGTGTTTACAACCCAATGTCAAAAGAGGGAACTTAATCGAGTTACAAAATTATCTTAACAAAAATACAAGCTCTAAGATGATAACCTAACTCCTCCATTTAGCTTTTAAAACAAATGCATGCAAGCACTCCATGTCATGCTCCCTGATGGGTACCTGAAATTGTAAGGTTGAGCTCACTAGCCCAGTAGAGAAAAGTCTACCAAACCTAAATGCAATGAGATGCATGTGAGTGACAGACAAAGAAAGTATAAGTTACGTGAAAATGATTAAGAAATTTTAATGGTTAAAGGACTTAAAACAGACACATAAGCTACTAGATTCCGTTTACTACCATCTCTCATACCCAATACGTACCCGACACGTACCCAACACGCCATATGTGTTCCAAACGTTTACCATATACATCTCATTCTTTTAAACATTTGATTATTTTCTGGGCATGCCATATAGGCCCCGTGTCACTCCGGGCATGCCATAAAGGCCCCGTGTCACTCCGGGCATACCTATCGGGCCCCGTGTCACTCCGGGCATACCTTATCGGGCCCCGTGTCATCATTACCACAGTGTAAACTTCATTTAACAAGTTCCAACCTCAATCTCATGTCAATATAATCCATGTATCATAACGTAACCCACGTTTCACATTATCTTTCCAATGGTATCTCGTACCCACTATTCGACATAAAACATTACCATGCCTCATTCTATGTATTGTGCCCCCATTAAATCATCCAAAAATCAACTACAATATCATCACACATTCCACAATCCTCTTTTAGTATCTAAGTGTTACTGGAATGAGAAATCAAGTTTTACAAGTGAAATATGCAATCGGGAATCAACAAGTGCAATAGAAATGACAAGAACACAAAACGAATTCGGGAACACAATCTATAAAAAAAAAAACCGCTCGGGCAAGCTTTCCAGACAACAACCCAGAAACTGCACAAAAACTCAAATTTTGGGGAAACTTCACATGGGCACCATTTTAGTTGCAACCAAGACAACAAATCAGTCCAACAAGCAACAAATAGGCTAAGTAGCAACTAATTTAAGAAGGAGATCAACAATAATCATAAATCAAGCTCTAATCAAATCAATGAGACTATAAGTTGGGTTTATCAAAGGGATTTTCATGAAACAAGAGAGATTAATTACTTGTGAGAGCAATACACACACAATACATTCAATTACACTTAGGAGAAGTAGAAATTTCCCTACCAAGATGGATTTTAAGCAAAAGCCTAAAGTACCCAACTGATTTTGACCCCAAACTCCAAGAACGACCTCTTCCCAAGCTCCACTACGCGTTCAAGAGACAAGATCAAGTAAAAAACGGGCTACAAGGGTGAGGTTTCACTCACAATCAAAGAGAGAGAGAAAAAAACGTGGAACAAGAGCAAATAAGCTCAAGAAAATCAGTCGTTACCTTAGAGAGAGAGAAATTCATGATCCAAGTGATAATCAAGCCTAGAAATGCGAGAATCTTCAAGATTTGAAGTGGGTTTGTGTTGAAATCAAATGGTTTTGTGTAATTTCTAGAGAGAAGTGGGAGAGAGGAGCTCTAGGGCTCAAAATCAGGCTGTGGGGGTGAAAAATGGGTTAAGAGGTCTATTTAAAGAACCCCCAAATCGCGCACAAAAGTTGCAGAAAAATATACTAGATACCGGTAGCGAGAAAAATGGGATACCGGTATCTCTATCAAAAATGTTTCTGATCGGGGGATACCGGTAGCGAGAAAAATGGGATACCGGTATCTCCTGGAAAACTCTGTAATTTCGTTCTATTACCACCAATATGGCCTCCCAATCATTTTTGACACATTTTAAACATCCTCAAGCCACGTTGCCATGTCAAGACACGTATCTCCATCCTCCACCAAACCCCTGGTACAAAAACACACACTCGTCCATACAAATAATTTCAATGGAACGTTACTAGAAAAGAATAAAATATAGAAGTGAATTTACGAGTCTTAACATTGAGTGACTTTGGAGAGGTAGCCAGCGAGGGTCGTTCTCTTGGCGGCTCAAGAAGAGCCTGGGGTGATAGATGCAGTGATAGAGGCGCGGTTTTCTGCTGACATGATATTGAGGGATATGGAGGAGGAGGATGCCTTGGAAGGGCCACGTGTAACGGTGGTGGAGGAGGCTAGGCTGGCACTTGCAGGACGTCCGACATTTAATGCCGAGACATACGACCCACCATTGCACCTATTTGTGCCTTGCAGGCTGGATGGGTACACACTGCAAAATGTTGCTTATGATGCCGAGCTAGTTCTACACGACTATTCGAGTCGCTTATCTAGTAACATGGAGGTACACATTTTTGTTTTTGTTACTCGTTGGTGAATATGGATTTGATATTTTCTTTGAATAAACACTTGATTAATACATGGCATGCATTGCTTTGAAACAGAGAGGCACGAAGCTCGATATAAACAACTAATTCTCATGAGCATTAGAAGAAGCTTCCACAACGTGTGAGAGATTTAGTTGATGTGTCCGGTTTCGGTGCATTTGTCAAGCTTTTGATAAAAACCAAAGTCGATCACTAGGGCCTTGTTTGGTGGCACTTCTGTTTTCTGTTTTTGTTTTCAGAATTTTGACAATTTAAAAACAGAATGTTGTTTGTGTGCCACTTTCACTTTCAAATTCTACTTCTTACTTCCATTATTTATGAAATTTGGAGAAGTTGAAAATCTCAACTTTCACTTTCTGTTTTTGTTTTCTCACTCACAGCCACCACCCCAACCACCACCCACCACCACCCACCATCACCGCCACCACCCACCACCACCACCCACCACCCCACCACCCACCACCACCGCCACCACCCACCACCCACCATCACCGCCACCACCTGCCACAGCCACCACCCCAGCCACCACCCACCATCACCGCCACCACCCACCACCCCACCACCACCTCCACCACCACCACCGCCGCCACCCACCACCCACCGCCACCACCCGCCACCACCCCACCACCCACCACCACCGCCACCGCCACCACCCGCCACCCACCACCGCCGCCACCCACCCACCACCACCACCACCCCACCACCACCGCGACCACCCACCACCCACCATCACCGCCACCACCCGCCACCACCCACCATCACCGCCACCACCCGCCACCACCCACCACCACCGCCACCGCCCACCACCACCGCCACCCACCACCACGCACCACCTCCCGCCGGCATACCTCCAACCGACTCATAATTATGTTTTTACTTTTTTTTTTTTTGAAATAATTTCACACAAACATATTTTTTGTTTTCACTTCCTTTTTATGAAAAACAGAAATTAGAAAACAGAAAACAGAAGTGTTACCAAACATAGCCTAGTTGTTGATAGCTTTGTTCGAGAGGTGGTGGGATACCACAAACACGTTTCACTTTGGCTTCGGGGAAATGATGGTCACGCCTTTAGTTTTTTCAGCGATCACAGGTTTGAGAGTAGGCGGTTACCCGATTCCTTTTGATTCGAGTATAGCAAACGACACGGCGGCTTTGACTTAGTTTCTGAGAAGTGTGCCGAAGAGAGATGGTGACTGGGATCATGAGCCGGCGACTGATAGGGAGGCCGAGCAAATGGCCAGGGCTTTCCTTTATACCTTTTCAGTGCGACCTTGTTTCTGAGCAGGCGTAACCGTGTGCACCTTTCTTTCTTAGTGGTTTTGTGGGACCTACGAGCGGCTCCTAGATATGACTGGGGCGGTGTTGGACTGGCTACACTGTACACCTTTCTTGGCGTAGGTTCACGAGGACAGGGTGGGAGTATTGCTGGATACTGGTGAGTGCTTGAGGTAAAAACTTAAGCTCATTTTAATTTTAAGTTCAATTCTTTACACTCTTGCATCTTTATTTATCCATGCTAATGCTTGGTTTGCTCTTTGAAAACTGTAGATTTGGGCAGAAGTGGTGGAACTGTTCCCTTCCGAGAACAAGCATCCGGAGTCGTCAATCCTCCTCGCTCGCTTCGCTGGAAGAAACCATACAACAAACACAGTGCTCACAGGGGTAACTAGCAAGCTTTCTACTTGTTCTTGGATGATGCGTTAGGACGTATGGTAAAATTTTTGAATTGACTTGCGTGATTGACATTCTTACACCTTGACTCGAGAATCCGAACTTTGACATGATTTTTTTTTTTTGCAGATCAATTGGAGTATTTTGGACAACTTAACAACCGATTATCTTCCCCGCAGCAGGGAACTGACCCGCAGTCGTGTTCTTTTAGAGAGTCCTTTCGGGTGGCAGTGGTACTTGGGTGATCGAGTATCTTTCCAATCACTGCGCATCTCGAGCCCATTGGTGCTTGGGTTGATTCCTCTGCAGATGACAAGGACGAGTACTTACACGCGTGCGGAGATTGAGTGATACATAGTGCCGGACTTCAATCTTGATCGATATTTCCGTTGCGAAATGGAGTACCTATAGATCGAGATACTTGACACCACCTCTTTTGACTTAGGAGTAGGCACAGGCACCGGAGGTGATAGGGAGAGTTGCACAGGCTGCGGTCACGGTGACTAGATGAGGTGGGAGCTCGAAGTGGGAGAGGTCATGCTCGGGCTCCTGTGGGAAGAGGAGTTGTGTGGGAGAGGTGGTGCGGGGAGGTCAGAGGTGCTTCCTCGGCTGTGGTTTGGAGTCTCGCTCACTATGAGCAATGGGACGAGGGTGATAGTAGAGGTGCCCGAGCTTCAGAGCTCGCAGCCGTTTGCCGGCGAGGTGCACAAAACTTATCTTATTTACTAGCCTCGAATTATGAACTGGTTTGCTAAATCATCCTTCATTCTCAGGTCACACATGAATGGGCACAACATGTTTATGAGTTAATATAGGCCCAGGAGGACCTGATTCGCCGACTTGTGCTTGGTGAATAGCCTACTTTCCTGGATAGGCATGCGAAGATCCCTTCTCAGACGCCGGCTAGGCCTATACAGGTATATGATAAAACTAGTGCTTTATTTACATGACAAATGCTAGACATGGTAGAACCATTTGCTTGGTATAACACATGCTCGATATGTCAAATGCTTGATATGACAAATTGACACAAATTGACATATGCTTGACATGCTTGATGCTTGATATAACCTAACAAATGCTTGATATGAAAAATTGACGTGTGCTTGATTTCAGCCTACCACAGTTGCTCCGTCTACTTCCGCTCCTCGTGGGCGTCAGCGTTCACGACGGAGACTGAGGAGTTGAGCACTTTCTCACCTAGCGCAGAGTTTAAGACCGAGAATAGACATGTCCATTGGGAGAGAGGTACAAGAGGGAGAGGTAGAGGAGTCGAGTGCATCCTTGGATGATTCCGGGGATCTAGATGACCCTCTGTTTAATGATGCACGTGCTGCTAGAGAGGATAATGATGACGAGACTGGTGGGACTTGAGCCTTGCTACTATGTTTCTCTCTTTTCTTTTGGGTTCGGCGTGCATGCCCCAGTAGATGGTAGTGATAGCTTAGAGCGGGCCCGCGTGCCCCTATTTTTTTTTTTGGGAGTCTGTTTGCCCCTGCTTTTATTTATGAAAATTGCACTTTGTTTTTGAATTCTCCTTTTGTTTATGCACAATGGGAATGAACAAATTATGCACATGCAAAATGTATCTAACACTGCCATATTTGTGTCCAAGTTTTTATTCAAGCTTCATCTAGAATAAAAAGGACTGGGTGTTCATGAATTTATATGATACACCCTTTTGAGAAGCTTTAGATATGTACATGCGAACTTGAGAACTTCGGGTATCATGGGTAGACACTGTTTATGAAAACGAACAATATTGATTGACATGTTGTGAAAAAGAAACTAATGACATCATAAACTTAAACTTTTACTAGTAATTGACATTGACCAAAGAGGTCCCGAGACTGAATTTGTGGTACTCGGGGCTAAAAGGATAAAAATGGAAAATATATGTGAGACTACTTTTTTTTTTTAAACAACCAATATGAATCACCGCTTTCACTTAACCACCAGGATACATACAAACCTGTGCGAGTAGTTCATTTTGACGAAAATAATCTGAAAATTGGTTTGACCCTTAGAAGGATTCAACAAAAACGAGAACGGACATTTGACATATAGCCCAAGATTTCTGACCAATAGCACGAATCGACACTTCCGTCCAGTTATTTAGTACTTGCGAGGTTCCTTATGAATAGCCGGCGTCAGCCAACAAAACAGATTTTGACACATTTGAAACTCAAAAAGATTCATGAATAGACTTTCAATGCATAACTCGTGATTTTTTACCATCAAACCCAACCGATACTTCTAACAAGTCATAAATGCTCTTAAGATCCCATGTGAATGGTCAACATTGGCAAAAACGGATTGAAATAGATTTTGACCCCTCTGAGTCTTGAAAAGGCTTAGAAAGAGCCAAAAATGGACTTTTGATGCATTACCACCCGATTTTTTTACCATCAACCCCAAATGATGCTTCTGACAAGTCATAAATACTCTTAAGATCCCATGCAACAGTTGACATTGGCAAATACGGATTAAAATAGATTTTGACCCCTCTGAGGCTAAAAAAGGCTTAGAAACAGCCGAAAACGGACTTTTGATGCATGACCACCCAATTTTTGACCATCAATCCCAACTGATGCTTCCAACAAGACATAAACACTCATTAGGTACTGATTGAACAATTGGCACGGGAAAAAAATGGATTGAAATGGATTTTGACATGTTGAACGCTCGAAAAGGCTTAAAATGAGCCAAAAACGGATTTTTGATGCATAACTCCCGATTTTTGACCACCAACCCCAAACGATGCTTCCAACAAGTCATTGATACTCCTTAGGAACTGCGTGAATGATCGGCGCCGGAAAAAACAGCTTGAAGTGGATTTTGACATGTTGAAGGCTTGAAAAGGCTTAAAAAGGGCCAAAAAGAGACATTTGATGCACATCTCCTGATTTTTGACCACCAACCCCAAACGATGCTTCCAACAAGCCATAAATACTCATTAGGTACTGCATGAACAATCGGTGCTGGCAAAAACGTCTTGAAATGGATTTTGACACGTTGAAGGCTCGAAAAGGCTTAAAATGAGCCAAAAACAGATTTTTGATGCATCACCACCCGATTTTTGACCATCAACCCCAAATGATGCTTCCAACAAGTCATAAAATACTCCTTAGGCACTGTGTGAAATATCGTTTCCGGCAAAAACAACTTGAAATGGATTTTGACGTGTTGAAGGCTCGAAAAGGCTTAAAAAGAGCCAAAAATGGATTTATGATGCATAACTCTATTTTTGACCACCAACCCCAACCAATGCTTCCAAAAATTCATAAATACTCTTTGGGAACTGTGTGGTCGGTGCCGGCAAAAACGGCTTGAAGTGGATTTTGACATGTTGAAGGCTCGAAAAGGCTTAAAAAGAGCCGAAAATGGATTTTTGATGCATCACCACCATATTTTTGACCACCAACCCCAAACGATGCTTCCAACAATTCATAAATACCCCTTCGGCACTGTTTGAAAGATCAACACTGGAAAAAACGGCTTGAAATTGATTTTGACATGGTTAAAGCCCAAAAGGGCTGAAAACGAACTTTTGATGCGCCACCACCAGATTTTTGACCACCAACCCCAAATGATGCTTCCAACAAGTGATAAATACCCCTTAGGAACGGTGTAAATGATTGGCGCAGGCAAAAAACCACTTGAAATGGATCTTGACGCGTTGAAGGCTCAAAAAGCTCCAAAAAGGGCCGAAAACAATCATTTGATGTATAACGCCCGATTTTTTAATAAGGATGCCAACCAATGCTCCCATCCAGTTACAAACACTCATAGGACACTGCATGAATGGTCGTTCTTGACAAAAGTGGCTTAGAATGAATTTTGATCTGCCAGTGGTTGTAAGGCTCCAAAAAGGGCAGAAAATAGACATTTGAAACCTAACTTTTAAATTTCGATCAATGATACCAACCACTGCCCCCGTTAAGTCATGAATACTTATAGGATCCCATGTGGATGGTCGGCACTAGCCGAAAAGGAACTTGAAATGGATTTTGGCGCAAAAACCACTCATTCTTGGTTATAAACGCGGACCAACACTTTCCTTCAGTCATTGATACATTCGCAAGCTTGCTGGAACTACTAAAATTACAGGAACAATTTTGGTATGGGTTTTAAGGTGCCAATGGGCGACCAAAATGACAATGATTACCCCAAAACCTTGGCTTTTTGTTAAAATCTTGGAATCAAAGCCTTGACGTGATCTTAAATGCTCTTTATAAATGCTCTGGATGTATTGAAATGATTCAAGAAAGCAAAGATGCAGTCCGAGAGAGGAAAAACCAGACTGACCTGCAGACACAACAGATGGATACGTGCGCACTAGTAGTATTTGGGCATACAAGTAACACTTGGGCGCACAGGTAGAACATTCCATCAAAATTTTGTCGTCTTCTTGATGGATCTTCTCCCCATTCCTCGTGATTCTATAGAAGCCAAACGCGCATATGTTGGTTTCTGGCCGGCACCACTAAAAATCTTCAAAACTTTTCACGTATTGTTTTTGTTTCACCCATAGTGGCTTTGCATGGGAATTGGTTTGTACGTTTCTTACTCCATTTCATTATAAACGTTCAGCTGATTTTAACACTAGATTTTTAAACCAGAAACTCTTACACTAGTTCTTTACACCAGAAACTCTTACACTTTTTTATGCAACCCTTCTTTGCCATCTTCTCAAAGTTTTACCAACCTTTCCAAATTTCCATGGCGGCTCTTCCAGTGATGGTTTGACTAAATTGGTTTGAAAGCATGTCGGGTATCAAATGGCTTAATTTTCGTAACCACAAACTCAACTCCTTGAGGTACCTCCGTCAAGTGCCCATTCGTCCTGAACTCCTTCATGCTGCAACCCTTTTCTGGGATCCTGATGTGCATCTATTGCGCTTTGGCGAGCAAGAGCTATGTCCGACTGTGGAGGAGTTCCGCCTATAACTTGATTGTCATAATGCCAACGAACTGGTCATCCCGCTTGTTCGTGAAAGTATGTGGAAGATGTTGCGGGCAAAACTTGGACTCATCACTAATTTTGCAAAGTCTCTGGTGGAAGGCGAGAGTCTTAATAACTTTCGCACTATGAGATGCAGAAGGCGACCTTACTGATCATGCATGTTAGGCGCGGCGCTTGTTTGCTTTTTGCCTTTGTTTGCTGGTTCCTTCTGATGGTCGGGTGAATCCGACCATAATAGGGGTTGCTCAGCAGCTGGAGATCTAGAGAGATATATCCCCATTGGTTTTAGCCGAGACTTTGATCGGTTTGGATAAAGTTTGTCGTGGGCAATCTTAGGTGTTTGGTGGTAGCCCCCTCTTACTTCAGGTTTGGATCTTTCTTGATTTTTCCTTTTCTAGTTCTTCCGCATTTTTCTCTTTTTTACTCTGGTTCTCAATTTTTTGGATGGGAACTTTGCAGATGTGGTTATGTGACAAGCTAAATGTGCTGCAAGTTCCGGGGAAAGACTAGGTTTATGAGGCTAGAACTTGGTCCATTAGGGCATTTGTGGGAATCCATAACTCGGTGGCAGCTTGGGTGAGCTTTCTTAGGTCTCTTGATGATGATGGCATTGTGTGGAGATGTCATTGGTTACCTCTACCGGTAATGACGGTTAGCACTTTGCATGAACGAAAGGTGGTGATAGAGGGCCTCACCCAGTTCACGTTTTACATACCACTACGATTTCTTCATTAGCTTGGCATCCGCCAAGTGATCCCTGTCAATCCTCGAGGAGCCTTTGTTCCACCGCCTTTCCACGAGGGATCCTTGAACAATTATCGTGAAAGCTGGGTGGTTCGTATCACTTAGTTCAAAGATCAGTATCCTTCCATTATTCTGCCTATTAAGTATAGCAAATGGCTACGGAAGGACATAAACAGGAGGCTGCACGGTGGTGGTTAAACCAAACTTCAACTTACCCAGCTATCCCTGACATAAATGGTGAACCATGTGATATGTCACATTGTTTAGTGTTGTTTTGTGTTTATGGCGTGTACTATTGTAATAAGCGGCATATTTGGGTGCAGCGTGTTTGATCAGTGTTGGTCTGTTAGTTTGTTTTGTTTTGAATGTGTTGGACGTTTTATGGCGTGGTTTGTTGTAAGTATGCTTAACTTTTTCAAGAATAATGTTGTAATAAAACTTTGAATAATGAGAAATTTCCCTACTTGATTCACGATCAGGCATATGTCGAAAATACTATGATGTCTCGAGATCAACTCAAACTATCATTACTGAACCTCAGCGAGAGGTTGCCTATGTATCCCTTTCCAGGGAATCAGGTCATAATGTAGTTCAGGCTAGGGTTCGCTCGGGTATTGACACTCTCCTTTTGTGCTCTAAATTTTGCCATTGTGGACGGCCCACTGGAAAACGGTGCGTTTTCGCGTTTGAAAAGATTGTGATTGTTAGAGTCGCCACCCGGATTTGAGGTCCGAACCCGAGAAACCGATCAAAAATATGACTCATTTGCCCATTTGAAAAAGATTTCACTGATCATGGCAGAACCAAAGATTTCTCGGATTCGGGGGTTTGGTTACGAGAGGGGAAGGGTTTTACGGCACCCCTCTCGCCCGGTCCGTGAACCGGTCTCTACTCGACATTTTGTGGGATTTTGAAAATGTTTGAAATTTGATTTATCCACATAGCTACGGTGTATGCTCGTGCACGTGATCTACATGGGTGATGATGATAACAATAATGGAAAACACTACAAATATTTACAGAATAAAGATATCACAGAAACTGTTCAGCAATTACAAGAGATTATGAACATAGAAACTTAATAAACTGACTTGTAATCTGGATCCCAGAATAGGGGTTGAGCGCTCAAGGGTGATGGCTTGAGCGCTCAACCCTCAAGAACAGCTTGAGCGCTCAAGTGAATGACCTTGAGCGCTCAAGCCATAATCTGGCTTTTTGGTTTCTGACTTGAAAATGGATTTTGAGTGATTCTCAGGACCATAAACATGCAGATTAAAGATGTTTGAAGTTGAACAGTCACTGTTTTACTCTTAACTATGAGATTTGCAAAGATTTTGATATTTGATCATCATAAAATAGTTAATTTACGCTCATACATGTGATTTTGAGGTAGAAATAAGCTGTTTAAGAGTGACATGAACATAATTAACTATTGAATGATGATCAAAACCAGGAGAAAGCACAAAAATCAGCAAAACAGTGACTGACCCAGATATGGGTTTGAGCGCTCAAGGCCTGAGGCTTGAGCGCTCAACCCCTGTTGAAACTGCAGATTTGAAAGATGTTTTTAAACAACTTTTAGACCTTTGTGAGTTCAATACAAGTATAAAGAACTTGTTTGAACTCACTGGTCTTCCTCAGAAGGATCAAAACAGTGAATAAATCACATGTTTAACTACCTTTTTAACTTGATTGAAGGCTTGAACTTTGATTTTGGGCTTGGTGGAGGGGGATTATGGATGTTTGGTTGGTATTCTGGGTAGATGAGACAATGGATGTGGTTAATTGATGATCAAAGGTCGAATTTGAAGCTTGAAGGGTGGTTTTTGATGGTGAATGAGTGGTTTTGTAGAGAGAGAAAGGGGTGAATGGTTTTGAGGGCTGTAAGAGGGTTGGAATGTGTGAATTCGTCTTTTAAAACCAGGGGTAGTGGGTGGTTTTTATAGGCAGTGAGTGGGAGGGAAGAGAGGAGAGAGAGGAAGTGGGTTTGTATTTAAAAAGGGGTAGGGGTAGTTTTTTAGGTGTAGTTTATAGCAATGTAGGGTGTATTGTACGTATAAGGATCGTAGAGGATCACCCCAGACGCTCCCATGCAGAAAATCTCATGATGAGATACTCTGCAAGTTGCTGACTGGATCAGAGTTGAGCGGTCAAAGCCGTGGGATTGAGCGCTCAAGGTGTTTTCCCAGGGTTGAGCGCTCAAAGCTTCAAGCTTGAGCGCTCAAGGCTCTTGATGGCAAATTGATGGTTTGGGCTTGGTTCAACAGTGCTTGGGTTGGTTTGGGCTGTTTTGATTGCTTGGGGTGGTGTTTGGTTGATTTTGATCAAATTCAAGTCATTCTCACAAGTTCCAGGTAATCATGATTGGTCCGTTTCATCATCGGGGATGCTCGAGCGCATCCAGGGTTCAAAATCGGGGTGTCTACAGCCATGTACCTCCCTTTCAGATTTTTGGCCTAGCTAGCTTTTTGATTTATTTTGCCTTAACTTTTGCCTAGGCCGCCTTTACGGGTTTTCGACCTAGCAGGCTTTGTTCTAAATTTTACGTGGTACTGCCCGCCCTTGTGGTTTTCAGTCCAATGAGCTTCTCTCAGGGATAATAGCGTTTGAGTTGATCGAGATTAACCAAAGTTGAGAATTCATTGCCGTCGAGGTCAATAAGAACTATTGCACCGCTTGATAAAATATTTTATGGCCCGGCCCATTTTGGTCGAAACTTTCCTCGCGGATCAAACACTGAAGCTTGAATTTCCTTTACAACCACGTCCCCTTCTGCTAAATCTCTTGAATGATTGGGGTGCGCGGGTTAGGCGGCTTTTGAATGATCGGGGTGCGCGGGCTAGGCGGCTTTTGAATGATTGGGGTGCGCGGGCTAGGATGCTTTTGAATGATTGGGGTGCGCGGACTAGGCAGCTTTTGAATGATCGGGGTGCGCGGGTTAGGCGGCTTTTGAATGATCGGGGTGCGCGGGCTAGGCGGCTTTTGAATGATTGGGGTGCGCGGGCTAGGCGAATTTTGAATGATTGGGGTGCGCGGGCTAGGCGGCTTTTGAATGATTGGGGTGCGCGGGTTAGGCGGCTTTTGAATGATCGGGGTGCGCGGACTAGGCAGCTTTTGAATGATTGGGGTGCGCGGACTAGGCGGCTTTTGAATGATTGGGGTGCGCGGGCTAGGCGGCTTTTGAATGATTGGGGTGCGCGGGTTAGACGGCTTTTGAATTAATCTCGATATGATTGAAAAGATTATCCCAAATGATATGATTGAAAATGTGACCATTCTAGTCTTGAAATTAATTTTGAAGATGACCATTTCTGGTCTCAAAATTAATTTTGAAAAGATGACCATTTCTGGTCTTGAAATTGATTGACAATTGGTTGAAAACTATCCCTCAGGACGATTGCATGAAAAATTGTCCCGTAGGACGATTGATTTAAAAGTTGTCCCGCAGGACGATTTGATTTAAAAGTTGTCCCTCAGGACGATTGATTCAAAAGTTTGTCCCTCAGGACGATTAATTTAAAAGTTGTCCCTCAGGACGATTGATTGAAAATTGTCCCGCAGGACGATTGCATGAAAAATTGTCCCGCAGGACGATTGCATGAAAAATTGTCCCGCAGGATGATTGCATGAAAAGTTGTCCCGCAGGACGATTGATTTAAAAGTTGTCCCTCAGGACGATTGATTAAAAACTGTCCCGCAGGACGATTTGATTTAAAAGTTGTCCCTCAGGACGATTGATTCAAAAGTTTGTCCCTCGGGACGATTGATTTAAAAGTTGTCCCTCAGGACGATTGATTGAAAATTGTCCCGCAGGACGATTGCATATGACTCGTGCATCGACACTTGACGACAATAGCGACAACATTCCTTCTTTAAAAAGTAGGAGGCTCAATGGGGTGGCTCTTTTGCTTTACTGTCTTTCCCTTTTAGCCAAGGTTTTGGGTTTGAGCTTGGCAAAACTTGGGTTTTTCGATTGGTTTTAGACTTTTGGGTCCTATGCCCTAGTCCTGGATTTGGGTGTATGCTTCCCCCAGAGATGACATTAGGCTGACATGCCCCAATTTCGGGTTGACGTGCCTTCACAGATGATGAACCTCAACTCTGATTTTCTTTCTCGCCTTTGCTGATGGTTTTGGCGACCAATTGACCATGTACCCAAACACGAGTTCTTTGATGCATTGAAATCGTTTCCACGAGTCAAGGATAGACAAGACTAAAGCAACATGGTTAATAAAAAAGGTGGATGTTTACAAGGCCAAGGAATTTGATCGGCCATTTGGATAAGAAGGGCGGACTTTGACAGACAAGGCTTGAGGAATTTGATTGACCATGTTGACTTGATGGATAGGAGCAAGAACGCGTTGACTCGAAAGATATGGAAGACTACATTGACCCAAAGTTCTGAAAGATGGCAAACATGCCTCACTATTGATGTCAAAATTGTCATGATAAAATTGAATTTTTATTTTGTGATTGTTTCACTCCATCAAGTGATGTTCATTCAAATCCACCATTTTATCAAAACACAAGATTTTTTATCATGAACCCATGCCCCAGATTGTTGATGATGCCTCGTTGATTTTCCTTCAAAATGCCCCAGTTTAGAGGGCTGCTAATGAAGACCCGTTGATATGCCCCAGTTTGGATTTTTGCTTTGAATGATGCCAGCGTTTGCACAATGCTTCGACTTTTGATTTTCAAGGGAGATTAGACTGTTCCCTTTTGACTTGAATTCTCACTATCAAGTTACACTTTTTCAATTTGAAAGGACTTTTATCTAGGTTATGACGGGGCCAAGGTTATGGGCTTAACAAAGGAAAGATTATAGGCTCAAAACATCTCATTTTTCCTCGGGGTTGTTTGAGCTAGCAGCTATTTCGGACTTTTTATGCCACTTTTGCTTCTGATGGGTGCTTTCATGTGCCTCTTCTTTCTTTAAATGAGCACTTCCTTTCATTTGATTTTTCCGTTCCAAATTTTCTTCAGTGCTCTTTGTCTTGTTGCACCCTATGAGTTTGGCGCTTTCATTCTTGTGATACTTTGAATCCTTACGTGCTCATATCCCTGGCACTTTCACTATGCTGGCTTTCATGTGTTTGACACTTTCATATTTCTTGTTTCACCCCAGTGTGGGGGATAGCTGCCTAGCTGGGTTATTTTTCAAAGAAATTGATTTAGGCTTAAAGGGGCTTGCAATGGATATTTATGTGGGGAATCAAACAAAGAATGCCTTTCTTCATCTTGAATTGCACAACTTGATAGGGAGAACTCATGCTTGCTCTAACTTTTTCCTAGATCTGATTTTGAAGTTTGATCTAGCGAGCTTTTTGCCTAGGCCGCCCTTGCGGGTTTTCGACCTAGCAGGCTTTTTCCTGTGTCAAAGCATCGCCTCTTGACGACATCGGGGAATGGTCCGCTGGAAATCCTCCTTGTGCGGGGCAAGGGTTCAATCAAAATTCATCTCGTGTTTTGAAGTGATTTTCATTTTTCTCAAATGATGGTGGAAAACAATTTCAAGGATTATCACAAAAATCCAAGTTTATGATGACAATTTCAACACAACAGCGTGTCATTGAATTTTGATAGTTGCGACCGAACCATGAAGGGTTGCCTATGTATCCCTTTGCAAAGAATCAGGTCGTGCGTAGTTCGGGACTACAAAGTTGACTCTATTTTTGGTCTTTTTTTTTCTTTTTTTGACAATAACAACAAGATATTACAGACTCGAAGATGAAAACACATAGACGAGGAAAATATAAACAGACTCGAAATACAAACTGACTCAATTAGAAGTGAAAACTTGACTTGACACTTGAAGACTTCCAAGACTCGTGGAAGATTGAATTATTGCATGGTCATTGATGATTCATTGGTTCGACGAGGTATTCGGCTTCACCAGCGGAGCAGAGATGGATCTGTTGTCAATGAGATCTTGTATTTCGTGACGAAGGCGTTGGGATCTCTTGGTAGGGTGACCGGGTGTTTGATGGTAGATGCAGAAGGTATTTGGGTTGTAGGAAGACGGAGGATTTTGTGGAGGTGGGGTTGGTTGAAGTGGTTTGAGGAAACCAGCCATGAGAAGCTCTTTATAGACCGAGGGTAAAGGTGCAGAGAGTTGGGAAAATTTTCTTCGCTGGTTTTGACGGTTAGTTTGGGTCGTGATCTTGTTGATTGGTTCAGTTTGGTTGGGATCATTATTGGTGAAGCTCGAAGAGGCGTTTGTGAGGGTGATTTCATTGATGTTGAGGTTTCGTTTATGCTGAGGTGTGGAGTTTGATATGGTGTTGGGTTCTAGTGGCAGAAGAGAGATGGTTTTATTGTCAATGAGATCTTGAATCTCGTGACGAAGGCGTTGACAATCATCGGTAGCATGACCGGGCACTTGATGGAAGGCACAGAAAGTGTTTAGATTGTGGTAAGGTGGGAGATTTTGAGGTAAAGGAGTTGGAGAGAGTGGTTTAAGAAGACCGGCCATGAGAAACTCCTCATAGACCGAGGACAGGGGTGTGGGGAATTGGGAGAATTTTCTTGATTTGTCTTTAGGCCGGTTGATTTGGATTATGGTCGTGGTTGGTTTGGCTTTGCTGATGGTGCTGGTTGCGAAGTTGGGGTTGATATTTGTAGAGCTTGGGGTGGCTTTTGCATTGTTGTTGGTAAATGGTGTATTGGACTTCTCGGAGTAGACCTTTTCGCCTTCTGGAGTGAGGTGGTCCTTTTCAACGTCCCAGTGGCGCATCTCCACATCTCTCGTGCCAATGGAATTTCCAAAGCATATGGGTTTGAATCCTTCCATGATAGATTCCTCCAGTTCAGAGATCTTGGCCAAAGCTGCGGCCATTTCTGGACTTTTTCCGGGTCGTTGAAGATTCTCTTGGACTTCTGGGAAACGGTCACGGATGTCTTGCACCATGATCATGAGCTGGGTGATTTGATTGCCCAAGTTGTTCACAGCCATCTTGAGTCCTTTGATTTCAGTCGGAACATCCATGTTTTGAGTTTGGGTTGAGTCAACTTCTGCTCGGGGAGTTGTAAGGCTTCTTTCTTGGATCAATGGCTCGGGACTGACAGTAAAGCAAAAAGGTCAAATTCAGATTGTGCCCCTGGTTTTATTGAAGGAAATGTTGTGCATGTGTCGTTTTCATGTTGTCCTAAGATGTAGACTACCGGTCTCGGTCTCACTTAAGACATTGCACGGATGTGCGAAACAACAACCACGGGTAAGTCGTGACAGGCAGGTTAAATTCCAATCGTCGTGGAATCAGAGCCAATCTCCTTATAGACCATCCGAGACAGAGCAATAAGGTTGTTGAAATCCGGATACAGATGCACTTAAGGCTAGCCCGAAACACGGGGAGCCGTTCGGGCACGACAAACACCGGAGGTATCTCAAACTCCATGGATTTTAAGTCTCCTAGACTGAATTCAACAGCTTTGGAAGATTGCCCCAATCCTCAAGTTTGCTTTTAAGTGATAAGTCCTTGATATCGGATGATCGGATTTGGGAAATCTTGGTCCACACAAATTCCGACAATGATCTAAGATCAGATGCCTAAGGGTGATTGACCCTCCTCAGGCCAATGTCCCTTAAACCTGTTTAGATCAGTGTTTAGGAATTTGATGATCCAAATTTCCCATGTCCGGTCGTCCTAAAGGCTAACTTGCAAGAACAACGCGCATATGGGATGCACGACTCATCATCGGGCCGAGGCAACTTTCTACTAACTGTAGAGGCACAAAAGTTAAATGGGATATCTACACAGAATATCTATACAAACGACGCTCACGACGACTATATACAATGCAAATGCATGAATGCAACATGGCATGGCGAGGAAAGCGGTAACACATAGCACGTAACAAGATGGAGCACGTAAACTTAACGAACGGGTGGGTTGCTGAACGTGGGGTTCTATGGTTAATTACATGCAAAAGGCTAGTTTTGGTCACTGAGGGTACCCCGGATTCAAAATCAAAATCGCCTCTTACCGTTAAAAACGATAGTGACGATGTGATTTATCACGGTCGAGGGCTGCTGGGCATTTCGGGATTCCCTGTCACCGGCAAGCCGGGCAGGATTGCCAAAACACGCCAGCGGGGCTAAGAACCATGCAAGTGCAATGCAAAATCAAATTTCAAACATTTGAAAAAAAATCCCACAAAACATCTTTCGAATTAAACCCACTTTGGTTAACACATATTTCAATAAAATTACACAAGTGTAATAAAAATTGCACAAGTATAATTAAATAAAATATATGTTAACCAATGTCCCCAACGGAGTCGCCAGCTTGTGGACGGCCCACTGGAAAACGGTGCATTTTCGCGTTTGAAAAGATTGTGATTGTTAGAGTCGCCACCTGGATTTGAGGTCCGAACCCGAGAAACCGATCAAAAATATGACTCATTTGCCCATTTGAAAAAGATTTCACTGATCATGGCAGAACCAAAGATTTCTCGGATTCGGGGGTTTGGTTACGAGAGGGGAAGGGTTTTACGGCACCCCTCTCGCCCGGTCCGTGAACCGGTCTCTACTCGACATTTTGTGGGATTTTGAAAATGTTTGAAATTTGATTTATCCACATAGCTACGGTGGATGCTCGTGCACGTGATCTACATGGGTGATGATGATAACAATAATGGAAAACACTACAAATATTTACAGAATAAAGATATCACAGAAACTGTTCAGCAATTACAAGAGATTATGAACATAGAAACTTAATAAACTGACTTGTAATCTGGATCCCAGAATAGGGGTTGAGCGCTCAAGGGTGATGGCTTGAGCGCTCAACCCTCAAGAACAGCTTGAGCGCTCAAGTGAATGACCTTGAGCGCTCAAGCCATAATCTGGCTTTTTGGTTTCTGACTTGAAAATGGATTTTGAGTGATTCTCAGGACCATAAACATGCAGATTAAAGATGTTTGAAGTTGAACAGTCACTGTTTTACTCTTAACTATGAGATTTGCAAAGATTTTGATATTTGATCATCATAAAATAGTTAATTTACGCTCATACATGTGATTTTGAGGTAGAAATAAGCTGTTTAAGAGTGACATGAACATAATTAACTATTGAATGATGATCAAAACCAGGAGAAAGCACAAAAATCAGCAAAACAGTGACTGACCCAGATCTGGGTTTGAGCGCTCAAGGCCTGAGGCTTGAGCGCTCAACCCCTGTTGAAACTGCAGATTTGAAAGATGTTTTTAAACAACTTTTAGACCTTTGTGAGTTCAATACAAGTATAAAGAAATTGTTTGAACTCACTGGTCTTCCTCAGAAGGATCAAAACAGTGAATAAATCACATGTTTAACTACCTTTTTAACTTGATTGAAGGCTTGAACTTTGATTTTGGGCTTGGTGGAGGGGGATTATGGATGTTTGGTTGGTATTCTGGGTAGATGAGACAATGGATGTGGTTAATTGATGATCAAAGGTCGAATTTGAAGCTTGAAGGGTGGTTTTTGATGGTGAATGAGTGGTTTTGTAGAGAGAGAAAGGGGTGAATGGTTTTGAGGGCTGTAAGAGGGTTGGAATGTGTGAATTCGTCTTTTAAAACCAGGGGTAGTGGGTGGTTTTTATAGGCAGTGAGTGGGAGGGAAGAGAGGAGAGAGAGGAAGTGGGTTTGTATTTAAAAAGGGGTAGGGGTAGTTTTTTAGGTGTAGTTTATAGCAATGTAGGGTGTATTGTACGTATAAGGATCGTAGAGGATCACCCCAGACGCTCCCATGCAGAAAATCTCATGATGAGATACTCTGCAAGTTGCTGACTGGATCAGAGTTGAGCGGTCAAAGCCGTGGGATTGAGCGCTCAAGGTGTTTTCCCAGGGTTGAGCGCTCAAAGCTTCAAGCTTGAGCGCTCAAGGCTCTTGATGGCAAATTGATGGTTTGGGCTTGGTTCAACAGTGCTTGGGTTGGTTTGGGCTGTTTTGATTGCTTGGGGTGGTGTTTGGTTGATTTTGATCAAATTCAAGTCATTCTCACAAGTTCCAGGTAATCATGATTGGTCCGTTTCATCATCGGGGATGCTCGAGCGCATCCAGGGTTCAAAATCGGGGTGTCTACAGCCATGTACCTCCCTTTCAGATTTTTGGCCTAGCTAGCTTTTTGATTTATTTTGCCTTAACTTTTGCCTAGGCCGCCTTTACGGGTTTTCGACCTAGCAGGCTTTGTTCTAAATTTTACGTGGTACTGCCCGCCCTTGTGGTTTTCAGTCCAATGAGCTTCTCTCAGGGATAATAGCGTTTGAGTTGATCGAGATTAACCAAAGTTGAGAATTCATTGCCGTCGAGGTCAATAAGAACTATTGCACCGCTTGATAAAATATTTTATGGCCCGGCCCATTTTGGTCGAAACTTTCCTCGCGGATCAAACACTGAAGCTTGAATTTCCTTTACAACCACGTCCCCTTCTGCTAAATCTCTTGACTTCACCTTTTTGTTAAAAAACCTGCACAATTCTTTGTTGATAACCCTGAATATGGCACAGAGCCTTGAGTTGTCTCTCATCAAACAACATTAACTCTTCAAATCTTCCCCTCAACCAATCTACTTCATTGATTCTTGATTCAACCATCACTCTTAGCGATGGCACTTCTAACTCAATGAGGAGCACGACTTCCATGCCATAGACGAATGAATAGGGTGTTGCCCCTGTTGGTGTACGAATGGAAGTCTGGTATCCCCAAAGTGCTAGCGTAGCTGTTCGTGCCAATTTCTTGCCGAATGTATAGTTTTCTTGAGGATATTTTTGACAATTTTATTGGCCGCTTCTACTGCTCTGTTGGTTTGTGGGCGGTAAACTGTTGACTTGTGCACCTGAATCTTGAAGTCCTCAAGTACTTCCGCTACCTTACCCCTGAAATGAACGCCATTCAGACACAAATGCTTGCGAAACCCCATACCAGTAGATGATGTTTTGCTTGATGAAGTGTGCCACCTGTACTGCTGTGAGGGTGGCATAGGAGAATCCTTCTACCCACTTTGTGAAATAATCTATAGCTACCAATATATACTTGTGACCGTTTGATGCCGATGGCGCGACTTTCCCAATTACATCGATGCTCCATACTGAAAAAGGCCATGGTGAAGTCATTGAGTGTAGTTTTGACGGGGGACATGCATGAGATTAGCATGGACTTGACACTTATGACACCGCCGCACATACTGTATGCAATCTGTCTCCATTGTTGACCAGTAATAACCCTGCCGCAGGATCTTCTTGGCGAGCATCATACCATTCATGTGTGGTCCGAAAACTCCTTCGTGAATTTCTTCCATTATCCTTTTTGCTTCGTCCCCATACATGCAAAGTTTGTGTACCCCGCAAATCCGCAATACGACATTTTGTATAATTTTCCGCCACAAATGTTGTAATGAGAGGCCAAAATTCAGAGAGCGATTTGGTCCTTCTTCTTGCATTGATTGGATATTCTCCTTTTCTACTAGATTCCAAATGTCATGATACCAAGGCAACCCATCATTTGGCTCATCGATGTTCATAACATAATTATAAGCTGGAAAATCCTTTTGCTTGATCATTATCGGTCTCAACCTTACTCCAACTGGAAGCTCAACCATGGGTGCTAAAGTGGCGAGGGCGTCTGCAAATTGGTTTTGAGCCTTGGTAAATGTATAAATGTAACTTTCTCGAATCGATGGATGAGATCGTCGAGATCTTTGTGATACGGCTTCAATCTCTCTTCCTCAACTTTCAAATCACCATTGGCTTGAGACACTACTAAATTTGAATCCCCAAGAACTTCTAATTCTTGGACTCCAATTTCTAAGGCAGTTTCTATCCCCACAATGCATGCTTCGTATTCAACCTGATTGTTTGTAACTTCGAAATTGAGTTTGAAAGCGAGTGGGATGTGTGACCCTTTTGGCGAGATCAGTAATACTCCGATTCTAAATCCCTTCTGATTGGCGGCTCTGTCAAAATACAACATTCACCCATCATCAGTTGTCATCATTACACTTTCATCAATAAATTGAAACTCTATGGGGTGCTGGTGATCGGGTAATCTGCTAAAAATTCTGCAACGGCCCATCCTTTAACAGATTTGCGAGTAACATACTTGAGCTTGAATTCAGCCAATAAAAACAACCATCGTGCTAGCCTGCCGGTGAGTGCAGGTTTCTCAAACAGATATTTGAGAGGGTCCATTTGAGAAATCAACATCATTGAATAGGCCAGTATGTAGTGCCTCAATTTTTTTGGAGGGCCAAACTAGAGCCCAACATGTCATTTCAAAGTGGGGTGTTCCGTTCTTCGCAACCAGCCATTTTCTTGCTTAGATAATATACAACCCTTTCTATTCCAGATTCTCCTTCTTGTGCCAACATACAACCCATGGTTGACTGAGTGACTGAGAAATACAAGATCAATGGTTTCCTCGACGTTGGAGGCATCAAAATCGGTGGATTCTGTATGTACTTTCGAATGGCTTTGAATGCTTTCTGACACCTATCATCCCACTTGAATGGTACTCCCTTCTTGAGCAAGTGAAACATTGGCTCACAAGTTGAGGTCAACTTGGCGATGAATCGACTGATGAATTGAATCTTGCCCAAGAAACTCCATACTTCCTTTTCTGATTGCGGTGGTTCCATCTCAAGAATGACTTTGATTTTTGTTGGATCTACTTCGATACCTCTGGTAGTGATCATGAATCCAAGCATTTTTCCAGTGGTCACCCCGAATGTGCATTTTTTAGGGTTGAGACACATCCTATACTTCCGGACTCTATCAAAGAACTTTCTAAGCGCCCCCGAATGCTCTTCACGACTCTTGGATTTGACAATCATATCATCGACATAAACTTCAACTTGTTTGTGAATCATATCATGCAGCAATGTTGTCACAGCTCTTTGGTATGTAGATCCGGCATTTTTCAATCCAAACAGCATGACCCGGTAACAGAACGTCTCCATTCAGTGGTGAAAGTGGTTTTCTCCCGATGTTCCGGTGCCATGAGAATTTGATTATAACCCGAAAAATCGTCCATAAGGATAGTAAAGCATGACGTGTAGGGTTGTCCACAAGCACGTCAATGTATGGAAGTGGAAAATCATCCTTTGGGCTAGCCTTGTTTAAATCTCTGAAATCTACACAAATCCTAATCTTTTCGTTCTTTTAGGGACCGGGACAATGTTTGCAACCCATTGTGGATATTCTATTACTAGTACAAATCCGGCGCTAAATTGCTTAGTGATTTCTTCCTTGACTTGCTCTACCTAATCCGACCTTATCTTTCTCAGCTTTTGTTTGGCGTTAGGATAAAGGGGGATTCGATGTTGCACAATTTCAGGATCGATTCCGGGCATATCTGTGTGAGACCATGCAAAAACATCTTCAAATTCCTTTAGCAAATTAGTAAGCTTTTGGCATTCGTCTTGAGATAGCCTGGAGCCAATCTGAACCATTCAGGGTATTCCTCATTATTCAAATTTATTGCAATTATTTCTTTTTTTTATTGGCTGAGCATGCCTTTCGTCTTCCCTTTCGATTAGGGACCGAAGTTCTTTTGGAATTTCTTCATTGAATTCGGTCTTATCATCATCAGGGTCCACACAATTTATTTCACGGACAACAAAGTAAGTGAAATTGTTCTCCATTTCTTTTATAGCTTCAACAAGTTTACCATACACAACAGTTGACTCAAACTCAAACGAGAAACGACGACGCGGAGGGCCGAGAGGCACAAACTCTTGAGCATCATTTCATCCCCAAACTGGGAAATCCAAACTCTAGAATGTCTTCGTGACCTGCTAGATCTCCGTGGCTCATATCTACCTCTATCGATATTCGCACCTCTTGACTAGAGTGCCCGCATCCACACCTGGTTCGCCATCTACGAGAATAATGTCTACATCCGTAACCGAGAAATAGTGTCTGCTATCTCGCTTGTGCACCTGACCGATCTCCAATAGAACCCACTCAACATCCTCCATTTGCCTTTGAAAAAAAAAAACAAACTCAGAATGCCTCGTCACATTCGAACTCGGATGACCCGCCATAGAGTCCATTTCTAACTACGCACCTTTGTGCTTGAGCGCCTGCATCACACCCCCGGATGTCATAAACTGCATTTGTGCTTGCGCCTGCATCACACCCCTAGATGTCATAAATCGCATCCGGTAGGATGCTCATGTCTAGTCACAGGACACAAAACCGTGACACCATCTCTCCTTATCATGTGGCCACACATCCAGAGAGAAACCCGTCACAAAATCACAAAAGGAAGAGAACCTGTAATCGATTGCCTTGACCTCGTCTCAATTCCTCTGTTTGGAGCTTCTCGTGAACCTCCCTCTGCAGCCAGTTGTATCATCGTAGCTAGCCAGAATCCCACACACCTCCGGATTTGGTTCCTGGGGTGCCTAGTACCATCCCGGTTGCAACCCATCGGTACACTTCCTGCGCCTATTCCATGTGTGTCCGCAATTGTTGCCTCTTTTGTTCATGTCACAAATGAATCGTACAACTTGTCCCATACCTGGCATTAGCTCCACATGTGAGTACTCTCCACAAGCCTGTACCGGTTGCCCATCATCCTATCCATGAAGCCCGAATCACAACTACAACTCCTAATGATAGCTCTACTGATTGAACCAAACTACCTTCTATCATTGTTGATCATCTCCAATTTGTCTATGTAGTAAGCACCTATGTCATTAATCAAACGAACTTATCAACAACCCTAAATCGGTGTACACCGTTCAAAAGAATATCTCCTTGCTCACTAGCTCTCTGACTGATCACGACAAATCTCTAATCTCTCCAAGTCTATCTAATCCTCTTTGGTGGGTAGCAATCTTGCACTGTTCACCTTTCACGCCACTTTCCTAGACCTCTGTCACTCTCATCATCTCTCCCGGGTCTCCTTCAGCCTCGTCGTTCATCCTTGTTCCATTCCCGGCCTTTCTCAGAACCCTATAAACTCCATTGGATCAGCCTGGTTTGCTTATGACTGAACCCAACGGCTATTGATCATCCCTAACCACGTCTGATCCTCCTCAATCACACCCGATGTGCTTAGAATTGTAAAATCTGTCTCAAATCTGAAAAATTTGAGTCTACCATTGAATCTGGAACAGTCTAATTACCTAGAAACAAGCCTCTGGTAAGCCTAAAACACCCTAGATTGGCTCCGAAACATCTCAATGGGCCTCCTGGCCTCCGTTCTGCTTGAGACGCTCCAAAAAATGCTTCAAAATGGCCCAAACTGTCCCTACCGGCCCGAAAGACCTTGAAACACCTCGGACACCTCGAATCGGACAAGAACTCTCTGAACTGCCAAAAAACCTCATGAATCGGCCTCTCGAACCCTCTGGACCATTGTTAGAACCTTTTGAACCATCTCTGAACACTCTAACCTGCGCTGACCCCCACTCCTGAACCTTATGATCCACTGACCTGGACCGAATCATCAAAAATGGTCAAACCGTCTACCTAAAGGGTCAATTCGTCCAACCAGGGGTCCAAAACGGTTAATAGGGTCCGTACCTGAACCCTCCTGATGATGTGGCCACTAACCATCCTACGTAGCATCGTCGTGGCGCTAGCCTGGAGATGACTCAGTGTGTGTGTACCACAACCGTGCGTGACCTAACTCGCTGTCTTCCTCAGCTCGCGCGTGAAACCAACGACGCACATAGATCTCATTCGCGTACATGCGCCATCATCAACCGATGCGTGTAGCTTCCTCCAACGTCTTTGTTACGGATAGGCACCGTTGCGTTCGTCTCGGTGAGAGAAACCTATATCCGTGATGAAAACTCATTTTCGATCACTTTCATTTTTCATGATTTCAAACCAGTGTGCACAACCCGTGTTTCTGGTTACCCTCTTGCCCTGCTTCGGCTTTAATACCATTTGTTGTGCTTGTGGGTCACTCACACACACACCACACACAATGAAATATGAGAAACTCTGACTTGTGTATATTCACAAATACAAAATAACGAAAAACTCTTCGGGGAGCCGCAAACCGACTCCCCCTCTCACCCTTACATTGCTACTGCACAAATAAGAGACAACAAGAGTATTTATATTCCAAGAGTTGCACAAAGCAAACCCCAAGTGGGTCGACTGGGCTAGGCCCAAGGGTTGGGTAGGGTTTGCTTTGTGTAACTCTTGGAATAAAAATACCCTTGTTGTCTCTGTGTAGTAGCAATGTAATGGTGAGAGGGGGATCCGGATTGTGAACCCGAGAGGTTTTCATGATTGTGTATTTGTGAATATCTACAAGTCGGAGTTTCCTTAGATTTCATTGTGTGTGGTGTGTGTGTGTGAGTGACCCACAAGCACAACAAATGGTATCAGAGCCTAGGCGGGGTGAGAGGGTCACCGGAAACACGGATCGTGCACACCGGTTTGAATTCATGAAAAACGAAAGTGATCGAAAATGAAAAACCTTTCCGGGGAACCACAAACCAGCTCCCTCTCTCACCCTTACATTGCTACTACACAAATAAGAGACAACAAGAGTATTTCTATCTCAAGAGTTGCACAAAGCAAACCCTATCCAACCCTTGGGCCTTAGCCTAGTAGGCCCACGGGGGTGGACTCCAAACCAAAATTAATCCTATGCGTTATACTAATTTTACAAAAAGTTTTAGCTTACCTCCTAATTTTCCCATGTGCTCCTTAATTTCTGGTAATGATGCTGAACATAGAGATACACTCAATGTTATCTGAACATTTTCTAAATAAATACTGTCATATTTTCTTTGTAGGCATGTTTACCATTCTAAGCTCTCTTCTTACTCTTAAAAAGAGAGTGAATAAGGTTTTAAAATGTTAACATGCGTGAACATGGCCGGCCTTGAGATTCTCGGGGCCTAATACGATCTTGTAAATCTAGGCCCTATGTTTTCTTTTTGAAAACATAAAAATAAAAATAACCCCAAAATAATAGTTACTTGGTCCCATATTTTTTTTTCTCATGATTCGTTTCGTTGTTTCGAATGAAACTAGTTTTTTGTCCTAATATTTTTTGCACCAATAAAAAAAATCCCTTTGGAACTGTGAGTTTGTGAGAGGGGGAAAAAATATTGTTATGGAGTCAGAAAAAAAGAGGGCTAGCAATTGAACCGTGTGTCTATTGGATAGAGCAACCAAACTTTTCTACTAGGCTAGCCAACTCATTGATTGTATATGTGATGTACCTATTTGGGGCCCTATTTTGAGGCTAAAATTTGGGGGCTTAAGGAAGCCGCCTTACTCGGCTTAGCTCAGAGCTGGCCCTGTGCGTGAACTTCTATTTGTTGGTATTTTTCATTGGAGTTGTATACTTGGATGCAGATAGAACAAACACAAGCTAGCTTGGAATTACTTTTCTTACCCAAAAAGGTAATTAACCGTGGATGCATGACTTCGTCTCGACTGGAAAACATGCCTTCCTAAACTTCCTAGGAGTCTATAAGAATAATGTGGTTTTATGCATCCCCACATATCTAGCTTGATACTTATCTCAGCCATGCATATACAATTTTCCCGACATGATTTGAAGAGGAAAATGGTTTCTGAAAACTCAACGTCAATAGGTTTGAAATTTTATCCTTTTTTTTCCAACTTTTATTGTACGGTGGCCATCGAGGTTATTCTTTTCTGCAGGATGTGTAGGGAATCGCACTATAGTTCAGTTGAATCTACTACGGCACAGGATTATGGAGTCATTATGCGGTAAATCTACTGATCTCTATACAAATTAAAGTTAACTATATATGGAACCAGATATTTCGATGGATACTATAGCATGGTCATGAGTTACTTACGAATCACTATTTGTTGCTTGCAACGAATGCACATGATTACTAATTGAAAGATCTCAAATGTCTTGAAGTTTACCTTCATACGAGCTAGATGAATACATTACTCTTTACCAATAGACAAGTATCCATCAATTCCATGTGGGAAGTGCTAGCTTTGTCTTTACTCTTTAACTAGTCCTTACAAAAGAGCGGACTTATGTTGCTGTTCTACTAGGATCCGTAGGCACGGCTTTGATGCCTAACTTGGCATAGTTTGTTACTATTCCATTTTTTTCTATTTTGATGCATGGTTTGGCTAATATCATTCTTTAGGTGAGGTGTTTGAATCTTCAATCTCTTTAGGTAATGAGTACAAAAATTGATTTAGGTCACTAGGCCTGCTCTTCCTGATGCCTTTTGGCTTTGATTTGAGGGTACGAGTCTGTAGCAAAACGTCCCTATAGCTCCTCGGTTCTTGGAGGTTTAGGAGGGCCATTGCTTCATTGTTATTTTGAGCGTAGCCACTTTGTGCATATTGTCAAAGGTTAAGTCTGTCTTCAATCATCCCCCATCCCCCGCCAATATGCCCAATGATTGGGGAATAGATGGGTTCTGTTATTGGTGGTGTTGTTGTAGACTAATCTGTTGGGGTCATTTTTGCCTTCATCCTATGCTTGAATTTCTGAAAGTTAAAATGGGTGACGGTGATCATTAATGTGAAACCCGTGGTGGTTTAGAAATTCAAATGGGTGACGACGATCATTAACATGAAACTCGTTGTGGTTTAGAAATTCAGGTTCAATTCACCTCGAAAGAAGTTGAGTCCTTAATATGAAACTGCAAAACACGTCCCATTTTTTTGGTACACAAACGTTTTGAAAAATGAATAACAAACTAGACATTCCTCATAAACCTCCCAAAATCATGTGCGATTTGGTACGACAGTTTCTCATCCATCAGAAATGCCATTTTTTTTTATAAGGATATGCAAAAAAATGTCTAGTGATCTGCTTTTCCTCAAGGTTGGATGCTCGGTTGATAATTTGGGTCTTCAAGTGGGACATAAACAGTTGAGGATCCCAAACGTGTTGCGTTCACATAATCTTGGGGCGAATGAGCCGGAACACCTGCAATTACCAGTCCGATTAACCGGAGCACTTGAAGAACAAACCCTTCTTTGTACTCTGGTCCTTTGGTGTATGGAATAATGAAGCTTCTTATGAGTTCCCACGCCGCATTTATGATCTTGGGTATGGATGACAATGGTGAGAAGTAGTTCTTGTTTGGCTCTTCTACAACCACCTGCCAAAAACAAGAAGTAGCGCATTGTTTAGAATACAGTTTTGCACAAAACAAAATACAGAGAGCGAGACGTCGTATTTTGAAAAGAAGTTGGAATTAATCATGTAAGCCAATAGTAGTTTTAGCTATTTTGTACTAGAAATTGTAATCTAACCAGCTAAAAAAACAGATATGATAACTTTTTATTGACTATTTTTCGCATGCCAATTAATCTAACCACCTAAAATAACACATATGAGAAGTTTTTATTGATTAACATGAGACTAACCGAAACGAATTTGAGTAAGCAAAATCTTGTAAGTTGTTACTAGTTTAAACAAATTGGCAGACCAGTCATGCATAATTTTCAACCACACAGCCTCACTTTGATACTTAAAACCATTTTTTTTTTCAATCTCTGTGTACATATTGATGAAAAAAAGAAACAAGTTATACCGTCGTAAATGGCCCGTACCGGCCAGTTCTATACTTAAGAGTTTTGAGGTGGGGGGGGGGGGGGGGGGGGGGGAAAGAGAGAGAGAGAGTGCTGCTCACCTTGCCTTTATAGAAGCTGTTGAAATATAGGCAAGTCCCAAAGTGCTTAAACATAAGAGTGGAGTCATCGTAAGGCAACCTTGGAACCATATCATTACAATACACGAACCTGTAATACTTGATGCTATGCTTTTCAAGTTCCCTCGTCATGAACTCCCCAAATTTCTCATCTCCAACTCTTGGTTGTCCAAATGTATAAATCCCCTCTAGTCTCTTCAACAGCAACTCCTCCCTATGAAATGCTAAAACTGCTGGAAACAATATTGCCAGGGCACCACCCAAGCTGTGACCAGTCAATATAAACTTTGATCCTTCTTTTTCTTGCAAAAGCCGTCTCAGTAAATTCCTAATGGCATAGTATGCCGGGTCTGCTTGGCTATTGGCTGGCTGGATGTCCTCGGGCCAATCCGCGCCATTTTGCAGGCCCAGAGCCTTCATAAAACCACCGTGCACCTTCCCAATGCCAGATAGTTCATGCCAAGAGAAGTCGAAGTCAGTGCACCATGCATCTGCATCAAAGCTTTCAGTGCCCCTAAACGCCACAATGATCATTTCCGGGTCGACAGTCTTGTCGCAAAGCATGAACGCTTGTGTTGTAGCTTTCTTTTGGTACTCTGCCAATCATAGGATTTCACTGATCACTTGACTATGTAATTTAGTGATTTAATTCTCATTTTGCCCAAATGCATTTTGTGTAACATAAAGTGTTTAATAGAGATCGGGATAGACAAGTCCAAATGTACATAGCAATTGATTTGAAAATTTATTAGATCGACAGTATCACTGATCTCAATCTTCTTTCAATTGCAAAATATCAAATATTTGCAACATGGCTAAAAAAAGGGCTGGAGGCATGTAATCAATACTAGCTTAGTTGGCAAATCTTGTGCACTTCATAATCTTGTGCACTTCATAATAGGAGATCAAGGGGTCAAATCTTACCAAAAGGCGATAATTGATAATTGGTTTTCCATTTTAGGAGTCTTTCAATTTTAGTTTCTTTCTTTCTCGTGTGAAGTTGTTTTTTGAGTTGCTCTGTGTTGGGCTTCATTTAACCTTTTGTGGAACTCACATCACATGATCAGTATATTGTGTCCTTCTTGTTACTCTTCCATTGTAATCCACTTACTCTCAAAATGTAATTCTCTAACTCTCCAACCCTTTTTCAGTTGTACCTATGATGTGTATCTGATTCAGGCCAAATTATGTGATTAAGAGTCTTAAAGACAGGGAATATGGTATTTTGTAGATGGAGAATCAAGTGTCACACATAGATACTAGATAGTAATCACCCATGACCCAACCAATGCATCATAATAGCCCTGTCAATTGACCGGATTGGATCCGGATCCGATAGTCCGTATCCGAGAATCAGAATAAAATTTGGAGACCCAATTAAGATCCAAATCCGGATTTCCGAAAACAAACCCTTCTTTTTAAATGGACATAAATTCCTTTTATTCCCCTAAAATTCTGCACCCTACCTCCAACTCCCCAAACAAAATGGATCGGATCCGGATTGCTGTTATCAGATTTGTCGATATCGGATTTGGATTTGAATTAATCGGATCTCAATTGGATCTGGATTCTATTTGGCAAGGATTTAAATATTGGCCAATACGCGACGTATCGGCCGATACGTAGCGGTTTTTCAAGGGACCGATACGGGTATTGACCGATATACGGTCTGATACAAGCCAATATCGACTGATATTTGGTCCTATCACTGATACCGTTACGTATCGCGGTAACACGATTTAAAACCTTGCTATCCGGTCCATTGACAGGCCTACATCATAAGAATGGCATTTCCTGCAAAAGCATGCATGATTCTCACCGTTCCAAAAATCAAAGGAATCCAAGAACTCCATCTGCGGGGCATATATACAGAAGGAATTAGTGTGCAGACATTTCAAAACTGATTGCCTGATTGGAATAGAAAAACATTGCGAACAAATATTACCTTCCAGTGGTCATTGACGATAGTTTTAATGTAGGCTTTGTTCTCATAGGATGCTTTAGAAGCCATCATGGAGAGTGCCCCATAGTATCTGCTGTCACCATGATTGATGTTTTTGTCTAACTCCATCCGCTTGTCTAGATTCCCGATAAATGACAAGAATGTTGCTGATGTTTTATCTGGCTTCACTACCTTTCCTGCAATAATCCCCCAGCATTTTTTAACACGGTTTCTATTTTTATACTAATTGTCATCTAATGAATGTAAACGAAAAAATAATTCTTATTAGTCCATCATACCATGGTGGCAGATATAGAACATAGGGGGGCAAAAATAAAATAAAATAAAATAAAATAACCTATTTTAGGAAAAAAATGTGGTCATTGCTGTGGTGCTAAAACGCGGAAGAAAGAAATAAAGTGAGAGAGAGAAGACTCTAATTAACCTTTGGCCAAACGATCTTGGCCTGAGACTTAGGAGTTTGCTTTTTCCTCAGGTCCCAAGTTTTATTCTTTTTGTCAACTCATTTCCGACAAGAACATAGAATTTTCAAATGGAAGATCTAAGGTGTGAATCTCAAGGGCTCACTCCCCCTTGAGGTTACCCCAAGGGCTTAGGACCGGTATATTCGGTATATGCAGGATGGGGGACTCATGTACCAGAGGGATTAGTTGAGGCAAAATGTTTCAGACACCTGATGAAGAAAAAGAAAAAAGAAAAAAGAGAGGACTCCAGTTGTCCAAAGATTAGTCTTTGTGAGCTGGACCTATCTTTTCACGTAGACTAAACATATCGACTTCAGATCAAAGTCGTGAGTGGAAAAAGACACAGCCAACCCACTACTTTTTTTTATTCTGGTCAGGGTTTTTTCCTGGATTAAATTCTGGTGCATAACGTAGGCATTTTTTCTTTTTGGTATTGAATTTTTTTCAGGGGTGCTGAATATGCGTGTATACATATCGATCAAAATCTTCGCGCGTCTACAAGGTTTCATTTATCAATTCATGTCTTTCAATTTGCAGAAATCAACATGTTTACCATCCATATCGCACATTATATGGACCGAATATCCGTATTTGTCGGAACGAGCCATATTTTTTAAGAAAAAAACGATCGGCGAGATTCTGACCATTTATTTCTCCTCATACAAATATAATTCGACCTAATTAATTAGTTTTTTACATAGATGATAATAGCACCGAGACTAGCTTACAAAATGAATAGACCGGATAGCAAAACAGAACCGCAGTGAACCAAAACTTGTATGACGTGGAAGGAATGAGGGACATGTATGTATGATGTACTATCATTTAGTATCATAAATTACTCCACTTAAACTCTATAATGTTTTAACACATTGAGAATATTGAAGATGTTAGCCCCACAAGGAAATTACCTAGAAGAAGCTAGAACTTGACTGATCGAACCACGGACAATATCATTGCATCTTTGCCTCCAAAACTTCGTGTAAGCTTTCTCGGAAGCACGTGCATATACGATCACAATAGTGGGGCTTTTGTGATGGGCTATATTATAACTTATATCTAATTTTAAATGACTACCTTGCTTATTGCTGAAATATACGTTGGATCAATTTCATTTTATTTCTCCAAAATCTCTTCTTGGTGCTTCTCTGTGGGTATATCTCGTTAAACACAAACACCGAATATGAATTTTCTTCATCTATTTACAGTGCATAATGCTTGAAATTGCAATTTTCTTTCTTTCTCTCTCCAAACGAAACAATATAGGATAGATTTTTTTCTTTTATTTTCTTTTCCAATTAAAAGTTTCAAGCAAACCCTAAGCAATGGAAAGAGAACATGTGTCTTCACGAGAGAGATCACTTAAATATTAAGTAAATCAAAGCTTGACGGAAGGGCTAGATTGACACTTCATAAAAAAGTAAGGGTCTGAAAAACATACGCCCATATACTGTAGTTTGGTAGTAAAGGGTGTAAGGTAAGATTTTGCTGAAAAGACAATAAGTGCATCAAAAGAAAAACATGTCTAATCGTACCAAGTCACAACCATACTTTGTTAAGCTAACTAAATCATTAATTGTTTAAAGTCACAACCACCACCGTCCTCTTCTTCTCCTTACAAAGTCTATGATTATTTATTTATTCTATATTTCTGAGTTGACCCCAACCTGAATAAATTATGCTTTGTCGTCAAGGGGAAAATTAAAAATATGTTTTTAAATTTTATAGGCGACAAATTTTAATAGCTACGCAGAGGCGAATATACAAATATGAAATTATGTGATATGTTACAATACATAAATCTATTTGGATGTATACAATATGCACCCCTTAATTAATTAATTACTCTGTATTTATACAACTTTAAATAGAAATCATGACACATCTTGTGTAACAATTCATACCATTTGCATACAAATTCTTAAAATTTTGCTTAAATATTCATGACATCAGGAGAAAATGTCATGAATCAAGGTGATCGAAGAGGGGTGGATACCTTGCGCCCTTAAGTAGCGGTGTGTGTCGTATCATGTTTTATTGAACTTGTTAAACGTCATCTTTAATGAAATTAGGGCTGGCCCTAACGTTTGGGTTGCCCAAGCCCAACCGCTAGTTTGGTTGCCTGCTTAAAATTAAATTATAAAAATACAAGTAAAATTACTAAAATTCAAAAGTTATTTTAGGGGTCCAAAGCAAACTTCCAATGTTACGCCCCTCTACATCGTCATGAGTTCTTTTAATAATTTTACACAAACACATGCATAATATGTGGGGCTCACTCATATAACACCACCAGTTTGTGTGATCACATACATTTATAAAAGTATTTTTATATTTGAGTGTGAGACTTGTTGGAAAAAAAAAAAGGGACTAAGAAAAGGGGAAAGAGTCCAGCAGATAGCGTTTCAGCCGGAAAAAATTTAAATTTATACATAACTTACAGTTTTTTTTTTTTTTGGCTTACAATTTATACATAACTGCCGGGGTGGCTTGCCCAGGGCCGGCCCTGAATGAAATCTAAGATACACAAGAAGTCAAGAACATAAATAAGCAGGGAAAAGCTTTGGGAAAAAACCAACCTCTCAAGAAATTCAACAGCAGCACACCAAAGTTGCGGTTACAAGCCAGAAGATTGAGCCACATCTCCACCACATTCCCAAACCACGCCATTGGCCTCTCCACTAACTTGAGAATTTTCTGCACAAAAATGGACACAAATATCAGCCACCTGTATTTGAAGCTCTCCTCTTGCTCCTTATTAGGACACTGCACAAATTTCCTCTTCTCGATATCACTGTGGAATAAGATCCGAATTAGATCATGAAGACTTGCATCTTGGTGCGTCAGCACCATATAGTTGCCGGACAAGCTCCTGGTGGTGGCCATCGCGGCCGCCATCAAGCTGAGAATGAGAGAGGAGAGGAGAGGAGAGGAGAGTGGATATATGGGTTCAGATTTAGAATAGGGGGTCGTTGTGTATATGTATAGGGAGAGATAAAAAGATTCCTTTTTTTTTCAAGTCTACTAATTAAAGTATGGTCTTCTTGTACTACCTTTAATTTATTCTTACATGTGGGAACATTACATTTTATCTGTTGCTTTCATTTTCAATGCTTATCTTTTTCAGGGGCGGAGCCAGCCTAGGGCTGGGTAGGCCCTGGCCCCCCCGCATTTTGAAAAATGCACTGAAAAAAATTAAAATTTAGATATAAATTAAATTTTTTTTGCTATTTTCAGCACATGGTTACTCGTTTGAAATTAAAATAAATGTTTCCAACAAAATTTGAACCAAATTGTATAACCCTAACAAAACAAAACAAGAATGACCAACTTATGAAAGCCTATATATATATAATAAACATATAAGGATAACAGTTGTCTGACATTAGGTTTAATGTGGAAACACTAAAAAATTAAAAAGAATTAGACGAATTCTTTGCATACAGCTTTCATTATAATAGGACGTGCATTTTTGTCAGCGCTAGATGAAAATCCTAGGCCGCCCTTGAACTCGGCCCCCCTGGATTCTCAATCCTGGCTCCGCCACTGATCTTTTTGTGTCAGTTTTTCAAATGCTTCATAGCTTTTTTTTTTTATTTTTAAACAACAAATTTTTTTTAATTAATCATTGAACAGTAAGATTACAAAGACTAAAAGGAAATAGGGATACAACGGCGCCATCACTACCGAAGACTAGAATATTAATGAAGACTAATGCATCATACCCGGTTGTCATCTTATCGTTCTTTTCTCATTGTTCTCTTCTTTTTTTCTCATTATTTTAGCTAATTAAAAGTATATTTGATGATAATTGCGAATTATTTTAATTAGATTAGGCAAACTTTGGATCAAAATCGTACTCTTGGAGATGATCTGCTATGTTTGCTCTAGCCCAAGAGTGCAGACTTTGATCAAAGTCGTGCCATATATAACATTCATTTCTTGGGAATGCAGTTTGGTACTCTGATCAGATACTATTACTATATAGCACGAAAAGTACCCAAAGGTATAGTGTGTACGGTACTTTTTCCCCCCCTCGATCCTGGTTGTATGGCACTGTTGTTTCATTCAAGTTTATGTATAAGTATAAATCTCCTGTTGCAAAAAATGTAGATATTTTTTTTTTTTTTTTTGCCAAATTTATGTGACTGCCAGTCTGCCATTATAACATAGTGGAACCTATTTACCCAAAAGGAAAAAAAAAAAAAAACAAGGTGGAGCCTCAACTTTTTAAAAAGAAAGATCAATAGCATGATCGAAAGTACAAGAGGAAGTGGATTAATTATAGAGATCTCCACAATAAATTAATGTTCTACAGTAATTATTATTATTTTTTAAATTTTTTTTCGGTGGCGTAACATGCATACAATGGAAACAAATGGTGAAAAACGCATCTGGTTATAAGAAATATTGTTTTCGGCAATAAATCTCAATTCATCTCTAGGGTTCATAAATTGATGACACATTATTTTTCAGAACGAGTATTTGTCCCATATGATTATTAATCATGTTGCTTCTCAAATTAAAATTTTATTGTTCATACCTTCAAGTTTAGACTTGCACATGGGAAATCTAAAAATAACTTCAAAACACAATTTCCTTGAGTTTTAAAGTTCTTTCACATATATAGGCATCATATTTTTTCAAAATATGAAATCTTATAATTATGACAGTTTTGGATTGAAAAAAAAAAAAAAAAAACAGAAGTGGACAGATGTTTATGCACAAAAACAATGCACGAAAGTTGTAATATGTTGTTTTTTATCGACGAAAGTTCTAATATTCGTTTACCATTCTCTTTCAAAATGGTGAAAAGAAATTATCTGTATGAATTGTTATCTATCTGTCTCAAAAAAAAAAAAAAAAAAAAAAAAACCCTTGACACAGTAACACTTTTCGAAAAGCTAGTTATTGAAAAATAGCGTCCTGTAAAATATTGTTCAAGGTGTTGTGTTTATAATTAACTTTTCCCAATGACTTCTCTTTATTTATATATATTTTTTGTCCTTCTATGTTCAGTTATGGTTTAAGAAAGTAGACTAATGGACGACTTCGAGAGTCAAGATTGAACTGATACAGGAAAAATGAAAAAGGAGAGAAAAAGCTAATGTGATAAGTTTCCATGCCTTTTCCATCTTTTAGTAAATTTCTTTCTTTTGGTCCTGTCTTGATTATGTAAATTCTTTTCAGTCACACAACAACAAATATGTCCACACAAGCTGGTGTGAAACTGGCACCCACTTGGACCACTTGTTTTGAAATTTGGTGCTCATATCATTTATGACACTGGCATCCCTGATAGTGCCAATGTGTCTACCATCCTAAATAACAACATTCATTGGAGGTTCCCTATCACCCAAACCTGGGAGCTTGATGAGATAAAGGATGCTCTCCCTCCCTTGTTTGGGTCCAACTCACACCAGACTGATTATTGCAAGTGGACACTAAATCAAAATGGTATGTTCACTGTCTCATCATTGTGGGACCAACTCAGAACACATTTTCCTATTGTTGAGTGGAACCACATTGTTTGGTTTCCTTCCCACATCCCTAAGTGCAGTCTAATTAGTTGGATTGCTATTCAGAACAGACTGTCCACTTGTGATAGGTTAGTTCAGTTTGGTGTCATTAACTCTCCTTGTTGTAGCTTCTGCTCTGATGATGAGACCCATGACCATCTCTTTTTTAATTGCTCTTTCACCAAGCAAGTGTGGGAGACAATTTCCCTTAAGTCCCATATCAGTTGGCAAGCACAAACATTAACTGGTTGAGTCTATCATCTCTGTACTTTTAAGGGGAAGGGCTTGAAAAGCACTCTAGCCAAACTCTCCTTCACTGCTTCTCTTTACCATATATGGCTTGAGAGGAACACTAGGAAGTTCCAGAACTTGCAGCACCCAGTCTCCTATGTTGTGGCCATGATCTGTAATGACATCAGGGGTAGATTGTTGTCTCTCTCCAAAATTCCTTCTGGCAACTTAGACCTGAGTGAATCTTGGAGCGTTCCTGTTAGTTCAAATTAACTGACAAATGGTGACAATTAAAATCTTGGCATGAACTATAGCACTTTTGCGTTTCTACCATTTGCTAATGCTATTGTCTGAACCTTTTTGCAGGTTACTATTCAAAAGTTGTGCTCTCTTGCTATTTAACCACCCATTTGGGTCCTTTGTGATTTCAGGTGATAAGCCCTGGATGTACAGTGCTATGTTTATACTAATCTCCCATTTGGGTCCTTTTAGTGCAGGTTTGTTACAAGTTCAATACATCACATTGAGGGATTTGTTGTGTGTGTGTGTGACCACCACCATAAAATGTGTGTCCCAGTGAGTTGAGGGTTTGAGCCTCAGACTTTCTTTTGAGTGGTGAGTTTTTCAAAGTTGGAGAATCGTTATCAAGTGAGGTTTGTTGAGGGAGTTTGGAGCCCTAGAGAGAGATATGAAGATGTAAGTTTTCAAGGGAGTTGTAGAGTGAGACACATTAATAGGTTTCTATTATGTTTTGCCTTACAATATTCCTGTTTAGCCATCATTTTACCACTGGATTTCTGTGTTTATTGAGGCTGCCTTCTCTATGGGGCAATGCTTCAGAAGTTGTTTTGGTTCTGTCCTATTGTACTAATTGGTTTTGTCCTGCCATCATTATGTCATGTTCTTTTTGGTTCTGTGATTCAGCTGCTGCAATCAGAGCAGTCCTATTACTGTTGGGCAGTGAGCATCGTGACACCTGTTCATTTTTTAACCTGTGTTTTATTTTGCACCATGTTGGATGTTGGTTATGTTCATTCCAGAGCTCTAACCTAGCCTTGGGGGGTTGTCCCTTGGCAATGTTTGACTCATTATGGGAAGGGGTGTCCTCCCGTACCTAGCAGAGTAGTATATGCCACTGGTTCTTGATTCTGATTGCTGCTGCTACTGGAAATGTAGCCTTTTGGTGTTTGCTTGTTTGCCTACTGGAGATGCCTCATGCCCATGCTCCAAGCCCATGCCCAAATTTTCCTAGGTTGCTGCTGATGCTCCAATGCTGGATAGCTCAGTTTGGGACTGATGCCTAATCAAAGAAGAAGTTCCTTATTGTGATACTTGTATTAAGTTGTTTAAGTTTTTGTGTTAAGTTAGTATTTATTTTATTTTGGCAAGTGTTTCTTGTCCATCTTCTTAGAAGGTTAGGAAACATTTGTATCTATGCGTAGTTCCTTGTAGCCTTTTGGTGTTGGTTTTCCCTATTTCCTTTTTCTTTTCTGTTCCTCCTGGGGGATGCCCCTTGTAGGCTGTATATTCGTTTAGCCTTTTTTTATATTTCAAGCTTATTTACACAACAAAAAAAAAAAAAAAGCTGGAAAATGATGGACCTGACAAGAATAAAAAAGTAATCATTTAATTTGATATTGTTCCATATGCGTCAGAAGTAATGTTCTACAGCATGTAATTTTATATTTGGGCTAAATGTATCTCTGTTGTGTTGGGTCTTTTACATTTGTGTGTTGTCTAGATGGGCTCTAATGTAAAATTGGCCCAAAGTTCTTAGTGCAAATATGCTTGTATGTATCTTATATCCTATAGAAATGTGTTTGAGGAATTGACGGGCCGGTCCAGTTTTTGGACCAAAAACAAGCCCAAGTCCACTTGATTCAAAGAAAAGTACCGCCAAGCATAAAACCCGATTCTAGTCCAAAATTGCCCTTCAAGTTTCAACGCTTAACTACTGATAGGGATGGCCATCTCGGCCGACCCGCCCCAATCCAACCCATCCCCTCACCGAATAGGTAGGGGATTCGGAGATTTTTTCGGGGATCGGGTAGGAGATGAAGATTATTTTTAAAAAAATTTGGGGATCGGGTCGGGGATGGTATTGTTAGTCTCCTACCCGATCCCCTCCCCAATCCCCGCCACTCCCCGTTCTCCTCCCCTCCCCGCATCTCCATTCATGCATATATATATATTTACAGGTATATAATAAAACCCCGTATTAAAAAATCCCAAAGGACTGTCGGCTTGGGAACATAAAAAGGCATGGATTTGCCTTATGTCGGAAAACATCCACTTTAGTATTCACTTTTACTACTCTTCCACCCGCATGAAATACCAGTCGTCCATCTCTCTCTCTCTCAACCGAACAGAGCTCCATACTCCATAGAGAATAATAGAGATTCGATCGTCGGTGTAAGTTTCCCCCGAAAAAATTATGTACGAATCGATGTAAATTTAAAGATTAATTTGTTTGCTTTACTTACCTTTAATCTTACTACTGATTTGTATAGGACATTCAAATCACTTCAAACTTTGAAAGGTAATTTCAACCAATTTGAATTGCACGTGACTCGAATTGCTTTTATATGCATTTGGGTTTGTTGCATTTGGAATTTGGATTTACCTTTTGAAAGTTTCAGCTTTTGATCATATCGTATGCTACTTGAAAATTACAACAGGGAAAATTTGAAAAGTGTAGTTAAGGTTTGGATCCCGGATTCCCCGTGGGGATCCCCGTTCCCCGCATTGGGGCGGGGATGGAGGTTAAAAAAAAATTCCCGGTGGGGATCGGGGAGGGGATGGGGATTCATATAGGTTCGGGGATCGGGGATGGAGGTAGTGGTATCCACCCCCTACCCTCCCCATGCCCATCCCTAACTACTGACCAAACCCATTGTAGACAAGTAGGCAAGTAGCTGCCATCTCCAAATCCTTACGGAAGAGGAAGATCTAAGCCTAACTTGCCCTCTATCCACTCCGAAAATCAAAGCTCTCTGACATAATGATAGGCGCGCAATATCACAGATATAAGCGCCTAAGTAGGGCGAGTTAGCGCATTAGAGGCGCGATTTATTCCATTTTCCACTTGATGCGGTGTTGTCTTTTGCTTTGGTATTTTTGCGTGTTTTTGTAGGAAACAGGTCGGAGGAGCACGTCAAGTGGACACAGGACATCGGGCATGTTGGGAACCGGTGGGACCCAAGTAAGGACGAGCGAGCAAGCTTAGAAAGCATTTTGAAGGTCTCGGTATCGATACAAGCATCTGACTGTATCGATACCTAGGCATCAGTGGGCGAACAGAAGCTATGGGTATCAATACAGGGATTTGCCTGTATCGATACCGAGAGGCTTAAAATCAGCCGGTGGTCTTGCCACGTGTTTGACTTCGGGAAAGGATAAATACTTCATTTTTTGGACGAATTAGGGTTTCGAACTTTGTTTTCTTTTTCCAAATAGCAGCTTTTTGTTTTCTCTCTTGGAGATTCTACTTTCCGGCAGTTGGATTGGTGTTCTGGCGTTGATAATCAAGTGTCTTTTCTTCTGCATTCTGTGGTATCGTGTTTTTCTGTTTTCTTTTGCTTATTTCAATTGTGTGAAGCATGTTTAGATCTAGGTTTAATATTATTGCTGCGTTCAATAAGATTATGAGTGAGTAGTCGCATAGGTATGGTCGCGGGGTGATTAACACGCCGTGGCCAGGGCTGGGTATGTTCTCGCTCCTATTTTCAAAATTAATAACAGGAAAAGCAATTTTAGGTTATTAAAGAACTTCCGTTAGACGAATCCGGGCATTGTCGGAGCCCATGTAATGCGGGGAACGGGGGACCAAAACTTGTTCTTCGCTGTACATGGGTAAACGGCAACCACGAAGATTCGCATCTTTCGGGGTATCTTTTTCTCTCTAAAGTCAAATGTTTTTGGAACACTGAATGGAGCAGAAATGTCCGGGCCTGGTCACTATTGTTAGGAACCCTACGACCGTACTTTCTTTTAAATAATTTAAGCAAAACCAAATTTTCTTTAGTTTAGTTAATTCTCCAATCTGATTACAAGGGGTGGCTACTTGAGAGCCGTGTTAAACCTTACAACCCGAGTTTTTAGTTAAGCACTCTCCACCGTCCCTGTGGATTCGATTCCGATCTTATCGGATATTGTGCTACACCGGTCTCAGCCCTACGCTTGGGGCAACCCATTAATTTAGGTCTAGGATTTGGTCAAGCACATAAATCAAAGCTCTCTGAAGTCCTTTCGCCCATTGATTTTTTCTGTCATGTTAAGGCTGGACGAAAATCAAAGCTCTCCGATGTCCTTTTGCCCATGGATTTTTTTAACATTTGAAGAGGTTTGTTAGTCAACCTCAACTTCCTCTCCTCACAACCCGTCTCTCTCGTCTTCGCTAGCGGTGGGCGTAGCGGTGGCCCAAGGTTGTCTTTCACCCTTGAAATTTTTTAAAAATAATTTGCAGAGGTTTGTAGTTGATGTTGAGCTGTTTCGAACCAAATCTTGCTTGTGGAGTCGTCACATGTGATTTCAGACCATTATTTGAACCGAATCTGGCACTTGGTTGAGCGGAGCTTCAGAAATTCGTACTGCGAATTTTTCCAGTCTGCAGAAATTCGCACTGCAAATTTTTTCAACCTTCAGAAATTCCCTGGCTCCGACAGGAGTGTTTCTGATGCAGGGTGCCTCGTGAACTACAGAAAGATTGCAACAATCGAACACAAACTGAATAGTTTAGAGAAAACACTCTCTAGACTCTTTTTAATTCAATAATAATCAACAACTACTCCCTCGCCCTAAGACTTACATCAATTATAGGGGTGCACATGGTCCGGATTGGACCGGTTCCCTAGAAATCCAGTAACCGAACCATTCATACCGGTTCTAGAAAATTAAGAACCAAAACCTAACCAATACACATATAGAACCTGTCCAGATCCAAACTGCAAGACTAGATCGGTTTTGGTTCGGTTTTGGTTCTATCCGATTAAGAAACACTTTTTTTTTTTTTTTGATCGGCAAAAATAAATACAGGACCGGTTTTCGTTCGGTTCTGGTTCTATCCGATTAAGAAACACTTTATCATAACACATGAGAGAGAGAGAGAGAGAGAGAGAGAGAGAGAGAGAGAGAGAGAGAGAGAGAGAGAGAGAGAGAGAGAGAGAGAGAGAGAGAGAGAGAGAGAGAGAGAGAGAGAGAGAGAGAGCAACTAAGAATGCAGCCCATTAAATAGTTTTAAGGTTGAAAGTGATTAAGAGATATTGTAAAGAAATAGGAAAGGAAGAAAAAAATAGCAAGCATATCGAGATTAGAGAATAAGAGAATTGAGTTTTCCTTTGAGTAGCAATCGTGAAATTAAGGTGGAATAAAAGAAAATTGAAATTGGTAATTTGGTATTACTAGATTATATAGTAATATATTAAAAACTTCTTCACAAAATAAATTTTCATTCTAAATAGACATAAAAGAATACCTTACTAAAAAAAATACCAAATCAAGATAAATAATTTTTTACATGTATAAATATATTAGTAATATATCTAATATTAATTTTATACGGTCCGGTTCGGTTCTAACCATGGTTCTTAAATTGAGAACCAGTAACCGAACCATAATTACCGGTTCTTAGTTTTTTAGAACCATAACCAGACCAATGAACCGTGGAACCTAACCAAATAGACCGGTTCGGTCTGGATCGGATCGGTTTGGCGGTTATATCGGTTTTCTTTTGCACCCCTAATCAATTATTTATACTAGCAGCAACCCTAAAACTCAAAAGGAAATAGTATACTAGGTAGCATCCCTAATTCTTGTAAAATAAGAGAACATAAAATAGGAAACTGAATCAACCTAAATTACAAAACTAAATAACTCAATACTAGTAATCTCCTAACAAAATACTAAAATTGAAATAATAAAATAAATTCTAATAAACTGCTAGTTTTTCAAAATCTAATCTGCATCAAATTCAATCATGCTGGTTTGTATTTGTGTATTTTGATAATGTTTTGCCAGCAATCGGTATACTTCTTGAACGATTGCTCTCGCCCCCGCTGGACTTCTTTTCTATAGTTCTTTACCTCCTGGTCCAAGATTCCAGCTTTACCCATATTTAGTTTACAAAACATTCTGTTGTTTTGTGAAATTTAATTTTCAAACTAGTGAGTGGAATTTCAAAAAATAGTGAAACTTTGAAATTTTTTGAAAATTGGTAGAGATTTTTTCAGTTGATTTTTGAACAAACCAGATCTTGCTAACTAAGTTTCTGTGTGTTTGGTTGAAATCACTGAGTTGACTGGGTCTGACCAAATTTGTGAGGTGTAATCACTGTAAATTTAAAAAAAAATTCGTTGGTACTTAATTTGGTTGAGAAACTTCTGCCTCTTCTTCTCATCAGAAAAAGTGTTCAAATACAACTTCTTGTGCTAAACTCCCTGAACACAATTGTAACAGACTGGACAGTTTAAACCCATTCAATTTGGGAGTCAAAAAGAGCAATCTGAGGTCATTGGTCGCCGGGAAACTGAGATCTGGTGGTCGGCGAGCGTAATGTGGTGGTCGCTGGAGGTTGGCGACGGTTGGAGAAGGCAGGTCGGCGAGTGTTGTAGGTGTTATATGGTGGTCTGTGTTAGAGAGAGAGAGAGAGAGAGAGAGAGAGAGAGAGAGAGAGAGAGAGAGAGAGAGAGAGAGAGAGAGAGAGAGAGAGAGAGTGAGTGAGTGAGTGAGTGAGTGAGTGAGTATGTTTCTCTTTTATACTAGAAGGGAAAAAAAAGTAATGTTGCTTCCAAAGTAGACCTAACGGTAAATAAAAACATGCATCATCCTTAATGGGAATTTAAAACTACTTTTTTGTATTGGACGGTGAAATCTCAATGTGTTTTTGCCTAAAAAAGCCTCCAAATTTTCATTCTGAAATTTTCAAATTTTTTATTTTTTTAAAGAAGGAAAACATAAAACACACAGACTTGTTTATAGTTGAAACCTACATGTGCCCCACATTCCCATTTCTTATCCCCACATCTGAATCCCGCGTGTCCCCCGATGAGGCACTTGGAATTTGAAAAAATGCTATCACTTTGCTTGTACTTCCCCATTCATGATTTCATTAGTAATATGATTCTCTACAATTTTTTCACAACCAAGTTCAGGTTCATTTGTTATGAGAAAATGTTCACGGAATTTTTGGTATCAAGCACGGCTGAATCAAAAACTTCAAAATAAAGTTTGGTTTTTTTATTAACTATTGTTGTGCCCGTTTTATACACGGGTGTGGACACCCCTCTGAGGAATTCGATTTGGAGTCGCCACCCGGGTTTTAGCGGATTGTCCCCGAGGAATCGAACTCGATTGACTCGTGCCTCATTTTTAGGATAAGGTTAGGATACCGATCCGTCATCATCATACTATCTTAGGTTCAGGGGCTCGGTTACGAGAGGGGAAGGGTTTTACGGCACCCCCCTCGCCCGGTTCGAAGACCGGTCTCTACTAAGCATTTTGTGGGATTATATGAAATGTTTGCGATTCAACTTTGAGCGAATAAGTGGAGAACGGGTATGAGAACCATTTAATGATGATAAACATAACGAGGAATTATGGTGTATACATGTGCTCGGTGAACTACATGGATAATGATGATATGCAAGTATGAGCTAATAAAGACATCAAACAGCAAACAAAGATGTTAGTATGCACATGATGACAATAAAATAACCAGAAAAAGACACCACCAAACTGCTACTGAACTGAACCAATCTAATCCCCTGCTAGGGGTTTGAGCGCTCAAAGGGAGGGTTTGGAGCGCTCAAACCCTCCTCTCCCAAACATGCTTCTACTCATTTTGATTTGTTGAAAATGTGATTTGTACACTGTTGTTTGTTTGAAAACAATGCTTTGATGACTTTACAGAGTAAAATGATCATGCATACATGAATTTGAGGCATATTAATGAACCAAACAAGGTATCAAATACAAAATGAGTGAAAATACAACATTGAGAGGCAATCCAGAATACACAGAGCTTGATCAGTAAGCTTGAATGATGAAAATATGTGATGCATCAGAAAACAGTTTGAGCACTCAAGGGGAGGCTTTGAGCGTTCAAACCATCTCCTTAGTTTGAGTGTTCTCATGCTTCCTGCCTTTATTGGGATCATCAACAACCTCAAGATCATAATAAATGATGCACATGATCTCTGATATTCCAGAAACATCAACAAAATAGCTTGTATGAATGAATAAAGGACCATAAGCCAAGCATGAGCATAGTTTGAGTGAGAAAAAGAGAGGATCAGATTGATATAAACACAGTAACAACACACACACACACACACACTATAATAGGCTTAAGATATAGTGACAAAACAGAATAGTGTTTAAGCGCTCAAAGCCATGGTTTGAGCTCTCAAACCCTCATCCAAAGGATGTGAGCTTCTGTGGTTTTCAAGCCATTCCTTGGTACTTTTATAAACTTTAACTTTCTGATCATTATTAAAGAGAGTGTAAAACACCTATTTACTTCATGAAACGTGAACATCCATGGCTTGATGATAATGAAACATCATTTTCATTACTTTTGGGTTCATTGATCAATGATCAAGGATGAGACAAACTGATTTGAGAGTATACGAACTAACAAGAGCGATAAAATGATGATACCAACATAGAATAGCATGTGCAACCACGAAAATCACAAAAAGGCCAAAATAGTTTGAGCGCTCAAAGGGGTGCTTTGAGCGCAGCGCTTAAACCCTTTTGACTGATTATTTTCAAAAGTTGTTTTCTTCATTTCTTAGACCTTGTAAGCTCATAGAAGGTTTGTGGAACCTCCATGAACTCACTTGTCTCCCTCAGGTTGACCAACCCGTTGCCATTTGCATGGTTTTCTACCTTTTGGATGACGATCAAGGCTTGAACTTGGAGTTTTGATGAAAGGTTGAACAATGGTTGTGAGTATAGGCTTGAAAGGTGACGTTTTGGATAGTGAAGTGGAAATGTAGGTCTGATCAGGTGGGTATTTGGATTGATGATGGTGTATTTGAGCTTAGATGATGAAGATCAAATGGGTTTGGTTGGTTATGGATGATGGAGCTTCAATAGGTTGGTGGTGATGGAAGAGAGAGACTGGAAAATGATTTTCTAGAGTGAGAAGAAGTGTTTATCAGTTGGTAACCCCTGAATAAAGGGGTAGAGGGTGGTTTTTATAGAGAGAGAAATGGGTTTTAAGTTTGAAAGGGCAATTAGGCCACATATGGGCCATATTAGGGGCTAATGTATGTATACATGCAACAATACGATGGCTTATATGCCCCCTTATCAGCAGAATATCATGATGAGATGCTTTGTAAAACGCTGACTGGACAGAGTTTGAGCGCTGAAAGGGTGGGTTTGAGCGCTCAAAGGGTAGGTTTGAGTGCTCAAAGGGTGACGTCATGGTTTGAGCACAGTGGGTTGGCTTGGTTTATTTTGGTAGTTTGAAGGGTATTTTGGTCTTTTGGGTTGGTTAGGGTTGTTTGAAAAGGGTTTATGGTGATTTTGGGTGGTTTGGTGAGTTCAAGCCTTGTTCTTAGCCTCGAGGCATGCATGGTTGATTTATTTTCATCATTGGGAATGCTTGAGAAGTTTCCCGGGTCAAAATCGGGGTGTCTACAACAGGGCAGGCAAAAACACCGACAAGTATGTTAGTGTTATTTGCATTTTCCGGATTCCGACAAACCATTGGAGTCTATACTTTGATCTTTTTCTATTTGAGTTTGAGAGTAGCTTGGTTGATAGAGTCTATGCTCTACCTAGTGGGTTGAAAGATTGGAGAAATGGAGCTGCACGTAACCTTGGCTCGAATTCGGTTCATGAAAGGTATAAAATTGCATTATCATGTTCTTCATTTAGATTAGATGTTTAATCCTTTTTATGTTGCATGACTATATTTTAGCCTTGTAGTGTGAGCATCAATAATTGTTCTAAGGAATGTAGCTCTTTTAAAAGAGAGTCCGAGCGCAGCGCTTGTTGAGCGCTAGTCGTAGCGCTTGCTGTTTATGTAGCACTTCACTTTCTTTTATTGAAAATAGATTCAGAGCTTTGCGCTCGTTCAGCGCTACTAGCGCTATCTAGCGCCTCTCGTTTTTTGCCTTGCATATTCTGTTGCGCTCGTTAGCAATATTCCAAGCGCAGTACAAGCACAATGCGTTTTTTTTGTATGTTCTGTTTACTCATTGGTACTTTTTACAGCTCTGACCTTGGCACTATAAAATCATATTTTTCTCTCTTTTAGGTCACTTTTTCCTAGCATTAGCCCACCTTAGAGAGAGAAACACCTCCTTCATTTGTTCATGGGGTTCTATGCATTAAAGGTGATTTCTATTTGAACCTAATCATCTTTTATTCTTTCTAGTGCTATATTCTAATATATATGTATATGCTCTAGTTTGATTCATGTCAAAATCTTAATTGCATCATCAATAAACAATTTCTTCTTATGTTCATGTGTTTTTATGCATTAAGTATGATTTAAACTATGTTTGATCATTTTCCTTGTCAATCAACTGCAATACTTTTGTTCACCATGTATTTGCTCTAGATTGATTTTCTTCATCAAAAATCTTCATAAAATCATATCTTTATCATCATGCATTGTTGCCTTTGCTCCTACGTGAGCCGGATGGGTCCAGTGCTGAGTTGACTCGAAGATCAAGACGGTTGTGCTTGTGGAGTCCTTGGAATCAAAGAGGGGTACGGGGTAGTACATCAAGAATTGAAGCTTGGTTTGAAAAGGGGCTTGTTGGGTAATTCCTAGACTTGTTAATTCTTGTAAACCTTTTGATTTATGAAAATACATAAGTAGGATTAGGTGATGGTTTTATCCTTACAGCGTTAAGACCTTAAGTACGTAGTTTTCACGTATATCTTTTGTCTTGTCTCCTTAATTGCTTTATATCTTGCAAATTAAATTGTGGCAATTAGCATGAAGCTTGGGTGATTGTGATTCTCATAATTTGACTTAATTTTTAAATTGTAGTCCAATTCAGTGCGGGTTGATCTTTATTGATTTAACTATCTAAGTTTGATCCTTTTTTGCACTTTTGATTGTGTTAATCTGATGGAGGGTGCCTTGAATTCTCAACTTCATTACTTAGATGACGATGATTTAGATAACAATGATGAGCTTGCCTTGTTTATTATGAAATGTAATAGGTTTGTAACTTGTAGGAAAATAGTGACAAAGATGGTAAGGAGAGCGATGCTCAAGAGAGTTATGATGAAAACCTAGTTTTTCCGTTCTTGTTGCCTCCATTAACTCTCCTTTGTCCTCTAAGTCTTCTATGTAACCCAGTTGCTTGCGACCTTAGATTGTATCGTAAATGGTGTCGCCCCAAGCTTAGGGCTAGGTATCGCGTAGCATAATAACCAATTAGACCAAGTCGAATCCACAGGGACCAAATGCACCTTGCGTGATGGTTGACTTGCGAGTGAGAGTTTTAGCCTTAAAGTGACAACTTGATTTTTGTGGTTTGATTGGTGGAATTCTCTCGACTTGGAGAACGACTCGGAAAGTTAAAAAGACTAATTAAATTAAGGCAAAGTCTAGGAGTATTTAACGACCATGACTCGGGTTAATCCGTCCCTTCCTGATAACCGGCTCGAGACATCGTCAAATGCCCCAGAACGGAAGATTTAGATTTTAAAACCATTTAACGAGAAAAAGGTGTTTAACAAAGATTAGAGTCTTTCGATTCTTTTGGCAAACGCTTAAATTGACATCGCCCTAAGCATCACACATGCCAAGTAGTCAAGCTCTTGGCTACGTGTGATCAAAGGGATTAACAAACCCAAACTTTGGTACATAAAATGAAACCCTAACTCTTTTATAAACAAGAAATTAATGTTTTTTGACGAGGAGAACGGATTAAACCTGAGTCGTGGGGTGTTAATCACCCCATGACTAAGCTTATTTAAACTATTCACAAACCATAGAAAGAAATAAGACTAGAAATTTGAAGGAAATACAAAACATGATATAAACGAAAAATAAACTAGATTTATATAAAGATCTAAGTGCGAGGAACAAGTTTAATACACGACAAATTAAAGGGAAATGAAAACTTACACAGGAAATCTAGAGAGAGAAAGCTTAAAACTCTCTGCAATGGAGGAGAGAGAGAGAGGAGCTCTAAAATGATTTAAAGTAAATGAAAGGTGAAGTGGAAGGAGAGAGAAGGGAGGGAGATATACGAAACCCACTCTCTCTCACAAAATATCTCCAAAAAGCTAGTTCAAAACGTCAAAAATTGGCTTGGTATGGATACCTCCCAACAGAGGTATGGATACCAATCTGATTTTGCTCGTCGGGGACCAGATGTATCGATACCTCCCATCAGAGGTATGGATACCAATCTGTCTGTTCGTCTGGGTGAAAAAGGTATCGATACCCCCTTAAAGTGGCATCCATACCAATCTAGTTTTTCTTGTTTTTATGCCTTGGTCCCTCGGTCAAATGTGATGCTTCCGAACTTCTTCCAAAGCACTTCTAATCATTTTTTGGCCTTCGGGAGGGACGGTACTTGGTCTTGTGGATGCTTGAATACTCCCGGATTCACCGGGAGTCTTTGTGAGCTCGAGACATGACTTTGGCCCACCGGCTTTACTTGTGACCTTTCGACTTCCCGGGCCTTAGCCGAATCATTGTTTCTTGGCCCTTGAGGCCCGGTGTTGGAATGACATGGGCACTTGGCCCTCGGTACTTGGGATGTTCCCAATGCGCTCCAAAACACGCTTATTTGCATGTTTCACCTGTAACTAACAAAAACCACACTACTCGCACATCAAACATATAAGGTGCTAAAACGCGTGTGTGTGTGAGCAAAATGAGCTAGATAAGCCCGAAAATCTACAATATTAGGGGCTTATCACCAGTGTTTCTAGTATCGAGAATAGTGAAACGTCTAGTATTAAATCCAGAAGTACTAGTGATGATAAAGTTAGTGAAAATGAAGAGGACGTACAGAACATTCATGATGCTTATAATCTAATTTATCTTCATTATGTCTCCCTTAATAAGAAAAAGAAAGATATTGAGAATACCATTAAGAGGATTGAGAAAGAGAGAGTTACTCTTAGGACCGACTTAGATTCAATCACTCTAGAGCTAGAAAAACTTAAGGAATACAATACTAAAATTGCCGATAAGTTTGCTATCATTGAGAAAGAGAGGATTGAGGGTTTGATAGAGATTGAGAAGGCCAACTCTAGGATTAGAGAGCTTGAAAGAGATCTTTGTGAGGCTACTGAAGTCGTTAAGATGAATGATTGTGGGGCCACCCGTATAGCCAAGATGACAAAGTCATTTAGAGACAAGAGTGGCTTAGGCTTTCTAGACCCTTCTTTGCTTCAATCCAAGCCTATTGATGAGCCTAATTAGAAAATTTCTTTTGTTAGTGCCGGGTCTACATCTAGTCTATCTTCCTCTAAAATGTCCTTTCCTATAGAGGTTGAGTCTTCAAAGAAGAAAATTCTTACTTGTCATCCTAGTGGTGTTGAGGTTCATATTAGCCTGAATTGCTATCACAAGTTTGTTAGAACTAAGACTATTGTTAGTGATCATTCTTCGAGCAAGACCAAGCCTATAGGAGGTAAGTCTCTTAAGAAGAAAGTCTTGACTTGTCACCATTGTGGGGTTGAAGGACATATTCGTCCTAATTGATATCGTTAAGAAGAGAGTTACATGAAAAGGGTCACTCTCAAAGGTCCCAAAAACTTTTTGTTCCTCGTAGCATCACTCTTGGTCAACATGTAAGGACCAAATTCTGAAGTCTCCTTGTATTGGCAATTCCGTATGACAAAACACATAATTATATCGAGTTGTAACTTTATTATTTAGAGTGTTTGTTTAGGTGTGGAAGGAAATCAATATATAATTATTTTTATTGCGGTCTTTGTTTTGGTGCGATTCAAGAAACTTGCTCAAGCAACATACAAGCTACACAATAAGCAAGTGGAATACCTTCAATAACATGCTCGAGAATCTCCGAATCTGCCCAAGCACATTTTGAAGCTTATAAATGTAATGTTGGCTAGGGTTTTTAGGAAACAACTTGGCTAGCACACATATTTTCCATTTACAAACATCTGTGGCGGCTAGGGTTTATGAATCTCGAAGAATTCAAAGATTGATTAATTCTCTATGCCAAAAAATCATCTTCGAGAGGTTTTTGCCTCAACATCATCGTTCTTTAGGTTAAGCCCTTTCGTGGAGTTCAAAAGGAAAATTTAGGTTAAGCCCTTTCATGGAGTTCAAAAGGCAAAGGATTATAAGGCTTGTGCGATTCAAGGCGTTGGTGATCAAGATCACTGGGTGTAGTGTACATGTGACTCGGCGGTGGTACTTAGAACGTTGTGAGGATTTACTTCGTTTGGATATGTATATCTATAACTACACAATGATTATAATGATTTGATTCCTTCCTATGGTTTTTACCCATTCAGGGGTTTTTCATGGATATCGTGCGTTTATTTGTTTGGTTACTTGCGTAGTTTGTGTTGGGTAATTATTGATTCGCATTCATACTGTTAGGGTGTTTTTTTTTATTTTTTATGGAATATTAGGACCCCTATTTTTTCACTTGGTATCAGAGCGAGCTGCTCCTTCGGTTAGAATTTATTTTCCTAGAGAAGATCCATCATGAGTACGAACATGAATCACATGTCTAGAAATTTGCCTATACTTGATCCTGATAATTTCAATTACTGGAAATCTAGAACAAAGGCTATAATGAGACCAGCAGGTGAAGAAATTTGAGATTCGTGTATTGTGGGGTACACTCGACCCATGAAAATTGTAGATGACAAACAGGTTCAAAAAACCCAGTCTGAGTTATCAGTAGCTAAAAAACATTCCTCCAGGCTAATAACCGTGCACTTGATATTTTATTTTTTGCTGTTGATATTAATGAGTACCGGAAAATATCTAACTGCGAAATTGCGAAAAAGGCATGGGACATTCTGGTTACATTTCATGAAGGGAGATACGTGTGGTTAAGCAATCTAAGCTGCATACGCTCCTTACCTCCAAGATTTAAAACTCAAGTAACCATGCTAGGGGGTAAGAGAAAGTTAAAAGAAAAATCTGTTCAAGAAATAGTTGGGATCCTCCAAACTTACGAAGTTGACCTACTGCAATCTGAACCTGTTAAGCCCAAAGTGAAACATTTAGAGACTCTGATTTCTTTTAAAAGTACTCAAAAAAATAAGAAAGGTTCTGATAGTGATAGTGATTTTGATTTTGAGGAGATGAAAGCCTTTTTCAAACAATTTAAAAATACTATGAAAAAAAATGATAAAAAAAAAGGAGAATTTTCTAAAGAAATTAAAAAGAAGGGAAAAGGACCACTTGAGGGACCACAGTGTTTTGAGTGCCATGGTTTTGGTCATTATGCCCAATATTGTGCTAATAAAAAGAAAAAGAAGGGTCTTGTTGCTCAAACGTGGGATGATAGCGATTCTGATGAATTGAATGAAGAGCAGAGGGGCGACGAAATCAATAATAGAAACTTTATGGCTTTTGGAGTATCCTTAAATCCTCAGGGTCTTTCTGAATTGAGTGGTTCTGAGACAGATAATAGCAAGCCAGAAAGCTGTGATGATTTAGATGAGATCAAAGAGCAAACTCCTTGCTTTTGTTAAAAAAGTGATGAGGGTGTATGATAAACTATCTGACAAGGTAAAAAATTTAGAATATTTTGGATGAACGCACTCAATAGAGGGATGAGAGAAATAAAGAAATTGAGCTCCTTGAGAAAAATAAGGCCTTGACTAGTGCCAAGTCCAAGAAAAAATTAGAGGATAACACAAAGACATGGACTCAATTGTTGGATCATATTCTCATATTCTCTCCATTCAACGGCATTCAAGCAATCGTTCAGGACTTGGTTATCATGTAATGTCTTCAACTCCGCTGATTGGGAGAAAAGAGACTAATTGTCAAGAGAAGAAGACTAATATTAAAGGCATACAGAACAGGATTCATTCTCCTACGACAAAGAAACAAATGACAACAGTGGTTAATGGACATCCCAAATGCAAGGTAAAAGCTAAGGTTATTAATAATCTTAAGTCTAAAGTTTTTACTCTAGTCATTAAATTTATTCCTACTTGTCATTATTGTGGTATGACTGGCCATATTAGACCGCACTGTAAGAAGATGCATGAGTCATGAGTCATGCACTTCACATGATGCATGTGTAGTTCATCCTTACAGTCATAATTATTTTGTGCCCACTTGCCATCATTGTGGAATTAGAGGCCTATTCATCCTTGTTGCTTTTCCCTTCATGGCTACAATTGGACTCCTCCCCGCTACCATAATATGAACAATCATGGGGGAGTATTTTCAAAAGCCTAGACCAAAAACGCATTTGCAAGCTAATTTTACCAAGATAAATTCCATGCCTATAACCACTAAAAAGACTAGCGTTGACAAGGGAAAGCCTATACAGATTTGGGTTTGCAACCAATAATTTTTGTGCCCACTTGCCACCAAATTCTGAAGTCTCCTTGTATTGGCAATTTCGTATTACAAAACACATATTTATATCGAGTTGTAATTTTATTATTTAGAGTGTCTGTTTAGGAGAGGAAGGAAATCAATATGTAATTATTTTTATTGCGGTCTTTGTTTTGGTGTAATTCAAGAAACTTGCTCAAGCAACATACAAGCTACACGTTAAGCAAGTGGGCTGCCTTCAATAACATGCTCGAGCAACTTCGAACCTGCTCAAGAACATTTTGAAGCTTATAAATATAATGTTGGCTAGGTTTTTAGGAAACAACTTGGCTAGCACACATATTTTCCATCTACAAACATTTGTGGCGGCTAGGGTTTGTGAATCTCGAAGAACTTCAAAGATTGATTGATTCTCTAAGCCAAGAAATCATCTCGAGAGGTTTTTGCATCAACATCATTGTTCTTTAGGTTAAGCTATTTTGTGGAGTTCGAAAGGCAAAGGATTGGAAGGCTTGTGCGATTCAAGGCGTTAGTAATCAAGATCACTGGGTGCGGTGTACGTGTGACTCGGCAGGTGGTACTTAGAACGTTGTGAGGGTGTGGACGGTCGACCTCCACGCCGGTAGGATGGTTGAAAATGATGTTTTGAAAATAGAGTCGCCACCCGGGTTTTTGGAAAATGGTTTAGGACCCGAGAAACCAATTTGAAAATGATTTGGAATACAACTTGAAAACCAGAGATTCGTTTTGGATTCGGGAGCCAGGTTACGAACGGGGAAGGGTTTTAATGCACCCCGTTCGCCCGATTAAGAATTGGTCTTTACTAAACATTTGTGGGATTTTTAGAAAACATTTTAATGCCGAACTTTATCCGAATAACCAATTTATCAAGCAAAACGGACGATAATAATGAAGACAGATAATAATGCAAGTTATAACAATAAGCAAACAACCAATCAAAGGTTCAAACTGTTCGTGCAAGGCACTGGTTAAAACTTCAAATTTGACAAAAAGGTGTGCCGTACGGCACACTAGGTGTACCGTGCGGTACAAAAAGTGTGCCGTGCGGCACTGTTCATCAACCTAACGGTCAATTTTTCAAAAGAGTGTCGTACAACACTCCAAGTGTACCGTGCGGTACAGGAGGAGTGCCGTGCGGCACTGTTTCCTTCACAAACAGTTCAAATTTTGATTTTTCGACATGATTGAATAAAAGCACATACAAGGCATGAGATATAGTTAAAATTAGACTATTTTGAATGAGGAAACAGTGTGTTTAAGCAAATAATGTCCCTCCTCACTAAATTGCCCCGTACGAGGCGATATTTTCACCGTACGACGCAACCGGGAGGTATGAAATCAAAATGCTTTTTGATGTAACATGGGCATACCAAGTGTGGAGATGATATAGGAAATCATTCCACACTTGGTACCCCTCCCCTCAAGGTACCAAAGTTATGAAATTTGGCGAAACGGGATTATACCTTTGATTCGAAACTCTCGGATTGAACTTCTTTAGAAACCTTCTGAACTTGATTTTGGACTTCCTTTAGCTTCAAACTCTCCTTTGATGTAGCAAGAAAGATGATTGAGGACTTGAACTCGAGCAAATTCCTAATGGCAAACTCACGGGTTCCGGAACTGAAAACAGGGGTTGGGGATTTGCTTTGAAAGAGAGAATTGGATTAGTTCCTGGAAGATTATGGGTAGTAAAGAGGATGGCTTATAATAGAGAAGGTATTTTGATACGGGTTTATGAATGGGGTTTCATGGTTTTCCCATCATTTTTCCGGTCCCTCTCATCCGAAATTTGGTTGGGATTTATAAGCGTAGAAATCCTTGGTCATCAAGTATTCTTGCTACCCACACAAAGGAATCATGACTATTCTATAGCCTTTAAGCCCTTGTACGTAACAATGATGATCAGAGGAACGAATCGTCAATATTTTGAGCTGCTGGGAACTCTGCAAAAGCTGTGTGACAAGTGACAGTGCCGTACGGTACACAAACTGTACCGTACGGTACACCAACTGTGCTGTACGGCACACTTCCACCGCCAAAGTTCAAAAAGCTGTTGTACGTGACTTGGGTTGTGCCGTGCGTGAGAGATGAGTACCGTACGGTACTGTTGACTGAGTTGACTTGGAGTGTTTCAATCTGAGAGTTCTTCCGGGCATTTCTTTTCATCATCGGGGATAAAAATGTGTACGAGAGACTCATTTTGGGGTGTCTACAGAGGGTTTACTTCATTTGGATAGGTATATCTGTAACTGCACAATGATTATAGTGATTTGATTCCTTCATGTGGTTTTTACCCATTCAGGGGTTTTCCACGTATATCGTGCGTTTATCTGTTTGGTTACTTCTGTAGTTTGTGCTGGGTAACTTATTGATTTGCATGCATACTATTAGGGTTTTTTTTTTTTACGAATTATTAGGGAACCCTATTTTTTCACAACCCAATGTGGGAAGAGGTAAAGGCATACCTTCACCTTTTAAGAATAGAAAGAATGATTTTGTTGCTCAATTGAATGTTCTTGTTACTCAATCTTCTTACATTGTCGGAGACATAAACAAATTGACTCAACATGCTACGAATTTGAAAGTTGCTTCAAATGCTCAAGTGAAATAGAAAAATATATGGAAGAAAGTTGACAATGCTTCTCTTGTTGCACAAACCGCTTTTTCAGAACATAATACATGTTTTTGGTATCTTGATAGCAGTTGCTCTAAGCACATGACTGGGGATAAAACTATGTTTGATAATCTTGAAAAATTTGAGGGTGGCCTTGTGACATTTAGTGATGGTAACAAAGGTCAAATTATTGGTCATGGCACCATTTGCACCCCCGGTCTCCCCAAATTATTTAATGTATTGCTTGTAGAAGGATTGAAAGCTAATGTTTTAAGCATTGGTCAATTTTGTGATAACAAGCATAACGTACAATTTTTTAAAAAAAGGCATGTTCGGTTGTGGATCAGATCAAAATAGTGAGTGTGTTTTTAACGGAATTAGATCTACCGATAATTGCTATTGTGTTGAGCCACATGTTTCTATTGCTTTGTAATCGAGTCTTGCTTGATGAAGTTGAGTTATGACAACAACAATTAGGTCATGTGAATTGCATTATATTATCAAGAATGACTTTGTGATCAGTATGCCAAAGTTTACTAATGGCAAGGGCCTTGTGTGTGGGGGTTGTGTCACGCCCTCAAATTTAATAAACCAAATACCAATAAAATCCACGTAGGATAAACCAAAAGTCATACATTCCACCATTGAAAAGTCAAAGTCAAAGTACATCGGGTTTCTACAAGAGGTACCCGTACCCATGCATAAGTAATTAATAGTTAAGAGTTATTACATAACCAAGTTTTGTCAAAAGATTTAAGGAATCAAAGTTACAATATCATCTCCCAAAATATATTAACGATAGAGAGGATAAAATAACTTCATGTCAAATGAGCTCCATGATATGCATCCACACGCCAAGCATTCCAATCACAGGCCATGCCGAGTACCTGAAAATGATAGGTTGAGCTCACTAGCCCAGCAGGAAACTTTTCTACCAACGCTAAGGGTATAAAAGATGAAACATGCATATGGAGGTGTGATACACATGAATGAATAAGCTAAAATAGTCCAAACTAGGTCGACTTGATGAGAGAATATCCAATAGATGCCCCAAAGATCGAATCAAACCCAAGTGTCTATAGATTTCCTCGTAAACGTTATGTTTCATGTCGTAGATTCAATCCTTTCAAAAACATGGTCATTTTCATAAAACATGTCCTTTTTCATCTCTTCACAAATAACCACTTATTTAAATAGGGAATGAATCCCTCTGCCGGATTTCGTGGGCTCCGCACACCCCTGCCGGATTTCGTGGGCTCCGCACACCCTTGCCGGATTTCGTGGGCTCCGAACACCCATGGCCAGGGACGCACCAAATGGTGGCCCTAGAATAAACAAATTATCCTTTTCAGAAGTTTATCAAACAATCAAGTGTCCAAAAACATCCATGTAATTCATTTAGTTCGAAAGTTCGTAGTGTGTCGGTTGTGGCAAAGTTAATATGTGTCCAAGGACGTGAGAGATCATAACAAAACATCATTCATACCACGATAGGCAACCAAAGCTTAGAAGTTGATTTGTGAAGCTTAGGAAAGACCAATAAAGGCCCGGCGCAAAGAAACATGAAAATGGAGTTATGAATCTCGAGAAAACCCGACACCTTGATAGGAGAAAGTACATTTCTCTCAAAATACAAAGGCTATGAATATGAGACCAATTGGGTTTGAAAGTAGACTCCTAGAGCTTTCTAACGGTTCAAGAATCGCCTCAATCGAAGTTCGGATGAAGCCGGGGCGTGCCCGCGAAGTTGGGTAAAAATCTGTCGCAGTGGGTATCGATACTAGAGAAAGGCTGTATCGATACCGGGTTGCTAAAATTTTTACAGAAAGTCTGGGTATCGATACCGAAGAAAAGGGGTATCGATACAAAGGCCCCTTTCGAGCAAATTTTCAGATTTTCAAATTTTTCCAAATGGAGGGGATTTCAACCCAAGCCAAAATTTGAGGTTCCAAACAACATCTACTCATAGGAGAGGGGTATATCAACAACCAATTCAAGGATTTATCAACCAAATACACAAAACCCAAACTCATACATGATCCAAAGTTAATTCCATGGAGATAATCAAATTTAACAAGAAGTTGGGAACAAGAACACAACCAATGCAATCATTCAACAAACATACACTGAGAGGAGGTAGAAGATTGTTTCCTACCTCAAGGATTTGCTCCAAGTCAACCCAAAAACGAATTTGTAGATCCCCAATTTGAGCAATCCCGTTTTTGGTCCTCCCGGTGCGAAAAGATGGTACTCCGAGCTCCCAAACACGCGTAGATGATGACTCTTTGGTCAATTTGTGAAGAGGTTTGATGAGGAGGGAGTAATTTGAGCTCAAAGGAGCAAAAATGGAGGAGAGAGGAGGAGGGGCTGATTTTGGGAGAAGAAGAAGATGATTATTTTGGCCAAAATCTGATCTAAAAGTGTTTATATACACTCTCACACTAGCACTTACACCCCTCTAGTTTCTTATGTGCTTCACAAACACCCAAATGCAATTACCAACTCATATTGACCCCATGTCACACTATTTTCATTTCCTCACATTTCCCCAACATTATTTCCGGAAAATTATTTAAAAACACGAGTCCTTACAGGTTGGATGGTAAACTTGGTAAGACTCCTCACAAGAAAACTAACCTTGTTTTAACTACTAAACCTGTTGAATTAAATCACGTGGACCTTCTAGGTCCTTCTATAACTGAGAGCATGTGTGGTAAGAGATATACTGCTTGCAACCTAGCGTTGTCGTAGAATAGGACGCCCCAAGCGTAAGGCTAGGTCATTGAGAGCATAGTAACCCGGCAAGACCGGGGTCGATTTCCACAGTGACCAAATGCAACCGGCATGAGATTGACTTGCGATGAGATTTTCGGCATTAAGACGGCCAACTTTTGGTGGTTTTGTTTGGTGGTTCTCTCTCTACCTCTAAATGACTAGAAAATGAATGTTTTGCTAATTTAAACTAAAGGCAAAGTCAAGGGATTCAAAACACCCATAACTTGAATTAAATTGTTCCTCTCAAGATTACTCGGTTAAGCTACGTAGTCAAACATGCTTAATCGGAAGATTTAACATTTTAGCACAATTGGATTCTAGAAAATGGGTTTGATCAAGAGTAGGGTTCACTGAGGCATTTTTACAAACACTTAGAATGCCATGGCTCTAAGCATCATGTGTGGCAAGTAGTCAAGCCCTTGCCTACACAAGATCAAAGAGATTAACAAGACTAAATTTTGATACATAAAATTGAACCTTAACTCTTAAACAAACAACTTCAATGCTCATTTTGAGAGAAGAACAAAATAACCCAAGTCGCACCCCATGACCAAGCCTTGCTACACTACTCACACATAATCAAAGAAGAGATGAGCATACTACGTAAAAATGCCAAGAAAACGGAAATAAACTAGAGATTTGAATAGATAAGAAGAGTGCTTACAACTTTAATGAAGGCCGTAGCCTTGGTTCTTGAAGATTAACGCCTAATTTCTAGAGAGAAGGTAGAGAAAATGGGTGGGGAAGAAGAAGGGAGGTAGAGAGAGAAGGTGAAAGTGTAAGATAACCTAATAATCTGATGTTGGGTGGCTTTTATAGCCCCAAAAAACGTGTACAAAAGGTCCAAAATGCCCCTAAGATAAAAGCTAAGTCGGGCAAAAAATCTGCTGAAAAGTGCAGCGACTACCGGTAGCTATATGGGTATTGCTACTGGTAATAACCTCAAATCTGAGTTTCTGATTGCTGGCTACTGGTAGCCGTATAAACCTTGCTACTGGTATCAGCTGGGTCTTTTCTTTTCTTCTTTCGCTTGGTTTTTTCTCGGTCCTTGGTGTGAACACCCCGCGGGAATGTCCACGAAATTGATTGTTGTACTGGAAAATGTTTTTATTGATTTGATGGAGTCGCCACCCAGGTTTATGGATCATACCCGAGAAACCATTTGAAAAATGACTCTTTTGCCCTTTGAATGGAAAATATACTACTGGCCTCGTAAAATGAGATTTCTTGGGTCCGGGAGCTAAGTTACGTGAGGGGAAGGAATTTAAAGCACCCCTCGCGCCCGGTGAAACCACCGGTTTCTACTAAATGTTTAAAGGATTCTGAAAATGTTGTTTGAATTGACTTTGTACACATATTCATGTGAAAGCATGAAAAATACATAAAAAAGAACGATGAGATATGGGTAGATGCTTGTGCAAAATGTCATGAGTGAATGATTTATATGCATTGAACATTGAAACTAGATCAAATCATGCTCAGACTGCTCCAAGGTGTCCCAGAAATTGATCACAAACATCAAACATATCACACCTGGATTGCAATCTGGGCACCTGGATTGCAATCTGGGCACCTGGATTAGGCAGATCCAGGCGCCTGGATTGAATGCAGGCGTCTGGAATGGGCCAATCCAGGAGCCTGGATGGCCTACCAGACAGAAACTTCAGAACCCCATTTTAATCATGATTTTGCTACCAAAATGTCATTTACCATGCCTTAAAATGATTCTCATGATCACATTGTGATGGATGCATGCACAAATGACCTGTTAATGCTTCAAATGACCAAAAGAGAGTAAATAAAGCAGCAAAACGCAGCAAAGGGAGGGGAATCTAGGCGCCCATATTAGAGTGATCCAGGCGCCTAGATTGGATATGGGCGCCTGCATTAGGCTATTCCAGGCGCCTGGAACTGATGCAGGTGCAGGTGGAGAGCTTCCATTTTTGTGAAATTTGAAACCTTCCCAAACTCTTAACTAGTATGAAGAACTAGTAAGAGCTTGGATGGTGTCCCCTCAGGGCCCTTTTGAACACTTTGGTAGAAAAATCTACCTTAGAAGCTTGATTTTGGAACTTTAGAGATGGTTTTTGGATGATGTTTGGTGGTTGAATGGACTGGATTTTGGTTACTGGAAGTGTACCAAACTGATTGTAGGTGGTTTGATTGGGGATTAGATTGTGGATGTTGAAAAATGGGTAGAATCAAGTAAGTATGTGGAACTAGGATGGGGGAAAATTGGGTTTTGATGGATGAAACAAGGAGAGATAGCTTGGGATCAGTTTTCTGGGGATATTTGGGCAGAATAACAGTAAGGGGGAGAGAGGAGGATTGATCCCCTCAAATGAGAGAGATGAGGGGCTTTATATAGGCAAAGGAGGGTTCAAAAAGGGCCATTAAGTTGGCTTAGGGGTCATCCAAAAGGCTCAAGTAGTGCCATCATATCCCTCCCACTCACTCTAACAGAATTCTGCAGAAAATATCCCCAAAGAATCCCCCATGACGCTCCTCCCCATTAATTTCACCTTGGACAGCAAGTATATGGAGTGAATCCGGGCGTCTGGAATTGGGGAATCCAGGCGCCTGGATTGAGTCTGGGTGCCTGGAATAGGATAATCTAGGCGCCTGGATTAGGAGACAACATAACATATGAAAACTTCGCGGGGCCATTCCAGGTGCTACCGAACTCCGTTTTGCGCATGGTTTGAAGCGTTGGAAATCTTGTCAAGCCTACTTTCTAACCCAAGTGGTTTGAAACCAATATGATTTGTACATCAAAATATGTGACCATTTTACCCTCAGAAGGTCGGAAAAATAAGTTATTTTGGTAAAACGTGCACACCTCCCTCATTTCTAAATGCATTGGGACATATTATATATAAAAAAGAGGGTTTTGAATGTACTAGAAGGTGGTGTAGGCTTGGGTTTATTTTGAAGAGGTTTAGGAGGGGTTTCTAAGTTCACAATCAAGCTCCGCGTGCTCTCATTAGGCATTTTCATCATCGGGGATGCTTGATAAGTTTCTCGGGTCAAAATCGGGGTGTCTACACTTGGGCTTCGCGAATCTCATTCGATGCTTCATTCCTTGACCCCCGGGACTCGGTGGCGGAGTGCCACGTGACCTTGGGTACTCGGGTACCCCTTTGACTATCCATGGCGTTGAAACACGCCTTATTCTTGAGTTTCTCCTGAAACTATCAAAATACACCCACGCACAACATCAATCGTACAAAAGCCGTATTATGCATGCACGTGTGGAAAAAACGAGAGAGATAAGCCCCTTTATTTACACTATTGGGGACTTATCATATACGCTTGTGGTGGTTGATGACTATTCTCGGTATACTTGGGTGGGGTACCTTAGAGAAAAATGGAAGGCAATGTTGAAGTGAATGGTTTGACGGATACCCAAAAACAATAAATGAAAGCCCATAGAAGGGTCGCAAAAGGCCTCACAATGATTTAACAAAGAGTTGCAGATACAATCTTTGCAAGGATTATCAATAAGATTATGTATTTGTTGATTTTTATGCTGAACATATTTATTTCCAAATTCAAGTCTCTCTACGGCTTTGACTTTTTCCCCGGAATGCCTTAAGATTATGTGAGCTCTGTGGTAGAGATGCATTTGTAGACACTCCAATTTGGCTTAAACTTTCATCTGAATATACTCAAGGCTATGCGGCCATGTGTGGACGGTTGACCTCCACGCCGGTGTCGTTTGGAAAATGATGTTTTGTTTTGAAAATAGAGTCGCCACCCGGGTTTTTGGAAAATGGTTTAGGACCCGAGAAACCAATTCGAAAACGATTTAGAAAATGATTTAGAAAATAATTTGAAAACCTTGGATTTGGGAGCCAGGTTACGAACGGGGAAGGGTTTTAATGCACCCCGCTCGCCCGATTAAAAATCGGTCTTTACTAAATATTTGTGAGATTTTTAGAAAATACTTTAATGCCGAACTTTATTCAAATAAGCAGTTAAATCATGCAAAATAAATAATTTAAATATTGAAATGAACAGCAACTAAGGCAATCAAGTAAATAACAACAAGTAATAAAAGTGAAAATCATTTTTTCTCAAACTGTTCATGAAAGAAAACGATTTAAAATTTCAATTTGAAAAAGAGTGCCGTACGGCACACAAAGTGTACCGTGCGGTACAGAAAGTGTGCCGTGCGGCACTGTTCATGATTCTAACGGTTAGATTTTTAAAAGTGTGCCGTACAGCACTCCAAGTGTACCGTGCGGTACAGGAGGAGTGCTGTGCGACACTGTTTTCCTCACAAACAGTTTGAAACTTGATTTTTGGAAAAGATTGGAATGAAGGCACATACAAAGCCTGAAAACCTAATTAAAACAGATTATTTTGATTTGGAAAATGATGTATTTAAGTAGAAAATGTTCCTCCTCACTAAATTACCCCGTACAAGCGATAGTTTCACCGTACGACGCAACCGGGAGGTCATGAATCAAACTGATTTTTAATGTAATATTGGCATACGAGGTGTGGAGTAGATATAGGAGATTATTCCACACCTGATACCCCTCCCCTCAGGGTACCAAAACTAAGAAGTTTGGCGAAACAGGATTATACCTTCGGTTGCAAACTCTCGGATTGAAACACCTTCTTGGACCTTTGATCACGACTTGGACCTCTTTTGGACTCCAACTTCTCTCTGATGTAGCAGCAAGGATGCTTGGTTTTCTAGTTTGATGGAATTGGTGATGATCAGTGGAGGTTATGGACCGAAAACGGCGTAATGGCTACGAGTTGCAATTGGGTTTTCTTTGAGAGTATGAGGATAGTTTCTGGAGCTAGAGAGATTTAGCAGTAGGTGATTTTGGATGTAGGTAGAATTAGGAACAAGGTTTTGGGGAGGTTTTTCATGATTTTCTCGGCTGTTTTTCTTCTCCTCAAACCGATCGGGATTTTATAGTCGTGGGAATGGGATTGCTCACCAAATAACTTGTTGCCCACTTCATGTAATGATGGCTATGATTTAGCCTTTCTCTGGTGCAAGAAATCATGATGAAGCTTGGGGACGTTTGTCAAACTTTTGAGCTGCTGGAACACCTGCAAAAGTCGATCTGATGTATGACAGTGCCGTACGGCACACAAACTGTGTCGTGCGGTACACCAACTGTGCTGTACAGCACACTTCCACCGCCAATATCCAAAAAGCATGTCGTGTGTTACTATTGAAGCTCCGTACGTGAGAGACGAGTGCCGTGCGGTATTATTGACTTTGTTGACTTGAAGAATTTCAATCCAAGAGGCTTTCCGGGCGTTTCTTTTCATCATTGGGGATAAAAATGTGTACGAGAGACTCATTTTGGGGTGTCTATACCATGGTTTTGTGACATCTCTTGAGTAAAACACCCCAAGAGATCCAAAATACTTCAAACTGTTCTTGTTTTTTGAAGCCATGAAATCAAGCTTGTTGTTCAACATGAGTAGCGATGGATCAAGGAGGGATGATCCCATAACCCCCATGGGCTAGTCTTTGCTTTAATCTTGTTTTTTTCATTTTGTTTTAGATTAACCCTTACGCTACTATTCTCTGGTGCAACTTGTACATGTAGTGCGTGCTCGATGTTGTATAGTGAATGTAGTGACTGATTGACCTTAAGTGGTAGCCGCCAATTTTGATGTGCCGGCCACTAAATGGTTCAGCACTAGAACCTCTGTTTTCATTTGTTTTGCAAAAATGATATGTACACAACAAAAGGGTGACAACAAAAAGGCCTTAATGACCAAAACGACATCGTTTAGTTCCCTCCCCCGCCCCAAAAAAGAAAAAAAAAAAAAGAAAAAAGAAAAAAAGAAAAAAAATAGAGAGAAAATCGAAATACAACCACCAAGAGGAAGAGGGAAAGAGGAGAGGGCTGCCACCCAACCACCACCGCCTACCACATCGACGAGGACGCCTCTCACTCCAGCGACCACCACCACCTCAATACGAAATCTAGCACCGTTCTCTCTCTTTCTCTCTCTCTCTCTGTACGAACACCAGCGCAGCTCCACGAACGTTGACAACCCATCAAGGCCACCTCCACAACCCCATTTGTTTTGCAAAAATGATACGTACACAACAAAAGGGTGACAACAAAAAGGCCACAACGACCAAAACGACGTCGTTTAGTTCCCTCCCCCCATAAAAAAAAGAAGATCGAAAATCGAAATACGTGTTCCCCTTCCCCAAATCCCCCAAATCTCAGATGTTCCACAGTGAGGAAGAGGGAAAGAGGAGAGGGCTGCCAGCCAACCACCACCGCCTACGCCGCCTACCACACTGACAAGGACGCCTCTCACTCCAGCAACCACCACAACCTCAATACTAAAACTAGCGCGGTTCTCTCTCTCTCTCTCTCTCTCTCTCTCTCTCTCTTTGTACGAACACCAGCGCTGCTCTATGAACGCTGACAGATCATCAAGGCCACCTCGACAACCCAATCTTACTGTGTTGTAAACACATCTTCTGTGAAGACTGTGTGTCAGAATGGTTTGTTTTCTATCCTCCATTCAGCTCTGCATCTGTATACTTCAACCAGTTTTATATACATTGTTTTTGCTAGTGCTTTTGATCTTTGGGATCTTTTCAATCGCAGCTCCGGGAAAACTCTTGGACCCTCCAACATCAAAGATATTGGTAAACTCCTCAAAGCTTGGTTCAACAGCACCCATCTGATTGAAAACAAGGTGATTTTCAAAAAAATGGAAGTTGGATTCTTTGGCATACTTTGAAAATTTTGATCGTTGTTTTTTTTTTTTTTTTTTTGTCGCGGGGGGAAGGGACCAAAACGACGTCGTTTTTTTATCGTTGTGGCCTTTTTGTTGTTGCCCTTATGTTGTGTACGCATCATTATTGTTTATTTTGCATGTTATCATTGTGATCCCAATCCCTGGATCCCCTTTACTTTCTGTCATCACCTATATCAATTACAATCCTTCCATTGTCAACCCAATGGGCAGACGATAAAAGTGTTTTTTTATGTGTAAGAACGCTTTTTGACCGGTAAGAGTGCAAACACTTTTACCAGTAACAATGTACTCTTACCAGTCAAAGAGCACCGTTGTCGTCCACCCATCGGGTAGACGGTAGAATTTTACTATCAATTATTGGATAAAGAACTTGTTATTTTGGAAATCAAAGAATTAATTGAAACGCTTTATGTCAAAAAAAAAAAAATAGAGGTCAACCTTTGGATTGAGCGAACAGGGGTGCCTTACACCTTCTCCTCATCTTACATTTGGCTCCCGAGCCGCAGAATCTCAATTTGGTTTCTTGATTCTTAAAACCAAGTGGGGCATTTAAACAAGCGAAGTGCGCCGCAATGGTTGTTTAAAATTTTGCTAATTGGCCATCCTATGTATGCAAATGCGTTAAACAACGGGCAGTTATCTACACGTGCTTCCAAATATCATGATAACAAATATCGCAGGGAAATGGTTGAAAAAATTGTCTCGGAGGGAGATGACGCGTGGGAGCGTGTAGATCTAACATTCAACCGTCTGTCGGTTGCACGGGAAGACACATGCGGCTTCTCTGCTGATTTTTTGACTTTGTTATGTACAAGCTTTGGAATTGTCTCGTCAAGTCAATGATGTTTTTGTGATCAAAATGGAAGTTGGATTCTTTGGCATACTTTGAAAATTTTGATCGTTTTTTTTTTTTTTTTTTTTTTGTCGCGGGGGGAAGGGACCAAAACGACGTTGTTTTTTTATCGTTGTGGCCTTTTTGTTGTTGCCCTTATGTTGTGTACGCATCATTATTGTTTATTTTGCATGTTATCATTGTGATCCCAATCCCTGGATCCCCTTTACTTTCTGTCATCACCTATATCAATTACAATCCTTCCATTGTCAACCCAATGGGCAGTCGAGGAACTCTATCGGGTTTTTGTTGAATTTTATGCCCGTCTGACTCTTATACCATTGATGGGAGAGAGCAGAGATTCACACAATTACAGACACAGTTTTATTGAAAGCTTAAACAAATGATTACAATAAATATCTTAGTCACAAATCAATCTCTGTTTCTCTCTTACTCTCACTCAACTCCCATGGCAACAATTACAACATACAAACAACACTGTATACATAGATATATACACACTCAACCGCCAAGAGTGGCTACATAAACTTGGAGGGTAATAATTTTGGTGAGAACAAGTTTACTAACAACGTTTTCCTCAAGGTTGGGTACTCTGTTCGTGAGTTGGGTCATTTACTGGGCTATAAATGTTTGGAATTTATCCCAAACGCGTCGCGTTCACGTAATCTTGGGGTGAATGAGCTGGGACACCTGCAACTACCAGTCCGAATGACCGAACCATTCGAAGAACGAACCCTTCTTTGTACTCGGGTCCATGAGTGTATGAGATGGTGAAGCTTCTTATGAGTTCCCAAGATGCATTTATGATCTTAGGTATTCCTGAGAATAGTGAGAAATAGTTCTTATTTGGCACTTCTGAATGTTCGTGTCATTACAGGAAGTAAGTAAGCAACTATTTCCTTTTACCATAGAGTTTACAGAATGCTGCATACACCACTCTTAAAACAAACATACATGAGAGTCCAGAAATCTTGGTTAGGTAGTAATCGCGAAAGTGAAATGCCTTTTGTTGTTATCATAAATGATTATCCATAGTCCATATAGGCGAACAAATAAAAGAAACCATAAAATGAGATAAGTTAAGTATGCAATGCAAAACTGGATCTGCCCAACAATTTTACCCAACTACTATTACGTCCAATAATGCTTCCTAATAGACACAACAATTGTGTACGAGAGCGTGATAGATGCTAACCTCGCCTTTATAGAAGCTGTTGAAGTACAAGCAAGTCCCAAAGTGTTTGAACGTAAGCGTGTTGTCATCGTAAGGCAACCTAGGCACCACATCATTACAATACACGAACCTGTAATACTTGATGCTATGCTTTTCAAGTACCCTCTTCATACACTCTCCAAATTTCTCATCTCCAACTCTTGGTTGTCCATATGTATAAACCCCCTCTAGTCTCTCCAACAACTCCTCCTCCCGATGAAGTGCTAAAACTGCTGGAAACAGTATTGCCAACGCACTGCCCAAGCTGTGACCAGTCAATATGAACTTTGCTCCATCACTTTCATTGAAAAGATTTCTCAGTAAATCCCTAATGGCATAGTATGCCGGTAGGGGATGGTTATCGACCCGTTCGATGTCATGGGGCCATTTCTCGTTTTTGTGAAGGCCTAGAGCCTTCATAAAACCGATGTGCACCTTCCCGAAATTGGCGGATTGTTCCGTGGATTGTTCGTACCAAGACAAGTCTACGTCAGTGGACCATGCATCTGCATCAAAGCATTCAGTGCCCCTAAAGGCCACAATGATAATCTCCGAGTTGACACTTTTGTCTCAAAGCATGAACACTTGTGTCGTAGCTTTCTCTCGGTACTCTGCCAAGCATAGGATTTCACTGGTTAATCGATTAATTTGTATTTTACTGATTAGGATTTGTGTATGGCACAAGGTTTTAAATAACGGTTTCGCGATGCATAATGGTAATGGTTAGAGTGTAACTGGAAATGAGTGTAATGGTCGTGAACTAGAATTTGGCAAAAAATAATTTTAAAGATAACACGTAATGGCCGTGAACTAGTCCATGAATCGGATACATACTGATACATAACGGGAACTGGCCAATAGTATGCGATTTTTACTCTCATCCTGTATACCATGCAGGGTGTAACTGTTGGGAAACGAATCCCAGAACCCAGTAATTATGCGTACAGATTAAACAACAAAAATAAACACAAACCCTACAAGGCAGAATTAGGGTTTACCTCTCATCCGTAGACACGAACGCTGGTTGACTTGTTTATTTTAGAACTTGACAGACCCGATTACTGTATGCAACAAGCTTTGCTCGACAGTACCTCATGATCTTCTGCCATATTCCCTTATATCTCGATCATGTAGCCAAGTGTGGACTTCTACATGATCTCTATTGTTCTCTCTCTCACAGCCTCTATTCTAATTTTCTGAATGACTGTTCTGTGACCTAGAGAACATAACGATATATTTATAGGGCTAGAGCAGGGACCTGAGGAGAAATAAATCTGGGCTCCTTGTGTAAATAAGAAAACCTAATCCCACCGGGGTTCTATTCTTATTTCACAAATTATAATTCACACCACTAAAGAATTATAATTGCACTCTCATCTTTATCTCGATTATATTTCGAGCTCCACGTTATTAAATACTTATTAATCTCCCCACGTTAAGATTACAGATACCCGTTGATTAAATGTCGATTACTAACAATCTCCCACTAATCAACATCTTATAAAACACCTTAAGACTAACCACTTAACTTATTCGATATGTCGGATACAAATATCCACCTGCAGGGTTTGACATAACCGAAACTTATAAGTTTACTCAAGGGGGTATCATCAATCTCTAACGAGACGTGGATTCTATCAATAATTAATATCCATATATTTCATGCATATAATGTCATGACCCAACTCACCAAGACTATTGACCGTGAAAAAAGATCTCACTTTATAATGAATCAAAGTCAACAACATTAAATGTATATATGTATTAATTATATCCGGATTAAGAGCATAAGTATTCTTAATAACTATAAGGTTCTAATTGTCTTAAAATGTCAGTACTAAGACAATTACCTTAAAGCGGTCCTGTTCAATACACACAAAATGTACTAGCACAATGAGTTGGAACTAGAACCGTTCCCTGTAGTCAAGACAAACCTACTAAAACATTGTACTACAATCCTACTGATGGTGTGTCAAATTCCATCTAAGATTGTGAACCAAAACTTATATTCCACAAGAACCGATGATCCAATCTTCTGTGTGTAAGCCGTACTCTACACACTGGACCATCTACTATGTAGAATAAAAGACACATACACAATATACAATTATATCATGCAAACATTGCCCATAATAGATTCTCATCAAAAAATGGATAAAACTGATTAATAATTAACTAATTAAATATTAATCCATTACATAAAAGCATAACTTTTAGTATAAGTTTCTAACAATCTCCCACTTAGACTCAAAACCATGCTGCCACGCATCTCACTTCCATTCCCTTTACGTGACTATCAAAAGTCTTGGCATGTAAGCCATTTGTAAAAGGATCTGTTAGGTTGTTTGCTGAAGCAATCTTGGTCACAGCTACATCACCTTTCTATACGATCGCTCGAATTAGGTGATGCTTACACTTGACGTGTTTTCCCTTCTTATGAATCTTTGGCTCCTTCGAGTTAGCAACTGCACTACTATTGTCACAATAGATTGAAATTGCTGACTGTATCGAAAGTACCACTTCCAGATCCATCAAGAAGTTCTTGAGCCAAACGACTTTTTGGCTACTTCAAAAACTGCCACATACTCGGCCTCCATGGTGGAATCTACAATACACGATCACTAGATACTCCACCAACTCATAGCTCTACCTCCTAGGGAAAACACATATCTCGATGTTGACTATCTGGAACTCTTATATAACATAAAGTCTTAATCTGCGTACCCACAAGGCACTAGACTGTCTGACTGGTACAACAACGTATAATCCTTAGTTCTTGTCAGATACTTGAGTATACATTTTATATCAGTCCAATCTTCTTGTTCAGGGTTAGACTGAAATCTGCTAACCATGCCGACAGCAAAGCAAATATCAAGTCTAGTTCACAGCATAGCATACATGAGGCTTCCTATTGTTGAAGCATTAGGAACTCCCTTCATTTTCTCCATCTCCTCAGATGTCTTAAGACACTGAACCTTGGATAGATTGACTCCGTGTCTGAAAGGAAGCAATCCTTTCTTGGAATCCTACATGCTAAAACGGGCAAGGATCCCATCGATATAGGAAGCTTGAGAAGCCCAACATCCTTTGCTTGATCTCACAAAAATTTAATCCCAAGGATGTGACCGGCTACTCCTAAATCCTTCATATCGAACTGGCTGGATAACCACAACTATACCAAAGATAACACTCTGACATCGTTTCCGATGAACAAGATATCATCCACATAAAGCAATACAAACACCACCACATTTTCATTGCGCTTCTTGTACACACACGACTTATCCAGACATTGATCAAAACCAACAGATTTGATTACTTGATCAAAACGGATGTTCCAAGACCTAGATGCACGCTTAAGTCCACAAATGGACTTCTTAAGCTAGCACAACATGTGCTCCTGATCTTTTGCCAAAGTTCTGCATCTTTATCTTGTAGTGCCTCTTTGTAGTTTCAGGGTTTGGCCTGTTGTTCTTCAGGGATCATATCACAAGATTCTCCCAACAACGTATACCGATTGGGTGAAACAATAACCCTCCCACTACGACAAGATATTGGTGTGTTAACAACAATTTCATGTGATGTAGCCTCTTGTACTATTGGTATTGAAGAAGTTTGTGCCGATCTATTTTCTCTCAATACTTCTAGAACAATCTTACTACTGGGCTTGTGATCTATGACATAGCCTTCCTCTAAGTATCAAGCATTGGTGCCAACAATGACCTTATGATCCTTAGGAGTATAAAATAGAGCAACTTTCGTTCCTCTAGGGTACCCCATCAAAACAAACAAACATTTGTCCTTGATTCCAATTTATCTGCTTTCCCTTTCAGCACATGTGCTGGGCTACCCCAATTCTGAGCATGCCATAGACTAGTTTTGCTCCTAGTCCACAGTTCTGTGGGTGTAGTTGGTACTAGCTTAAATGACACCAAGTTAAGAATGTACGCTATTGTTTATAGTGCATGTCCCCAAAACGAATTTAGTAAATTTGAATAAGTCATTACTAATCTCACCATATCCATAAGAGTCATTTCCTTCTTTCTGTTACACCATTATGTTGTGGCATACCTACCGTAGACAACTGGGATGTAATCCCTTCTGCTGCCACTAGTTCCTAAATTCTTCCAAGAGGTATTCGCCACCACGATGAGTTCGCAGTGTCTTGATACATTTATCTAGACGCTTTCCTGTTTCCGGTCTATGCTCCTTGAATTTCTCAAAGCATTCGGACTTACGGTGTATCAAATAAATGTAACCATGTCTTGAGTAATCATCAATAAAAGTATTGAAATACTCAAAACCACCTCTACCCCGGATGTTCATAGGTACACACAGATCAAAGGGAACCAATTTCAACGTTTCATTGGCTCTCCCTTTTCCTGAAAAAGGGCATCTTGGTCATTTTACCTTCCAAATAGGATTCATAGACCGGAAGTGCCTCCACTTCTAATGAACCCAAAGATCCATTTCTAACCAGTCTAGAAATTCTATTTAGATTAATATGACCTAGGCGTAAGTGCCAAAGATACGTTTGGTTCAACTTATCAGGCTCCTTTCTCTTATATGGCAATCTATTAGTATTATTCAATTCATTTAGTTGCATTGTAGGAACGATAACATAGAGATTGTCATCTAATGAACCATAACAGATAAAATGTTTATTTAACTTAATAACCACAGAGTTATTAAAAATAAACCAAATATCCATTTACAACCAAATTAGAAACCGAAACTAAGTTCTCCTAATTCAATGATCATAAAGACAATCTCTTGAAATTAAACGCCTACTGCAACTGCTGCTACTTTTGTAGCACTTCCCATATGTAGATAAATCTCTTCATCACTAAGTCTCCTGGTTTCCTGGAACCTTTGCAATGAATTGCAAACATGATTAGTGGCACCCGTATCTACACACCAGGTACTGGTAGATAACACCGCTAAACATGATACAGCTACTAGTGAAAAAAAAATTCCTTGATTATTCAATTTATTGAGATAATTCGGATAACCTTCTTCTAGTGTCCTTTCTGCTTATAGTGAAAACACTTGCCGTTAGGCTTTTTCACTCTACCTCCAAGCTCATAAACTGTCTGAGGAACCGTGGCTTGTTGTTGAACCTTTTCCTGCTTCTTATTGCCTTCCGGCTAAGAAGTAGAAACCTCTTCAACTACACTCACAGTTGTCTATTTATTAACCAAAAGACCCTTGGCTAATTTAACTCTCTTTCAGCAGTTTCGTCAAATAATAATGCATTTTGTTCATATTATATTTCAGGCGGAACTGCTGAAAAAACTTGGTAAGCAACTGGAGCACAATATCAACCTGGGTTTCCCCCATTGATTTCAGCTCCTGGGATTTCTAGTTCATTCAGAAGACCTATTATCTTCAGAACATAATCCCATTTTTAGGGTTCCTTCACCAATGGTTATATTCCCCAAATCCCACATTGCAACTTGCCTAGCCGCACCCCAAACCTTTATTTTAGGTTATGCATCATGTCATAGGAAGTTACCAAAAACTGATGCTGATGTTGCAATACATTCGACATAGAAGCTAAAATGTAACACCGCGCCATCTCATAAGTTGTAACACAATCCTTATATACCGAATTTCAGGTACTGTTGCAATTTCAGTGGGTTTTATAGAGCACACTTCAAACAACACAAGTTTGGTCCCCTAAGCAGTCGACACAATATCCAGATCCTCTTCTAGTCAATATAATTAAGACCAGTGAATTTGTTTGACAATGTCATCAAGTGGATTGAAAGAGACCATTTTTATTTTTTTTGAATCTGAGAATCACATAACAATTATGAAGGGCAAAACTTTTTGTATTTCTATTAAATTGGTTCCCTCAACCAGTCTATTAAAAGAAAAACATTAGCAACCCTACACACCGTGAAGAGTATGCCTCGATGGGTAGGTCCACTACTCTTCATCATTCGTGTAGATATGAACAACCTTTTAATTTTACTATCAAGACACTAAACCGTGCCCAGTAAAATTAAATAGCTAATTTGCTTCGGTCCTATAAATAAAAGCAGTGACTCAGATGGAGAGGATACTTGTTATTTATAGCTAAGTGTATACCATTACCTAACTTCAAGATCCATTGTTCCGTAATGAACTACCCCAGATGGAGGAGTAGTCCACACAACAACTATCTTAGAGCTATCCTCTAAGGAAGTAAGTACCGATGATGCCATAATTAATTTCGTCCGATGGGGAGGAAGGTACTAAAACCAACACACAAAACTTAATTATATCATCTACATACTAGTAATGGAGACCATGGGATTTATACAAAATAAACTCCCTCTCCCACTTAGTTATTTAAAAAATTTGTGAGGGTTATCAAAATTAACATGTTTGCAAAAACCGTGATCTAGGTCAAAAGCCAAATATTACCATGTTGTCCAAATATGGTAAACTATCACACATGCAAACAAGATGAATATACAAATATTCATAAAAAGGAAACATAAATAATATGTATCCCAACTATTATGGTCAAAGATGCAATCCTTGAGTAATAAGGAAATCTTCCAGTCTTGAAATCCTTAAGCAGTCAGGAATCCTTCGAGTCTTGAAATCCTTAAGCAGTAAGGAATCCTTTCCAAACTTGAAATCCTTGAGCAATACATATGTTGAAGACTTAGATACTTTGAATCAATCAAGGAAACCAAAATCCAACCATACTTAGGCAAGAAAAATCGGATCTGAAATTTTTCCCGAGTAAACTGCACAGCCTTCAGTATTTTGGACTTTTCTCCCTCATCCGAACTCCGAATGAACTGATTCCAATTGGGTTGGATTCGAAATTCAATTATCTACAACTTCTGTGAAAAATAGAATTTCCAATTTTGATATTTGCTTGGTCAAAACAGCCTTGCAATCTGACCCTAAAAATCTGGAAAAATTCTGCTGTGAGCCAAACATTCTTTTTTCTTGACAAAACTTATCTTCTTGTCAAAAAAGATTGTTTTCTCCATATCGTATGCCCCATTACAGAATCTGTAATCTTACAACAGATCTATATATCTAAAACGATACAACTGAAGAAACAAAGATTACATAAAAAACTTATGCCTCCCACATACTACTATTACAGATTACAAAACTAAATTTGTAATAAAAAAACAGTAATAGTAACCACGCATAAAACAATTACAAAGCGTGGGATCCAATCACACAATCAAAAACATGCGTGACCATAATAGTGGGATAATCGATTCTGCAAAACAGATGTTAGAACAAACTAGAACTCTGCAAAACAACGGTTAACATAGTTCTATATCTATGTTCTACGGACGACGTGGCTTGTTTAATCCATACGCATGATTACAGCCTGCTCTGATACCACTGTTGGGAAACGAATCCCAGAACCCAGTAATTATGCGTACAGATTAAACAACAAAAATAAACACAAACCCTACAAGGCAGAATTAGGGTTTACCTCTCATCCGTAGACACGAACGCTGGTTGACTTGTTTATTTTAGAACTTGACAGACCCGATTACTGTATGCAACAAGCTTTGCTCGACAGTACCTCATGATCTTCTGTCATATTCCCTTATATCTTGATCATGTAGCCAAGTGTGGACTTCTACATGATCTCTATTGTTCTCTCTCTCACAGCCTCTATTCTAATTTTCTAAATGACTGTTCTGTGACCTAGAGAACATAACGATATATTTATAGGGCTAGAGCAGGGACCTGAGGAGAAATAAATCTGGGCTCCTTGTGTAAATAAGAAAACCTAATCCCACCGGGATTCTATTCTTATTTCACAAATTATAATTCACACCACTAAAAAATTATAATTGCACTCCCATCTTTATCTTGATTATATTTCGACCTCCACGTTATTAAATACTTATTAATCTCCCCACGTTAAGATTACAGATACCCGTTGATTAAATGTCGATTACTAACAGTAACGATATCAAAGAGCCCAACAACTGTTACCTTATGGCCAATATTTAAAACTATATATGGCATATTATAAGGACATGACATATTCTAAATAGGATTGATTGCCTGGTCTGAGGTAGCGGACTACGTAGCGGCAGGGAAAATAGTGTAGCGGTAGCGGAAATAAATAATGATACGATGTGAGAGCCAGATATCACGACCGCGATTTTTTTCAAACAATTTTTGATGCCAAAGCACCTGAACTGCCGTAGCTATCATGTAGCAGGCAAAAAATTGGATAGTAACCGATACGTAACGGAAATCGGCCGATTCAGGTGTGGATTTTAGGTAGCGTCACGGCGTGTAGCTGTGTCGGATGACCAGAAAACCGCTATATAGCGAATATTTATTTGATTCTCCCCACATTATCCATAAAGTCTCACATATCGATGGTGATAATCCAATGCAAGATGAGAATGACATGTGCAACAAAAGCTTGATTTTCTCACCGTTCCAAAAATCGAAGGAAATTCAAGAATTCCATCTGCGCGGGCATATATATAGAAGACATTGGTCAGACATTTCAACATTGATTGTGTCAAAGGTTACAATGCAGAGTTACGAGTAGAAAAATTGCATACAAATAATATACTACCTTCCAGTGGTCATTGACAGTAGTTTTAATGAAGGCTTTGTTCTCATAGGATACTTTAGAAGCCATAATGGAGAGTGCCCCATAGTATCTGCTATCACCATGTTTGATGTTTTTGTCTAACTCCACCCTCTTGTCTACATGCCCAATAAACGACATGAATGTTGCTGAGTCTTTTTCTGGCTTCACCACCTTCCCTGCAATAATCCCTTGAATGAGAGTGATTAATTATGGAGTATCTATCAAAAAGTTAAGTTTAAATTATCAAAGCATTAAACAAATATATTTGCCAAATCAGCGACTTGGGAAGATAGAAGGACTGAGGAAAAAAGTAGAGGGATGGCCATTGAATGAGTGACTTAATTGGGAATATGAGAGGGTGAAGGAAGAAAAAAGAATGAGATGGCAGAAGTGGAGAGCTTGATGTGAATTTGTGTGGATTTTTTGATTTCCTTAGAAAAAAAAGGGTGCCAAGTACCCAGCATCTCAATGGAGTACATATAGTATTGATGGATAGATAGATATGAACTTTACATCAAATCAGTAAGTCGAAAAGGCGCCATTACTAATATGTCTTCTTCTTCCGTTGTATAATATGTAGACCTCTGTTCCACATGTAATCATGTAATTAAGATCCCATGTAACCCGGTGAAAGGAAAGCAAGGAATTTATATGTACTACTACAAAAAATCGGTCACCTTGAGGTTCAAACTAAATTTTACAGAGCCCAAAATAAGTTAGGACCAACTAAAAAAAACCCAGACTGTTGGGAATATTGATGAAGATCATCTCTTGTAATGTATTTAGCAAAAATGGCGCACATATAAGGTTGATCGGATGTCGATATCTGGTTAAATGAACTTTATTTTTCAAGAAAACATAATGGTCAAACTCAGAACATCCATTTATCTTCACATGTACGTTGAAGTTCAGTTAAACATTCATTTTTTCCATTACAACTCGGACTCCCGGGACTCTTTAATCTTGGCTCTGCCACTGGTCAAACCTTTGCTTTCAATCAATATCCAAAAAGGGGTGATTGCCAAACTAACACGGAAGAACAAAGAGAGAGTAATTATTAGATTTACTTATTTTAAAAAAAATTACTTATAAAAAATACAGTGGAATCAGAAGATTAGTCTTTGAAGAGATGGAACCATGCAACCTTTTCACTAGACAAAAACAGCCTAAGAAAAGTTTTTGAAATCTAGTAAATTGTTAGATGACATGGTCAATTCTAGAGTAAAGAACAATGTTGGAAAGTGATTAATAAAGGAGTCTCTACCAAAAAATTAAAGTTGAAATTACCAATGCGTTAAACAAATTAATATGTTGGCCAAATCAGTGACTTGGGAAGGTAGAAAGATGAAGGAAAAAAGTAGAGTGATTGTCATTGAATGAGTGACTTGGGAGTATGAGAGGGAGATGGAAGAAAAAAGAATAAGACGACAGAAGTCACTACAACAAAATGGGGATTTAGGGGCACTTTTAAAGGGGCACTTTTTAAAAATTGCCCTATCAAGTAACTAATGAGGCACTACCTTGTTAAGTGCCCCATTTGAGTGCACCTAATGCGGCAGTTGGTCAAAATCCCAAATTTTCCCTATTTAATTTATTTGTGGCAATTTTAATGGGGCAGTTGGTAGTGCCTCTTAAAATTGGGTACATAATAGGGCATTTTTTAAAGGTATAATACTACGTCGTTTTGTCATCTTTTTTTTCTCTTCCTTTTTACTTTAGCTGACCTGATTTAACTCTTAATTTCAATTACTTAATTATGGTTTTGATAATCTATTAGGACACTTATAGCTGCCTCAAAAGATGGAGTATAATAGGGCACTTTCTTTGCACAAAAACCTAACGACTTAATTGGGCATTCCACACTTCTTCTGAGAAACACGGCTCTGTTCCACAGTTCTGAGAAACACGGCTCAGTAACGACGTCGTTCTTCGGATATCCATTTGGCCCTCTAAAGTTTCGCGCGCTAGAGTCCTACACGATTGAAAGTTAACTAACCCACTCTTCCATCTCCATCCTCTTCTTCCCACCTGTTTTGATCAGATCAAAGGTATCTCTCAAGCTCTCAAGCTCCAATTTGCCACAGATACAAGGTATTTTACAAATTTTGATCATATATTTACAATATTATGGGTAATCAATGTTTACATTGAATTGAGGAACAAAAGAAAATTGTTTAGCCAATTGGATTTGTTTGGTAATTCTTCCATCAATTCTACGTCATATTTAACAAACTATGGTTTGGAGGGTTATTCATTACCAAAAGACCTTCTTGTGTTGGACAAGGTCATTGGAAGTATCAAATTTCGAAAACCAGGTTACTCTTTGGAGAATTCGGGTTACTCTTTTGAAAACTGGGTTACCATATCCAAGTTTTTTGTTCTGTTTCATGGACTACCCTGGTCAATTAAGCAGTGTGTATCCGTGGTTTTGCGTGGGGATTCAAGGAGATCAATGGCACTCTACATCTGAAGTATCAGTGATATTAGTTGCAAATTGCAGTTTTTTGGCAGCCAAGTTGCAGTTTTTGGTGGCTGTTTCTGCAGTATATTTTACCTCTGTTATGCAGTTTTCACAAAGATGATGTCACACTTGGATTCGGCTCAATTTTTCTACTAAGTGGTAGATTTTTCTGCTGAAAGAGCATGTATGGTAAAATCTCCGATCTTTTTTGGTTTATGAGTGCAGCTGCTCGGACAAAGAATTATAGTGTTGCAGAGCTTGAAGGTGTTGCAAAAAGTGTAGCGTCATTTGTTTTAAATTGGCAATTAAGCATGGACGACCTAACAAAGCCAGAGGATGAGGAGAGCATAAAAATCACAATGGAGGATTTTTTGAATGCCCTCCATGAAGTTAGACCAGCATTTGGAGCTTCCACCGATGACCTCGAACAATGCAGGGAAGAGTAGTTTTTGTAGTAGCTTTAAATTTCCATTCATTTTATTCTATGTTATATAGCTTTAAGCCTTGACCCACCTTGCTTGGGTTGTTTTTTTTTTTGGGTAAATTGCTTGGGTTGTTTTAATTAGCATAATTATGGAGTTTCAGTTTTTTTTTTTTTTTTTTAACCAGAAGTGCTTAAATGAATAGTTTAGTTTGTAGAGTCGAGGCAATGTTGTATAGATGTGCATGTTAGAAGGATTTTGGTGCATCTATCAAACGACAGACTTTTTAAATGACTAAGCTTCACGAACCTTGTGTGACTCGGCATCACTAACCTAACCTCGGTGTTAGCCAGTATAAACTTGGTGTTGCAATAAATAATAGTATTAACAGTTCATCACTTCTAACGTTGCTCAATTTGAATTTTCTAACCTCTTCATTCACCTCTCACCTACTGAACGAGATTTTCAGACTTAATGGCATGGTAGATTGTGGTGCACGACATGAGCACATATTTGAGAGTACAATGTTACTGGCTGAGCAAGTGAGTAAAGGTAGCCCACTGGTTACTTGTCTTCTAGAAGGTCCAAGCGGCAGGTAAGCACCTTACTTTCTTGCTTTCACCAGCTAATGGACATTTTCTAAAATCTTATCTTTTTTGGACAGTGGTAAGAGTACAATGGCAACCACTGTTGGCATTGACAGTGATTTTCCGTATGTCAAGATTGTAAGTAATCCTCATAGTCTCACATTAGTCATTCAAGTTGAACTCTCTCTCTCTCTCTCTCACAACTTGACTTTTTTTGTTTTTTTGTGTGTGTGTGTGTGTGTGTGTGTGTGGGCTTAGCTGAAACAATGATTGGGCTTAGTGAAAGCAGCAAATGTGCCCAAATCGTCAAGGTATTTGAAGATGCTTATCGGTCACCATTGAGCATTATCATTCTTGATGACATTGAGAGGTAACTCTAGCTCTGCAAATATATGATTATTTTGTTATGCTTGTCCTTTCATTCTGTTGGTAATCAGTGCATTTTGCATTTGTTAGTGCAGGCTACTGGAGTATGTTGCAATTGGACCTCGGTTTTTTAATTTAATATCTCAGACATTGTTGGTTCTTCTTAAAAGGCTTCCTCCCAAGGTCTCTCCTGCCATTTATTTTACTCTTGGATGAGATATTAACATTGCTTGGTTGCATTTTTCTTGTTGAACATGTATTTGGTTGGCTAATACCCTAACATGAGCAATTTTTTGCGGCCCGAACATGATAAAATTTCGCATATACCACACCCATCCTTGTGACTGCTTGAAGTTAGCATCTCTATTGGCCCCTTAAGTTAAATATCTCTCTACACATGGCATTCTGTTAGTTTATATCAACTATTGAGACGGAATGAGCTTTTCATCCATAAACATCTTAAACTTGCTTGTCTTATATCTGGAAAGTAAGTAAAAGCTGCAGTCTCAAAATGGTCCTCACATGTCTTATATCCTTTGTACTAAAGGCTGCGGGAGTACGTGTCTATTGGTGTGTTCAAAACACTGGAGAGTTTGTTCTGACCTTACCTAGAGCATATCACTCTGGGTTCAACTTTGGCTTCAACTGTGCAGAAGCAGTAGACGGAGCTCCCGTTGAATGGTTGCCTCATGGGCAGAATAATATTAAGCTCTATCGAGAGCAAGGCAGATTTTGAGTCTTTTTTTGAGTCAGGTCTACTTGTCTCTGGTCTTTGATTCCTGTTGTTGCTGTCACTTTTGGACTTCTTGCTGCTGCTACTTGCTACTTCCTTTCCATTTTGCTACACTTTGGCTTCATTGCTGCATCTCACATGCTGTCACTTGCTACTGTTTTGTGATTATGTAATCCTTTGACAGATGAATCTACCAGATAGATTTCATATCTACAGTGCCAAACAAACGAGAGAGAGAATTAAACAAAGAGAGACACAGATTTTACGGTGTTCGGCTTTCGTTGGGTGTAACTTACTCTACGTGTAACTTACTCTACGGACATTTGATTTCACTACTGCTACCAAACCTACTATTGCTGATGCTGAGCCTTGACTCTTGAGGCTGATGAAATATGGATTCTGTTGTTTGGGGCCTTATCATGCTGCTTCTCATCCTTTGATTCTTCATTCCTATTTCGTTGAGTCTGCTGAAGAAAGAATGATCCATAAGCTGAATACTAATATTGTTGCTGCTGCCGGACATTTGGAGTGCATTGATCATCTTAAGTGCCCTCCACTGCTATATGACTATCTGATTTTAAGTGTATTCTTTGTCTTATGTAATTTTTTCTCCTTTCAACATTTCGCTGAATTTTTTTCTCTTTCCTTGCCTATGCTTTGCTCTGTGCACTGTATTTAGCTTTTTCTTGATGTACCTTTGTCGATATTTAATAAAATCTTGATGCTGATAAAAAAAATAAATGAAAAAAAAAACTCTGTTTCCTCAGGAAACTCAACATTGTTAGTTTTTCATGTTCACATTTGTGTTGTCACAATTATGGGATTTTGATAACTACGTTGATTAGTGGCTATTGATAACTATGGTAGTGCACATGGGTTGGCAACGGAAAAAAAAAAAAAAAGAAGTGAAACATCTTAGAAGGTTGTCACAGGTGCCGTGATAGCCGTGGCTATCTTTTTTTTTTTTTTTTTTCTCTTCTTTTTCTTCGTAGCCGCACTTGACTGAACCTAATTTAATCTCAAACATTGAATATTTGATGATATTTTTGGCAGCATGTTAACACATTTCTACTACTTAATATGGCATCTCGCACTTAATGCAAAATCTATAGACTTTTTGACTTTTCCCTTTTAATCAAGCGTCTAATGAAACTCGATTTATTTCATTCTCAATACGTACAAAATAACCCATATTACGTAAAAGATGGACGATTGTTATTGCAAAAAAGACCTTAAGCGCGACTCGAGTGTTGTATTATAGGATTTTAATATCCCAAAATGCATTAATTGTCTTCTGATCACATGGTCGCCAAATTGTGATCATCTCCAATTTTGGTGAAAATGATGGAATTGTTAAGACATTAAATTCTAACGGTTCCGATGGAGCATTATGAAAATTGACTCTGCAATTGCCTTTTAATCCTATAAGTTCTACCTACTTCTCGGTAAAAAAAGTCTTGTGCTGTGGTTGAACATCTAGTAGTTACATGACCGCAATACAATCACGACGATCGAGACCATTTATTTTTTTGCGCTTATCAATTAAATCATTCTCGTAAAATATTGGCTTTATTGGGTTTACAGGGCCCTTTCATTGGGAATCGAGGGACCTGTAGTGAGTTTTACTCACTACAGGGTGTAGTGCGCAACGGTGGCCGTTCGATGTGGTAATCAATAGTCCAGATTTAAAATAAAGAGTTTTATTTTAAATCTAACACATTGATTGCCGAATCCCATGGCCACTATTGCTCACTACACCCTGTAGTGAGTGGCCTCACTACAGAGCCCCCGGTTCCGTTTCATTGGGACACCATTTCATTAAGAAAGTGATATTTTTGTGTTTGATGAAGTGCCTAACGATGTGCAATTGGCATCATTCTTTGTACAAACGATATTATTCATATTACGTAAAAAGATAGACGGTTTCGATCGCCCAAAAAGACATCAGATGGGGCTTGGCTGGTGTACTATAAGACTTTAATGCAACTGTACGAATTACATTTCTTCCGATCATGTACTCACTCATATCCGATTATCTCCAATTTTGGTGAAAATGATGGGATTGGTAAGACTTGAAGTCCTAATGGTTCGGATCAACAATCGTGAGAAATGGCTATGCAATTGCCTTTTAATTCTATACGTTCAACCTACCAGTCACTAAACTATGTCTTGTGTTGTAATTGAATATATAGTAGTCAATCAACCGCGACATGATTATGACGATCAAAACCGTTGATTTTGTTGTGTTTGTTAACAAAATCATTCTCGTAATTTTTTTGCTTGATCAGATTTACAAAGCTTCTTCATCGGGACGCAATCTTAGTAATAAAATGATACTTGCTTTCCGATCAAGTGCCTAATAGTTCGTGATTAACTTGATTATGGGTGTGAAATGTTTTATGAGTGCTGTGTTACATATAGATGGTTTGGATCGCAAAAAAGACCTCATACGGGGCTCGAGTGGTGTACTATAAGACATTAATGTTCTCGTACAGTTTTTATGTACAATTTTTTATGAAAAACTTATTAGATCAAGCCCTTTCCCCCTTTTTTTTTGACGATTTCTCACGTAGACCCTTAAAAACACATTTTAAACACATTGGACGATTCGAATCATAAAAATTTGAGTGGAAAAGTGAAGTATGGACAAGGTCCCGTATTTTAAAGGTATGAACTGGATCCGTGGTGATACTCCTTAAACATAAATTGTGCTTCTTCAGACTAGGCGGCAAAATTTCTCTGATTTCCCGCTTCTGCCTAAAAAATTCGGAAGAAAGGCTTTTGGACTTGTTGAATGCCTAGTCACGACATTGTTCTTGGAATAAACTTCCCAGCAAAACTTCCCTCCTCATTTTGGCCCTTTTTTGAAATTTCGCGGTGCGAGGAGTCCTACACGATTGGAATCATAACCAACCCACTCTTCCATCTCTATCCTCTTATTCCAACCTCATTTATGTTTGGCGGTTTCTGTACTTTTTTTGGGCTGCGATGTTGCAGTTTTTTTAGGTTGACAAGTTGCAGTTTTTTGTGGTTTTGGGTTGCTATGTTTCTGCAGTTTTTTTGGGCTGTCATATTGCAGGTTTTTGGCAGTCAAGTTGCAGTTTTTGGTGGCTGTTTCTGTAGTTTTTTGGGCTGCGATGTCGCACCGAACGGGTGCTTGCCAACTTGCAATCACCCGAAAAACCACCCGACGGGTGGTTACCAATGTGCAATCAATGGAAAAACGATCCACACATGCAGTTTTTGAATCTATCAATCCCTACATGCTCTCAGTAATTTGAACGGCATGCTATCTTCCACTATTGTAACAACTATGATTAATACTCTTAATCATTCTGAAATAATGTTATGACTGAACTCTAAAAGGCTAAATAATGTGGATGCTTGCTGTACGGAATGCCCAATATTTAAGTAGAATTGAATTTGACATCCATATGTACTGTATCTAAGTTAATTTTGTTTGCTGGAAAGTTCTTAGTGGCAGAATAGAAACCTTGATACAGATAAACCCTTTCACCTTTGATGCTTTTACTCCCATATTCCATCACATGAGATCCGGCTTTATATGTGTTGTAATTTGAAGTCCTTTCTTTCACCAGCACAAGTAATGCAAAATCTTGTATTGGTAAACAAGGTTATTGCTACTTACTGAGTTATTAAACTTAGACTTGATGTTCTTGGTTTTATTTCATAAATTTGTAGTCATGCATGATTATCGCCTTATTTATACCGATTTGAAGCCTGACAACATTCTTTTAGCGTCCGGAGTATGTTAAAGTTCCATATTACCGAGTAAAAAGATGATAATGTGCCTTGTAATTTCTATAATGTTGCCTTGTTGAAGTTTAGTATGCTAGCATTGTTATTAGAAGATTGATGTTGTGCCTCACAATCTAAGTAGCATGGACACGAACACGGACACGGCAATTCTACCCAATATAGTCTGATAACTTGGATATTACAGAATTTTAATATGATGTTTTCTATTGATTGATGCTAGGTGGGCGATTTTGCTTATTTCAAGAGTGTAGTCAACCCGACAGAAATTGTTGGTAAAGGGAGAATCACTAGTTTGGATCCATCTAAAGAGTTGGGTGGAGAAGAACTCGGAGCTAACTGGTGTGAGATTGATGTTCAACTTCTAATCAAATGGAATGAGCATTTGATGAGGCCTTACGGAGGCCTTAAGACAGTTGGTGACGCCATTGGGACACCAATTGCATGGCCTATTTCTTTGGTACGTTTAATGCCCAATATTGTCTATATATCATCTTTATTATAAAAAATAATATGTTTTGAACCTAAATATCTGATTTTATTTGATCAGGTAGAGAAAGATGATGATGGCTGCTTTATTGAATGAATGGGATCACTTGGAAAGGGCTTTGTAGATATGGTCATATAACATAGATGCCGAATTTATGGTTTTTGTTTTTGTTTTCACTAGTTGACTAGTTGGTTTTTATACCATGGCATCTTTCATGGTATTGTTCTAAATTTCTATTGGATACTTGTTTCTGTTTCATGTTCGTAGTGGATTTCTGTGAAAAGTTTGTTGACTAGTTGTTTTTATTGAAGTTAATGACTATGGCTTATGTTGTCGTGGATATTGATGGGATACAAAGTGCAATTAAGGTTGCACATTACTATTGGTTAATCACGTATTATAAAAGGGAAAAAATTGTACACTTCTTAAGGCACTCAAAAAGTGCCATAAAAGCTATCTTCTTGAGCTCAACTAATGATGGTTTATGGGGCACTTTAAAATGCTTTAATAGTGAAAAGAAAATGAATTCTGTAAATCCTTTGGCAGCACCAATAAATGCCTTGATAAGTAAATTACGCGGCACCTCAAAGTACAGCTAAAAAAAACTATTGAGGCACCTTAAAATGCCTCATAAAGCAAAATATACGGCACCTAGGAGTGCAGCGAGAAAGAGATATTGAGGCTCCTTAAAAGCCTTTGGGAGCACTAATAAATGCCTTGATAAGTAAATTACGTGGCACCTCAAAGTGCAGCTAGAAAAAGCTATTGAGGCAACTTAAAATGCCTCGTAAAGCAAAATACGCGGCACGTAGAAGTGCAACGAGAAAGAGTTGTTGAGGCTTCTTAAAAGTGCCTTAATTAGAATTTAACACGGCACTTGCAAGTGCAGTAAGAAAGATTTGTTGAGGCTCCTCAAGAAGTGCCTTATTAAAAGTGCCTTATTAAAAGTGCCTTAATAAGAATTTAACACGGCACTTGCAAGTGCAGTAAGAAAGAGTTGTTAAGGCTCCTCAAGAAGTGCCTCATTAAAAGTGCCTTAATAAGAATTTGATGCGGCATTTAAAAGTGCAGCGAGAAAGCTATGTTGAGGCACCTTATAGTGCTGCATTAAAAAGTGCCACTTTAGGTCTATAGCTACATCGATAGAAGCGGCACAACACTTTAATGCCCCAATAGGTAAACTGCCCCAATAAGGATGTTTTAGAGGCATTTTTGAATGCCCTCATAAGCTGTTTTTGTTGTAGTGAGTGGAGAGCTTGATGTGAATTTTTTTGGGATTTTTTGATTTTCTAATTAGATGGATATAGAAAGTTATGAACTTTACATCAAATCAGTAAGTTGAAAAGAGTCAAGACAGTGATGTGAAAACTTTATATTCATCTCAAAACTAATTTGGGATGAGTGCAGAGGTCCCATTATATATTGAGTGATCACTCATTCCACTCCTAAACAATGTGGGACTCTAGTTGCTTAAAATCCCCCTCACGTGCGGCTGCATTTGAGGTTTGTCACGTGTGAACACTTTTTGGGTCCTTCCATCTTGCAGCTTTTTTGTTGGTCTGTCATCGTGGGGTGTTGATTGTGATATTTTTTTTTTTCCAATATGGGGTGGAATGGGTTCCGCTCTGATATCATATGACAACTTTATATCCATCTCAAAACCAATTGTCAATGAGCGGAGAGGTCCCAACATACATTAATTGATCACCAATTCCACTCTTAAGCAATGTGGTATTTAGGACTTGTCGGGTATAATTTCGGTGCATAATGTACAACTCTGTTCCACATGTGATCATGTAATTAAGGATCCATTGTAACGAGTTGAAGAGAAAGCAAGAAATTCATATTACAGAAAAATCGTCAACTTAAGATTCGATCTGAATTTAAATATAGCCCGAAATAAGTTGTGCCCAACTAAAAAACCTAGATTGTGGAGAATATTTGATCAAGAACATCTCTTGTAATGTACTTGTTTAGCATCAATGTAAAATATTAGATTGATCTAATGTCGATATCTGTTCGATCAAACCTTTAATGATCATCCAATTAAATTAATTTTCAGCGTAGACGATAAAGCATCAACTCGTAAAATGATCAGATCTCAGTGATTGTCCCGTTTTAACATCACAAGTATAACCACATGCATGTATCACATAAGAGGATGTCAGTCAGATTGTTGGAGGAACCCTACTCATTATGCATCATAATTACTCCACTTAGACTGTAGTTGCTAATGTTTTCCTAATTGAGAATATTGCTTATTGTTTTTTGGTAATGCAGGACGTTCTGCACCAGTTAGAATATTGTGAATTTTTCCTTCACAAGGAATTAGCTATGAGAAGCAAGGAATTTCAGTTACTTAAACAATAGAGATATCATTGCTTGAAGTCGGATGCAAATAAATGTGGAACACATGTTGCATCTATTCCCTTAATGAAGGACCCTACAAACGGTCTTCTTTCCCTCCATTCATGAGCATTTAAGGTTCCAAAGGATTATATGCTTCTATCTACGAATCCTTTGAGCTGTAAGAACAATATGAAATCCTCAGGGCCGGAAGCATGTGCACATACGCTCGTAAAAGTGAAGTTATTCAGCCCTTCTAGGGCACTTGCATCATTTTGTGTCCCAAGATTCTCACTAACTGTACACTTTTGTCGTGCTTAAGACTGCGTATGGACCATAGTTTTAAATCCCGGTATTGGTCGCGGTATCGGTGTATCGATATCGGGGCGTATCGGCGATACGTCGCGGGAATCGGCTGTCTCGGCCGTGAATTTTTTAAAATCATTCACAACTCATATAAACTTTTATGATGCACATTTTAATTTTTCTCTCATTGGGCATAATTTGGCACATTTTACACAATCTTAAGACATGTAAAGAGGTATCCTGAGAATTTTTTTTTCCGTTAATATATGTCAATATACTTTAATTGTATTGGGAGTTAATTGAATCACCCCAAAGAATATTTAGAACACAATTGAAGAGAATGAGGCCACCAAGTGTGAAATTTCTAAACTAGAAATTTGAAATTGAGAGAGAAGATAAAGAGTAAAGTAAAACAAATTGCTTTCACGTGCAGCGAGAGTTCTCTGAGTGGGGTAGAGAATTGCTTTCACGTGCATCCCAAATTGCTTTCACGTGCATCCTAACCCTCCATACCAAATTGCTTTCACATGCGTGATGTAGAGAGTAAAATCTCTCAACAACACAGCTGGACCCAACTCAGAAATTAAAGCAAAACAACTGGATTATTCTTCTTCTTCTTCTCTCATACGCCTCTTTCTCTTCCCCTTTGTTTCTCTGATTCTCTCAGCCATGGCAGCGAGAGTTCTCTGAGTCTCTCAGCCATGGCAACGAGAGGCGATCTATGCACCACTCTCAGTGCTCTCATCTGGAAATCGTAAACCTTCACGCCATTGCTTCGAATCGAAGAAGATCGCCATTCTTTTACATGTAGGATCGATGGTACGATCTCATCTCTCTCCTTGATCTCGCCTCTCTTAGGCAGGCGTAGTTTTTTTTTTTAATCGAATTGCAGGTGCAGTGTTTGCTGCTCTGTGTTTTTGTTTTTTGTTTTTGGAACCGGCCGAGACAGCATCCGAATCGGCTGAGACACCGAGACGTACCAGGAACCGGGCGATACAGGGTGCGATTTTCCTTCCCACCGCTATATCGGCCTGTATCCGTATCGGAGCCTTCAAATACAGGTACGAACCGGCCGATAAGCTACGTATCGGCCGAGATTTAAAAGTATGGTATGGACTCTGTATAAATATATAGACTGTGACCGTGGAAGTGTGATTGTGGGGTTGGTGGTGGCAGTGACAGCTATCCTGTTGCGATAGCAGTGGCGGCGGCGGGGGGAATGGCGGTGGAGTAGTAGTGGCAGCGTGGTGGTGGTGATGGCGGTCAATGGCGGACGCATGCATGATATGTCTCTAGCAGGGGTTGAATCACATGTATTTTCATATTCATAATTATATATATATATTATAAGTATATATAGCTACTTGAAAGGTGCGAAAAAAGAGATGATATATGTTATGTGCATGTACGTAGTCACCGTTTAATTTTTTACACGAAATCTAAAAAATGATTTGATAACTTGAAAGGTTAGGAATTTTTACCCAACCAATAGAAATTTTAAGAAATATTTTTTCACTTAAAAGAGTTACAGGATATCCGATAGACTTTTGCTTAATTAACCATGCAGAAAAATTATTACAATTCGCGAGTAGTGGTTATGGTTGTGGAAATAGAACGTAGTGGTGGTGATCAGTTCATGGTCGTGGAGGAGGGTGGTGGTGAAGAAATGTGTGATACACAAGTAAATTCATTCAGAATTAAATAAGCACTATGCTACACAACTTTTTTAAACCTTTTAACGAAATTTTAAGTATCAATTAAAGTTTGAAATATGATGAAGTCATGTTATCAAACTCACTTAATTGCTTATTACTTACTTAATATATTCAGTTATTAAGTACCGAATATGGTTATCAAACAAGCAGATTTGAACCCAATAAATGTTTTGCAAAACATGAATGGGTATTATGTAATGGTGCCTTACGCAACCAATAATTTCTCTAATAGTATGGCTTTTAAAATGTCTTATAATATTCGTAAATTCAGGGAACCTAGTTAATTAATGTACTTTTTTTATTGAGATTTGTACACAAATAGGATTGTTCTCGGGTGTTAGATAATATATAAATCATAAAGTTGTTCCACTCTCTAACAGATAAATCTATTAGATGAATTGGTATTCGAACCTCATTGCATGTCTACCTAGTCAGTTTAATATTTAAACATGTTTAGCTTGCTTATGAAGGATATATAGCGTGGTCACACGTGAGGCATGTTCAAAATATAAATAGTAAATGTGTTTATTTCTCTAACAACTTAAGATTTCAGATGCGTTTGTAGTTTATAATCTAATATCGGGAGAGGTCAGCAGCGTAGTACGAAAATAAAATGTAAGAGAATTCTATTAATTATAATTTGGCCATTAATAGCATTCTCCCTATTGTTGAAATGTATTTGTGCATGTGTTAGTATGATTAATTGGATAAGGCAGAGATGAGATTTGGTCGGTGGTCTTAAAGTGTGATAGGTGTGTGCTTTAATTTATTATAGTGATAGGCCATTTGCTATTATAGTGATAGGCCATTTGCTAGGCCATTGTCTGCTTTGTCAAGAATGGTGGCTACAAGTTACTATTGTTTTAGTGTATAAATAGGTGTGCTAGTATTGAGTCATTTGTGGGAGTTCCAACAGTGTAAGAGAGAGAGATATACTTTGTGTGTGAGAGTGTTTTGTGTGAGATTAATTTGAGTAATCAATAAAAAGTGTGGTGTGTTTATTTGTGTATATCCTCTTCGTGTGTGTTTCAATTTGATAAGGTTCTCCCGCCAACAAGTTGTATCAAAGACAAACCGAAGGAGTTTTTTTCGTACATGCCCGTTGATGCGCAGCTTCGGGTGTGATTGGAAAATAATTTCGGGTGTGATCGGAAAATAATTTTTTGAGACCATGAAAGAGTTCTCCGTGGTCTGACGAATCGAGTTCGGAAGGCTGCGTCGAGAGAGAAGATTGGAGGGAGCCACACGTGCCATCCAAACGCAGTGCGTGGCGGATGGACGCGACGAACGTGATCAATCTGGAGAAGGCGAGATTAATCTGAAAATTATTTTTCTTTTGGAGTTGGTTCAGTCTAGTGTAGTTGACACTAGAAAATGTGTTAGTACACTATCCAAAGAAAATTTCAAAAGTGAGTTCTTTTTTTTTTGTTTTGTTTTGTGATTTATATCAGAGTAGAAAGTGAGGAGTTGGAGTTGTTTGGGTGTAAAAAAAAAAAAAGAAAAAAAAGAAAAAATTGAGTCGTGAGCAGTTGTGTGTGTGATATTAGCAGTCTAAGCTAATTTCACATTTTTTTTTTGGGAAGTTGTGAGAGTTTGAAAAAATGGCAGGTCAGAATATTCAGACGCGTGTTTTACTAGTTCCAATTATGAGAATTGGAGTATACACATGAAGGTGTATTTTTGTTGGCAAGATTTGTGGGAGATTGTGGAGCAAGGGTTTGAGGATCCAACCGCAAAAGTGAAGAAAGAAGATGAGGAAGAAGAGGCAGAGGCACTTACAGCACAACAAAAGGCGACACTCAAGGAGATGAGGAAGAAAGATAGTAAGGCATTGTTCCAGATTTTTCAGAGTGTGGATGTGCCACATTTTGTGAAGATTTCTGCTGCCACCACCTCGCATGAAGCCTGGGAAATCCTTCAAAATGCACATCGAGGGGTTGAGCGGACCATTAAGGTTCGGCTCCAAGTATTGAGGGGGGAGTTCGAGAATTTGGAGATGGAGAACAATGAGTCAGTGTCCACGTATTTTACGCGGGCTATGATTATTGTCAACCAGTTGAGACGGTACGGAGATAGAATGGAGGATGTTCGAGTTATCGAGAAAATACTTTGATCAGTGGATCCAAAATTCGACAATATTGTTGGTACTGTTGAGGAAGCCAAGGATCTCAACACCATGACCGTTGGTGAGTTGTTGGCCACGTTGGAGATCCACGAGAAGAGGATCAACAGGAGGTTGTCCACGACAGGGCAGGAGCAGGCCCTGCAGGCTATGTCAAGGAGTGTCGCAAGAGGAAGAGGAACGTTGTAGAGAGGTAGAGGTAGAGGACGAGGCCGTGGACGCGGTCAAGCCCGAGGCAGAGGTGGTAGAGGTTTTCAAGGAGAAAGAGGACAAGAGGAGAATGTGCAAAGAGGGAGAGGGAGAAATGGAGGAAGAAGAGGAAGAGGGAGAATGAGAGGCATCGATAGGAGTCAGGTGCAGTTTTATAACTGTCATGAGTACGGTCACTACAACAGGGAGTGCACCGTGGACGTGGAGTGTTATGAATGTGGTGAATATGGTCATTATAGTTATGATTGTACTGTGGGAAATGTCGTTGGAGTAGTTGGGGAGCACGCAAACATTGCGGAGGGGGTTGAATCGACAGTTCTTCAAGCAGAGATGATTGACGGAGAGGTGAATGGAGTTTTGCTGTAAGGTGCGAGCTGTATGGAGAGATGTGCACAATTAAGGGGGGATGTTGAAATGTATTTGTGCATGTGTTAAGTATGATTGGATAAGGCCAAGATGAGATTTGGCCGGTGGTCTTAAATTGTGATACGTGTGTGCTTTAATTTATTATAGTGATAGGCCATTTGCTATTATAGTGATAGGCCATTTGCTAGGCCATTGTCTGCTTATTCAATAATAGTGGCTACAAGTTACTATTGTTTAAATGTATAAATAGGTGTGTGTAGCGGCCGGGTTCATAGGGGTCAGCAAAGGCCCCTCTCCACACTGCAAAGAGCTAAAAAGGTCACTATCTCAGAATCTGCAAAACTGAATGCAGATCGATCCGCCTCGGTGGTGCCGAGCGTACGGTGCCCTCGGAGGAGGGCGCGGGTGTACGGTTTTGGACGAATATAGGTTTGAATGATGTCTGCCGAGCGAGAAGTACCGAGGACATGGCATTCACCATTCGGCTCTCGGAACACCCTCGAGATCTCCGACCGAGCGATTTGCCGAGCGCCCGAGGGGCTGGGCCATTTGCGTGCCGAGTCGGTTGACTTCGGTCACGCGGGGGGCTCGGATCTACTTGGTTCGGTGGTGGCGTACCAGGCACGCTACACATTCCACGATGGAGCATTAAATGCGGCGGTCACCTACTCTGCTATCGCCGCCTGCAGGAGCACGTGGGTGATGGGGATTGTCTCGAGATGATTTGACTACTCGAACCCACGTGCCATGACGTCAGCCTGGACATGGCGTCTGTGGCAAGGATGAAGGTCATATCACCTGTCATTCCAAGCACGAATGACAGGCGCATGAGAGGCACCGAACGCGTGGGACGCACGCCCCTCATCCTATAAATACCCAACTACAACTACTGCAAAGGGGATCTCTCCTCTCTCTTCATTTACTACCCTCATAACTCTACTTCTCTCTCTTGATCTCCAGTACATTTCCTCCCTCCGGTGACTGACTTAACCGTCGGAGTGCCTTCCTGGACCACCACCGTCCGGGCTAGGCACTAACGTGGTTGTCTACGTGTGCAGGCTATCTCCACCGGCTAGCAGCAAGGGTTCAGGCGTGCTTCACTCTCTCCACCATTACCTATTCCACTCCCAAAGGTTCATAGAGCTCACTCCGGCAAAGGCACCTCCACAGTGTGCTAGTATTGAGTCATTTGTGAGAGTTCCAACAGTGTAAAAGAGAGAGATATACTTTGCGTGAGAGTGTTTTGTGTGAGATTGATTTGAGTAATCAATAAAAAATGTGGTGTTTTTATTTGTGTATATCCTCTTCGTGTGTGTTTCAATTTGATAAGGTTCTCCCGCCAACTCCTATTAAATTACTCATAATAACTTTTTCTATATAGTTTTTTATATGAATTTTTCAATTTGATATTATATATTTATGCTCCCTCCGTCCTATATTTCTTTTTCCGGTCCGTAAAACGAGGAGCTAAAAATAGTAAGTTTTTTAAAAGAAAATTTTCAAACTTTTTTCTTAAATTAAAAGTAATCGTTAAAAGTACTCGTTGATCTAGTAAGTAGTAACTTGTTAAAACAATATTAATTTTTTTTGAAAATTTTGTATTACTTTGCAATTCTCGTTTTGCGGACTGGACCAAAATTTTGGGACGGGGAGTAGATAATTGGTTCGACTCAATGAGAGAAATGTAAAAACTCAAAACTATGGCAAGGAACTTTAAAAAGTTCACTAACATAAAAAATTGTCCAAACTTCTTACTCCATAGTTTTTTTCTTTTTCTTTGTCATATGATATACGTTAGTGGGAATTAGTGGGGAAATCAATTAGTGAGTTAAACAATCAAAGTGGTTTGATGTCTCTCTATAGACTCGAACTCCCCCTTGACAAACAAAGGGTACAATCAAATGGGCTATACGCCACATCTCTATTACTCCGTAGTTAAGTTAGTTGAAACGAGCATAGTCCGAGACTAATTATTGGGTAATCCTAGAGTATCATGTGTCACTGCCATGTAATACTCTTTACAAATAAAAAATTGTCACCCACTATATGGATCACTTATTGTCTCCTAACTACCTAACAAAAGTAAATCATAATTCTTTACCAAATAATTTGTCGCTACGTAAATGGTTTGAATATCATATATAAGCAATACCACAGTACTCCGTGAAAGCTGAATGATCACTCCTAGCCCAACCTTGATCTTCTTTCTATTTCACATCACAACACTACCTTCTAGTACGAAAAATTTAAAAGACCCAGTTCAAACAATTGTCGGATATTAATAAAATCTAATATCTCCGAGGATTAATAAAATCTTTCTTTTGCTTAGCAAAAAGAAAACATAGACTATCAATGAAGATATTTGACTTATGATCATCAACTAAAATCTCAATCTTTAATGAACTTTCTCTACACATGAACACGAAAGCATGCAAATAAATCGCAAAACGAACTTAACCAACTTCTCAAGACATTCAACAGCAGCAGACCAAAGTTGCGGTTACAAGACAGAAGATTGAGCCACATCTCCACCACATTCCCGAAGCACGCCAATGGCCTTTCCACTAACTTGAGAATTTTCTGAACCAAAATTGACAGAAATATCAGCCACCTGTATCTGAAGCTCTCCTTTCGCTCCTCGGAACAGTCCACAAATTTCCTCTTCTGGATATCACTCTGGATTAAGATCCAAATGAGATCAAGAATACTTGCATCTTTGTGCGTCAGCAACATCTTGGTGGTGGCCATCTCGGCCGCCTTCGGCCTGAGAACAAGAGAGGAGAGAAGAGTGGATATAGATTTAGAATAAGATCGAGTCGTTGTGTATATTTATAGGGTGGGGTGTTAACTTATGGTAAAATGATTCCTTTTTTTCTTTTTTAAGTCTACAAATTAAAACGTGGTCTTGTTCTACGTTTAATTTATGTACTTACATGTGTTACATTTTATCTAGTAGTGAAATGTTCAAATGTTCATTGGACGAGGCCGTTAATATATTTTGCATAATAAAATTTTTCAACACAGTGTTCACAAAAAATTATTACGAAATATTTATCATTGCATAAATTTAAACATATTAGTTATCCAGAAATAAATAACCATTACAATATACCAAAATCGATCATTTGAAGATTACTCTTCTCGCACTTTTAGCTAAAAATGTACTCATTAAGTCTTCATATGTATAGGAGGCCTAATGATGAAAATGTTACTTCTAGCTCCTAATGATACACATGTATTGTACGATGGCAGTTTTTCGTATCTTTCCAACACAGTATATTAGATAAGTTTTATGTTTAAGTATTTTTTGGATGCAGTTACAAAAGTTTTTATATGGTAGAAAAAAGTGACGTTATACATATTTGTGTATTTTTTGGAGTGAATTAACCTTATGCTTCATGTGTCACATGATTTATGTTTTAATTTATTTGCCACAATTTTTATCGTTTTGTACGTTCTGTTCTGGTGAATTACGAAAGTGGGTGAATAGTACACAATAAAATGTTATGATTTGATTTGGCTAGTTACCAAATTATTTACATACTTTCAAGTTTCAAATTATCTTACACAGTTTTGGTTTAGAATAGTTAATAAATATTTTTAGTAGAGGTAAATTTTGATTAAAGATTTGAAAGTTGTAACAAATATATACTTGTCTTTTTCCTGAATACTACTGGCACAGAAAAAGATAAAATATAATCCTTGAGAATGTAAGTTTGATTAATGCAAAGTACCCAGAAAATATAGGTATGGAAACGCAAAAGATTGGAAACAAGAAAAAGCCCAGAATTTTAGCAAGGAAAGGACATTTTTCTTTGTGTACAAAGTTCTTTCATTTACCACTGATATTTTTTCCAATATGAAATCTTGGTATTAAGACGGTTTTGGGTTAAAAAAAAAAGGGATAGATCTTTATGGGCAAAAACCATGCACGAAAGTGCTCCTAAGGCATTGTCACCCTCCTAGTGCCTTATGATCACTATGTCCTCCTAATGTGTAATTCAGAAGTTTTTGGGAAACAAAGTGGCGCCGGTGTCCCAGTAGCATTGAATAATTTTCACTATTATGGCCGTTTGTACTAGGGCTGCCCAGTGGATGGTTTTGAGCAGCTCGGCTCGGTTCGGTTGCGGTTTTGAAACTGAACCATTCGCTGCGGTTTGTCATTTCTCCATTCGCATCCGTCTGTTATGGTTGTTCGGTTTGGTCGGTTCGATTGCGGTTTGGGCGATTTGGGTGATTTATATTGGAAAACTATCAAAACCGACCAGATTGAAACGAAATCAATCCACCTAAATTCATATATTAAGATCTATATCCATCCTACCATACATCGGGTGGGTTCGCAGGCGCTTTGAACAGTTTGGACGTTTGAACTTTGAACAATTTGTGCGGTTCGGTTGACCGTGGGCACCCCTAATCTGTGCACATGCTTCCGGCCCTGATGACTTGTTTTTACAGCTAAAATGATTCGTAGATAGGAGCAGATGATCCTTTCGAACCTTAAATGGTCATCAACGGAAGGAAAGAGGACCGTTTGTGGGGTCCTTCAGAAGGGAATAGATGCAACATGTGTTCCACATTTATTTGCATCCGATTTAAGCAATGGTATCTCTATGGTTCAAGTAATTAAATTCGTTGCTTCTCCTCACCAATTTCTTGTGATGGAAAAATAAAATATTCTAAGCTGGTCCCAGGACACCCCGTATTATCCAAAAGCGAATCTACAATAGTCTCAACGTGGAAAACATTGGCAACAAGAGTTTAAGTCCCTACAAGAAAGTTGATATTCCCCAGTGGCCAAAAGCATTGCGAAAGGTGCTCAAAACCTTGCAACTAGACTAGCGCTTGTGCAAGCTGCTGACGTCTACCCGTTGTTGTATTCCTTTACTAGCGCTTTTTGGCGAGCGTTGATGTAGCATTTATTTTACTAGCACTTTTACAACCGCTGGTGAGACTAATTAAGTTTTCCTGGTGGTGTAGACTTAGTTTTACGAGCGTTTTTGGCTGCTGGTGTAGGCTTCCTACAAACTAGGCCGACCTGTAGTAACACCTTACACACTTTTAGCAGCAGCTAAAAACGCTGCTAGAAGTTTTTTTGTTTTTGTTTTTTTCAAAAAGCCCTTCTCATATGTATAGCTAAATAGACTCTTTCAGATCAACGGCCCGACGGCCCTTCTCACGTCAATGGATCGACAGCCTCTTTCAAATCAATAGCCTGACGACCCTTCTCATATATACGGCTCGACAGCCTCTTTCACATCAACGACCCGACGACCCTTCTCAAGTGATGCAGACCGGGTTGCGTCAACGTGGATGGACCGGTTGCGTCCATGTAGGCCTAAAAGGGCCTAAGAATCGACGTTGTTAGAATGGGCTGAATTTCGCACGGTCCATTGGAATCGGCCCAAGGATCAGTAGTGGAATCAGCCCAAGGATCAGTAGTCATTTTGCTACGCAAGATGATGCACGATGGATTTCGGGCGTTCGTCGCTGTTTAGGCCCCGAAAAGGCCAATTTTGCCATTTATAGTAATATTTAGATCGCTAATAACTTTTGTTAGGAAACTCTGTCTTATTTGCCGTTTGTTTTGGCAACCTTATAATTCTTTCCAGTTTTTGATTTATTAGTCAAATCAGAACTTTCCTTTTTTGGTAATTTTCGTATTTATTCCGATTTAGGGTTGATTAGCGGCCTTAAAGTTTTCCTAAGTTAATTAGGGTTTCTTTCACCTTATTTATATGCTTGTAAGCCCTACGGCAGACTTTGGTTGTTATTGAATTAAAGAAAACGAGTTTTACTCATATTTTGGTCGTTTAAGGAGGGAGTACCTTCGTGTCGATCTAATTGTTCGCGTTTCTCTTGCACGATCGATTTCGTTCCCATAGGCTGCGCTACATCATCAAGTCTATGGCTCGACATCCTCTTTCACATGAGCGGCCTGACGGCCTTCTCAAGTCTACAACTCGACAGCTCACGTATATGGCTCGACAACCTCTTTCAAGTCAACGCCCGACGGCCCTTCTTATCTATGGGTCGATACTCTGATCAAAGGCCCGACAGCCCTTCTCATCTACGGTGACAACTTTTTCAAATCAACGGCCCAACGGCCTTATTAGCAGCCTGACGGCTCTTCCAACAACCAAACAGCTCGACAGCTTTTCAGACATTAGCCTCTCAACTTTAGTTAGCTCCACGCCCGCTCAATGTGACTAGCCACCTAGTGCACTCATACCAGCAGCCCAACACTCCAATCAACATCTCCCCAACAGAAGCCACATACTTCTATTTTATAGCTCAAAGCTTCCAAGTAGCCTAGTGCTCCAATCAACGCCTCCTCGTGCTCGCCTACACAGCAAAAGGGAACTCTGGGAAGAAAACCTTTTTGCCCTTCTTTATAGCAGCCTTGCACTCCAAGCAGCCCAACGCTCCAATTAGCATTCAACAAGCTCCATGCTCCGAAACAGGTATGTGTCACGGCTTGGTATGGCCTACAACAAACCTTTTTTCTCTACGCTCCATGCTTTGATCGCTCCGAACTATGGGTTGTCTGATATCTCCAACGAGAATACGTAGGCAGCTAGCTTTCTAGCGCGACCACAATAAAACTTTTTATATAAAAAACCTGCTTAGGTGCTTGTAGGGTGCCAAATCACGGTCTCTCGGCTTTGACTTTCACTCGATTACGCCTCGTGGCTAAACTGGAGCTCAGCCAAAGAGGGGCATCTATAGACACCCCAATTTGGTTCTACAGGCAACTAAGCTCCTTACATGGGAAAGTCCAGATGATTAGACATATTTCCTTATCTGTTAGGATTGTGTCACAAGGAATCTTTGTTTTGTGCGTTGAAGACAGATATTGCAAACCCCCGCTAAGCCTTGGGCCAGCCCCAAAACACTCATGTGTAACCATAGCTTGAACCAAGCCTGTAGAAGAAACTGACCGACATTCCAGAAAATACTGGCTGATATTCAGAATATCAGCCGCCAAACCAAACATCGGCCGACATTCCAGCTTGATCGCTAGATGAATCGTACCGGTCCAGGACCGTTGACCCTTGGTCAGACCATCGACCAACATTCAAAATGTTGGCCGATATTTTACCTCCTGCAGGATCTTCCAGAATTACAGACGCGAAGAAAACTTTCCATCCCGATCATACGCGATTGGTAGCGAATAAGGTTTTTGCCCTAGTATGCAGCTAAAAGATTTGGTAGAGATTTTGCCAAGATTTTGTCCAGGACGATTTCGTTTCAATCTTGGGCCATACCCTAGCCTATAAATTGAGCCCTCCGGTTCAGTTTTATAAACACCGATTTTCAATATCAGAAAGCTGAAAATACACCAAGATAGACACATTAATACACCGAAGCCAAAGATGAAATACTTTGACAACTCTCGAAGTTCTACTCCTGAAGCCCGAAACACCACCAAACAGCTTCCAAATTTGAGTTATTATCTGGTTCCGATTCGAAAGCAAAAAACTAAGCATCACGTGCATAAATCTGCTCTAGCAGCAAGCAAATTGCCTCAAAACACAACTGCGAACAAGCTCTAAGGGACATAAGATCGTAAAAAGAGTGGTTGGCCCACGTCGATTAGCCTAGTTTTCATCTCTGCAGCGCCTTCGCACACATAGCACAGTCTGTTATCTTCTGGTGTACATCGAGCAAGCACGGTCGACACAACGAATGTCAGCAGAATCAGTGCAAGTATCAACACAACGACACCATAGCAATGTACAAACACACCAATCTCCCCGAGATAAAGTAGGGACGATCATGAAAAGTGAATGGCTTTGCCCTTTAAAACGAGAGTTAACCTACCGTGTAGTGTTCTACCCCCAAATACTAGGGACTATCAACAAGCAACGTGAACTCTTCAGAGAGCATCGCCAACCACTCGCTCCGTGCAAAATCATACCAACAGCTCTGTGTTTATTTTCAACGACCTTAGTGACTAACAAGCCACACTTCACGCAAATACACATCAGCAACTCCACGTATGTTTTTATCAGCGGTTTCGTGTTTATTTTCAACGAGTCCAACATCTGTCAACAACGCTAGATGTCAAAAAATTAATGGCACACTCTACGCATATCTATCAACATCGTGCTTCACAGCCTTGCAGATGGCTTCACATTCAACCTACACGCTTTACGCGTATTCAGTGAAAAAGTTTTCTGCTTATCTCTCAGCAACGCCGGACGTCCACCAATCAAGTTTAAGCTTCAAGCTTACCCGCTCAGTAGTGTGGACACCCTCGGGAAAATTACTCGTAGTTTTGAAAATGGTTTGAATTTTCGGAGTAACCACTCGGGTTTAAGGACCGTACCAGAGAAACCGGTTGAAAAATGACTCTTTTGCCCTTGTTTTGAAAAAAGGTTTACCTGTCCGTCGTTACCATGATTTCTCGGGTTCGGGAGCTAAGTTACAAAAGGGGAAGGTTTTTAAGGCACCCCTCTCGCCCGGCATAATATCTGGTCTCTACTAAATGTTTAATGGAATGTTGCTTGACCAACCGGGTGACTTAAAATAAAGATGCGTCCCAAGCATAGGACTCTCGACCGGCGTAGCACAATATCCGGAAGTACCGGAGTCGAACCACAGAGACGGACGGACGGTGTTTGACTCAAAAGTGTTGAATTCTACTCTAACCCGGCTCTTAGGTAGCCACCCCTTGTTCAATGAGATTAGTTAACTAAATTACCAGACTAAATGAACTAAATATGGATTTAAAGAGGAGAGTACAGCCGTGGGAACCCAGCGTCCGTAACTAGCCTAACCAATGTTTACTCGGGCCACAATTATTCGTTTTATTGTTTGTTAGAAGAGTTTTCGTCTTCTAAAATTGCTCAAAAACTAAATTAATTCAATCCCGAGGTAGCAACATCGATTAGTCTAGCCACGAGGTGCTTTCGCCCCGCAGCCGCACTCTATAAAACTACTCGCTCATTATTCTGAAGATCATAACGGTAATACTATAAACCCTCGATCTAGACATGCTCGAAGAATGGAAATAAAAGCAGAGAACAATACCACAGACTGCGGAGAAGAAACGAACTTGATTATCAACGCTAAAACACCAATCCAACAGCCGGAAATCTGAAGATTCTGAACTAAACTTGAATGTCGAAATTGAATTGAAACCAGCAGCCAAAGTTGAGAAAAATAAAGCCTAAGTTCAATGTGTGGAACCCTAATTCGAGTTCTACGAAGAGTATTTATATGGAAACAAACAAAAGTCTGAAAATATCCCATGCGAAGATCAAAACGGTGCCGCTCCATCGCCGAGTAAAGCCCTCGGTAGCGCTACCAGTGTTTTAGTGTAGCGCTCCCGACCGATTAACTCCGCTGGCCCGGTTGACTTGACCATTGACCGTTGACCACTAACCCTCTCGGTAGCGCTACACCACTTTTGGTGTAGCGCTCGTGGACCTTCTGTTCACTTTTGCTCCCCTTTTGTGCCACTTTTGAGCGCTCCATCAAATTCCTGTAGCACTCGCGATGGGTTACGATCACTTCCACGCGAAATCAACTTCAACACTTAGTCTCCTCAGCCTTGCTTACTCTCGATCCTCGTGCATGCCCTTCCAACAACTCCGATTAGCGCCAAAACACCACAATTTCCTGCAAATTAAGCACAAACACCAAATCCAACCACGTGCACGCATTAAACGGAAAATGAGGATTAAATGTATGACAAACGCGCTAACTCTACCCTACTTAGGCGCTTAAATGCATGGATTTCACGCGCCTATCACATCCCCCAACTTGAGCGTTGCTAGTCCCTAGTAACGAACGAAATAAAAATAAGGAAAACACAAAACTCACAAGGGACACAAACAAGGATACGAAGGTTATGCAACCTGTACAAAAATCAAGTGAACACAAAATTCTCTCCTCATTACCACCCTCAACTCACTCACATGCATGCCCTAGCTAAAATTTGAATAGTTCCACCCCTCAACAATGTTTAAGATAGAATGCTCCCACAAGTCACAGTTTCACTCATACTAACCGGAACACTCTACATCCCATGTGAGGCGCCTGGCGAACAACGTGGGATGAAACAAAAATCACCACGTGCCAGTCAAAACAACGCCGAATATGCAATGAAAGCTCAACAATTCAAGATACCACACGTCCACAGCTAAATGTAAAACATGCATGCAAGAGAGTTAAATAACGTACATTGGGTCAACTAAGGGCTTTAATCGGCTTATAACGACCACGGTTAACAAGGAAAAAGGAGAACATGTGAAGGGTGGTGGCCTATAGAAGCGTGCGGATAATCTACCCTGACTGGCCACCACCTCGACTCCGGCACCCCATCGGTGCTCAACACAAAACATCAGTCACAAACATAACAAAGTACGGGTTATTACACAACACATAGAATAACAAGACTCAAACCACGGACTCACATCAAACTCAACGTCACACCACCACATGAAATAACACATAAAATGACACCGCCATACGAGACAACACCACCACCCCGGTAGCTCTGCGTACTACTCAACACTCCTTCGTGCTCACATCCTCAAAATCATAGCTCAACTCCAGCTCAGTTTGCCTCTTAAGGTTCCATAACTTTGGTGAGTTTAGGTTTGGAAGGTTTAGAGGTTAAGGTTTGAATGGAGAAGAAGGAAGAGGGAAAAGGAGAATGATGGGGTGGAGAGAGAGAGAGAGTGGGGAAAAATCGGATGGTCCCCCTCAACTTGACCGCGTTTTTCTTTTTTTTTTTCCGCTGGCTACTCTGATTTACTCTCTCTTTTCTTTTATTATGGGAAAATAGTTTATGGATGGTTTAAGATGGTTAGAAATTGGGTTTAGTGATACAAGATGATTTAGGGCTAGGTTTTAAGGCGGGGTTTTTGGCTAATCAAGATCACTGCACCCAAAAATAGTTTTCAAACACTCTCAACATCAATAGAATTCAATGCTCTGAAAATTCAGTGCAAAGCCTCCCAAAAAGTAGTGCACAGAGCCAAACCACCAACTAACACCCCATCCAAACACCGGTTACCTAGGCTTGACACAGGAACTGACTCGAATTGGTTTAAAATGGGACCAAAGGGACTCATATAGTGGTCTAATCATGCAAAGATGGTCTTGTATCATCCCCCAAACACGTTACCAACTCTCACAGCATGCATGCAAAATATCCAACTATGGCATGTGGTACAAACGCCTACTATTTTGTGCAAGTGCAGAAATTGATGAACAAAGAAAAACATGGGATGCTTTTAAGGACACACTGCAAACTAAGTGGGAACACCTACTCAACATCGCTCATGGGGCGAAAGTACTCAAACAGAGATGCTAGATATATGCATGTTGTAGACACCCCGATTTTGACCAGGGATACTTGACCAAGCACTCCCGATGATGAGAAAACCACCCGTGAATACCTTAGGGTTGAGAGAGAGGCTTGAACTTGTCCTAAACCACCCCTAACCATTCCTAAACAACCTAGACCAACCCAAATGACCAAAATACCCTTCAAAATACCAAAACCAACCATTGTGCTCAAAGGGGTTTGAGCGCTCAAACCCCCTGTTTGAGTGCTCAAGCTCTGTCCAGTCTGTCGGTGGCAGAGCATCTAATGATGAGATTCCAACTGATTGACAGCCACCCAGCCGTTTTTCTGTTGCTTGCATCCAACTGATAGACCTCAGGGTAGGCCTATATTACTCCATTAGGCCCTCCACTTCAAATCAACACACTTCACCCCCCATTTCACCCTATAAAAGGACCCCTTCTACACCATCTAGAGGGGTTAGACATCCTTTCATGTCCTGAGTTCTCACTCACTCTCTTTCAAATTACATTTCCAGAAACTTACAATCCATCCCATCCATCACTTGAAGCTTAATCCTCCCCCATCCATCAAACCCACTTTGATCCTCAAGACCTCTCACTAGAATACACCATAATCCATCCAAAATCAACCCAAGCCGACCTACACCCAACATAATCTGTCCTAAACTACCCACATTGTGTCAATACCTTTCTTCTATACTCATCCATCAAGCAAAACCACAAGTTCAAGTTCAAAATCAAAATCAAAAGGTAGAAACCCATGTGAAAGTTACGGGTTGGTACTCCTGAGGGAGACCAGTGGGTTCATGGAGGTCCTCTATACCTCTAATGGACTCACGAGGTCTTAAATATGCAAGAAAAATAATCTTTGAAAACCCCAGTTGCAAACAGCTTGAGCGCTCAATGCTAAGGTCATGAGCGCTCAAGCCGTTTGAACATGCTCTGTGTTCTTGTGGTTTCTGATCATATTTTATCTTGATGACATCATCCTTGTGGTTGTTTGTTGATCCAATAATCCTCAAAACTGTTGTCTTGCTTTTGATCATTGATCATTGAACCTAAAAGCTACAAGAGTGATGTTTTAGTGTCATCAACCATGGATGATCTCATTTCATGAAATAAACAGTGCATCTCGATCTTTTTGACAAGGACCAGTTTGTTTAAACTCATAAAAGCATCAAGGAATGATCAGAAACCACAGATATTCATAGCCCTTGAATGGGGCTTGAGCGCTCAAGGCTATCCCTATGAGCGCTCAAACCCTGCTCATCTTTGGAGTTTGGATTTTGTTTACTTTAGTTCTGTATTCTGATTGTCAGTTCATGAAGTGTGTGTGTGTTGAGTTGTGTGTGTTGATGTTTGGCTAAGCCAACCTAATATCGGTGTGTTGAGTTATGTGTGTTGATGTTTGGCTAAGCCAACCTAATATCGGTGTGTGTGTGTGTGTGTGTGTTGATGTTTGGCTAGGCCAACCTGATCTCCCCTCCCTCTCACTCTAATCATGCTTATGAGCTGTCCGATGCTTACTTTTTACTTTTGAGAACACCTCAAGTTTATTTTATCCATGTTTATGAAGATCTTAACGTTCTATGCATCATCATGTATCATTTTGAACTGGTTTATGGTCCAAATAAAGGTAGAATGGAGCAGAATCACTCAAGTCCAGAAGATGGCTTGAGCGCTCAATATACTCCTTTGAGCGCTCGAACTGCCTTTTGGTCTAATCAAATCATCCTCTTATTTCAACTTGTTTTTGGCATCTTGAGTATTCTGCAAGGTTTTAAAGCTTTGAGTCTTCATTTCTGTCATGATAACTGCCTCATTTTGGTCCATGAACGAGTTTTGAACCCATGATCATGTGATTGTGCTATTTTGTTCAATGAACCAAATGCTGTTTCCAAACGAATAATGAGGATCAAACTTTGTTTTCATCAAACCAGAATCATCAGAAGCATCTTAAGCATGTATGGGCGGCCAGTAGTTTGAGCGCTCGAACCCACAGGTTGAGCGCTCAAACCCTTGGCAGTGGGTCAGATTGGTTTAACCTTGCAGTGGTTTGTGGTGTCATTTTTGGTTTTTTTGTTATCATTCTGTATAGTCTAATGTTGTTACTTTCTGTTTGATGCTCTTGTTTATTCATACTTGCACATCATCGCCATTCATGTAGATTCACAGAGCACAAGCATACACCGTAGCTTATGGTTGTGTTTATCATCATTACGTGGTTCCCATCCCCATTCCCCGTTCTTGTTCAAAGTTGAGTTATAAACATTTCTCGCATAATCCCACAAAAGTCAAATAGAGACCGGTCTTCGAACCGAGTGAGGGGGGTGTCGTAAAACTCTTCCCCTCTCGTAACTGAGCTCCCGAACCTAAGATAGTATGGTGATGACGGACCAGTAATCCTTATCCATTGAATGAGGCACGAGTCAATCGAGTTCGGTTCCTCGGGGACAATCCACTAAAACCCGGGTGGCGACTCCGAATCGGTATCGAGATATCCCTCCGGAGGTGCGTCCACACATGTGAACGAGTTAAACAGGCAGACATTGAGACAAAAATCTAACATGCTCACCTAACTCATACAAACAAGCATAACAATCGTATCCCCGCACACAAAAATTAACCAAAAATTTAAAAATGAACCCTAAACCGACTAACAACGCTCAGAACAAATATACAAGTGTACAAAGTACACCCCTTCCCCCAACTTGAAATGTGCTCTGTCCCCAGAGCATAGAGACAAAGAAAAAGAAAAACAAAGAGAAGGAAAGAGTGAACCTGGGGTGGCAGCCAACCACCATGACCTCGGCCAATGTGCGAGGAATTTGCTACCGTTGCATTTCTCGTCATTGCAGCTGCTCCAGGGCTTGCTCCTTCGGCCCCCAATAGTGGGACCACAGCTAGTCACACAAGGTCGCGCTGGGGGCTTCGGACTTACAACCGCCACACATAATGGCGTTCATGACTGAGAGCTCCTGAATGCCTCCATCACCCCATCGGTGAGGCCTAAACTACCAAGGCTGGTGTGGTAGCATGCGTACCCTGCCAAAAGACTGAAACCACAACTACCGAAAATATGCAAATGACATTAGGCCTGCCTGGCTCGTGTTATCCGGGCTCCCAAAAAAAACAAAAGAAAGAACAAGAAAGCAAAGAAAATAAAACACGCCACCCAGATCTTCACGCGATGAACGTGTAATACTTTTCTCCCCATCCCCCAACTTGAATTGAAGGGTGGGTGGCTATACAAGACCAAAATGTTTTTTTTATTTTTTATTTTTTTTGATAACGAAAAGTAAAAACAGACACGGATAGATACCAATCGCCCTTACTAACCGAAGCTAGGCACACGATCCTTATGGGTACCCCTATCGCTAGGAGCCGGGTCCACACTCAGTGAAGATCATGGTACGCGTGAGCTACCAGTCAAATCAGCTACAATCCAGCCAAGCGCGCCTATATGCTCTCTCAGCAGATCGAGCAATTTCCTCTCTTGATCCTCCTCAAGGGATGAGGAGATCACAACCGGATAAATATCATCGTCCTTCAAAAAGGCGTACTTGAGCGTGTCCGGCAGAGGCTTGAACTCTGGTTTTGGCAACTGAACCGATGACGGAAGAACCATGGGCGGAGGGTCGCCCAGAGGCTCGAACATTGGGTCATAGGAGACCCCACATGCTTCCTCAGTTGAATCCTCGACATTTAACATGTCTAACAAACTCCCTACCTCTGGAGAATCTAGAAATGACGCCTCCTCGGCGGTAAGAGCAATCTCCAGAGGGTCCTTATACAAGACTGTATCGATATGCTCCTGAATGAGCGTGTCGATCAAACTCACCTCTTCTATCTCCTCATCATCCTCCTCAAGAGTGCAAACATTATAGACATCCACCTCCATCTTCTCCTCGCCAACAGACAACTGGACCCTGCCAGTTTTGCAATTCATGACGGCGTTGGAGGTGGCTAAGAAAGGACGACCAAGAATGATGGGAGTCTTCTCTAGAACCTCGGAACCTGGACTAATATCTAGGACAATGAAATCAGTAGGAAATTGGAACTCGCCTACCCAAATCAACACATCTTCCACCACTCCCTTCGGCACTCTAACACTCCGGTCTGCCAACTGTAGTGTGACGGGAGTCTCTCTAAGATCGCTAAGGCCCAGCCTCAAATATGCGGAATTAGGGAGCAAATTAACACTCGCCCCCAAGTCCAACAACGCTTTATCAAATGTCTGACCTGCGATGGCATGGGGATGGTGGGACACCCTGGATCCTTGCACTTGGCAGGAATCTCAGTCTGAAGAATGGAGCTCACTTGCTCTGTCAGAACCACGTTGTTCTGATTCTTGCGCTTTGTCGTGCAAAGGTCCTTCAGAACCTTCGCACACTGGGGAAAAGACTCAATCGCCTCCATCAAAGTGATAGGGAATTGCACCCTCTTGAAAAGTTCCAACATCTTAAGGTTCATACTCTGCTTAGGTTTCACCGCCAGTCTTTGAGGAAATGGAGCTACTGGCATAGCTGGCGGTGTTGAAGTCGTGGGGGCTGCAGCTGCAGGCGCCACCACCTCAGGTGACTCCTCATTCTCTTTTGCCTCTTTTCTAGGGACATCAACAATATCAGGAGTGGCTTTAGGTGCATCAAACGACTTCGGGGGTGAAGCCTGCTGTTGCTTTGTCTGAATGGTCTTGTCGATCGCTTTCCCACTCCTAAGAATGGTGACCGACTTAGCCTCTTCCTGATTCTGACTCTGAGTATTAGGACCTGTAGGATTTCCTAAGTAATGGGCACCTGTCGAACTACCCTGAGTTGGAAATCTACCCTTCTCCTGCTGTAGTTGACTGACAACCGCCGTGAGTTGTGACATTTGGGCCGTAAGGGCCCCAATTTGCTGCCTAGTATCGGTCTGGAATGTAAGCTGAGACTGCATCAGGGAATTAAGCGCATCCTCTAAACGATGATCTCGGGGTGCCGTCTGTGCATAGCCTGGGGGAGGACCACGAATGGATGGACCTGCCCCCCTACCAGGCTACGGCTGGTAGTTATATGGAATGATTTGGCCCTGCGGCGGCCTAGAAGATTGGGACTGCTGAAACTGCTGCGGCGGAGGTAGCGCAGGGAATTGCGCTTGGCCTCCACCTGCGGGTCTGGGGTCAGACCACCCAAAATTTGGATTGTCCCTCCATCCCGAATTATACGTATTAGAGAGCGGATCCCAACTACGGACTGCATTGACCTCGTCCTGATTAGATTGACTTGCCCCCTTGGCGGCAATGAACGTAGGACAAGCAGTCATGGTGTGCCCTCTACAATCACACCACGCACAAACTTCCTCACTAGCCACCTCATTAACCTGACGTACCTGTTTCACCTTAAACTCTTCAAATTCCTGGGCCATCTTATCTACCTGAGCCTGAAGTCGTTGGTCACGGATAGTAACAGGGATAACAGTGGACCCGGAAGGTCCAGACCGGTCAAAGTCGGATGGCTCCAGGGCCCTCTACCTATCCGCTAAGTCATCTAGAAAATCCCAACCCTCATCTGCTGTTTTGGACAAGAAGTCATCCCCTTTACAAGAATACTCTATGTGCTGGAGTGTCTCAGCGTTGAGACCCAGATGAAAGAATTCAACTAACTGAATTCTCTCAAAGCCATGGTGTGGCGTCCTTAGGAGCACGTCCTTGAAGCGCTCCCATGCCTTGAGAAACGATTCACCCCTCTCCTGCCTAAAGCCTTGAATTTGACGCCTTAAACTATTCGTCTTAGCCTCAGAGAAATACTTCCTATAAAACGCATCACGCACTTGTGCCCAAGTGGTGAAGGATTGAGGCTTTTGCATTCGAAACCACCTGAGCGCGCCATCTTTCAGAGTTGCCTCAAACAGCTTGGGGCAAGCATTCTCATATTGGGTAGTAGACGCAAGGTTGCGCACTAACCCCTCAAAGGTCCGCACGTACTCGTACGGATCATCGCACTCCCTCCCATGGAAATTAGGGAGGCTGTTTAGGACACCAGGTTTGACTGTAAAGGCATTACGTGCCTCTTGTGTCTCTCGAGGGAACACAATGGGTCCGGGAGGAGTGGTCCTCTCGGGATGTAGGTGCTGCCTCAAGGACTGTTGATTGGCTACGTGCTGATCTGCCATCTCGCCTATATCTGACTCTGACTCCGAAACTGACTCTAACTCTGGCTGGAAAAGCGGATTGTTGACACTAACTAACTCAAAAGGTAATTCTATATAAAGACCACTAATGGGAATAGACTCTAACTGGTGTTTAGCTAAGTCTGACTCTGAACTAGAAGATGAAGGACTAGAAGACACAGGCTGACTCGACCCCACTTCTTTCCGAACTAACCGATGGGTGGGGTCACGATAATAAAGGGGATCCCGTTTAGGGGAAACCTCCTTCTTTCTACCTATGGTGACTTAACTAAAAGACAAAAGACACGAAAACTCACACTCTTGAACACACGTCGCCGTCCCCGGCAACGGCGCCAAAAATGCTTGACCAACCGGGTGACTTAAAATAAAGACGCGTCCCAAGCGTAGGACTCTCGACCGGCGTAGCACAATATCCGGAAGTACCGGAGTCGAACCACAGAGACGGACGGACGGTGTTTGACTCAAAAGTGTTGAATTCTACTCTAACCCGGCTCTTAGGTAGCCACCCCTTGTTCAATGAGATTAGTTAACTAAATTACCAGACTAAATGAACTAAATATGGATTTAAAGAGGAGAGTACAGCCGTGGGAACCCAGCGTCCGTAACTAGCCTAACCAATGTTTACTCGGGCCACAATTATTCGTTTTATTGATTTTAGAATAGGAAAAAGAATTCCTAACAAATGCGCACCACCTGTCACCAGATTCCGTGCGCATTCGAATTCCGGCGATGCCTGGGTTTTGTTTGTTAGAAGAGTTTTCGTCTTCTAAAATTGCTCAAAAACTAAATTAATTCAATCCCGAGGTAGCAACATCAATTAGTCTAGCCACGAGGCGCTTTCGCCCCGCAGCCGCACTCTATAAAACTACTCGCTCACTATTCTGAAGATCATAACGGTAATACTATAAACCCTCGATCTAGACATGCTCGAAGAATGGAAATAAAAGCAGAGAACAATACCACAGACTGCGGAGAAGAAACGAACTTGATTATCAACGCTAAAACACCAATCCAACAGCCGGAAATCTGAAGATTCTGAACTAAACTTGAATGTCGAAATTGAATTGAAACCAGCAGCCAAAGTTGAGAAAAATAAAGCCTAAGTTCAATGTGTGGAACCCTAATTCGAGTTCTAAGAAGAGTATTTATATGGAAACAAACAAAAGTCTGAAAATATCCCACGCGAAGATCAAAACGGTGCCGCTCCATCGCCGAGTAAAGCCCTCGGTAGCGCTCCCGACCGATTAACTCCGTTGGCCCGGTTGACTTGACCATTGACCGTTGACCACTAACCCTCTCGGTAGCGCTACACCACTTTTGGTGTAGCGCTCGTGGACCTTCTGTTCACTTTTGCTCCCCTTTTGTGCCACTTTTGAGCGCTCCATCAAATTCCTGTAGCGCTCGCGATGGGTTACGATCACTTCCACGCGAAATCAACTTCAACACTTAGTCTCCTCAGCCTTGCTTACTCTCGATCCTCGTGCATGCCCTTCCAACAACTCCGATTAGCGCCAAAACACCTCAATTTCCTGCAAATTAAGCACAAACACCAAATCCAACCACGTGCATGCATTAAACGGAAAATGAGGATTAAATGTACGACAAACGCGCTAACTCTACCCTACTTAGGCGCTTAAATGCATGGATTTCACGCGCCTATCAATTGTAAAAATTAATTTCTAAAACTTTATTCTTCTAACGGGGTGGGGAGCAAGTAATGGAAACAAAACAATAATCATACATAAGTGGATGCTTGTGGATTGCGTAAAACATGCACGATGATTATGATAAATGAAATAAAAGACAGTATAAAACATAACAAAATAGCGATGAAAGATTAAGCACAGCTTCAAAATATTCCTACACGAAAAACAGTTTGTGCCTCTGATGGTTCTTCGAGCGCCCAAAGGAGGAGCTTTGGGCGCCCAAAGATGGCTTGGGTGCCCGAAGCAGCTAGTTTGGGCTCCCAAAAATGCTTTGGGCTCATGTCTTAGACCCTTTGTTGACCTTTGTTTCATCTTTGGTTTTGCATAAAATGACTCGCAAGCTTCTGTTCTTCAAGTATTTTCCCCAAAATCATGTTTAAGAAATGGTTCAAGCTTACAAATCATGATTTTGTCAAGTTTGAAGGTCAAACAATGAGTTTAGGATTGTTTTTCAACATGGAACAAGGCTTTGAAAGACTATAAACCCCCATTAACTGATCTTGAATCAAAGTAGAAGATAAATGAGGTCTTACTAAGTGAGCCCAAAGAGATGCTTCGGGCGCCTAAAGGAACTGCCTTGGGCAGTTTAGCCAAGCCTGTTTTATAAATTAACTATCACCCACATAGCCCAACATGTCTGTGGACGCCCCTCCGGAGGTCTCGATCGATTCGGAGTCACCACTCGGGTTTTAGCGGATTGTCCCCGAGGAATCGAACTCGATTGACTCGTGCCTCATTCAATGGATAAGGATTACTGGCCCGTCATCGCCATACTATCTTAGGTTCGGGAGCTCAGTTACGAGAGAGGAAGGGTTTTACGGCACCCCCCTCGCCCGGTTTGAAGACCGGACTCTACTTGGCTTTTGTGGGATTGTAATGAATGTATGCAATTCAACTTCGAACAAATAATGGGAATGGGGGACGAGAACCACGTAATGGTGATAAACACAATAATAAGCTACGGTGTATGTTGGTGCTCCGTGAATCTACATGAATGATGATGATATGCAAGTATGGACAAATGAGAACATCAAACAACAAGTAACAATGTTAGAAGATACAGAATGATAACAAAGTAATCAGAAATGACACCACAAACCACCGCATCACTAAACCAATTTGATCCCCTGTTAGGGATTTGAGCGCTCAAAGATAGGGTTTAAGCGCTCAAACCCTCAGTAGACACCCCAATTTTGACCCAAGAAACTTGTCAAGCATCCCCGATGATGAAAATGCCCGATAAGAGCACGTGAAGCTTGATTGTGAACTTGGAAACCCCTCCAAAACCTCTTCAAAATAAACCCAAGCCTACACCACCTTGTAGTACATTCAAAACCCTCTTTTTTGATATGTAATATGTCCCAATCCATTTTGAAATGAGGGAGATATGCCCATTTTACCGAAACGACTTGTTTTTCCAACCTTCTGAGGGTAAAATTGTCACATATTTTGATGTACAAATCATCTTGGGTTCAAACCACTTGGGTTAGAAAGTAGACTTAACAAGCTTTCCAACGCTTCAAACCATGCGCAAAACAAAGTTCGGTAGCACCCGGAATGGCCCCGCGAAGTTTGGAATTTTGTGCAGTCTCCTAATCCAGGCGCCTGAATTACCCTATTCCAGGCGCCCATACTCAATCCAGGCGCCTGGATTCCCATTCCAGGCACCCATACTCAATCCAGGCGCCTGGACTCCCCAATTCCAAGCGCCCGGACTCACTCCAGATACTTGCTGTCCAAGGTCAAGTTAGTGGGGAGGAGCGTCTTGGAGAGATTTTCTGCAGATATATTTGTGAGAGACAGTGGGGGAAATGATGGCCCCTAAACCAGACCCCTAGTTGACCCCTAAGTGGCTCCAATGGGCCTCTTTGAACCTTTTTTTGCCTATAAATACACCTTCCCTTCTCCATTGCAAGAGAGGATCAGTTCCCCCTCTCTCTCTTATTGTTACTCTGCTGGTTTTTCATCAGAAGCTCATTTCCAGTTTATCCCCTTTATTTCCTTCGCTCTCAACATCAAAAACCCATTTTTTTCATCACATTAACCATCCATACTTTGTTTCCCACACATAAACTCTCACCATTCAACCATAATCAGCTTTCAATAGTTCTGAAAACCCAAGTTCAGTAGCTATAAGCCCACAAAATCCACTCTAAAACCCATTCAAGTTCATAAATAAAGTCATAAAAGGTAGATTTTCTACCAAAAGTGCTCAAATAAGGTCCTGAGGGATACTACCCACCCTTGTCTAGTTCACAATACTAGATTGAGGCCTTGGGAGGGTTGAAGTTACATCAAAAGAGCTCAAAACACACGCACCCACATCATACTCCAGGCGCCTGGATTTGATCCTTCTGGGCGCCTACACCATGTCCAAGCGCCTGGACTAGGTCGTTATGGGCGCCTGAATTGACCCCAGGCGCCCGGATTTGCTTAGTGCAGGTGCCTAGTTTACAGTCCAGGTGCAATTTGTGTAGTGTTTGTGAGTTTGTTTTGGGCTCTTTCTACACTGTTTAGACTTATTTCAGTGCTGATTAATTTATTTTGCATGTTCATTACTCGTTCATTCCACATGACACAAATATCCATGTATTTCATCTTGATTTTATGATATTCATTTAAGTGCTCTTACATGCCTTCATGAACAAAGTCCATTCAAATGTTGTTTTCAAAGTCCCTTAAACATTGAGTAAAGACCAGTAGTTATACCGGGCGAGAGGGGTGCTTTAAATTCCTTCCCCTCGCGTAACCTAGCTCCCAGACCCGAGAAATCTCGTTTTAATAAGACCAATAAAACATTTTCTACTCCAAGGGCAAAAGAGTCATTTTTCAACAGGTTTCTCGGGTACGGTCCTCAAACCCAGGTGGCGACTCCATTTAATCAATCAAAACCGTTTTCAGAACCATAACCGTTTTCGTGGACATCGCTCCGTGGGGTGTTCACACCCTCCTCAACCCAAACATGCTTCTTATGTTCCTAAAGATTCTGATTTGATGAAAACATGTTTTAATCACCATTGTTTACTCAAAAATAGCATTTAAATCACTAAACAAAATGGCATAATCACATAATCATGGGTTTAAAACTCATCCATGGACCAAAATAAGGCAAACAGTATATAAGGAATGAAGACTCAATGGTTTAAAACTTTACAGAATACTCAAAATGCCAAGAACAAGCTGAAATGAGAGAAAGATTTGATTAGACCAGAAACGTATGTGAAGTAGACTAACCAGGGACAAAGAGAGAAAAAGGAACACTCCATTGGTAGAACTGAAAAGGAAAAGTTAAAGAAACCAAATAAAATTAAAGTGATTCAAACAACTTATGAGTTGCCTCTGATGCCTCATTTTCTAACTCCATCTGAGTACTCCAAGATGGGCGACATGCTTTTTCCACATCAGAAAGAAGCAAAGAATAACCACAACATCAAAATTCATACGACGTGGATCCTGTGAGGCTCGCGCGTGTAAATCACTAAATATCGGCCGCTAAATTAATATCTGGTGAAGTCATGGACGAGACTGGGCCTGTCCGCGACATTGAGGCGCCAAGAGGGGAAGGGAATGCCGGAATCGGATTCGCCGCTGCTGCTGCAGTTGTCGATGAACCGGAACTCATTGCTGGTGGCCGGAGAGTAGCAAGGGAATTTCTGGGACTGGGAGGAGGAGTGGCGGACCCATGAATTGTTTATCATGTGCTGATGAGGCTCCATCATTCCTGATGCACCAGCTGACCCGCCGCCGTTGGTGCCGGATGCCGTTGCTCTCCTCTCTTCCTTCTTGAATCGGATTCCACAAGCATTGCAAAGGGACTGCGTTTGTTCACATAAACACATACGTTAGATTTCAAACAACTAAGGGACTTTTGAGAAACAATTTTACACTAGACTTTAGGAGATTTCAATAATATTCACAAACAGAAAAATTGAATGGTATATTCAAAATTAATTATGCAGAAGAATTTTAAATGCAAAAGTATATTGAGAATCTAAAAAGATACTCAGGTCAGTCAGGTATGGATTTTATATGTTGTATCTTTCTAAATTATTATTTTTTTAATGCAACTGGCTAAACAATAACAATGCAAAATGGACGATGCAGCATAAGAAAATGTGGCTCAAAAAGGGTATGGATTTTGGCAATAGAACCATAAATTAGAATTTTGAGAGTCTGGGGACAGATTGATTTTGGCTGAATTAATATGACAAACATCTCACAAATGCTGAATCTAATCCGTATCTATGTAAAATTTGTAGACATTTTAATGGGCTAAAAAATTTTGGTTTCTGAAACATAGCAATTCAGTATTTATACTGAATATAAATAGAGCTCTTGTGGTAGTTCTTTTCTATCAACAGTATCAAGCCAAAAATATCGATCATTGTGATTTGTGAGTCATACTAAAAATATATTAATTTTCTTTGTTTTAATTTAATAGTGCTTTTATCATATCTGTTCGAATATCTTTTGCATATAGAGACAACCATGTCTGGACAAAAAAATTTGGAAGACAAATAACATGATACGAGTGCGGGCACACAATGCCCGTGCGATGAGGGAATAATACATATTTTTCAGTAACAATTTTAACCTCACTTCTCTCAAAGACATTCAGTTAAAATACGAAAAATGTATAGATGCGGATCATTTTATTTGTCAAAAAAAATAAAAAATAAAGAAATGGTATGAGACAGTGGTGTAGGACTGTACCTTGGGGCCTCTTGGACCGTTTCTCCAGAGAGGAGTAGAAGTGGTGTCACAGTTAGCACACCGCCTAGCAAGGAGTGGATCACCACCACCACCACCGCCGCCGCCGCCGGAGGAGTTGTTCTGAGATTTGGAAGGTGAAGAGGCATGCTTGTTTTTATGTAAAATATTATCCCAAGAGAAGCTAGACCGTCGACGATCGGTACTAGTGGTATTAGTGGTTAGACGAGTGGACGGGGTTCCTAAAGAGAGAGTGCAATCGACGGAGGAATAGGAAGAAGGAGAGGCCGTAAATGGGTAGATATGATCATCGGAGTATTCGTAATGATCAAAGGGATCTTGGTTGGCCGACATTGAGAAGAGCATTGACAGTGCCGGATGATGATTGCTTTGGGTGTGGTGGTGATGAAACACAGCGGTACTGCCACATGTGCATCCTCCTCCTCCTAGTAAATGATCGTTACAACTCGAACTGTGCATCATTTTCACTCTCTCTCTCTCTCTCTCTTTGTAGGTGTGAGAGGGACTGATGGGGAAATGAGGAATGAAATGGAAATGGGGGAGGTGGAGAGGGTATAGTGAAGTGAGAGTATTGATGGGTATAGGTAATAATAATAACAGGGTAGAAAAAAGGGAGGAGATAGAGAGAGAGAGAGAGAGCTAAATGAGTGTAAGTAAGAAGAAGGAGGTGAGAGGAGGGGTTGTTGTCTGGTAGCTTTATAAAGCCAATAAAATGTCGAAATACCGGTCAGCACTGCAGTCCACGTTGTCCTCAAATGCTTACATGTCACATTTAAATAAATTCATGATGAGAGAGAGAGAGAGAGAGAGAGTGAGTGAGTTAAACAAGTCAGGAGGTGAGTTTAGGCCAGTGAGTGGTTCTCATTTCTCCCAGTATCATCGCCTTATATTTTTGTGTCAGTACGAACTTCCAATAATTGTTAGGGAAATTTTCTTAGTTTTGCAATGGGTACGTCATTTGGTGCACACCAAATATTTACAGTGTTGTATGAGGCTCATTTCAAAATTCTACACAAATTTTCGGAGCTAGTCAACTTATTCAAAATATGTATTAAAAAATCCTTGTAAAAAAATCAGCTTAGATCGATTATTCGCTCAATTTCTTGTACTTATCAAATCTTTACGGCGGTATTCAATTGAGCTAATTTTTTACAGGGATCCTTAAGAAAATATTTTAAACAAATTAAGCGACTCCAATTATTTGTGTGGAATCCCAAGGTAGGCTCTGCACAACATAGTGTGCATTTGGTGTATACAAAATGGTACACCCATAGTTTTATTGTTTTCTCTTTGACCCCATGTGATTCTGTGTGCAATTTCAACCCAAATATTTGAATATCAAAGCAGAGTTGTAATTGTTGAAACAATATGTAGATAGATTAATTAGTATTTTCTTTCAAGTTAACAAAAGTGTGTGTCACACAGCTCTTTCTGAGGGTGGGTGTGAGGTAGCTACTGAGACAAAGACCCTAACATATTTTCATAACTACAAAGCATCATTCTTATTCATCTCTATCTTCTTTCGACTGCCTGAATCGCTTATTAGTAATCATACGATATGCACAAACACTCAAAACAAGTTTTCCATTTCATATGATCATGTGGATGCTCTGAAACTCAAATGAGAAAAATAATGATGAATTTCCTTTGTTGTTGTTCATTTACATTTTTTATGTTTTCAGGTGATCGTAGTAAAAAATTATGTCATTGGAATACCCTATTTATATGTTGTTACATTACTATTTTGACTTCAATAGAAACGAGTCTCTCTGGACAATAAGATTCACAACACTCCAAAAAAGGTTAATAAAAACCCGAATATAAGAATCCTAGTGTACATAATTTCATGGGGGCACTATCCTAATTTTTAATTGTTAAAAAACATATAACGATTCTAAAAAATTGAATAGTCATGAGATGGTACATCAGTTCGCCGCTAATAATTAAGAATTGGGCATGAAGCACCATCTCGGCATGGGGATTGAAAAACGAAATTTTAGTTGGGGAGACACTGGAGTTGAAAACGAAAAGAGATATCACGAGTGACGTATGGCGTGTTTTGACACGATCGGGAGTTATTTGATTGTATTTATCGTGTATATTCGTCAGTCAAACACCAAAAATAGATGACATCGGTGCATTTTGGTTAAGAATCTTAATTGTAAGGAATATTAGGAGTACTGGAATTTCAAAAACAAGAAAGAAGGGAAGTATTTATATAAATTCAGGAAGATGAGGGAGGTGATTGTAATTTTATTGTAGTGTGAGGGGGGAAAGATTTGGTCATAAGTGAGTCAAAAGAGCCCACGTGACTAGGGGGAACAGTCTTCCATATGGATCTGCATTATCCGATCACGAGGCAAACATACAACAGTCTCAAAAACTTCTGTCCGTATCCGTATCTCTCTGCTCCTTTACTCTGTCCCACTATCACCCTCCCAAGGAAAATGGAATCCCCCCCCTCCCCTCACTCCTCACTCACACAATTATTCTCAACACATTATTTCACCCCTCTTCAAATATCAAATCAAAAATATATTACTCCTACACATTTTGGATCTTCTTTTTTGAAATCAATCGGATATTACTATTTGAATATTTTGCTGAAACAATAGGGTAAATGGGTTTAGTTTTCATCTTGGGAAAAAGAAAAAAAGGTAATTATATACTTGTAGCTTCAAAATATTTCAATTAAGTGTTGCAATCCGTTTGTTTTCAATATAAATATTTGTTTTGCAATCAAATGAAACGTTGTCTAATCATTGTGATTTTTGGCGTAATAAATGTTTATCGACTGAGTTTTGATTAGTTAAAGCCCCCGAATATCAAAATGAGTTCAAAAAGATCTGAAAACTTCATGAACAATACCTACTAGTCCAAAGCTCATGCCATGTTTTGTGTAAATCGATCTAAAGGAAAAGCCTATATACACGGATTTAGGTACACATTATAAAAATAAAATGTATTAAGAATCGTTTGATATTTTTATGTCCCACAAAATGAATGAGAGATCAACGTATACATAAATACATACATAAATACATGTATTTGTCATTGTTCAAATTGATCAAGACCCCTTTCTAAAAAATTGGCGAAAAAAATTCTTTGTTTCGAATCTCCACTCATCTCATAAAAATTGAAATATATTGTTCAGCCTAGAATCATTACATTGAATAGGAATAAATAAATAAAAAACTAGTAATAGTAGTTCATATGTCTACAAAAAGACAAATAATTTTTTTTATATGGGTAGTTAGCATACCTACTGATGATTTCGTTCATTTGAAACTCAAAGACTAATTAAATTAAGTTCTGCCTTACTTTCATCTTTCTTCTTTCTTCTTTTTCTTTTTCTTTTCATTGCCCCTATAAATTTCCAATGCAAACATAACCTTACCTGACTTGTCTTTCTTTCCAAATTTTCTTTTTTCTTTTTATTTTTATTTTTATGTGAAATCAAATATAGAAAGTGTTACGTGTAGACTGTAGATTCTAACTTACTCAATAAGGATCATATTAAGAGTTCGTCTCATGTACACACTCGATTACAAATGAGTACAATGTTATTTTTATGAGGGGGTGTTCCAGTAAAGTGTTTTTTTTTATTAAACTGGCTTTTCACGGTTTTTTGTGATGTATTGTGAGAGAATAATATATCTTGATTTTTGAAAAAAACAGTTTTTTGTTAATGGAACACCCCAAATATCTGCCAAAACTGCTTACAATAATCTATCAAAATCTAACCGTCAATAAAAAATGCCAAAACTTCTACCAAAAATATCTTGTATTTTAATTATTTTTTGTTGGCGACCATAAAAAAAAAAAAAACATGGAATTGGGATTTGGGAGGGCAGTAAATCATTAGTGAATTTCTTAAAAGATGTTAAATACAAGCATGCATTCCTCTCCCCCGCATTGTAAGAGGTATTCCAAGCTGCTTTTGTGGGGTGGCTTGTTTCTTTGGTTTTCAAGAGAACAGTGACCACACTACTCTACTGTATTCCGTTAGTTGCTTACGTTAGAGTCCGCCTGGAGACATTATCCAGTGCTCCTACAACATCACACACACTTTATGACAAATCGAATGCCAATGTAGTGGAGAAAGGACACTAGAATTAATATTGCTTGATTTTTTTTTTTTTTAGCATTCATCATTCCTAATCTATTACTTGATTAACACTGCATAATTTCCTGCTCTCCGTGTAATCCATCATTTGTATGTAAATTCACTTATTTTAACTACTAGCTAGTAATATACTCCTTCCGTCCCATATATCTTGTTCAATAGATATATATTAGTTTATTTGATATATCTCAACTAGTTTACAAACATAAGTTAAGAAATATAAGCAATTTGTAATTAACACGAATCTTTAAAGATATTAACAAATTGGGATAGAGAGCGGTAACGATGTCTAATATAAGTATTCAATCACGTAGCGACTAGTTTCAGCTTAACAAAAACGAGCAATTATTCAATAGTCTTGGAGCAAGATTAGATGGTGTTGTGGATCATTCCAACACTATACATTTATGCGGGTACATGTTAACTTTTCAATTTCATATATATTGCTTGAGAATGAAATGATTGATCACTTAATATAATATTGAGACGTCTCCACTCATTGTCAATTCATGAATTTGAGTTGAATATAAAGTTTACACAGTACATATTTAAGGATGAGTTTTCCATATATAAAAAGTCCTGTGTATAGCTTATGAATTCCAGACAAATTGTTTCCGCTATTTGAACTTTTAGTTGATGCATGTGTGTTTTTGTTGGCTTTAGCACGTTTAGATATAATTGAGAAACTTAGACTAAGTCGTGAACTCTACAATAATGTGTGGGTAGATATCTCGAAGCATTACGTCACGTGACCGTACGTGCTCCACGACTACTGAATAATTAGACAACAAAAGCAGTCACGCTTGGGGTGGTCATTGATCTGGCTCAGGTACCGAATGTTTTTCTTGAGTACTAGGAGAAGCAAAAGATGTAAGGAAGTGGTCGTAGGTAGATTGGAAAAAGTTATCACCCAAATGGGATACTCTCTGCAATGATCAAAGCGAAGTTATATATTCTTGGTTCAGAGCAATCTATGAGTCAAAGAAGGAAACTTGGAAAAAGAAAAGGGCAAACATCAAAGAGAAAAGATGATTAGATTACAGAGGAAAAGTGAGGACGGAACAGCCTCTGGAATATCGATGGATTCGATCAAAAGATTCAAAAATACGGAAGAGAGAGAGAAATTGGGGAATAAGATCGTCTAGAGATTGGAGACAATGCATGGACGACCACCACCGCATTTCCAAAAAATGCTCTCTATTCTCGCCTTGTAAACTGTACAAAAACAAAAACTGCGATTCACCCGAGAAAACTTCACGTTTACGTAGGATTCACAAGCACAACCCCGTGTGATGCACTGTGTAAAATGATAAAATATATGGGTTTTAAAAAAATTGTATAGAAATATGCAAAATGCCAGATTAGGAAATATAAATAAATTCGTCAATTGAGCGGAAAATAATTTGTTAAAAAGTGATTAATTAATTGTGTGGTGTTTTCTAATATATAACAAGTGAAAAGTTTAAAATTTGATTTATTAAAAAGAAATGGCCAATAAATATGTGACTTGAGAAAGTAAATAAGTACTGACTTAGTAAACTGAAATTTAATTATTAGAGAGACGGTGATTTACATATTTTACTACTACGAATTTGGTTTTGTCATTTCAAGTTTTATGCCAAATGTTTATACAATACTGACTTTTACAAAGCAAACTTGTCTTTCCTTTGTCCATTTTTTAGGAAATGATAATTTCATGCCGTAAATAATTTTACTGTGTGGATTCACTGCTAGTCGTAAGTGCATAATTTTCACGTAAAATCTTTTGAAAAATAGTTAACACACTCAATTTTCTTGAGGATTCAAATTTTGTCTTTATCGTGCTTTGCGATTTGTTATTGGGCTGAGGTTATTAGTTAAGCTGAAAAAAATAATTAAGCTGATTTTTTGTTATTTTGCTCTACTGCAATTTAACTATCCTAAGCCTTCGGGACCACCGTAAAATTATATTATAGTCAATTCAGTTTTTAACCTTGAAAAAACTGAGGGCTGTCCATCTTGAAATGTGTATCGTTTTCTTATTTATTTTTGGTTTTGTAATCGTGACATCACGCGCTAAGCGGTGAGTGACGAAGATGCATTTCACTGTGTACAATGTTTGACAGAGATCTCTTTACACTCTTTTCCTTTCAATAATTGTATCTGTTCAAAGTCGAGCGCACATTTCAGTCGTTCAAATATGTTTTGAATGACTCCGATTTCTACCAACCCTTTCCTGCTCTCTCTCCTATTTCTCTCTCCAATATTAAATCGCGCAAAATACTTTTAGACGACTGAGTTATGCGTTTAGCACACCACGAGTACCATACCTGCTGTACGGCACCCAAGTTGTTCTCCTAGATTTGCTTAATCATTTAAACCACACGAACAAAATTTAAGTCTCACCTCCTTCCATCCTTGCGATATTGCATGCTTATAGACGTAGTAATGATCAGGTTAAGTGACTCGTTGGATTTGGTGGGACCCAATTAATTTTGGACCATTTCCCATGGTAGCATATCCGATCTGCCTCAGTTCACCCCTCCGCGCGTCCTAATTATTTCTGTAATTGTGCCTAAAATCAAGAGAAAATAATGGAGTACTCTAAGGCCCCGTTTGATACAAGGTTTCATTTTGGTGGGATTGGTAATGAGATGAGATTAAAATTGAGATTGATAATGTGATGGAATTATTAATGAGGAGATGAATCATTCTCTCATGTTTGTTTTGCACAGGATTAGATCATGAATTACTAATAACATGTTTGTTTTGCTTATGATAGGATTGAGTAAAAATAATTTGTTTCCAATTCTACCCTTATTTGGAAACATCATTTTTCATCAGTAGCTCAACAACATGTTTTCATGTCTTTTTTTTTCTTTTTCTTTTTCTTTTTCTTTTAGATTTCAAATGAAAAATTACATTTTTTTTTAAGATTTCCAATGAAGATTTCTTTGAGCCACGTTTTCTAGTCATTTCTAGATAAAAGCATCCAAGGAAATGATGAAACAATACAAAAAAAATTGAACGGGGTTATTTTAAGTCTTTATCAATTTTTTTCCGTGTGTTAGTTTTGCTAGTTATGGGCTAATATTTTTTTGGAGTATTTGTTCATGTTAGCACGAGAAATCAGAAAGATTTAAAATATGAACCATAGGTTTTTGTTTTAATAAAGAAAAAAATAATATAAGGTTTTTTTTTTTGTCTTTTAAAATGTTAAGCATTAATTGGCGTTGTCAAAAAATGTTGACAAAAAACATTAATTCACGAAAGCATTAAACAACAAAAGTAACTGTTTCTGCATTACTAGTAACGAAAGCATTACGAAAATTCACGAAAGCATTTACCAGAGAATTGGGTAGAAGAAGCATGAACGCACTTGGCTTGTCTTCACCAACAATTCCCCAATCCCATGGGAGAGGTTTCATAATACCCAACCCCATTGGGTTGGCCAATCCCATGAAAATGGGGGATTGCTAGTCCCATGGGACTGCTAATCCGGTTTTCAAATTACACACCAAACATGAAAATTAATGGACCCACAGGATTGATAATCCAATCTCATGCTCCATCTCTCTTATCAAACATGGCCTAAAAGGCTATTCTCTCATGACTTTATTCTTCAATTTACAAAGTAGACATATAATACGAAACACCGGAAAGAAGAAATGGAGATAGTATAAAACAAAAAATCATAGTTGGTTAATTTACATGATTTTTTGCGTGATTCATTATTTCATTTTCTCAATGAATTTTGACCGATGAACGAACCTGATTTTCAAGAAGAGCACCCTAAAAACGGATTGAACTGGATATTAAAAAGGGTTGGGATCTCATGTACTATCCCAAACATCAAAAATGATAATAAATGTACAACCACTGAACCACCTACTTCAAACATTGCTCCAACACACTCACATGGTGTGTTGAGCGCCTACACACACTTTACACTCAAGTGTGTGTGGGTTCCATATACCATGGGAATTTGTTGGAGCTGTATTAGAGACTTTTATTGTATATCTATCATTGTTACCCAAACATTGTAATAGTAGTAATTTTTCACAATGTATGAAAATTAATTTTACACGTACGATATTTGTATGAGACTAGTATATGAAAAATGATATGGGTACACCATTTGTGCACCCAAACTGCACATCACCCTGATGTGACAAATGAGGAGAAGCCCATTTTTGGGTGAGCCCCACATTGGACTTCTCCTCATTTGCCATATCAGAGCGTATGCATTTGGGGTGCACAAGTGTTATAACATTGTTCCTAGTATATATAGTCGTATTTACTTGTGAGACAGCTATCCGGAACAATTAACGAAACGATATGCATTAATCAAAAAACGAACTAGGGGTGGGGGAGAATCCAACGACTATGATTAAAGTGTCACCACCTCCTTTCATCCTTACGATGTCGCATGCTTATTCTAGTAATTGATGTTTTTGGCTTGTTGGATTTCGTGGGACCCGGTTCATTTTTGGGACAAATTTCCCACGGTCCGAAATCCTATATGCGCCTTTGTATAACCCAAGAAAATCATAATCATTTAACGCTACCAGATCTGCCACGTCAAGGGATTTAAATTCATTCATGCATGCATGCATGGGAATATGGGGTTTAATTTAAAGCCTCTCTCAATCACATTATAAAATTGACATACACCACTGCAAGTCACGAACAGTGTTGATCTACTACAAAACTAGCCAACATTCCTCAAAAGCAACGCGATACAACTGGAATGAATCTTTGTCACTCACCCACACTCCACCTCGCAGAGTGGCGGAGTCAGGATTGAGAATTCCGGGCGGCCGAGTTTAGGGGCGGCTCCAGGATTTTCATCTGACATAGTTGCGCTGACAAAAATACACGGCGTATTTATGATGAAAAGCTGTAAGCAAAGAAATCGTCTAATTTCTGTCAAATTTTTAGTATTTCCACATTAAACTTAATGTCAGGCAATCATTAATTATCCTTGCATGTTTATTATATATGGACTCATAATTGGGCTAAATTTAATTTATATCCAAATTTTAATTTTTTTTCAGTGCATTTTTTAAACTGCAGGGGACTAGGGCCCACCCCAACCCTATGATATCCCTCTGCCTCTGCTACCTCTAGTAATTATTCAATAATTCGAGAGCATCGCCGCGTCTTGCTCTAACCCACTCCACAATCACCCATTTTAGACCGGGCCGGAGCACCACGTGTCGGTTCTCCCAGGCTATTGAGTACTTTCACCGCAATATAGCTCTTTGTATCTCTAGACGGAGAAAGTGTTTGGCTATTGGTCTAGTAGTCTTGGGTGGAGGCAGGATCTCTTCTTTTTTTTCCAGGTAATGTTAAAGTAAGGAAGAATATGCTGAGTGGGATAGAGTAAAGAGAAAGCAAAATAAGTGAGACACCCAACAAAGCTATTGTATGCATTGAGAAAAAGAGAGTAGAAGCCTCTAAATTGGAGTTCTGGTCAACATCAGGTGTTGGAACCCAAAAAGCCCAATTGTTTCCTCTAAGCAGGACTAGTACTCTATGGTTCTTTTTTCTCTCTAGATCAAGGTCCGCGAATACTAGGGATTCTATTTGTGATTCCTCATCCAATATTAAAAAACAAGGTCCATCGTACGTGGTTAATTACAATTTTAATCATTTTAATTGCTTAATTAGTTTCTAAAGTGCGATCAGCAAATCATTTAGACAAAAGATTAAGTTGATCAGGCATGATAATGCATCTAATAAAAAGATAGTATGGTATTTCTGTTTTGGAAAACACACGTTCTAACTCTGATAATTAATTTTGTTTTTTCAAGACATGCAAATATTTGACACATTGAACTATTAAAAAAAATGCACGACTGGAATCATGGTGGCGGTGGCTAGCTGACGGTGGTGCGGATGATGGCTGTTAGGAGTCATGGTGGACGGTGGCGGTGGTGGATGTTTTGCACTTCAGTTAGGGTTAGGTTTAGGGTTTTCTTGTTTTGGGCTTTGTCCTTCATTGTAAGATTTGGGCTTTTAGGCCTTCTGGTGTTTTTTGGCGTTGTATGATTATTGGCGTTGTATGATTCCGGCGACGTACGATGTTACTTCGTTTATTATTCTCGTCGTACGTCTTCATCAGTTTTCTCGTCGATATCTGCTCTGTGCTTTTTTTTTTTTTACAGTATTTTTGCTTTCGGTCATTAGAAGGAAGATGATGTTCAACCAGTTAAAAACCAATTCAAAGCCTTTTTTTATTTCCAGTGGGGTACATCTGGTTATCACCTAATATTAGCCCAACCAATAAATGCCCTCTGTTTTTTTCAATGGCACAAGTTCCATCTGTTTTGTAGTGTACGTTTAATAGAAGTCAATGAGACTCTTCATTTCTCTTCCTCTTTAGTGGAGCCTAATTTTTTTTTTTCAAGTATGGGAAAAATGTTCATTTTCAAGACTTGAATTTGCTGTGGCAATGAAAATTCTCATCGACTATGTGAAAAAATTACAATATATATAGTTGCCGTAAATTCGATACGGTACCACTTGCAATGAATTTGCTTTTTAGCCACTTGTAGTGCTTTTTCATGACATTATTGATTATATATATAAGAGGTGAATGGAAAGAATAGGAGGTTGGCATTTGGGGGTGTGAATTGTATGCATTGTGTAATTCACACCCTAAAACTTTTAGAATTCAAAATTCACACCCTAAAAATTTTAAAAATTCAAAATTCAGATCTTAAAAATTTGGGGGTGTGAATTGTGGGGGTGTGAATTGTTACAGGGGTGCGAATTGTTCGGGTGTGAATTCTTCTAAGAGGTATAAATTCTAGGGTGAAAATTATACATTTAAGGGCAAAATAGTAAAAGTATCTTTAAAAAGGGTTTGGATGAGATAGCATGACAAAAGAGAGTTTGGATGGAACCCCATTCAAAAAATGGGGGTGGCCTGTAATTTGCCGAAATTATTTGGGCTTTGTAAAAAGAAAACAAAATTAATGTAGGCCCATTAATTTTATAGGTCCAATTAGCCCATTTTAGTCCGAAATTAATCACTTCGGTCTCGTTAGAATTTTGTGTCAAATTTAGGTGTAAATAAGTTCATTATCCAAACTCAACTAAACGCACGCGAAAACATTCTGTATCCCACCTCTGGGCCCTCTCACCCTCGCATAGGATAAACCTGGGCGTACAGAAAAACTTGTACAGAAAATGTACAAATCGCGTTCGGGGACCCACTTTTGGGTCCCACAAGAGTGATCCGAACCGTTCATTTTTCTTAAAACATTTTTTCGAGTGGGCCCACCAAAAATCAGCTTCAATCGGACGGTTAGAAGTGCTTGAACCAAAGTCCCACCGTTTCAAATCAAATGAAACGATGAGACTTCGTTTTAAGCACTTCTAACCGTCCGATTGAGCTGATTTTTGGTGGGCCCACTCGAAAAAATGTTTTAAGAAAAATGAACGGTTCGGATCACTCGTGTGGGACCCAAAAGTGGGTCCCCAAACGCGATTTGTACATTTTCTGTACCAATTTTTCTGTACCCCCAGCACGGTCCCCCTCGCATATCACTCCCCCATCTCATCACGGACCAAGCACATATACAGCTACAACATCTATCTTTTAGATGCATAATTGCACCACTAGCTTTCAGGGCCGGCCCTCGGCATTTTAATGCCCGAGGCCCAATCGCTACATATTGCCCTATACATTTTTACAACTAAACAACATAGTGAAATAATTTGTCTACCAGAACACAGAAATTCACTATGCTTTTGGTTAGCTCTTCAAATTCATTTTTAGAAACATTCGTTACACTATGTTTTTGGTTAGCCCTTCAATGTGTAAGACTTGAATTCGCATGCCTGGGTGAAAGTGGTTGAGGTATCCTCCACAAGAACCTTTATAGAGTGAAGGAATGCCTCTAGACTTGTGATTCTTCAACGTGGAACAAATGACACTACGAAGCAAAGGTTTCCTTCTCTTATTCCAAGTGTTTGCTTCCCTTTGTTTGTCTTAGTCCCACATCGGTTGTTTGCAAAAGAGAGAAACACAAAACCATCATTTAGTGGTGCACAAAGGCATAGTGTTTTGGCAGCGTAGAAGTATTTATTCCAACCCATATCCTTCCAATGTGGGACAAGAACACTTATATAAAGGAAGACTTGTTTTGAAATCCTCAGTCCCACATCGCATATTCAAGGGAAACCAACTCAAAGAATATTATATAATTGGTAGCCCACCCCTCTATTTGTTCTCAAATAATAAAGGGTCAAACCATCAAGACTCAGCAATGAGCTTGAATTAACCTTGGGCCTCTTGGGTTTCTTGGCTCTAAAAAAAGACTCCTACTCAAACCTCGTTCCAAAACATTTTGGAGTGCCCCTAATTTTAACTTATTTGGGAGTGCCCTAGGCCTAGGCCTCATGGCCCTTGGGCTAGGGCCGGCCCAGCTAGCTTTTTAGGGGGGGAAATATAGAAAAATTATTTGAGCATTATTTTGGGCTCTTTGACGGTCATTATCCAACTAAAGACTAATAAATGGCCCAAGGTGAAAGGTTTAGGGAGCTTAAGGTTGTCAAGTGCTGTAGTTGGTAATTGGAAAAAGCTGTATAATAGTTTTGCGGCAAGATGTAATGAATCATAAAGTTAATAACCATCATTCTTATACATTCTCCAAGTTGTCTCAAATCATGTAACAAAACAAAAAAATGAAGAACAAAATGTCTCCTAACTTGGTTGCTTCGTATATAGACCGAAACGGGAGGCGTGCTCTCCCTTGAGGGACAACATGCGTGTTGATCCCATCCAGACGGTCCATATACGGACAAGTGAATACTAGCATTTCTTTTTTATTTCCAAATTCCATTCAATTCCTCTACTGATGCTTGTTGCCATGAACTAATAAGGAACATAAATCAACGGCACCCAAACGAGTGGCGTTAACATAATCTTGGGTGGAATGAGCTGAAACGCCTGCAAAGACCAATCCTATGGACCGTAGTAGTTGAAGAACAAACCCCTCTTTGTAGTCTGGGCCCATTGTGTGAGGAATAATGAAGCTTCTTATCAGCTCCCAAATGCCATTTACGGCCTTTGGTATTATTGCCCATGGAGAGAAATAGTTTTTATTTGGTTCTTCTGATACAATCTGCATCATAACAGTCAACAGTCAATCACCAATGGTGGTATTAGATATACATGAATCAATATTTTACAACAACTACGGTGACTTGCATTTCTCATCCCTAGCCTAATCTATTGCCTTATTTTGACTTTTAAGTCCTGTTTTACTAAGCAGATTATTGACTTTATGGCTTTTTACACTTTACGAGCTAGACAAGTAATTCTGCTCACATACATAATTTTTAAAGGCTCAAAAAAAATTTCTCAGTGGAATAGGTTCTACCCTTTATATTTTAGACTATGTGCTTCAGTTGTTTAATCGGTATTGTTAGTCTTTAAAGAAGGAATGTGCTACGATAGAAACCCTTATTCATAACATTTTGGGAAGAAAAATTATAACACTAATTATGAATTGTAAACATTCATAAACAATTCCTCACAATAGCACATAAATTCATCGGAAAACACTACAATACACACCCCTTATTTGGGTGTGTATCATACACACTCCCTATAAAAGTTACGATTTTTTTATAAAAGTTACGATTTTTTTTATAGAAGTTGCGAGACACACCAAAAATGTCATGAATCATATTGCTGAAAAGTTACAAATCACTAAAAAATGTTACGATTGCCAATGAGGTGGCACAATCTGGACCATAAAATACGTGCATATAGTACACACTTTTAATGGGTTTGTATTGTAGCCATTTCCAAATTCTTCAAATAACATTAAGTTTGAATTTATAGGAGTCATCATGAGGCTGGGAGAGAGATGCTCACCTGGGCTTGATAAAAGCTGTTAAAATATAAGCACGTCCCAAAGTGCTTAAACATAAGCGTCGAGTCATCATGAGGCAACCTAGGAACCATGTCATTACTGTAAACGAACCTATAATATGGAATGCTATATTTGTCCAATTGTGTGGTCATAAACTCTCCAAATTTGCTGTCTCCTACTCTTGGTTGTCCAAATGTATAAACCCCTTCTAATCTTTCAAGCAACTCTTCCTCTTCGTGCAATGCCAAAACTGCTGCAAATAAAATTGCCAAGGACCCTCCCAAGCTGTGCCCAGTCAACATAAATCTGGCTTGGTCATTTCTTTGCAAAAGGTCTCTTAACTTTTCTCTAATGCCATAGTAAGTCCCGGGTGTTTGGTTATGGTTTTCGGCTTGTTCGATTTCCTTGGGCCAACCTTGGTTCTTTTTCAAGCCTAGGGCCTTCATGAAACCTCCATGAACCTTTCCCAGGCCCGGTAGCTCATACCAAGATATGTTGAAGTCAGTGAACCATGCGTCTGCATCAAACGCTTCTGTTCCTCGGAATGCCACCACAATTAAATCGGACGAGGCTTTCTTGTCGCGAAGCATAAATGCTTGTGTTGTAGCTTTTTCTTGGTATTCTGTTCCAAAAAGATTTTTCAATCTGTTAATGAACATTTGCAGAAGAAGATATATATAGACTTTAAAGCCTAAGGTTGCGTTTCGTACAAGCATTGAAACATTGGGTACTTAAGTGACATGAAACACATACGGTGTGAAATTATAGGATTTTGGCTTAAAGGGCATGATTAACAAAATCTAAACTTTAGGTATATAAAGTGATGAAATTTAATTTGAAGACTTTGGGGGCAATAAATGGCTATTTATATAATTTCACTGTATGTATTATATATAAAAACATTTACTAGTTTACTACATAAACTAGCTTGTGGTCTAATCGAAAAACAGTACTATGAAAGAGATATTCTCACCATTCCAAAAATCAAATGCACCCAAGAATTCCATCTGCAAAGACAGATAATCTTAGTACAAATATTTGTACGCGGAAGTTATGCACGGTGAAGTTTTGTAACGGCCATTCTTGAAAGGAGAAGTACTACTGCGGTATCCCTCAATGTATTCACCATACGTATATAACATTACCCGTAAGAAGCCGTAACAAATGTGACATTCAGTATAAAAGATTATAACAGTTGTGTTGTCCCAACAAACTGTTGGGATTCCACCCCGTGTGGGCCGTTGGGCTTAGGCCCGGATGGGAGGATTAGGGTTTTTTCTGTGTAACTCTATAAATACTCAGTTATGCCTAGGTTATGTAGTGTGGTACAATGTAGAGAGAGAGGCAGAGAGTGTGAGAAGAGGGGGGGGGGGGGGGGGGCGGGCAGTTGTGGCTCCCCGGAGAGAGAGATACACGAGAGAACTAGTGATGATTTCATTATTGTGAGATTGAGTGTGTAACACAAGAACACAGTTTAAGGATTATAGTGAAACCCCCCTCCCCGTGGATGTAGGTCCGATTTGGCCGAACCACGTATATTGTGTGTCGTGTTTATCTCTTGATTTTACTGTTTCTGTGTGAGAGGTGCGCGTTTGGGCACAACAAACTGGTATCAGAGCTTGGGTTAAACCACCGGAGAGCATAGAGCAGTCGGAAAATCACTCGGAGGCCTTTGGAGCACTGTTTGAAGCTTTGGTCAGACAAAACAAGTGACGAAACTTTTTTTTGATCAGAGAAAAATGTGCTACTCTCGGAGACGAGGCCAACGGAGTGCTTGAAGTCAGTTTTGGTCACCGGAGTAGGCTGGAATCGCAATTTGAAAGTGGGTGGGCGGAGGCAAGTGGCGGACACGATGGGGTTCTCGTGAAACGTGATAAAATATGAGTTTTGAGCACAGGGTTTTGTAGCTCTCAAAGAGACGATCACGGGGGTACTTGAGCCGTCGCCAAGGAGGCCGGACGCGCCGGAGAAACATCGGCGCGTCAAATCCCGCGCTGGCGTGCGTGTCACGCGCGGAAGGGTTTGGAAGACGACCACGTGGCGCCAGGTTAGCAGCCACGCGGATGACACGTCGGCGCCACTCGGATGCCACGTAAGCAGGTCAGGCCACGTCAGCAGGTCAAATGCCACGTCAGCAAAAAAGTTCAGGAATGGGGTCAAAACGGTCAAAAAGGTCAGGTCAGAGGGTCAAACCGGTCACATGGGACACCTGTCGGGTCAAACCGGTCCAGACCGGCGGTTCACAAGATTGGCAGACCGGGTTCAGTCTTTTCCGGACCGGAAACAGTCCAGGGGGTAGACCAGAATGTATCTCTCGACCGGTTTAGAGGTTTATTGACCGGTTCATGGCCGGTTAAGACCGATTTCGGACTCGTTTCGACGTTTCGGATCCAACCGCGTGCTCTGTTTTTCATGTTGAGGCTCAGAAGTATGTGTTATTGCTGGATTGAGCTAGATTTGGATGTTCGGTGGCGTTTTGGGTTGTGAGGAGGTTGTTCCTAGCTAATTGGATGGTTCAGGATTCATTGGTGGGCTTGGTTTTGTGATTCAGGCCGGATTTTGCAATCCTAGACACATCCGGAGAGATTGAGGAGGATCGGACGTGATCAGATCAATCGGATGGAATGCTGTTAAGTCGGAGGCGAGCCATGGGAGATTCGATGGGAGTCAAGGGGTGCTGGGAGAGCTGGGATTGGAACATGGATGGACCAGGGGGCAGGATGAGACCCGACAGAGCTGACAGAGAGTGGTGAGAGACTAGAATAGTGGCAGGAGTGGCAGATAGGTGACAAAGAGGTGAGCAGAGTTGGAAAAGCTACACACCAGGAATATTGGGCAGACTTTGCAGAGATCAGAGGTTGGCCGGAGCAATCAGGTGATTGTGGATTCGCGGCGTTTGATTCGTGGTGATCAGTCGGAGAAGCTAATGAGCAAGGATACATTCTTTCTAGTGTTGCATCTCTGTTTGGTGGGTGCCGATACACTTGATTGGTTAATGGCACATGCGCTTACTAGAGTGATAGGTCGAAGTTGGTCAGCGGTGATCGGATGTAGTCTGGTTCAATCGGATTTGAAGACCTATTATCAGGATTTGCAGTTGTGATTTGAGCTGCATTGGATTGGATGATGGGCCACCATACAGAGTTTTGTGACGTGAGCAGGAGAGGCGACAGTTGCGGTTGCACACAGGATAGGCGCAAGAGTGTACTTAGGAGTCATGACCGGATGGTACTAGATGCGCTGGTAGTCGAATCAGGAGTGTGCAAGATGCTGGCCAGCAATGGTGATGTAACTGGTTGCTATGGGTTGTTCACGGGAGCTCCCGACAAAGAGATTGAGATGGAGATGAGATGATGCATCGGGGTATTCTCTTCCTTCTGTGATTTTGTGACTAGATCCTCTCCAGGATATGTGGCCACATGGTGTGGAGAGATGGAGTCACGGATTATGTCCTGTAATTGGGCATGAGCATCTGGTTTTTGGATGTGGGCACCCTAGTTGAGGGGGTGCGGGCACTTCTGTTAGTGAGCACGAGCGCTTCTGTTGGTAAGCGCGGGCATTTCTGTTGGTGAGTGCGGGTGCTTCTGTTGGTGAGCGCATACATCTCGGGTTTAAGGTGTGCGAGTGGAGGCATCCTAGTTGAGGGGGTGCAGTACTCGGACGGGCGGAGACATTCCAGTTGAGGGGGTGTGGTGCTCGGATTTTCTAATTGGCTGCGGAGTCTGGTTTTGCAAGGATACACTCTTTCGGGATTTGTGTGCTCTGTTTGGTGGCGCATGGATGCTCGATTGGTTAGTGACACAGGCGCTTGCCAGAGATAGCTGATTGGAAGAGGCGACATGGGGGTGTTGCAGACGACTTTGCCCACTCCGGTTAGAGGGGGGTGATTGTTGGGATTCCACCCCGTGTCGGCCGTCGGGCTTAGGCCCGGATGGGAGGATTAGGAGAGAGAGGCAGAGAGTGCGGGGGGGGGGGGGGGGGAGGGGCGGTTGTGGCTACCCAGAGAGAGAGATACACGAGAGAACTAGTGAGGATTTCATTATTGTGAGATTGAGTGTGAGTGTGTAACACAAGAACACGGATTTTCTCCAGATTATAGTGAAACCCCCCTCCCCGTAGATGTAGGTCTTATTTGGCCGAACCACGTATATTGTGTGTCGTGTTTATCTCTTAATTTTACTCTTTCTGTGCGAAAGGTGCACGTTTGGGCACAACACAGACAATGTGGCCAGCACTACTTTAGAATATCCCGTAAAAAAAAAACATTTAAGGGCGACGAATTTCTACCTTCCAGTGGTCATTGACAGTAGTTTCAATGTAGGCTTTGTTCTCATATGATGCTTTAGACGCCATCATGCAGAGTTCCCCATTGTATCTGCTATCACCAGGTTGGATGTTTTTGGCTAACTCCACCCGCTTGTCTAGGTTCCCGATAAATGACAAGAATGTTGCTGAGTTTTTATCAGGCATCACCACCTTCCCTACAAAACAAAATCACCTTCCCTGATTTAATTTAAGTCTTTTCACAACAGGGGTATGTTTAGTTAGATAATTTACTGGTATGTTATAATTAGCTCATCTGTTATGCCAAAAAATCGGAGAAAATGCATAAGATCCATGCATAATTTACTGCACTGGTATGTCAAATCTATGAGCTGAAGGGGAAGGAATACTAAAAGAATGTCACGAAGTCGGTCTTAGCATTATTTGAGCAAAACACAATTGTACATCAACAAGATAAAAGCAAGAGTATTTTTATGACCAATTGAGCAAGGATATATTTAGAAATCAACGATAACATCTCAGAATTTGGGTCTCTGATACCAACACTTGTTGATATCCCGATCAATGGAAATGCTAGAATACACATATCTTTTTGGGTGTGTACGTTATGTTGAGTCGACTTGAAATTATAACTTTTTTTAATAGTAACATTTAGAGGTAATTTCATATATAACATTTGTATTGGGAGTTTGTCCCAAACAAATGCTATAATGCAAATGCTATGAATCTTTATGTAAATGTTCTAACTTCCTATACAAAACGATTGAATTCAAAGCCATTCAATTAGGTACATAGCGTATACACAAAAATGCGAATGGGTAACATATATTGTAGCATTTTTACCCGGTCAATTGCTCGATATCTAAAAAATATGTTAATGTATCCTGATGCTACAATGTAAAGCAGAGTATAGGGCCCCCAAACTTTGAAACTGCGACGATTTGTAACAAATGACAATTTTCACAACTTCATTCATATGATGCAACTGAATTGATACCTTTTTCCGATTTAAAAAAAGGGAGTATTGGAATCAAGGTCAGTTTCTCTTGATGTTCCGAGTGATTCGCTTTGTAAGTCGATCTACATGTATTCATCGTCAATTTGAAAGTCTGATCTATTGGATATATCAGTTAGGGGGCTTGATCTAATAATAGTAATGCTCATAAGAGAAATGGACGGTCACTTACTGCCATTTCTCTAGTTCAGGTGGATATGAATGTCCGATTAATATATAAGATCGTCAAGTGAGACTTTGGTGGTTCCTATTTTGCATCACACGAGGGTCACATGAGAGAATTATCACAGGTAAGGAACCACTCGGTCCAATTTCATTATCATGTTGCAACTCGTAAACAAAAGCAAAAAAACCAAACACACTAACCTTGCAAGAAATTCAACAGAAGCATGCTAAAGTTATGGTTACAGGACAGAAGGTTGAGCCACATCTCCACCGCAGACCCAAAACATGCCATTGGTTTTGCCACTGACCTCAGGAACTTTTGCACTGATATTGACATAAATATGATCCTTCTCCGCTGGAAATTTTCCTCCCTCAACTCAGAACAATCAACACCTTTTCTTTTCTCCAAATCACTGGAAAATAGCACCCCAACCAGATCAAAAACATCAATTTCATCTGGTCTCAATATCATGTAATTCCTTGAGAAACCGTTACTGCATTTGCAATCCATTGCTTCAAATTGCTCTACGGAATAATGCAGATTTGAATCTGATGTCTCTTCTTTATGTTAAACAACCACCATATATAGGTGATGCATGTTCATGAAAAAAATGTGTTTTTTCTTTAGTGAATAAAAGAAAAAAATATGTTACTTAAGAAGTTGTATTGACTTGACTGTGATTTCAAAAGTACATTTTGCAAAACGCGTTTGAATTACAGCAATGATGGATTTTAGTGGGGTCTTTGTTTGGTAAACCACAATTATTAAAAGCTGTAATTTTTTGAACTGCTTTAAAAGCTGTAATTCATCACATGTTTATTGTAGCTGATCAATTGAAGGGACACCAGGACATTTTGTCCAAATGTGGCAACTTTCTTTGCAAAGACTCCGGATGTCAGAAACAGTTGTTGATATGATAAAGGGTGGGGCACAAATTAAAAGATAAATCTGTGAGTACAGATTTTGTTCAAAATTGTTGTTTTGGGCATCCTCAAGGTCTCATATGAATGATCAGATCCGTCCAGATTTCTTCAACTAATGGGTAACCAGTCTGTTACCCATAAAAAATCAGTTGAATCGGATATCAGTAAATACTTTATCAGTTCATCTAGTCTTTAATTCTGTATAATCATTCCCAAATTCAATTGCACATTTTTGAAAAGCCTTTTGTCTGTTCCAATGGATGCTATGCCTCTTTAACTGCATAATCACATGAGTCTACACAAACATGAATTATGCTATAGAAAGAGACCAATTATTTCATGGTCTTTTAGGATACAGTCACCTAGAGAACCCATCCACGGTTTTTTCAATACTTCTTTTATTTTTTATTGTTTTTCCTCAATATATCAGCTAAGTTTCCAACTTGGCTTTACATGCTGAGTTGTCCAGCCAAATACGAACATATTTTTATATTTTGGTATTTGGTTCCTATCCGGCTGAATAGGAAATTCATAAAAACGATTAATTCAGAATAGTAATCCCACCCAAATTGCTATTTTCCTTTTCTGAGAGACCTCTTAAAAAAAATCTATATCTTTTAATTTAATTTATACTCTCGCCGTGCCATTTTAATAGTCCCTTAAGAAAGGACATGCAATTTTTGGATAAAAAAATAAAGTCTTTCTGTTCATAATGTTTTGAATTTTTCATACCCAATTAAAGAACTAATCGATATCTTTAATTTGGTGCGAAGAAACTCAAAATATTTTAGTAGGAGACTGTCGAAATGGGACGGAGAGAGTAATACTTTTTATATCTAAAATTGAACTTTTTTATTCCCTCCATTCCTTAAAAAGAGTAGTGTATTCTATTTTGGGCATTTCCTAAATAAGTATGATGTTGAAAAGTTAGTAGGTAAAAGTTGGTACATTTCCTATTTTCCTCTTAAAAGTAGATTCTTTTTTGAAATTTAGTGGGTAAAGTTTGATGATGTCTCCATCAAGGACAATAGTGGAAAGAGAATGTAAAAGTTGTGAAAGTTGTGATGATGATATTTTCTTAATAAGCTGGAATTATGAAGCTACCACTTAAAAAGGAGCAGAGGGAGTAATGGATCTCAATTAATTTTATTAAATAATTTAATATTTTGAAATTATGAAATATATTATATATTGTAAAATATAGACAATTATTTGAGTTAACAACTGCTCAAAAAGAACAAACAATTTGGGACGGAGAAAGTAACATATTAGTGAAGCTCAATTGAAGGGACTCCCATGATATTGTTGTCCAAATGTGGACATTTTCTTTACGAAGACTTCCGATATCAGAAAGAGTTTCTCTTATGATCACAAGGGTGGGCCACATAATGCATGAGGTCAATTAGAGTGTAGTGACTTGATTCACTATGAAAACCCCGAGTTCCTTAAAAGATGAAACTACACTGACCTCCAGTGATCGATACTTCCTCCGTCCCAATTTCTTGGCCCCTTTTGGGAAAATGGGTTTTTAAAGGGTGTGAAAACTTTGTATTGACTTTTCTATTTTGCCCCTAAATCCAGTCAATATTATTGTGCCCAAATTTGTGAGGCTAATTTATTATATGAAAGTCAAAACATATTCAATATGGATCTTGTTTGATAGATATCAATTAGTTTTATTATACAAAATTTTCAAAATCATAAAAACCGTTATAAAATAAAAGATAATAGACTAGCCAATTAAGATGGAAAAAGTACTTTTTAAGGGTAAAATTGGAAAGTGACCCAATATTGATGGATGTTTTTAGAAGTGGGACAAATATTTTGGGACATCCCAAAATAGAAAGAAAGACCAAGAAATTGGGACGGAGGGAGTACTTCTTAATAGCTCGTTGCCCCTTCTATTCTTTGAAGTACCACTGGCTCCGCCTTTTCAATCATCAAAATGTGGGATTTAAAAATATTACTTTACAAAAAAGCCCTCAAGCAATAATGCTTGAAACGATGATTTGAAAAAGCAATAAATTTACTACGTTGGTTTTGGCCCTTTGCATCGGCATTAGTCATTAAAATTTCTCTTCAACTTTTTTTTTCTAACACCGATCCACTGATTCAATAGAGTTTCTTTTTCTTTTTTCCTTTTTGTAAATATGCTTGAAATATAAAAGGGTTTAAACGACTGTACAAGTTTACAAAGGGCATACCCAGAAAACGGGAAAAAAACAAATAAGAAATAAAGAAAAAAATGTGCATACTCCCCTGCACAACCAATTCAATAGATTTTCACAGTAAATCAACTAGGTAAAAGGAAGCAAAGACTGTCATTTCACCATAAATCAATAAGGTAGATATTAATCAAATAAAGAGTTCAATCAAGATCAAATTTGGTTATCATTAAGCCTTTGAATCCCACTCGGAACAGGATATTTCTGAACCATCTTCCGGCTTTCAACCCCCTAAGGCTGTGTGGAAGTTGTTTTGGTCCATGCAAATTCCTTCGAAGATCAAACACTTTTGGTGGCATGTACATAGCAATTTTTTGGCTACCAAAGAGAACCTTCATCATTGAAAATGCTACCCATCCCCAATATGTCCGGTGTGCTTAAAGAGAAGCCTGAAACTAGTGAACACCTTCTCTTTGGGTGTAGTTGGACTGCTACAGTTTGGTTTGGCAGTGATTTAACATAGGCTATTAATTCCATTGACATCTCATCTGTCATGAAGTGAACTATTTCATTAATGGAACACTTGAATTCAGCAAAAGATGGATGTTATATTCTGGAAAAATGTACAGTTGTAGCTTGGCAAATCAGGAAGGCTCGCACATAATGGATTTTTTTGTTCTGTCCCAGTTGACCCTTTAGCCGTAATTCACAAAGCTTCCTTTTTCCTGGGCTGAATTCTTGGCTAACGCATCTACAAATGAAGTTCGTAGCACATATATTTCAAATACTCCTCGAGTTTCTCAATAGTGCCCTCCCCCAAATAGAGTTTTAAAGGTCAACTGTGATGTTGCGATGAAAAGGGGCTATTCAAAAGCGGCTACATGGCAGTTGTGGTGCGAGATTGGAAAGGAAATGGTTGATGGTAGAGCAAGCTTGGGCTATGCATCATCTCCTCTTCTGGGAGAAGCTCTGGCAGTAAGACTAGCTAGGAATTTACTGCATTCCAACAACATTTCCAATGCGGTCATCGAGAGCAATAACAAGACGGCGATCCACTTATGCTCTACTAAAATTGTTCCGCCGTGAGAATGCGCAACAGTAATTTTGAGAGATTAAGGATTTAGCTTCCTCTTGTAATTTTTTTCTTTTCTTTGATACCTAGAATTTGTAATAGGACAACTCATTGCAATATCAGGTGGCTGTCTCTCAGTTGAAAGGAAAAATCTCTATCAACTGGGTGGGCAATCCCCCTTGTAGGTTTTCTTCTTGTTGTTTGATGGATGCCACTATTGGGGCTTTACAATTTTTAGAATTTTCTGCAGTTCAAAAAAAAAAAACAAAAGTGTTGGTTTGGCGGTGTTGTTAGATTTAATGTGGATGGCATAGATATCTGATATTGTATTGGCCGAGGGAGTTGGTTCGATTGCTCGGGATTCAAAAGGTTTGATGCTTGTCTTTGGGCCGGCCCAAGGTATTTGGAGACTTGAGGCTCAATCGTCAAGTGTAGCCCATATATTTTTTCAATTAAACAATAATAATGAAATAATTTGTGAATGTAGTTATTTTATTCTATTTTAAACAATGAATATGCTTTCATTGCAGTGTCATAGATGTTTTCTTGGAGAATTTTTGACACATGTTCAATACATGATAGCTTCGAAGTCCTGTAATGGATTTTTGACAATTAAACACTTAAAAAGAAAGTTTTAGGGACAAGAATTGAACTCAAATACAAAAGCGGATTACATTCAACTTACCATCAGACAAGAAGAACAGTTCTAATAATGATATATAAAATCTAATACTCCTTATAACTACTTGTAATAGGGGCCCATTTTTTGGCCCAAAAATCCGACGCCGCGAGGCCCAGACCCCTTAAGCATTGCCCTAGGACCGATCTTGATGCTTGGGCTGCTCTAAAATCTTCCCCATGATGCTCTACATTTTCGTACATTGGAATTGAACCTCTACTAATCAGAAATTTTTAATAAAATTTAGGATTATTTAATTTTATTTTAATTTCGTTATTTAATTCCTAATTGCACTTAGGGCCCTTAATTTGCAATTACTACGGTTTATACCCTAATACTTCCAAATTGCTACAAATTCGACACTAAGACACGTTTACATTTTAATTGCGAGCATTACATTTTTATAAATTCATTTCATACGTAATTATATACTTTCATACACATACACAAGCAATACTAGTACACATACACACATATGTGAATACATGTACTTTATACATCATCCTACACTACCCAACAACCACCAACCATCACCAATACCACACTCTACCTCTTCCCATCATCCAAAATCAGTCAACATGGCCCCCCTTGACTGCCATACACTCCACCACCCTCCCCCATCACTTCCTAACCCACTATAGTACTTCTTTCACCCATCCAACACTCCAAACTTCACCCAAAACTCATTTTATACTCCCCCAAACCCAAATATCCGTCCAGAACATCTACTGCCCCTCTCCTTCACTCTCTTCCTCCTCCAAACTCTCCCAAGAACTCCCAAACCAAGAACACAAAGCCCCATTACCATCATTCAAGTTCTAGAGTGAGAAAGTCAAGAAATTTGGGTTTTCACTTCAAAACATCAACCACAAGCTCCCACCTCTCATCTTCCACTTCAAGATCATCCAACACACTCCAACGTACCCACATTTCACCACCAAAGCCACCAAAGGCCAGCCAAAGAGCTCCCTCCATCAGTTTTTCGCAAAAACCCATTTTTCGCCAAATCTTCGCAAAACAAGGTAGAACTCGTACCCAACCTATTCCAAGCTTTTGAATGAGTTAGAATAGTCTAGCAATAATTTAGAGTTGATGGGTTAAAGCCCCAAGTCAAGGGTTCACGAAACCCGAGCCAAAACGCGATGTGACCCTGTTGACCCCAAACCGTGTTTTCGTGCTTAGTAAACCTTAGATTCATTGTGGTTAATGTTTTTAACTATTCCAAGCATGTTTAAGACTTTACTAAGTGTTTATGTGAGTTTGTTCATGAATTTATTGTGCTTAACCTTGTTCTTGATCGCTGTGTTAAAATTAGGGGTTTAAAGTGTAATTTTGTGAAAATTGGCGTGCGTACTTGTGTATTATTTACGAAACCTATTTTTATCAACCAAGTGTCACTACTGAAAATTTAGGAGTGTAACAAAATGACCAAAATTCCCTTCAGGTGTAAAATGACCATTTTGCCCTTGTGTGTGTAAATTACATAATGTGTAGTTTTGTACTTAATAAAAAAATCAAGGAATTGCGTTTTGTGACAAATTAGGACTTTACTAACTAAAATAAAGTATTTTAACGTATTTACCCTTTTCGGTGGCAAAATTACCATTTTGCCCTTGTATAAAGTTTATCTACAAAAAGACCCCCAAAGTTAGTAAAATTTCACTAAGGACCCTAGAACAGTGAAATTAATTTTGTTACCCTTATACTTACTTAAAATTTCAATGGCGACCCCTTATTTCAATAAATTACGTTTATGACCCTATACTTTATTTAATTACGTTAAGGCTCTTGTTTTCAATTACTTTGGTTTGTGATGATTTGTGAACTTGTGAATCGTGTTACTTGATTTTGTGACCCTTAGAATATAGTTATCGCTTTGCTTCTACTGTTAAGTGCACTTTCCATAAACATGTTGAATTTTAGAATGGACAACTACGTTCCCGGGTTGGGTGATCGTACGCGAATATCACATAGACGATGATTGATAGGGAGTTACCCCGAGATTGTTGTTGAATGGCAGTTCCGCCAAGTGATTGTTTCGGAGGATTGTTTGGCAGTCTGCCTTGATTTCGAAACCCTAGGATGTGATACTCTGTGATTTGCTTCATTTGAATTTTGAGGCGTTATAAGGGTGGAAGTATTATAGACCAGTTTCGGCTATATACCTACAGGACCTGGCAGTTACCATACGTAGCCCAGTGGTACAGTTTCGTCCCTGGGAAATTCATCCTTGCGAGGCGGCTGACGGCTGGATTAAGTACGTAACTTATACCTTCCGTCGGGGCCCCCGAGTGAAGAGCAAGCAAGGGGGGAGTAATTCACAGTTTGGTCATAGTTCTTAGTGGTTAACCGGGAGGAAAGTTCTCTAGGTTGAGAACTTAGATGAATATGTAAGTTAATGGCTACTAATGAAATCAGTTGTGTTTATTTTCTGCTTTACGATTAATAACCTACTTATTCCGTTAATTACTGCTTTTCAATCATATATGTTGTACTTGTATGTTAAGCAAGGGTTGAGAGGGTTAGAGTAGCTATTGAGTGATTTATCGCTCACGGTGTTACACTTTGTGTGACCCTGGTATAATACTATGATGTTGTTTCACGACTCGGACGTATTATACCAGACTGTAATCAAGCAGGTACCGTTCGTGTCGAAGGAGACGGTTATTTCGGAGCCGAGGGTTTTCCGGCAGACTAGGCTCAGGAGGAGCCGTGGAACCCAGAGTTGAACCTTAATCTGTAGAACCCACCCCTTATTTTAATGTTGGGTCTATAATATTAATTTCTCAAACCGTACTAAGTATTTTGTAATGGGCTGCACTTCACATTTTTCAACGTGCACTCTGATGGAAACTCTTTTTATTAAATTAATCCTAATTAGTTGTCTTAATTAATGCTTCCGAAAATCGGGGCGTTACAGAACCTGTCTCACATCATTGTGAAAGGTGATGCGAAGCATGTTGTTCAAGCGCTAAAGTACTAGTGATGGGACATGGAGATTGTGGTTCTTTCAAATTTGGATTGTATTAAGCTTGCTTCCCATGTTTCATCTTGCTTTTCCTCCCATGTCAAGCAGGATTCTAACAAGGCAGCCCATGCGATGGAAAATCAATTGGTGTTAGGGATTAAATTATCTTTTTATGCTATTTTTTTATTTAAAAAAAGAGAAATCTGTTCGACAGCCTGTGATGTTCTGCCCCATTCGCTCTCAAGGTTTTTTTTTTTTTTTTTTGAACTGCTAGGAGTTGCTAGGTGGGTAGGTGGCTGAGTGAGTGTTCTTGTTAGTGGAATTATTTGATTACATATATGCCCCTTGCGATCAACTAAAGCGTAATATATGATATTGCTTGATGGCCCGAAAATATTGTAGTTTTTTAGCTACTATTTTTAAAACCAAAAGTGTGACACAGCGTCATAAATTTGTTGGCAACAAAAGTGTTTCTTCTTTCCGGTATTAGAATAGATAAGAAGAGGCCTTACTTAAGTAAGTCATGAGTTTACCCTAGGCCTGGTGGAAAGCATGCCCGATCAACCAAAGTGAGTCCAATAGTTGTGACAAGATAAACAATCGATGGTATACACCACTAGAAAAGGCCAGCTACAAAAGCAGCATTATACATAACTCTGTTGTGAATCATGATAACGAGGCTAAGTTGAATTCCAAGTAATGTTTATAAACAGCGCATGCATTAGCGATTGCCGTTCATAGATAAATGAAGTTGCAGGACAGGGCCGCCATATAAGGTAGCGAGCCTTGAGCTTTTTTTCTAATATACCCTGTAACTCTCTAAGCACACTTAGCACAGATATCATCTGATCCACAACTCCACATTGCAAGTAAAGAAGTCTGTCATGAATGCATGAAGAATCTTGGAGTCGTACAACACTTGAGAGCAACTAACCAAGTGCATGGAAAATCGTGGGTAGGAGAGAAATTTCGATGAGCAAAAAAGAAGTGGAGACAAATTTTGTCAAATTCCGAGAAGATACTTATTAGGGTACCTAGAAAGCAAAAAAGTAATAGTGAAAAAGTAGGATATAAAATCCTAAAAGAGCATAAGAAATCCAACTATCAACAATCAAACCAATCAAAACACTTCTTATAGAGACAGGCCCCCATGAGGTTACATAATGTTGCAGCTACCTTAATGCCTTAAACATTGGAAAATCAGGCTAACACTAAGCAAGTCTCATAACAAACTTGTAACGCCCCAATTTTCGAACACGTTATGAAAATATTTTCCAAAATAATTTCCTTTAATAAGAGACAACAACAGCGGAAGCTTAGTTCAACTAAAAAGAAATATTTTAGATTAGGTTCAGAAATAAGATTACAACCTCAAATTTAACATTTTTAAAAAGACACAGATCAACTATGGATAAGAACTCGATCAATCCTTCTTGCGGAATGACGTTCACCTTTAGCTTAATATAAGTATTCAGCTCCGTCTTCTAAACCTGGCATGGGAATACCAGGGCACGTAGTACCGTGAGCATAAAATGCTCAGTAGAAAAATACTACCCGAAACCCATAACATACAGATATTAAATATACATTTCGATTAAGTAACAAACGATTAAAAGAAAAAGAGTGACACACATTCAAAACTATTAGCCTTTGATCTCTGTGACAACTATTTGAAAATTTCACCATCGAGATTCATTGATACATCCTTAACTGCCAACCATAGTTACCACATAAGTCCTTTAGGATGCCCTCAAGGTCCTGTTAGGCTACCCTCAACAACTCGAGGTCCTGCTAGGACGTCCCCAAGGTCCTGCTAGGCTGCCCCTTAACAATTGGGTCCTTCAAGCTACCCTCAACAACAAGAGGTCCTGCTAGGCTACCCCCAACGTCCTGACAAGGTACCCCAAAACAACACCTGTCATTCCTTTCGTTATTCCATTTAAACATAATCTTGACCACAAGATTCTCCAAATCTGCAAACCAACCATCTGAGTTCGTCTAGGTTCTTAGAATAATAAATGCCCACGATTAACAGGATCTGATGACTAAAAGAAAACTATTTATGCTTCACAAGGATTGATGACCAAATTCACATTTCTTTCACAAGCTATCACTTAAGCACAGTAAGTACTTAATATATAACAATTATCTTAGAGAAATACTTCCACATGTCAGGTTTACCTCTTAATTTGCACAACACCACATCATTTTAATAGGTTAACCAATGCAAATCATTCAATTGATATCATTATAAACTCCCAATATTATAAACCACAGGGAACAGTAGTGAGATAAGTTTTCGTCAAAACATAGAAGTTACTAAGTGGGGACTTTGTCCAAATTGTCTAACGGCATATCTTGTACTAATCGAACACATCGAACAATGCATTGTATTCTCTTCTTCTTTTTCTTTCAAGTTTCAATTCCAATCATTTGTATTTTGTTCATGCCATCTATTCCACTAAACACACACACATATTCAAACCCTACATTAACAGATCACATACACACAAATATATTCAGGGAGATAGAATTTTAACTACCTCGATCCGTCGTTCTAGCGCGTAACGGAGTAAAAATGGAGTTGGATCGTCGGGTAAATTGTGCGGTAGCAAAGCTCTGTCGGTGACCGGTTCGGGACTGTTTATTCAGAGTGAAACGGAGCTGTTTCGGGGCTGATTTGAGACCGGGATATCGGCTGATTTCTTGGCAAATTTCGGGGCTGGTTTTGGAGCTTAAAGACCGATTGCCGTGCAGTTTCTGTAGGGTTTTGAAATTGTTTTCTGGGTTAATCTTGGAGCTAAAATGGAGATGGGAAGGATCTTGTTTGCTGGTGAGGATGATGGTCAAATTGGAGAAGACAAGTGATGGAGAAGGAAGAGGAAGACAATAGCATATATTCTTGCACAGTTTCTAGTAAAACTTTCTAACACTCTGTGGTTTCCTTTCCTCTCTCTGTCTTCTTCCAAAAAAAATGTCAGGAGAGGAAATGGGGTCTTGGTTCAGTTTTTCTTTTAAAGAAGCAATTGGATGATATCTTGGTTGGTAGAAACATAGGCTGAAGTGAGGCCGCGTAGAACACAAATGAAAGGGTGACGATAGAAGCTCATTAGTTTAATCAAAATTCCATGGATAATAGGGTGTGTGTGAGGAAGGCTTTGGTATGGAGATTAAAGGATAGTGTTTAAGGGAGTTGTTAGCTTCCTATTGGCTAGAGAAAAAGAGAAGACAAAATTGGTTAAACATGGAGGTGATGGAGTTCTGATGTGGGAGGTGACTGATGGTAATGGAAAGTGGGTTTACTTAGGTAGTATGATAATGGAATTAGTATTCGGCTAGGAAGAAAATTTGTAGATATATGTATATATGAACATAATACATGCATGTATATCATCTAGTCTAGATTACAACTAGTTAATCACAAAATTAAATTAACCATTACTAGAGTTTTATTAGGAAAATTACTTAAAAAAAATAAAATAAAATAGTGCGAAAATCCGAGTCGTTACAAAACTAAGACCTTCACGTGATAACTCATTCACCAAACCAGAACTTTTGCAGCTTAGCATCCATCTACAGCTTTAAGAAAAACTTGCAAGTTCATAGAATAACACACCACACCATATCAGATTCTGTAGACTAGTTCTGCAGTCACCTCCCACAGCAGAGTTTCAATAAAACCTACAGCTACACCACCCAATCCCTGCCCAATACCTATGTCATGAGTATTTGCTTCATGAATAGCCTTTGCAGTAGGATCAACTTCACAGATTGAGCAAGGAATCTTCTCCACTTCTCAAATTTAGCAGCACAGCATAATGTAACAGTTGCCATTGAATTTTATAAACATTTACAAATTGAAAGTACAGTCACCTCAATCCACCGAAGTACTCAAAAACCCCATCCACCTCAGCAAAATGCACCAGATTGGGAAAAATGCACCCAAATTCAACTGTTCTTGAGTAGATGCCAATGCCAATCTGTATAGGTTTATCTGGGCACACACCTAAAGCCTATTTTCGATTACAACGCTTCATTTACACTTGACCTGTGTCATTGGACCTGAATAACTTACCCCTTCATGAACAGGAGAGAGTTGTGGACGAGTTGCGTACTCTTAGTTTAGCCTGGGAGTGCAAAACCGTAAACATGCACGCTCGAATTGGCCTCTGAGTCGAAATAGTCACATTTCTTAGAGTCTACACTGTAAGAAAAAAGTTTTGTCAATACATGCCAGGTCGGAAACGTCAATGAGCATGTCCAATTAGGCAATTAAGAAGAATATTTAAAATCAATGTAAACACATGGACATAATTGTATTCATATAAAAAACAAGCTAACTTTGGATTTGCATTTTCATCCTCAGAAATAGCCTTCTCATCAATGGCTGGAATCAAGGTCTTTGTCGAACATTTGGCTTCACCATTGTGAACCATCTAACTCATTAAACAAACAGTCAAACTTTGGCCCATGGATAAAAAAGGATTACAAACCAAAGAAAAAAGAGGTAGCACCTTCAATATATCAGGATCATTCCATGGGCCCTTATCAGAATGCATGCATCCACCTTTGTCTGCACAAGTACAAGACCCACCCAAAAAGTCTGGTAGCTCATTAAACAGATCAAGGTGAAAGTTTGATATGAAAGGTGAATTAAGAGCAAGGCTATGTCATTTCTCGTTACAATTAACACATATACTGATTCGGAAAGCTCACTTGTTGTAACATTGACTTCTCTAGCATTTAAAACCTAGAATTTCTATTTTAAGATGACAATCTATAGTGAGGACAAACAATTAGCTCGAATCAATTACTTCAAGCAATTTACTCTGATATTTGTTGCCCAAAACCTGATAAAAAGAAAGAATTGGTGTTAGCTGACTAATCAGAATTAACTCTAAGCTGGAGTGAATTGAAGAAAAAGACTGACTTGGATTTTTGGGGTGGTCTTGGAGTCCAGAAATGATTTAACAGTATTCCATAAGAGCCAAAACCCGGAACCGCTTTGATAATGTACATATGGCAAAGAGACTACAAAAAGTAGAGTTTATAAATGAGAAGTTGAAATGAAGGGCAGTAAAACATAATCATTTATGCCAATCACAAAAAGGGTCATCATTCACAAGAAGGAACCTCAGGATAATTGTCACCATCAATCTTTTGAATCTAATGAATAAGCTCCCTTGCAGTTTTGTTGAAGTGTTTTAGTCCTTGGGGCATCAATCACATCACATTAAAGACGCCAATTTTTCTCCTTCTAACAGATAACATTCAAGCTATGAATAGTGTTTTCCTCAAGAAGAAATCCTACAATATGACAAGTTTGCATAGTACACAACAGTTTATATATGCATAATTCATGTAGCAAAAAATTTAGTCGTGATGCCTTTATTAGTAGAGCTTTTCCGTTTTCATTTTTATGGTGGCTCCATTCATATTTAGTATGTTATTTTCTGCTACTATGGAGTGGGTGCTATTTTGAATACAAGGTGGCTTTTTTTCACTCACAGCATTTGTGAATTCAACTCCTTGGACATCCAGAATAGTTGTGCTTCGATCAATGTGTCTTTTGGCTGCAATTGAACATGCAGGGAATTTGATATTGACTGCTCTTTCAAATTCCTGCACGTGGACGTGGTAATTCAAGTAGCGGTCCATTGTCGTGGTTTGCATAAGCTTGTTTGGATCAACTTTGCCAAGTCTTTCAATATAAATTGGTCTTCCATCCTTATCAACCCTGTGGTGTCCCTGGGGATAGTATTCAAGGACCTCGTCTCTCTCGTTGAACTCAAAATCCTATACAAGAAGGACCATGTGCAAATAAGAGACAGAGTGGTAGCCTAATAAAAGTGCTTTTCCATGTGGTCCGCTGTATGGTGCCATTTTGAACCTACATTTAGCAATTTTTGTATAAGTATCTCTATAACAGTGTCAACACCAAATCCTTTCTCCACTGGAGCATGTCAACCCACATTTGCTTTGATTTTTCAAGGTCAAATTTCCTAGCCTTCAAAAATCTGATCATATTATCAATTTTTAAATCATCTCAATATCAGATTGAGAGAGTGAAATTGATCAAATGCATAAAGATGTCTCGTTCTTTACAAAGCATCCCCAAGTTTTTAGATTGTATTGCGAAGTAATTGTTGGCCTATAAACTATTTCTACAAGAGGATTCCTTTTCGACTGGAAGTTTGCAACACATAAGCTACCAAAAAAAAAAAACTCAAGAAATTTGGAATCCATACCTTGAGAACAAAGAGCTCTTCTCTCTGGTCCAATCTTCGAACTAACTAAGAAACCTGTATTTGGAAAAGGTGAACCCCAAGATTAACAACTGGCACTTTTTATAAACACAAATAAGTTGGACGATAGCTAGGTGGATAAAAAAAAAAAAGCGATTGATGAACAAATTAAGATCCAAATTTTTTTCAATCTTTGCTGAACATTGTAAATACAGCGATAGAGAAGATTGAATTGCTAAAAAATACAAAGAACATACGATGAAATTTGGTCAAAAAATAAGAACAAATTTGGTCAAGAAATGTATGTCAAGAAAGAGCAAAGTAAGGACACAAACAACTAAAGCTCATCATAAGTATATAAGTCAAGAAAACACATCCAAAGAATTTTTTATAAGATCGATCTACCGTAATAGAGCTACACAATAGCATTTTACTTTTCACATAGTCAGTGAATGAAACCCAACTTATCCCATCTAATAAAAAACCCAAAACAAAAATGTACTACGAAATCTACATTAAGTTTATTAAATACAGAAGCTTCCAGTTTGCGTTTTCAATTTCCAGAGCACCCGTTAAAGTGCAAAACGTCAACACTTACCAAACTTTGATGCTCAGACAACCAAATTAAGAAATTATTATATAATAACATATGAAGATCATTTTCGTTTGCTAAGGATCCGAATATCAAACAACGAAAGGCTACAAATATCTTTCCTTTTCTTCCCCCAACCTTCTTTGTTACCAGACAAAAAAAAAACGATAACCCAAACTTCTTTGCCAAGAATAATTCATTAAGTGAACCCCGCCGTCACTCTGCCTCTCACCTTCATTGTAGTCTGAAAAAAGAACAAAGAAAACCAATCTAGAGTGTACAACACTTTAAGTAGTCAAAGGATCATTCTCATATGCATGAGACTGTTTTTTCCCTGCCACCCAAAATTTGTGGTTGAAGAAAATTTATGATCAGTTTGACTTATAATTTTTTAATTTTTCATCATAATCTTATAGGTCATCCTTGGAGATGTGAAAATGGAGTTGCTCCTGATAGAGCTCTCAATCCAACTGTGCTTTCTCATCTGAAATAGTTCTCTGCTATGACAAGTTAAAGATGATCGCTTTAAGGGTATGCACATGACATGATTGTATAGCCTTATTTTTTCATGATTAGTTGAGACTTGTGTGGTAATTTATGTCCTACACAAGCTACCATTGATCGTGTATTTGATGCGGGTTTAGGTTAGGGCATCTCTACTCCTTACTCAAATTTAGATCAAAGCTCATATTTGAGTAAGAATCGTCCAAAACAAATCCTCCAATTCAATGCTATGGATTAAATACCTTCAATTGTTTAGTTCTGACTCCAATTCAATGCTATGGATTAAATACCTTCAATGGATATCGGGATTAATAAACTAAGAATTAAGAAAACATCAATAACCTAAGAATTCCTCAACCATGTAAGAAAAAAAGATTGTGCAACTCCGAATTTATTACACTCCTGCAAGGAGAACAAATAGCAGCAGCAACAACAATTATGACAGGGATCACCAAACAACAATTTCCACTGGGTTATCCAAGTAACGAACCAAGTGTCATTCTTTATTTCGAAGCGAAATCAAAAGACAACTCTATCCTTAAGTCACGCAAAAACACCTAACAAGTCTAGAACATCAATAATTTATTCACCAGTTACAGAATACAATGGTAGGAATACATGCCTCATCTAAGAGCATTATGACAAGAAGTTCTCATTTCTTTAACCTTCTCCCAGAAAGAGCAATCCCTTAAGAAAAAAAGTACAAGCCATGAGGGTACAGGCGAAGCGAGCAGCACATCTAAATTCTAGAACACAAGTCTCACATCCTCAATTTGTGCCATTAGAAATGGAGGAGAAACAATTAGAAAAGAAACAAAAATGACATCTTGAATAGCCTTAGCACGAGCACCAAACTTAAATGTCCTTCTAACTGGACCGATGTTGTATTCTGCCACTCAATACAGAAAAACTATTTAACAGTCACCCACTCTTACGTAGGAAATACCTAGACTACCAAGCGTAGGAACTATAAATCGACCGGACACAGAAGTGTAGACCGCTCATAAAAAAAAAATCGATGGAGAACTTACATAGACAACTACAGGCATGTCATGATCAAGGTATTTCATTTGTGTTATTTTGATTCTATATACCAGTTCAAGTGTTAGTAGCCTGGTACAAACAACATTAGGATTAGGCCTTACGAAGCAATTCCAAACCAAAGGAAGTCTCTCTGATTTGGAGAAGCCCATCGAGTAGTTAAGTGTAAAATAAATTAGCACATTGTTGTGCTAAATATATCAAAGCGGCAAAGCATCACCAAGAAAATTGCAAATAGGTAATCCATATCCTTGGTATTTTAATCATATGTTCTCTAGCTAAAACGACATTTTTTTATTAAGTAAATGCAAGACACTTCGAATTGTTTATTAATGATATATTGACAAAAGAGTGGCTGACGCCAGAGACGCAATTAGAATCTATATCACACCAATAAAGCTTAATCATTGGCCCAGCATAAGGAGAAAAGTTAAGAACAAGCGGGGAAGCTGGTATGGATTCCAATATTCAACTTTACTTCTTTTGGAAAATAAATATTTCAATAATCCAAAATATTAGGCTTCAAATATATAGGCGAATACATAATTCTAGGAGCACAATGAGCAAATTTTCACATTTTGGTTTGGTAAAACTTCACTCACTTTTGCTGTTTAATTTCTAACATTCAACTTTTTTGGAGATGAATGAGGATCGACTGGATTGTGAAAATCACTGTTTTGGCACATCAATAGTGCTTATTGAAAATGTGCAATCCAAAACTTATATTGCCAATGTAGTAGCGTTCCCTTAGGTCTTGTTCTGAAAAGTCAAGTCTCAACCAATGTATACACCAAAGACATAGTTCTGAAAAGTCAAGTCTCAATCAATGTATACACCAAAGACATGGTATAGACTGAGGATCCTAGCCACCCTACAGTCCATAGCGATTTGCTAAATGGTTGAGAGATATTGTTACCAAACATTTGGGGGCTGCCATGCAGGCAATGACGTTTATGAAAAGTTAGTTATTACTCCCTCTGTCACAAAAAGATTGTTTTGATCTGCAAATGAGAACTTAAAAATAATGCATTTTTGTCGGAAAAAATCAAGCTTTTTAGCTCTAGTTACTACATATTTTGTTCTACTTCATCAAAAAGGTTTTAGCTTTTCTTGACAAAGATGTATTTTGTTACAATCTTTTTTTTGGCAGAGGTAGTAAGAGTCAAGCATGCTTCCCGGCCCATCCAAAATTCGTTGTTACCCTGTATCAAATCTCCCTATCCATTCGTTGTTCCTCTCCATCTTTGATGTGTGGGTTGTCTTTTCTTTACCGACATTCATTGGGTGGCCTTTTCTTTGATGTGTGGGATGTCATTTCTTTGAAGTGTTGGTGGTCTTTGCACATCCAACCAACTTCGCCAAGAAAGTTTGTGATTGGGGCTAACAAAATCAATGAAAGGCATCACCCCACATTCTACAATAGTTGAAGTTAATGAGTCAATAATCACTACATTTCCGAATAATGCAGTCAAGAATTGATCATGCCATCTGTTCTTTTTTTAATTTTTTTCTTGGGTACCACAAGGAAGAAATGAAATACATTAAAATTTTATGTATACACATGCACGCACAATCTCACTGTCAAAAACAAACTTGTTATCCTAATTGCAGTGGTTGGGCATCAAACTAAGGTTCCTAATAAACAAGTCTTCCATAACAACCAAGTAAACTAAAGCACGTTTCTCTCTCCTCTGTGGGAGTTACAAGGGTTTTCTCCCTATCTACAGCCACCCCACCATTTTCGGCCACCTTCTCCACAAATTCCTACACTTTTCCTCCTCCCCACTCCTCCCTCACCTCTAGTGTCGTTATCCTTGGGGGAGGTGGGGCTGCCTCCCTTTCACCTCATCTCCCCCTCCCGGTCCTAATTGCCCCACCACCATGCTTCACCACCGCCGCCTCTACCCCACAAATCAGCTCCACCATCGCCTCTTCCTTTCACCCATTTCCCCTCTATATAGCGCCCCCTCTCCTCCGCCTCCCAGCCGCCTGCTTTTCCTCCCATCTGACTTGTTGGGCTTGTGTCAAGGCGGGATGGTGATGTTATGGCGGCCTGGGCACCCTTCGGTGAATAAGCTTTTAGATCCCGATGACGGCGGCGAGTTTTGGAGCACAGTTCTTTACCCGGAGCAGCGACTCATCTCAACTCAGCCAAGTTTGGAGTCAACTCGGGACTCAATGATGGGTTTTGTGTTGTTTTCAGCTTTTATGAGTTTGATTAGTCCTTTTTAGTTTGGAATTTCTTGGTTTTTTGGTAGTCTTTATTTAGATCTGCAGTAGATGTTCTTGGTTTTTTCTTGTTTTTGCTTGCTTGATCTGGGGCTAGAATTCATGGCTGTTGTGGACGTGTGGGGCCACCTATGTCCGATGAGGCATACCCGCGTCCAGAGCCTCGCGTGACAGCGGAGGTTCTCGTACAATTTTTGTCCACTCATGGCGGCGTTGGGAATGGTTGTACGGTGGAGGTTCTCTCCACCATCAGTTGATTGACGACATTAAGCATTTTGTGAATTTCTAATCCCTAGATTTAAGCTTGCTCTCTTTTGGATTACATTTGCGCTTTATTGTGTAATGGTTTGAGCTGGGTATCCGTCGGGATGCTCTACTGCTATCCCTTGATACGATTCATCATTCCGTCCCCTAGGTGTCGGGTCTGCTTCGGCAGGTGTGTCTGCGAGCTGGTGGTCCTGTTTGCCTTTTGCCAGTCTCATTTCAATTGTTAGTGGTTTTGGCTGCATTCCTATTTTTCGATGTAATCAGTGCCGAATGGCGTTTTGATATGATATGATGACAAGTTCAAAAAAAAAAGTAAACTAAAGCACCAACAAATCATCCCAAGCCCTGTGTATAATGAATTGGGTCAGCTAAATGGATCTTTATTTTCTTCCATTTTGCTATGTCTAGGCCATATCTGTCAAACGCATCACAGCCTCTTTTAATACATTCAGTTGCAATTTCCCTTTAACATCTAGTATTAGTTACTTTCTAATTTAAGATTGCTTCCCGATTTAACATTTTCAAGTTCATTATTGGGGACTGTGACATGAATCCCATTGTGAATATGACACCACGGGTGTTCCCCTTGATATATCTCAATGGAAAAAGCAGATTCATATAGCCAACCCCCATTGACTGGGACTTAAAGTTCAATTTGTTATGATTTGGTTGATGCTGCTCTCCATTGTAAACATTTATAACCATCAGCCTATATTTTTCTATTTAGCTCACCCCAGAAATAAATTTGCAAACTATACATACTAAGTGGACTGCATTTCCAACAAGAAGTAACACACTTGGCATGCTAATGGATCCAATCTTAGAAGTTAGTAAATTTTCTTCTCATTGTTTAAAAAAGTGTTAGAGTTTGCCACTATTTAATATAAGATCAAAAGCTACTGCGAGATCCAAAATACCCTCTCCAGTATCATCTCAATCACCAAATCAAAAAACAATACGAAACCTCTCATATCATTGCCTAGTAATTGTTAGGCAACCACTCAGATCCCTCCTTATCACCTGCAAGAATATATTGCTCCATTTCATATCTTTCTATTTCGATAACTTAAGTTCTCGGGCAAGCACGTCAACTAATCCTGAGGACCAATCCTCCATCCACCAGCCGGGGCCAATTAAAGCTGGGGTAAAGTCCCGTGTGGACTGGCTCTAAATGAGTTGCATATTTCATATGAGTAACATTTGAATTATGTTATTCTAGTTCCAATTAAGAAATTTCCCAATTCATGCTTTCTCACCTTAAGGACCTATTATCAGAACCTCAATTTTACATTCTACCGTTGTACACCAAAAACCCAAGCGATCCAAATATCGAATAGGGTCCAGAAAACCTAGAGCAAGAAACAGGGCTAATTAAGTGAAAGCATCTAACAAATAACAGAAAAAAGAACAAGACACGATCCAGAACAAATTCATATATTATATAAATGGGCAATACCACTTCTATAACGAAAAAAAAGTTACCATGCGCAAATTCACACAATCGAGTAACCAAAATCGACTGTTATCTTGCTCGATGGGTACACAACAATAATATGCAGAAAAATGTCTCCAAAAAGTGAGGTGACGATGCAGTTGAGCAAATCCTAGATACTTTTCCTCCATGCTAAAGCTTATCACATATTCCCAGAATTAAATACATGCAAGTCCAGTAAGGTATTGTAATGTCCCTTCTCTATTTCCTCCTCCGGCACCTGATGAAGGAGAAGAGACTCAACAATCAAGTCTTCCCAATCAACATAAACCTTCCTTCTCCTTCTTTCCTTCTTTCCAACACAAACGCCCTCTGATATGCAAAGGTTACCATTGTCACCTGAATCGTTGTTTTGTGGACACCTAATCTTATCAATGCGTAGCTTAGCATCCTTTATCTTCTCTCTCCTCCTTTGATATGCCAAGCATCCAGCAACAAAAGATGGAGGCATTGCATCTAATCCTACGTCTTTCTCCAGTATTTCCTTAAGGAAAAGCTTTCTGCTCAGTTCTGATTTTCCTTTCCACCACTCCTTACAACCAAAAAGATCACACCCTCTCCCTCTTTTCCTTCTAGTGTTGTTTCCACACTCTCCCACTGAATCGGCAATAGAAACTTCATTTGAGTATTTTGAATATATCATTGACAAGCACTCGTGTGAAATCTTAAGCGTCTCCAAATCATCACTAGTCCATCTTGGGGGAGCACTCTTATCTTGCAACTTGAAATACTGAGCATCATTTGCCACGCCGTAACAATCTGATCCATATTCCATTTCATAGCTCAAACAGCAGCCAATCAAATCATCCAAATCAAATCCAGCATTCTCTACACCAATCTTCTTCTCACCACGCTTAGACATTGACTTCAATTCCATGTATTGTAACACAAATGGGGCATTCGTTAAAATGTTCTTAACTGTAATATCTTTTCCCCAAGGTAATACTTGTGCAACTTTCACAAGACTCTCTAAAAGCTCTTTATACCGCAACTTGCACGTAGCAACTCCCACATGTAATTCCATTGCCACATCCTTAATCCGAAGATTGACTTCATTCAATTGAGCAACAAACACCAACACAGCCGCGACCACCGGAAGCGGTGTCCGCCCTGTGGTCAAGTACCACTTCATCATACACTGCACCAAGAAAATCCCCTGTTTTAACATTTTCTCAATCTTATCCTCATCCACAGAAACTGCAAAGAAACAAGTCTGAACCGCCTGTTGGAACGAATCCACAATGTCAAACTCCGGTAATTTCAATTCCATAAATTGAACAACCCGCTTAACCATCCGACCTAGCTCGTAAACATCACAACCAACCTTATCCCCCACCTCCACAAGCGCCAAAGACTTATTATCTTTTCTCATCACAATGTACGCACACGCACCAATAAGTACTGGAAACCAATGCCCCTGACCATATTCCCCCTCAGTAATAGTCTCTATCATAGCCCTAACCTCATCTTTTTTCGGAGGCGAAAAATCCAACAAAGAAGTAATATTTTCAATGCTCTGTTTGGCATAGTATATTTTGCTTTCTTTGAAATTATAGGCACTGCCGGAGCCTGCAGTGCCGGTGTGGACAAACGTGCCGGCTGAGCAATTGATCCCACCGAAGTGGTGCTGAAAATTGTCGAAGTCTTGGACGGAACCGCACGACGAGCAGAACACGTTTCCGTCGTGGTCGGAGATGAGAGTTCTCGCTTTGCAATTGGTACAGGGGCGAGAGCTCTCCATCTCATAACCCAAAAAATTGACGCGTTCGTTTACCGGGAAACTATGCAAGCTAGGAGAAACTGATTTGGGGATTTATAAAAGGAGTAGGAAAGAGGCGCATACCTTTGTGTACGCGAAGAGAGATCAGCCTTCCTAGGGTTTGAGAGAGACGAGGGCTTTTCCAAATTGGGGACCCTGCCGTGTGAAAAGAACGGCAGCAGGAGATGCTGTGACTTTGTGCGACAGCCTTCCGGTTTTGGTTTGGATCTAAATCCCAATCCCCAGCTTCTGACCCAAAGTTGTGGCCGAATTTACATATAAACGGTACAATGAACCTCAAGTTCCGTCCCGGCATCAATACCGGCCCTTACCGGAAAGTACCGTAATTCCGGAGAATACCGGACGAGATGGTGGTATGTTAATTTTCGTCCGGGATTTTGCAGATCGTGAAAACGATGATCGGAGTAGAATCAAAGAGAGAGAGAGAGAGAGAGAGAGAGACAGCGAGAGAGAGAGAGAGAGAGAGAGAGAGAGACCAACGCAGAAGTGGCGAGAGAGAGAGAGGGGGCGAACAAGGTTTTTTTCCCGATATATACCAACTAAATAAAAAAATAATCAAAATATACCGTTTTGAAAAATTGATAAAAGTATGCCAAGATGCGTTTTATTCTTGCCATCGGGCAGCAGTTGGTTTGAAGGCAAGCTCGACTATACTAAAACAATGGCACTTTGGGTTCATTTCAGGGTCTCACACGAATAGTCCAAATTATTTAATAATTTCTCGAATAACCTAGTAAATAATGAACTGTCCAATCCTAATTTCAAATTTTCAATGGATTCAAAATTCTAAATGAAACATAGATACATAATTACAATTATATGATCAGAATGAAATTTTTTATTTTTTTTCCAACAAGTCAAGATATCATAAAAACGCCATCAGGCACCGATTACAACGAAAAATAAGGATGAAGCCCAAACCACTAACAAGTGGAAAGAGAACGGCATTCGGCTGACTAGGCCACCGACTCGTAGACACACCTGCCGAAGCAGACCCGACACCTAGGGGACGGAATGATGAATCCATTCCAAATGAAAGTGGTAGAGAAACAAACATGATTCCCAGTTCAATCCAAACTAATACAGCGCAAAGTAATCGGGAGAAAGAACTGACTAAACAAACCCAATAGAACTGGCTAAACAAAATCAAAAAAACTGACTAAACAAACCCAATAGAACTAGTATAACCAGGGCTCACTGAGCCGATCCACAGGTTACCACCGAGGTGCACCATGAACCACCGAAACAAAAGTCCAGAAGAACTGGTACACAACCGAGAGCCACTGAGTCGTCCCACCGAGTTCCAACACGTCACACCAAGTTCAACCGAGTTCAATGAATAGTCACTTCCCCGGACAAAACAAGCTTCCATAGCCGCCGCCCGTGGCATCCGGAAGCTTTATAAACCGGAGGGGGCCTAAACACCCAAGATCTACCCATTGTCGGGTCCGAGAGGTAAGGATTGAAGAAGAAATGGAGGTAACAGAGAAGGGAGGTTGTGGGTGGGGGGCTGTGGCAGTAGGAGGGGATGATGGAGGAGGGAGGCGGAAGGGAGGGCGAAAGAAAGTCGGTGGGAGGGAGGCGGAGGGGAGGTGGAGATAACGGAGGGGAGAAAGCGGATCTGGCCGGAGGCGGTGGGAAGGAGAGGAAAAGGCAACGAGTCTGGCCATGGGTAGATGGTGGGTGTCTGGCGAAGGGTGGGAGGAGGGGAGGGGTGGGGCGAAAAGGGAGGCAGCCCCACCCTTCAAAAATCACGGAAAAACTGGAGACAAACGGAGGTGTAGGAGAGATCTGGAGATGGAAGAGTGGAGAACAAGGGCAGAAAAACAAAGGAAGAGAAGGTGTGGGAGAAGGCCGGATAGGGTGGGGGGCGGCTGCCGGCAGGAAAAAGGGAGGAACCCTAGGGTATTCTAACTTTTAGAGAGAGAGACTCTCAAGGCAGTAGTAAGCCTTATTGATGTGCAATCTATCTTAGTTATGCATATCTTGGTGTGATCGGAATGAATTTATGTTGAGTCATTTAAACAATTATTTCAAAATTAATGAACAATTTGCATCATTCACATGAGACGTCCCTAGAATGGGTGACACATATGACATGCCCATCTATACCCTATCAATATTCCATTGTCAATTGGAATAGTTTTTTCATTTTTCTTTTTTTGGCTGAAGGCTTTAAGCTTAAGAGGTTCAATTAAATATATCAAGTATTCCTTTGTAGAGATTCATCTCACCATTTGATTCTTGAAAATCACATTCATGTGGAGAGCACAAGGTGCACTTTAAAGCATATCTACTGCGAGGCAACAAGGTAGCAGATAAGCTAGCCAACATGGGTATTGATCAAGACTACAAATGGGTCTCTCACATTTTGCCACCTGAGACTATCCCCCTCCTTGAAGCCGACATGAGGGGTGTGGCTTTCGAAAACACGCACTCTAGTGCATTTTTTTGTATTTTTTAATACATTTATACCTACTTTTATACACTTTTCAAACCTTAACTTAAGTCTACTTAGAATTTTTTTATCATTTTCCTTTGAAGAATACAAGGTGCAAAAATAACTTCCCAAATTAAAAAGGATTATGCTTACTGTAGCGGCCGGGTTCATAAAGGCCAGTGGGGGCCAACCCCGTACATTAAAGGGCAAAAGGGATCACATCTTCACAATCAACAAAGTCGAATGTAAATCAATCTGCCTTCCCCTCGCCGAGCGAATGGTGCTTTCGTCTCTCGGCGAGGTGGTCTACATCTTGACGAATATGGATTTGAATGGAGCCTCCCGAGGGCGGTGCCATCACTAGCGCATGGCTCTCGGTATAGCTCTCGGGAGAACCCCCGGGGATCTCTCAGGGGCCTCCACCCTCAGCACGCGGTCGCCCGAGCGCCCCACAACCAAGTCGATTGATGACGACTTAGTGGGGAGCTCGGAGGCCCCTGAGGACGGCGGTGGTGTGTCAGGTACGCCAGGCAGGTCATGATGGATCATTAAATGCGGCAGTCACCTACCCTGCCACCGCCACCTACAGAGTCACGTTGGTGATGGGGAATGTCTCGAGGTGACTTGACGCTTCAGACCCATGTGACATGACGTCAGCTGAAGTGCGGCGTCTGCAGCAGAGATTGAGGTCACATCAGTCGTCATCCTTGGTACGAATGACAGGCGCGTGAGGGGCATGGAGGGCGTGAGAGGCACGCCCCCCTCTGCCTATAAATACCCAGCCCAACTACCACAATGGGCATTCCTCTCTCCTCATTCAATACTCTCTTAACTCCAATTCTCTCCCTAAGTTTCCGGCTCACTTTCTCTTCTCCGGTGACTTACTTAACCATCGGAGTGCCTTCCCGGACCACCAGCGTCCGGGCTAGGCACTAACGTGGTTGTTCACGTGTGCATGTCACCTTCTCAGTCGAGCAACTAGGGTTCAGGCGAGGTTCAGCCACTCTACCACCTTTCACTCCACACCAGAAGGTTCAAAGAGGTTATTCCGGCGAAAGCACCCCCACACTTACAATGACCAGTGACCACCATCCTATTGTATGCTATCAAAACACTAAACAATCAGGCAAACCCGTGACAGAAAAATATTTAAGGACAGAGAGCATGTTCTGCTTTCAATGCAAACCGCATTCTGGATATGTGTATTCTACACAAAACGCATCTTACACATGCAGTTTGATAGGAAAATAAAAACACAGTTCTAATATGCGTTCTTACGTGGCCTCATTTTGCTGACGTGGTGCGGAATTTGCTATACCGCATGTGGGACATGCGGTTTGGTATACTTTTAAACATAGTTTACAAAATGGTACAGTATATTTCGGTTATTAAAATTCTATTTTGGTATAGAACGGCAAAAATCTCCCTGAATCGTTGCCAGAGCCGGTGCCAGAGCTGATCAATTGATGCCGGCGCCAGAGCAGATCTAACGTTTTGGGGTGGAGGATCTGACTTCTTCTGATTTTGATTGCCTTGGAGACAAGCCAATGGAGTAATTTTTACGTGGTGAAATGGAAGGTGAGGACCGTTGGATGACCGGGATGGTGCGTGACCACGGATTGAGAGATTTAGGCCGTCAATTGTGATTACAGCTTGACAAGAACTTGGAAAAGGTGGCTCCGGATCAGCTGTCCCAACCTTTGCTGTCCCCATCCCTGTCCCAACCCAAAACGGCACAGTTTTGGTGCAAACTCCCAACCTTTGCAAAATGCAATTTTGTGTGGCCCACTTCTGGGTCCCACACAAACGATCCGAACCGTTGAATAATTTTAAAATAATTATTAACGCGGTGTGGACGGTCAACCTCCACCGGTGCGCTTTCGTTTGAAAATGATGTTTTTGGAAATAGAGTCGCCAACCGAGTTTTTGGAAAATGGTTTACGACCCGAGAAACCGTTTTGTAAAATGGTTTGGAAAATGATTTAGAAAATGATTTGGAAACCAGAGATTCGTTTTGGAATCGGGAGCCAGGTTATGAACGGGGAAGGGTTTTAATGCACCCCGCTCGCCCGATTAAAAATTGGTCTTTACTAAACATTTGTGGGATTTTTAGAAAATATTTTAATGCCAAACTTTATTCAAATAGACAGTTTATCAAGCAAAGCAGACGATAATAATGAAAACAAGTAATAATAAACAAACAACCAATCAAGGATTCAAACTGTTTATACAAGGAAGTGATTCAAAATTTCAGATTTTAGAAAAGTGTGCCGTACGGCACACTAAGTGTACCGTGTGGTACAGAAAGTGTGTCGTGCGGCACTGTTCATCATTCCAACAGTCAAATTTTCAAAAGAGTGTCGTACAGCACTCCAAGTGTACCGTGCGGTACAGGAAGAGTGTCGTGCGGCACTGTTTTCTTCACAAACAATTCAAACTTTGATTTTTCGACATTATTGAATAAAAACACATACAAGGTATGAAAATTGATTAAAAAAAGATCATTTTGGATGGGATAACAATTGTGTTTGAATGAGGGATGTTCCTCCTCACTAAATTACCCCGTACGAGGCGATATTTTCGCCGTACGACGCAATCGGGAGGTTTCAAATTAAACTAATTTCTGTTATAACATGGGTATACCAAATGTGGAGATGATATAGAAGATCATCCCACACTTGGCACTCCTCCCCTCAGAGTACCAAAGTTAAAGAATTTGGCGAAACGGGATTATACCTCAGTTTGAAACTCTCGAATTGAAGCACTTCTGGAACTCCTTAGGCACGACTTGGACTTCCTCCAATGCTTACAAAATCACTCCTCAATGTGGTATAGAAGGCTAGGTTGAAAACTTAATAGAATTGGTGGTGATCAGTGAAGGTTTTTGGAATGAAAAACAGAGTAACGAGTTTCGGGTTGCAACTGGGTTGGTTTTTGGCAATATGAGGAAGATTTCTGGAGCTTGAGGGGTACTGGGTAACAGATGATTTTGAGTATAGGAAAAATTTAGGAGTAGAATTTAAGAGGAGCTTTCCATGGTTTTCTCACAAATTTTTCATTTTTTCTTCTCGTTGCACTTGATCGGGATTTATAGGCATACAAATCAACTTGGCCTCCAAGTAAACTTCATCCTCACACAAAGAAATGATGACTCTAGGGTAGCCTTGAAGCTTTACACGCAAGAATGATAATCAGAGGAACAATTCGTCAACATTTTGAGCTGCTAGAACTCTACAAAAGCTGTTTGACAAATGACAGTGCCGTACGGCACACAAACTGTGTCGTGCGGCACACTAACTGTGCCGTGCGGCACTCCTCCACCGCCAAAGTTATAAAAGGTTGTTGTACGTGACTGAGGCTGTACCGTGCATGAGAGATGAGTATCGTACGGTACTGTTGATTGGGTTGACTTGAAGAATTTCAATCCGAGAGGCCTTCCGGGCATTTCTTTTCATCATTGGGGATTAAAATGTACACAAACGTCTCATTTTGGGGTATCTACAGTTGCCCCTCTTTGACGAGGCTTGTCAATCATTGTGTGATGAAAGTCGCGTCAAAGATAGAAGACACCCCTCCATTCGAACATTCGCGGGAAACAAGTAAATTATGCTACATGTGGTCGCGCTCGTAAGAGCTGCCTACGTACCCCATTGTAAGGATCATACCAGCGTAGTTCGTCGGGGCTAATGCATATGCAAAATGATGGATCATGCAAACACAAGAGTTATAGAAGTCATACCTTGATCGGATTGTATGGATTGCCACCTTGTTTTTTAATGAGGAAAAAAAAATGAATGCTGTGTTGTGAACGAAGCCAGCGAGCGAGGCTCCGTGAGTAGTGAAAAGTGATTAGGGCGAGACTGGCGAGGGTCTCTAGAAGACCTGATTTGAGCGAGACCAGTGAGGTCCCTATGAAAAGTTGTGTGCGCGAAACCAGCGAGTGAGGTTCCGTGAAAAACTGAGTGAGCGAAACTGTTTCGGGATTGCAAAAGTGCATGTGACCGTTCGGAGTCACAATAGCGTTTATGATCGGTTCGAGGTCATGAAAGAGTGTGTGTGACCGTTCAGAGTCACAAGAGTGTGTATGATCGGTTCGGGGTGCCAGTGACCGTTCGGAGTCACAAGAGTGCGTGTGACCGGGTCGGGGTCATGAAAGTGCCTGTGACCGTTCGGAGTCACAAGAGTGTTTATGACCGGTTCGGGTCATGAAAATGTTTATGATGGACTTTCGTGTCATTGAGCACTTAAGAATTGATGCCATAGAGGACTTCGTGCCATTTTAAATCAAAGAGGTGAGAAATTTGTTTTGAAAACATTGGGTGAGAAATGTATCTCAAAATTGAGGGTGAGAAATATATCTCAAAAACTGATTAAAAAGTTGTCCATGAGGACTCTTGTGTGAGACTCAGGTTTCGACACTTGACGACACAACGACAACATTCTTTTTTTTTTTTAGAAAGTAGGTGGCGCAATAGGGTGTCTCCTTTTGCTTTACTATCTTTCCTTTTTGGACAAGGTTTGGGTTTGAGGTTGCTTCTGATCATGACTTCGAGCTTTTGGACTTGAGGTTTGACCTTTTTGGGCTTTCATGCCCCAAACTTGAATTCAGGTGTATATGCTTCTCCCAGTAGATGGCGTTGAGCTGATGTGCCCCAGTCTTGGACAAATGTGCCCCAATAGATGACAAGCTTCAGTTTTGAACCCATCGACTTGTTTATCCAAACATACGCCCTTCCATGCATTGAAATCATCTTTCACGAGTTTAAGAATATCAAGACCACCAAGGATTGACTGGACAACAGACCTTGTGTGAATTTGGACAGGGCCCAGACGATTCGAGTGACTTTTCAAAAAAAAAATGCCCCCTGGTTTGGGCGGAGATGACATACTCATTGACCGTTTACCAAAGGGGGTAGATTTTGACAAAACTAGGCTGACTCAACAGACTCAAAAGAGTGACTTTTCTGAAGGTGCCCCTGACTAGGCGGAGATTACGAACTTGTAGGATGGCAGACGTGAGTTATTTTCTGACAGGACCATTTCGACTCAAGAAGACCAATAAGCAATGACAGACTCGTGCCCCACAATTGATGTTTGAAATTGTCATAAACCTAAGTATTTTGGTTTTTGAAATTGTTTCACTCCATCAAATGATGTTCATTTAAATCGATTGTTTTATCAAAACACAAGATTTCTTATTGTGAACCCATGCTCCCGGGATGCTGATTCACTGATTTTCCATTGAGGTGCCCCGGTTTGGACTTTTGCTCCTGGCAGATGCTGGTATTTTGCAATGCTTTGACTCTTGCCCCCGGGTTGCTAATGAGGATCTGAGGTGCCCCGGTTTGGAATTTTGCTTCTAGCGGATGCTGGTGTTGTGCAATGCTTTGACTTTTGATTTTTAATGATACTGTTCCCACTGGATCTTCGCTATCAAGCTGTGCTTTTCAATCTGAAAGGACTATATTTAGGTTATAACGGGGCCAAGGCTTTGGGGGTTGACAAAGAAAGGGCAAAGGCTAAAAAATTTACACTTTTCTTTTGGGTTATTATAGCTAGCAGCTATCTTGAATTCTTTTTTGTGTGCCCTTTCTATTTTCTTCAATGTTTTCCTTTGTGCTCCATTTTGGCTTTTGATAGGCACTTTCTTCCCTTCTTCCTTTTCAGTGTTTCGCATTTGGTTGTGCCCATGAACTTGGCATTTTTCATTCTGACGTGCCACTGGCAACCATGCATTTGGTACTTTTGAAAATCTCGCATTTCTCTAGCAATCATGTGCTTGGCACTTCTATCTGGAAATCTTGCTGATAACTTGGCACTTTCGTTTCTCTTAGTTCACCCCAGTGTGGGGGATAGCTGCCTAGCTGGGTTCTTTTTCAAAGAAAATGATTCAGGCTCAAAAGGGCTATCAAGGGATATATTTATCTGGGGAATAAAAGCAAAGAATGTCTTTCTTCATTTTGAATTGCACAACTTGATAGAAAGAATCTGTATATGCTCTAACTTTTGCCTGGGTCGTACTTCAAAGTTTTGATCCTGCGAGCTTTGCCTTAACTTTTGCCTAGGCCGCCCTTGCGGGTTTTCGACCTAGTAGGCTTCTTTTTTTTTTTTTTTTTGTCGAAACATTGCTCCTTGATGACGTTGGAGGATGGCGCCTAGAACTCCTTCTTCTTGTGAGAGTTGAGGGTTATATCAAAAATCATCCCGTGTTTTGAAGTGATTATCATATATCTCAAATGATGGTGGAAAACAATTCCATTTGGAAGGATTATTGCAAAACTCAAGTTTATTATGACAATTCTAACACAAAAGCGTGACATCGATTTGTGAAAGTTGCGACCGAACCACAGAGGGTTGCCTACGTATCTCTGTGCAAGGAATCAGGTCGTGCGTAGTTCCGGACTATAAAGTTGACTCTAGTTTTGGTTTTTGTTCTTTTCTTGACAATAGGACATTACAGACTTGAATTTGAAGACAGACACCAAAGTAGAAATAGAAACACAAACTAACTCAATAAAAGAGAAGACTCTGACTCGAAACTTGAAAATTTCCAAAACTCATGGAAGATTTGTCTATTCCATGGTCCTTGGCGGTTCATTGGTTTGGAGAGGTGTTTGGCTTCACCAGTGGAGCAGGGATGGATCCGTTGTCAATGAGGTCTTGTATTTCATGACGGAGGCGGTGGCACTCATCGGTAGCATGACCAGGCACTTGATGGAAGGTGCAGAAGGCATCTGGGTTGTGGTTTGATGGGAGCTTTTGAGGTAGAGGTTTTGGCTGGAGTGGTTTGAGGAGACCGGCCATGAGAAGCTTTTTAAAAACCAAAGATAAGGATGCAGAGAACTCAGAAAATGTTCTTGGTTGGTCTTTGGGCCAGTTGATTTGGGTTGTGATTTTGGTTGGTTTGACTTCGTTAACAGGCATGGCTTGGTTGAAGTTTTGGTTTGTGGAGCTGAAAGAGGCTTGGGTATGATCATTTTCGCTGAGCAATGTGTCGGTGTTGTAAGGGTACACCTTTTTGGTATTGGGAACAAGTTCCTTTTCCTTAAAAATGTCGGACTTGATTGCTTCCTCAACGGCAAGGCCTGCCTCATAGAATATTTTGAATTCTGCAGTAGCTTGAAATACCACCAGGTGTTTAGCAAAATCTCTCGACAGGTTGCGAGTAATGATTCTCATCTGTTCCTTTTCTGAGGGCCGGTCTATCATTTGAGAAGCCTTTCCTCTCCACCTTTTGATGAAGTCAGCAAAAGACTTGTTTGCCCCCATTTTTGTCGAGTCCAATTCCCGAATAGTCATCTCAAGCTGGATGTTGTAATTATACTGGGCCATGAAGGCTGCCCCAATATCCTCCCAACTTCCTTTCTTCGAAATGTCTAGGTTTAGAAACCACCGCAGTGCTGGCCCTGTCAGAGTTTGCTGAAACATCTGAGCCATAGCGTTCTTCTCGATGTTGTACATGGACAGAGTGCCCACATATGTCTACAAATGAGCTTTTGGATCTCCACTTCCGTCGAACTTCTCCCAGGCTATCGGTTTGAATCCTTCCAGGAGTTTGGCATCAGGGAATAAACATAATTTGTCCATATCAACGCCTGTGGCAGCCACCTTTTCTTGTTTCTGAACTGATTCCTCAAGTTTTGTGATTTTAGCCATCATCGCTTCCAAATCTGGATTGTCTTGCGGAGGAGGAGGAGGCGATGGTTGCTCCCTTGGCCCATGTGGCCGCTTGGCTCGAGTGGTCAATTATTGCATCAAAAGCAGTATCTGGGCCATCTGACTGTCGTTGTGCTCCCGTTGTTCCTCCATAGCTATCCTGAGGGCCTCAACTTCATTCTTGTTTGCTGTCTCATGAGCTTTTGACATATCTAAAGGACCTACTGAACCTGACTGTACTGCTTCTGCCGCAATTCAAATTAATCGCCGTTTAGGGGTCGGGTCCAACCGGTTATGTTGTTCTTCTCGCTTTGACCAATGACTTGGAACTGATAGTAAAGCAAAAGCAGACTCAGAAGTGTCCCCATTTTATTTCTAAAAAGAAGAATGTCATTTTTGTGTCATGTATTTCATCCTTAGTCTCAAAAAGTTTTCAACAACCATGGGTAGGTCGACTACTCAGTAGGCATAGTTCCTGTGTGTTGGAACCAGAGCCTGTCAACTTTCGTGACCATCCAAGACAGAGCAATAAGGCTGTCGAAACCAGGATAGAAATGTGATTAGATCATAAGGAGCCGTTCGAGCACGGCTGACACTGAAGGTGTTCCAAACTCCAAAGATTTAAAGTCTCCTAGACTATGCAAAAATGGGTCTTAAAAAAGGCTGCCCCGATCCTCAGTGTATCTTTTGCAGTGTATCCTTTGTTTAGGATAGCAGGATTTGGGAAAATTAAGCCAACTTGGTTCGCAATGATTCTTTTTCAAGGGTCTAACTTTGATTTTAGGGACAACTGTCCCAGCTTGGGTCAATTGTTCCTAATTTCTATTAGGTCATAGCCAACGGATTGTCAAGGACCAAGTTGATTGGATTTTTGTAAGTCCCGTTATTCTAAGGACTAAATTAATCTAAACAACGTGCATTGGAATGCACGACTCATCATCGGGCAGGGCAACCTCTAAAGACCGCGGGAAAATGTGACAGCATGGGGTCAAACTAAACATGATAATACAAATGCATGCTGAATGATGACAATATATGGAAAGCAGTAAACACATAATAGGATATATCATGTAATTCTAACCTGTGGATCCCTGTCCTAGGTTGGAAGGTTCTAGGTTTACTATATGCAAAGGCTGGTTTTGGTTTAGGGGGTCCCCCAGACTAGAGCCAATATTTGCCTCCCAGTGCCAAGTGTACTGCATGACAAAGGTCAAACGGCAGGCTGACTCATCACGGTCCAAGGTTGCTGAGCATCCGGGGATGTCCTAACACTAGTAAACTGGGTAGGGTAACCAAGACGCAGCAGCGGGGCTTATCCAACATCGATGCACGTGATGCAAAAGTTCAACAATTAAATTATTTTCAAAAATCCCACAAATATTTTTCAAGCTTGGCTCTCCGAATTAATTTCTTCTTTGATATCTTTACACAGACAAACAACCAAAAAGCTCCAGTCAGGATGGCCGGGCGAGGCCCTGTTAGTCCGTCATTCCTTCCTTGAGATAGCACTAGGCATTTTCATTTTGACAAGCTTTCGGGAAGTTCATAAGTATAAAAACACCAAATTAGAGATTAATTTGAGAATCCCTAGCAGAGTCGCCATTTTGTGGACGGTCGACCTCCACTGGTGCGCTTTCGTTTGAAAATGATGTTTTGGAAATAGAGTCGCCACTCGGGTTTTTGGAAAATGGTTTAGGACCCGAGAAACCGTTTTGTAAAATGGTTTGGAAAATGATTTAGAAAACGATTTGGAAACCAGAGATTCGTTTTGGATTCGGGAGCAAGGTTACGAACGGGGAAGGGTTTTAATGCACCCCGCTCGCCCGATTAAAAATCGATCTTTACTAAACATTTGTGGGATTTTTAGAAAATATTTTAATGCCAAACTTTATTCAAATAGACAGTTTATCAAGCAAAGCAGACGATAATAATGAAAACAAGTAATAATGCAAGTTATAACAATAAACAAACAACCAATCAAGGATTCAAACTGTTCATACAAAGAAGTGATTCAAAATTTCAGATTTTAGAAAAGTGTGCCGTACGGTACACTAGGTGTACCGTGCGGTACAGAAAGTGTATCTTGCGGCACTGTTCATCATTCCAACAGTCAAATTTTCAAAATAGTGTCGTACAACACACCAAGTGTACCGTGTGGTACAGGAAGAGTGCCATGCGGCACTGTTTTCTTCACACACAGTTCAAACTTTGATTTTTTGACATTATTGAATAAAAACACATACAAGATATGAAATTGATTAAAAACAGATTATTTTGGATGGGATAACAATTGTGTTTGAATGAGGGATGTTCCTCCTCACTAAATTACCCCGTACGAGGCGATATTTTCGCCGTACGACTCAACCGGGAGGTTTCAAATTAAACTGATTTTTGTTATAACATGGGTCTACCAAATGTGGAGATGATATAGAAGATCATCCCACACTTGGCACCCCTCCCCTCAGGGTACCAAAGTTAAAGAATTTGGCGAAACGGGATTATACCTCGGTTTGAAACTCTCGAATTGAAGCACTTCTGGAACTCCTTGGGAACGACTTGGACTTCCTCCAATGCTTACAAAATCACTCCTCAATGTGGTATAGAAGGCTTGGTTGAAAACTTAATAGAATTGGTGGTGATCAGTGAAGGTTTTTGGAATGAAAAACAGAGTAACGGGTTTCGGGTTGCAACTGGGTTGGTTTTTGGCAATATGAGGAGGATTTCTGGAGCTTGAGGGGTATTGGTAACAGATGATTTTGAGTATAGGAAGAATTTAGGATTAGAATTTAAGAGGAGCTTTCCATGGTTTTCTCACAAATTTTTCATTTTTTCTTCTCGTTGCACTTGATCGGGCATACAAATCAAATTGGCCTCCAAGTTTACTTCATCCTCACACAAAGAAATGATGACTCTAGGGTAGCCTTGAAGCCTTACACGCAAGAATGATAATCAGAGGAACAATTTGTCAACATTTTGAGCTGCTGGAACTCTACAAAAGCTGTTTGACAAATAACAGTGCCGTACGACACACCAACTGTGCCGTGCAGCACACCAACTATGCCGTGCGGCACTCCTCCACCGCCAAAGTTATAAAAGGTTGTTGTACGTGACTGAGGCTGTACCGTGCATGAGAGATGAGTACCGTACGATACTGTTGACTGGGTTAACTTGAAGAATTTCAATCCGAGAGGCTTTCTGGGCGTTTCTTTTCATCATTGGGGATTAAAATGTACACAAACGTCTCATTTTGGGGTGTCTACACGCGGTCTCGGAGAAAATCAGGCCGATTGGATATTTTTACGTTATTCATCTAATACTTTGATTTTCATTCAAACTTCAGGACCCTACCAATTTGAAAGAATCTTTGGAAAAAGTTATAAAATTGTGGGCTCGGAAACTCATCGATCTGAACCATAAGAGTCGTAGGGCTCATTGAGAAGAGCATCCAATAAAAAAATTATCTTGTTCGGACATCGATAGTTATGAAAAAAACTCATATTAAAAATGATTGAAACTTGCAAACAAATGTAAACTTGATTGAATCTTGTGCAAAAATTATTGAATCTCTCTCTCTCTCTTCCCAAGCCCTTCCCCAACCCAACACATATTAAAAATGATTTGACAGCAAAACAAACTCTATTGTTTGCAAAACTGAAAAAGGGAAGTAAGGCTGTCAGGATACTTAGGAGGCGATTTTCAAACCCCATGAAACCCTAGACCTTTCACCTTTCCTTGCGGCGCCTCCCCGGTGGCCATCATGGCCGGCCTTTCTTCTCTCGCCCCAGCCCAACCTCTTCCACCCCTGTCTCGCCCCAGCCCATCCCCTTCCACCCCCTCTCCCGCTCCTATTTCTCTCACTCCCGCACTCTCAAAATCTGCCATCTTCTCCTGCGATCTCCCTCTCTTCTTCGGATTTGCATCATCATTTGGTCATCAATCGGTGCCTTTTGGGTTTCTTTCTGGTTACTGCCTTTGCAGAAAGTGTGTCCCATTTTTCGCATCCCTGCCCCAGCTGTTCTGTCTCTCCGTCACTTTCTACGTTGCGGTGCCGTTTGCTGTCGTCGACTTCATCTTCAGATTTCCTCGTCGGCGGCGTTCCTGTGGAATCATAGGTAACTTCTGTTTGGGCTACCTCTGGTTTTTCCGTTTGACTTATGGTATTTTTTTTTTACCATGATCCCTAGTAGAAGGGTGGGTAATATTGAGGAAGGTTGGATACCTGTGATTGGCAATAGAAATAGAGATGAGGGTGGGAATATTCGTAGGACTCGGCTTCGCAGTGGAGATGAGTCTATTTTCACTCTGTTTATCGACAACTTGCCGGAAGATGTTAGTCATTCATGGCTCAAGAAGTTGTTCTCTAATTATGGTGTGGTGATTGCTGCCTTTATCCCTTTGAAAAGAAGCAAAGTCACAGGGAGAAAGTTTGGTTTTGTTAGGTATAATTGTTCAATCTCAGCCGAGATAGCTATATTGAAAGTTAACGGCTTATGGTGTGGGGACAAAAAGCTTTTCGTGAAGTATGCGAGTTTTAATCAGAATCAACAAAGGCAATCTGTTGGAGATAATGTGAGGATTATTAATAATGCAGAGGCAGGGGCTAGTTATCGCAATGGACAAGATAGAGAGGTCATGACAACATCTCATGGTGAGAGTAACTTCCAAGGATCAGTGGGTCACCATGTATCACCTTTCAAAACAAATATTGGTTTCAAATCTTTTGCCCAGATTCTAAAAGGGGATAATTGTGGAAATGTGGAGAAGAGTCATGAGAAGGCCTCTTTAAACATTATACCTGTTGGGAATGGTTGGCTAAATAGGAGTGCAGTGGCAAAATCTTTGAAACGGATGGAGGTGGATGAGCTGAAAATAGAGATTGCAAAGGAAAATGTATGTGACATTCATATCAGAAGTATGGGAGGGAGAAATTTTCTTCTAACTTTTTCAGATGCTACAAGGAGAGATTCGGTAATCAAAGAATCTTTGATGCGGAGATGGTTCTCTGAAATCACACCATGGAATGGGGAGCCGGCTTCACTTGAAAGATGTGTTTGGTTGAGTTGTTCAGGTATGCCCTTAAATGTCTGGAATCTAAGCACTTTCAAAAGAATAGGAGAATTATGGGGTGTCTTTTTAGGAGTTGACGAATCTACTATGAAAGCTCTTTCTTTTGATAAAGGAAGAGTTCTTATTGCTACTGAGTTTAATTCTTTTATTGATGAGAGCATTACTCTAGAGATTAATGAGGTTTTGCATCATGTGAAGATTTTGGAAGATCATAATTTCATTTCCCAAGTCTGGGAAGATAAGTCGAATGACAGATCCCCTGATATTTCTAGTGAGAGTTCGGACTCCGTGAATATAGATTCAATTGTTGAGGAATCTTTAGTAGGTAAAGCCGAGAACCTAATTCAGTGTCTTCCTAAAGCTACAACTCTTGGTGAAGATGTTGTTCATATGGATAATAGCAAGACAAAGGACGGTGCTAAGTGGGTCACAGTGGATAATGATGTTTCAATTGAGAATATCGATTGCGATGAGACGATAGATTCTGAAAATGCTAATTGCGATGAAGTGGATTGCTTAATAACTAATGGTGTGGGTTTTGTTGATGATGGGAGACAATCAAATTTTACAGACAGACCTGTTGTGGACACCGAGCCTTCGAATTCATTGGTTGTTGAGGATATCGATTTAGCTGTTACTAAAAAAGATAAGGAGGCAGTGGATCTTGATCAAGGCTTTTGGAATCTTTCCGAAGTGGAAGTTTTTAATGAAAAAGATGATGAGGGTATCCAGTTAGTTGTGGATCTCAATCCATCTAATGTTGTGGAAGATTTTGGGAAAGGTAAAAGGAAGCAGAAAAGGATTGAAGATAAGTTGGGTTTTCCAAAATCTAAGAAGAAGGGTCGTCGGAAGCAGAAAAAATGCGTTGTGTTCAGATCTGCTATTGCTGCTGCTGCTTTATCAGTTTCTTCCGATGGCATTAACAAGATTCATCTAAATGCAACTCAGGCTTCTTGGTCTATTAACAAGATCTTGGATGAAGATTATTTGGGGGAAGATGATGAGATCATTAGCAGTTTTTCAATTGCAAACTAAGTTTGTTGATAGTGGTGTTTGTTTGGACGTTTTGGTTGGGTTTTGTTGGCTTAGGTTTATCTTTTTAGGTTGTGTTTCTTGTTGGGTGTTTGGTTGGCTTCTTGCCAGCATCCGGTTGTTTTTTTCCCTCTTGGTTCCTTGCGGCAGGTGTCTTTTGGTGTGTGGGTAGTCTTCTTTGTGGGTCTTCCCCTTCTCCATCTTGTTGCCTGGTTGCTTGGATCCTTTTAATCTTTGTAATTCGTTTTCAAAGGTTAATAAATTTTGCTTTTCAAAAAAAAAAAAAAAAAAAAAAACAAACTCATGTTTTGCCAAAATGTAAAATTGATTGTTAACGAGGTCTTTCATTTCTTCTATCTAGATGTGTTTGAATCTTGTGTATCCCAAGCATGATCCGAGCCGTTCAAATGTGTTTTGGGCGGCCTAGATTGATTCCCTCTCTCTCCTCTCACTGAAACACACACTCTCTTCTTTTTCTCTCTCTAAAATTCGGACTGTTGGATTGCGTTATGGATGGCTGAGATTGTCGAGCAAGTACCACGGGGGCAATACCCACTCGGCACTGAAAAATTTCTCCTAAAACACAAACATAGACATAAACATATTGAAGAATACCCAGAATGGAATGGTGATCAATTATTTTATCACTCAGATCCACCATTTGAATAGCCTTTTTTTTTTCCGAATGGATTGCAGCCCAAATGAAAACAGCCGATAAAAAAACAAAAAAACAGTCGTACCCAAACAACAATATTCCAGAGGAAAATGCACCTAAGATCAAATATTTCGAGCCAGCTTCCGTGGGAAATTTAGACTTTCTTTTTTATGCTACAAAACCAAATGAAAACAAAGGCTAAAAGTGACTATAAACCCGCCGATCTGAAATAATGGGATCAAAATACCCAGAAAAAGAAAAAGGGATCCCAAAAAGAAATGAAGCAGAGAGTACTCGGGTACAAGAGTTCCATATTTAGAGACAGATAGAGATGGCAATGAGCAAGAGGTGTAGTGGGCAACGGCGTGTGTGGTAATTGGATGAGAGAGAGAGAACCGACAATGGGGGAGAGGAGAGGGGGAGAGAGAACAACGTATTGGGGTAGGGATGGCAACGGGTAGGGTATGGATCGGGGGACCCTATTTTATCTCCCATCCCCAATTGGGGAGTCTTTTACCATCCCCGCTCCAATTCCTGCTGGAGATATTAGATAAAGCACCAAACCCACATCCTGTTGGATATCGGGGTTTTCCCAAATATACCCATATCCAAACCAAAAAATATAGATGGATGGATTATATGTGGAGTGGAAGAGAGGGTGTGCATGCAATAATCTCAGCCATTGGCTTTAAGGGCTGAGATGGAGTGTCTTTTTTTGTGTTTTTTTTTAATCAAAGTGGGAAGAGAAGAGAGAGACCTACCCATAGATATGTATACATAGGGATTGCCCGTGCCTAAAGGCACGGCGCGACGTAATTTGACCTCAACTTTATGAACTATCGTTTTGCTATTACCACCGCAAATGGCGAATGCCCGTGCCTTCACACACATGTGAACGTAATATTGGTTTGATTACGCTAGTTGATATCCATACCTGAAGGCACTGCTTGAACAATAGCGCACACAAACCTATGCTGAGCTCACATGCAATATCTCAAACCCTATCCAACGGTTCGAATAACAATAGCCAGAGAGAGAGAGAGAGAGAGAGAGAGAGAGAGAGAGAGATGTAGTTATAAAACCAAGCGTGTATAAAAAAATAAATGTATAAGAATTCCGGAGACGACACAACACGTTTTGAGCTAACATACAATCAATAATCCTTCTATACCATTGTCACCCTTGCTACGAAACCACCTAATCAATTAGAGTAATTGAATTCAAGAAAAATAGAAATGTTTACGACAACATCGGAAATGAATTGCATCAAGTATATTAAGCTTATGAACCAAATAGCAGTAACTACAAACAGTAAAAATGTAATGAAATAATATTTTCAACCAAATTTCATTTTTTCATACAAGCAACCACCGACAAACCGATACAATTTTGCTTGTCCAACAAACCTAACAAACTCAATAAAACTGAAAGCAGAAGAAAATAATCAAAACTGTTGGCATATGAAAATACTCTTCATCTTCATTCCCAGTGAGTTTTCCTAGACTATTCAAAGCATTCCTTTGATGCTTCACTCCAGCCACCATTTTTTGAAAACCTCAAGTCAAAAGCAAACATAATTTTAGCAATCCATCATAGTGGTTTAATGTAAGTACAAATAAAAAGTCCAATTCAGATCATTGCCCAAAGAATTGTAGAAAATTTAGTGGGAATTGCACCTAGAAAGGTTATTCATGTATCACCTCTAATTACAAAAGGTCGATCCACAAACGTAATTCACATATCATGGAATCTTAAAATAGACGAGCAAAACTTTCCCTAAGCTACATCGTGGGGTTTTATGCCAAAACCTGAAACACGAAAAGGGTTTTACACTGAGACTTGAAGCTTACCACATGTTTCATTCAAACACTAAATTGTTCCACCTTCCCGTTAATTCTCCACACAGATCATCTTCCCAAGTTAATTCTTGTGGTCTGCATCACTTGACTTAGAAGCTTAGCTACCCTCAATCAAAAGAACCTGCTACAAAATATGATAAAACGGCATAAAGTTCATCTTCAAAGTTTTCGCAACGTTCTACTTAAGAATCAAATAACAGCACTATGAAACCTCTCGCTAAATGAAAAGAGAAAGCATCTTTCCTGAATCTCATTGATCTGTTGCATAAAATCATTGATCCGATTTTTTACCTGTTGGCTGGTTAAAATGTGGATACAAATTATTGTCATCCTGGGTGAAACCTGCAATCGTCGCACAATTTACGCTATCCTTCCTATTAAAAAATAGGAACAAAGAAAATAATTATGAATCAGCACGGTGGTCCTGTTAATTAGAACTTGTTGGCATTCAAAACTAAAGTACATGGATCCATTACTTTTTATTCACAAAGCACCTCCAAATATAAAGCCTACACACAACAAAAATACTAAAGTCCCCTGCCAAATATTTTCCCGTGCTTGGTCTCATTGGTGCTGTCAAAGGACAAAGAGCTACTACCAAATATAAACCCATGCTTGGTTTCATTGGCTGTTAGAATCATGCTTGGTTTCAGATACATATTTAATGTGATTGTCAGTGTGTTACATGTAAATTGGTGAACCGTTACAAGGGGTATTAGTGTTAAACAAACAACTAAGCTCGTGACATAAGTTTACCTAAATCTAGTGATCATAAACTGTTGAACCCAGTCAAGCACCTTTTAACCATCTCGTTCTATCATTTGACAGTCCTGAAAATAGACAAAATTAGGATTAACTGGAAATGAGAAGACGTAAGGTTTCAACAGAGTAAGTTTGTTCACTTTTTTTAAGAGCTCGGTGAAAGTATATCCTTTTCGTCGTTGATACATTTCGTCGAACACTTATAATGCATTTCAACGAACCGCTAACTTCAATTCATTTCAACCAATTGTCACTCATATAACCTTCACTTTCAAGTCTCAACTTAATGCGTCTAGTTTGTGATCACTAATCGATCACTTTTTATCAATTTAGTGCTTTTTTTGGTGAAGCACAATCACAACCTCGAAGAAAACTAAATAACCCAAAATATAAAATCTAATACTCCTTATAAAGTACTACTTGTAATAGGGGTCCAATTTTTTGGCCCAAAAATCCGAGGCCCGAGCACCTTGAGCCTTGTCCTAGGGCCGACCATGATGCTTGGGCTGCTCTGAAATCTTACCCATGATGCTCTACGTTTTCATCTTTAGGCTAGAGAGAGCATTGGAATTGAACCTCTCTCACATTATTGTGAAAGGTGATACGAAGCAGGTTGTTCAAGCGCTAAGTACTAGTGATAAGATATATGGAGATTGTGATTCTACAATTTTGGATTGTATTAAGCTTGCATCCCATGTTTCATCTTGTTTTTCCTCCCATGCGATGGAAAAGTAATTTGTGTTAGGGATCAAATTGTCTTTCTTTTATGTTTAAAGAAAAAAAAGAAGAAGAAGAAATCTGTTCGACTGTGATGTTCTGCCCCATTCGCTCTCAAGGTATTTTTTTTTTGGAAGAGTTGCTAGGTGGGTGCGTGGCTGGGTGGGTGTTCTTGTTAGCGGAATTATATTTTAGTTACATATGCGCCCCTTCCGATCAATTAAAGCATAATATATGATATTGCATGATGGCCCGTAAATATTGTAGTTTTTTAGTTACTATTTTTAAAACAAAAAGTGTGACACGTACAGCTTCATAAATTTGTTGACAAAAGTGTTTCTCCCTTTATGTATTAGAATAGATAAGAAGAGGCCTTAAGTAAGTCATGAGTTAACCCTAAGCCTAGTGGAAAGCAAGCCCGATCAACCAAAATGAGTCCAATAGGTCTTCTTCATTGTTTAGGACCGGCCTTATCTCAACTCTAGGCCCAAAGTTATAAATTCGGGCCCAAAAAATGAAGATAGTTACTTTGGGCACTTGGATAGTTGCAAATTGCAATGGAATTGTAGTTACTTTCTTATGGGCCTTATTGTAGCTCCATTGACTCCCTATGATTCTATTCCATATTTGCAAAAAATGCACAAGCGTTAAAATTAAAGTTGAATTGATGAGCCTAGCTAGGGATGTCCTGACCTTCGCCCTGACTAATGGGCAAGCCAACTAAAATGAAGTTTCTTCCCTAATTTGTGGGCATGCATTGGCAAAATCTCCCGTTGCTCGTTTCGAAAGGTTGCCTACACCCCAAAATTTTTTAAAGGAAAATTCTACTGTCTCACCTAATGGGTGGATGATAAAAATACTCATTTACCTATAAAAGAGCACTTTTACCGGTCCATGCTAGGGTGCCTTTAAATTGGAATTCTGAATCCATCTCTAGAATTCCTGCCTCCGCCTGGCCCTTCACACGATCTATGTACTACTCCCAAAATCCAATCTGACCAATTTTTTCCTTTTCTTAACTAAATGTTTTTTCTGCAACTAAAATTCATTTCACCAAAAATAGCAGAAAAGGTACAAAATCATCGGGGCATACCCCTGAACAACAATATATAACCAAAGAAATAGACCACCTCAACAAGACAAACAACACAACTTCCCAAATCTAAGTGTTAACTCGAAAAATTCTAGAATTTAAGAGCCAATAATCACAGATTCTCCTATTAATTGCTGTAAACTTAACAGCCATCCAAGAACCCAGCTTGGCTCTAATGGCCTCAAGAATAGCAGAGGACACTAAATTATGGTGAATAATATCGTGCGACAATGATATTGCATTCGTCGAATGATATAACAACAATACTCATGGCTAATTTTTTTATTTATCAAACCTGTCCCCTAAAAACTCGAATAACATGAGAAGTTATGTGTAAGCTCCTGTCCAGAAACACATGAGAAGTTATCTTATCCGAGCGTGGCACAAGATACACGTAGAAGATAAAAGACATATTATAGCAATTGAATCTGTCAGAGAAAAATTCGATACCCTCACTTGATTCATGCATATTGGAGTCTTCCCATTCGAATAGTCAAAGTCCGTATCCAGGGATGTTGGGACCTTTGTGGGATATCCCCACACATGGGTCTTTTTCTTAGATTTGTTTGACCTTTTTCGTCAATTTCACCCTTTCCAAATATAGATATTATATATATTTACAAAAATCAAACAAATAAAGAAAAAATGAAAAAGAAAATATATTACGCACAAATACACGAGGTTTTGGCCTTGTACTTATTCCTCAAGAGCTACACCACCTCAGTATATTAATATTACTTTCATCTCCATCAAAAAAATGACATGCGTTTTTCTCAATTGTGTAATGCCAAATTAAATATAGAATGTTATACTTATAGGTCCAATTTGGGTCACCTAGTAGCCGAAAAAGGCCATTTTCGGTGCAATAGTGCATCCGTGCATTGCCGGGGGCAAGCCCCCGACACCCTGGTATTGTCTGCTAAAGGTTTTCTACAGATGTTATGGTGCATGAAATCCAGTGATCTACTGTTTGATTCATTGTAGCGTTACTAATAAACTCATGAATATATTTTGAGGGGGCTAGAATTTGGTAAAAAAAAAAATGAAAGCCCAAATATACCTATGAGATGTTATGGTACATGAATTTATGACTTTAGTGATAAACTCATTTTACCTCGATCATTGAATTTAGTTTTTTTGAGGTTCATTTTAACACCAGTTCGATACTTCATGAAAATCCAGTAGGTTGGATAATACATAATTGGAAACCTAATACAATAAGCCAAAAAACTAAACGACAAAGAGATCAAAGAAAGAGAGAAAGATGAATATACGGTGACAAGCACATGCCATGCCATGTCTTCCCTGACCGGTTTGCAAGCATGTAACATGTCATGCCTTTCCTAGCGTGCACATGTCCTGCCTATTTTGCCGGTTAACATGTCATTGATTGCCTAGCTCAACAACATTCAGATGGGTGTGCCTTGCCTTGCTCGTCGACATACTTCTATTGGTATATCAATTTTGCCATACTATCCTCTCTTATATTATAACGTGTTGGCATACATGAAATGTTTTTTTTTTCAACTACATATATTAATTGTTAGTTAATAAATCTAGTAGAGTTGATGTAATTTTAAATAGTAATTATAGTATACAAATTTCTACAGCTGCTACTATATGTGTTTTGTACCTAGAAAGAAGAATAATACACACACTTTAACCAATCAGGTGGCAAAGAAATTGCTTAATTTCTTGATTTCACTTGTCTGGTATTTGTTTTTCTAGGGAGCCAAACATGTTCCGAAAATATTAGAGGACAAGTAACTCACTGGTTTTTTTTTTTTTTTTTTGACAATTGGTAATTATTAACCATATTATTGATTATCATAAAATATGAACAAGGCTTCTCTACAAGCCCAGTTCTTGAGTAAATCACTTGTTTGACTAGGAGGAAATTCATTCATCCTTATCTATACAATCTGGATCCTGGAGAACATATCCTGCTCCGCATTCCACTAATTCGGTTTCAGATGCCTCAAATTATGCTCTTAGATAATTATGAATCAAAAATAAATATTTGGCTATCTAGATTTCTATGTTTTGTTTTAAAATATATTATATATTTATAATGTTGTGCGGAAGCGTGAACAAACACAAAAAGTGGATGCGATTTATGCTATGTAATTGAACAAATCAGAGAAGAGAGGGAGAGAAAGAACAATCACAAAGAACACAAAGATTTTACGTGGTTCGGCAATGAATACCTACACCACGGGCAGTCAGATGATTGGGGGTTTCACTAATCAGAAGAGAATCAGATGCCCGAAGGCTATCGATGAGCTCACAGAATTTCTCTCTCTTTGCCTCTCACATAAAATCAGATGTGAAAGCAATCCCAAACAAGAAAACCCTAAAAAAAACACTTATAGTGTTGTTGTATACGTCGCCCAAGGTCCGGACCAAACCCCCGCGGGTCCGGACCTAGCTTCCCCTCGCCAAAACATGCAACCAGAACCCGTGGTCCAAACCAACACTGCTGCGAGGTAGAAAATTGCATAGAATTGCTTGGTTCGGATCCGAGAAGCCTTGGTCCAGACCAGAGATGCTGCGAATGTGAAAATCGAGCCAAAAACCAACAAATCTCCACCTTGGCGAGATTGCCAACTCTGAACCAGAAACTGTAATGCAACAACCAAAAAACCAGAAGAACAGAACCAAAACCAGAAAACCACATAACCAGATTACCCAACCGAATCGCTCCGACTGCCAACAGAGCACCCAACGGCGCATGCACCCTAAGGTGCTCAAACTTGCTGCATTTGGATCAAGTCCACGCAGCGCTGGAACTTGACCCCAGAAACTTCTTTAGTCATCATATCAACCGGATTATCAACAGTACCAATCTTCTCCAACAAAATATATATCTCCTTCATCAATGGTCTCGCGAACAAAGTGAAAGCGAACATCAATATGTTTGGTCCGAGCATGATGCACCTGATTCTTTGCAAGATGAATTGCACTCTGCCTATCACAATGAACGATGACTTGATCCTGCCCAACGCCCAAATCAACCATCAATCCATGCAACCAGATGACCTCCTTTATGGCTTCAGTCACAACCATATATTCAGCCTCAATAGTAGACAGTGCAACCATCAACTGCAAAGTACATCGCCAACTAATCGGTCCTCCAGCCATGGTAAACACATACCCAGTTGTTGAACGACACTTATCCAAATCACCCGCATAATCAGAGTCCACAAAACCAAAAACCAGATCACCAACAGATGCACACCTCTCGAACTTCAAACCCAAATTCACAGTACCCAGAACATACCGCAAAATCCACTTAGCCGCTTGCCAATGCAACTTACCAGGATTGTGCATGTAATGCCATACTGACGGCTTGTGCCAGATCAGGCCTCGTGCAGACCATGGCGTACATCAGACTTCCAATCAGGCTTGCATAAAGAATAGTCGCCATGTATTTTCGTTCCTCATCTATAGTGGGAGATAGCACATCACTAAGTTTAAAATGGGGAGCTAATGGTACACTTACCGGTTTTGAGCTACCATCAATTCTGAACAGCGTAAGCACCTTCTTCAGATATTGCTGTTGTGTTAGGTGAACAGTGCCCTTCACCCTATCCCGAGTTATCTCCATCCCTAAAATCTTACGTGCCTCACCGAGGTCCTTATACCACTGACCTATCTATCTTCGCCTGACTCTTACATGCAATCAACATATCATCAACATATAAGAGTAAATAAATAATGGACTTATCAGCAAGTTGTCTAAAATACACACAGTGATCAAACTGGCTCCGTGTGTATTTTTGACCCAACATGAAGCTATCAAAACGCTTATACCACTGACGTGGCGGCTGCTTTAACCTGTAAAGAGACTTATGTAATCGACAAACCAGATTATCTTTACCAGTAACTCTAAAACCATCAAGTTGAGACATATAACTGTCTTCCTACAGATCATCATGTAGGAACGTAGTTTTAACATCAAACTGCGCCAACTCCAAATCAAACTGAGCTACCAAAGCTAACAGAATACGGATAGACGAATGTTTCACAACAGGAGAAAATACCTCATTATAGTCAATTCCCTCCTTTTGTGCGTAGCCCTTGGCCACCAACCTAGCCTTGTAGCGAATGCCATTCTTCATCGTTGAATCCTCCTTTTTGGTGTAGACCCACTTGTAACCAATCTCCTTCTTGCCTTTCAGAAGTGGTATCAGATCCCAAGTCTGATTCTTGTGAAGAGAAGCCATCTCCTCACCCATAACTGCTTTCCACTCTTCAATTTTTGGACTAACGATAGCTTCCTTGAAAGTGGTTGGGATATCAGCTGCTATAACCGGCAATGCATTGACAACCATATCAACATACCTAGCGAGTACTCGGATGGCCCGTTTGGGATGAGATGTTGCAATGGACTTTGTCTGCTGCTGCTGTAAAGAACTATCAACTGGACTATCACCCGAATTTTCACCTTCAACCGTACCACTGTCATCTGACTCAACCCCACCGTCTTCTTCCTCTGACTGAACCAAAAACTAAGGAACCATAGAAGTATCTAGCTCCACCTGTTTCTGAGCAACCTCGTCACCCACAACCTGCACAAGCGGCTTGATCATCTCCAATTCATTGAAGGTCACATCGCGGCTAGTGATTGCCTTCTTTGAATTGAGACACCATAACTTATAACCCTTAACACCTTCCACAAAGCCCAAGAACAACGCTTTCTTAGCTCGCGAATCCAGCTTCGATTCCCTAACATGATAATAAGTAGGGCAACCAAAAATGTGGAAGGAATCATTATCTGACGCAGGTTTACCTGACCATACCTCCAATGGCGTTTTACCCTCAAGTGCAGCAGATGCCAAACATTTTACCAAATGACACGCATACGTCACTGCTTCAACTCAAAACTGTCTACCCAATCCAAAAGTCGATAACATACACTGCACCTTGTCCAGTAAGGTACGGTTCATCCTCTCTGCCACACCATTTTACTGTGGTGTGCCCCTCACCGTGAAGTGCCATGCTATACCATACTTTTTACAAATATCGAAGAGAGGATCAGATCGGTACTCTCCCCCATTGTCTAATCTGAGGCGCTTGATCTTTTTACCAGTCTGGTTCTCAATAAGTTTCTTCCAATTAAGGAAAACATCGCGCACCTCATCCTTATGTTTCATGGTGTAAATCCAAACACGGCGAGAGAAATCATCAACAAATGACACAAAGTAATACTTACCACCAATAGAAGCAACCCTAACAGGACCCCACACATCTGAGTGGACGTAGTCAAGCGTACCCTTTGTTTGGTGAATAGCAGTGCCGAACTTGACCCTAGTTTGCTTCCCCAGAGCACAATGCTCACAGAAACCCATCTTACAGGTCTTGGCCCCTTTCAACAAATCCTATTTCAGAAGGCCTTGCATGGCCTTCTCGCCAGCATGACCCAAATGAAAATGCCAAAGTCTTGAAGTGTCTTAATCATCCTCACCGACGTTGCTACAAGCGGTGGCTGTCCCACCTACAACTGTACTATTCTGCTGAATGCCCTTTATCACGACCATAGCACCATTCACAACCTTTAGAACTCCACCTTCAATGGTAATCCGATAACCATTGGAGTCTAAAGCAGTGAAATCAAATTCTTCTTCAAGTCCGGTACATACCGAACCTCAGACAGAATACGGACGGACCCATCATGTTGCTTCAATCTTATCTTCCCCACCCTGACTATCTTACAGGCATGATCATTGCCCATAAACACTGCTCCACCATCAACCATGTCAATGCTAAAAAACCAGTCCTTGTTAGGACACATATGGTAGGTACACCCGGAATCCAAGATCCATTGATTAGCCACACAAGTCAATCATGAACCCAACAGAGCCAGATTATCTTCTTCCCATGCCACATTGGCGGCATCAGCTGCCCTCTTTTTGGGACAGTCCTTCCAATGCCCCTTCTCGCGACAATAGGCGCATTCACCCCTAGCAAATCTACCAGAAGTGGACAAACTCCTCCCTCTCCCTTTGGATTGGGAGTGCTCATGATTACCACTATTTTTCTTAGTTTTAGACCTTCCTCTGACAGATAAAGCTTCACCGAACCTGAACAAGAACTTGATGAATCTCCATGGGCTTGCATGTCCCTCTTGCGATACTCATTATTTGCAAGAGCATTGGAGACATCATCAAATTTAATTGAATCTTTGCCATACAGTAAGGTGGTAGACAAATGATCATATTCTTTAGGCAGAGAATTCAATAACAGATGGGCTTTATCCTCATCCAAAATAACAACATCTAGATTTAATAAATCCGCAAGTATTTTGTTATAATCGTTCAAGTGCTCAGACGTAGTAATACCTGACGATACTGAAACTTGAACAACTTCTTCTTTAGATAGAGACGGTTCTCTATGCTCTTGGTCATAAACTTATCCTAGAGCTTCTTCCAAAGATCCTTCGCCCTTGTTTCCTGCATAACAAAATACTTTTGATCCTTCGCAAGACACAACCTGATAAAACCGCACGTCTGGCGATTGATCCGATCCCATTCTTGCTCATCACAGTTCTCAGGCTTGTCCCCCAAGGCAAAATCCAACTTGTGTTGGATCAAGACATCCATAACCTCACACTGCCACATACCGAAGTTACTTTTGCCATCAAATTTTTCCACATCAAATTTAGCACCAGACATAATCGGCCGCGAAGCCCCAGGCCGAAAACTTGAAACAGCTTTGAAAGATGAAACATCACCATCCTTCGGATTTTTACCGGAGTCATCAAACATTGTTCTTCAATAACGATAGCAAAAATTACCAGAAACAAACCCTAGGTCGAAAACCTAGAGCTCTGATACCATTTTGTTGTGCGGAAGCATGAACAAACAAGAAAAAGGATGTTATTTATGCTATGTAATTGAACAAACTAGAGAAGAGAGGGAGAGAAAGAGCAATCACAAAGAACACAGAGATTTTACGTGGTTCGGCAATAAATACCTACTCCACGGGCAGTCAGATGATTGGAGGTTTCACTAATCAGAAGAGAATCAGATGCCCGAAGGCTACAGATGAGCTCACAGAGTTCCTCTCTCTTTGCCTCTCACAGAAAATCAGATGTGAAAGCAATCCCAAACAAGAAAACCCTAAAAAAAACACTTATAGGGGTTATTGTACGCCGCCCAAGGTCCGGACCAAACTCCTGTGGGTCCGGACCCAGCTTCCCCTTGCCAAAAACATGCAACAAGGACCCTTGGTCCGGACCAAATTTTTCCAACGTTCGGACCAACGCTGCTGCGAGGTAGAAAATTGCACAGAATTGCTTGGTCCGGACCCGAGAAGCCTTGGTTAGGACCAGAGATGCTGCGAATGTGGAAATCGAGCCAAAAACCAACATATAAGCAATTTTCACTCCTAAATCCATCCAGGCAGAGGAGAACTTATTGAATCGTCAACCAAGAAACATCAATTTTTTAAATGATGTATAGAAAGAGAATAAATTATAGGTTAACAAATGTATCATTTTTAAGAAATGAAGAAGGGTAATTTAGCCTCAAATTAACAAGTTAAAGTAGCTATATTCTTTTTATCCCAAATATTCACAAAAATAATATGGTAAAAGACATAATTAGAGATTACCTGATGACAATAATCTCGACAACGCTCTTACACAAGTCAACTATTGATGCTAACTCCTAACTTTTTCGACATTCCAGCATATAGCACAAGCCTTATATATGTAATGATATACTCCCTTCGTCCCATTTTAAATGCTCCCTACGTATATACGTGCCATTTTCAAACGTCTATATCTTTTTATTGGTAAGGTTTTCAAAGTTTTTAAAAATTTTGTTTAATAGAACTAATTGAGAACTACTCCCTCCGTCCCTTTTTAAGTGATCCATACGGGAATACGTGCAATTTCAAACCCCTAAAAAACATATTTCTGTATATAACTTTTTAATTTGTTTTATACCAAATTAAAGTGCTCATTGAGTTCTTTAATTTGGTGCAAAAAAATTTTAAAAACAATATACGAAAGTACATTTTTAAACATCCGCAAAATTACACGTTTCCCAAGTGGATCACTTAAAAAGGGACGGAGGGAGTATCAAATAAGATCCATATTGCAATAAAATACATTGTAGAATGAAAACTATAAGAGTTTAAAAAAAAACACGTATAACCGTGGGGAGCATTTAAATTGGGACGGAGGGAGTATATTCTTTTGACTTTAAAAAGGGAAACCTGATCCGAAAGAATCAAGGTGTTGGTTCTTCACACAAGAAAATTTAGCAATTGCACGTTAAATCTTATGCTGTACGTATTCGGAAGTTCTGCTTGGATAGACAAAAGAAGAGAAAATAGGAGAAGATCCAAAAATATGAGAGGGATTATTAAAGAAAAGAGTCATTTTGACACACATTATGAGAGTAGTTCCGCTAACACTTATTTTTGACACACATGCACACTTTTTTTTTTGGGTCTCACTGTGATGTTCCGAACTGTTGATCTTGTTAAAATGAGTAAAATAGGGGGCCTTGCAAAAAATTAGCTCAATCAAATATCAATAAGTGTTTGATCCGAACAATTTTGCAGAAACTGTGAAAGCAAATGGTGTTTACAAAATTGTTTTAATCAAGCTGCTACTGATATCAGATTGAGCTATTTTTTTTTTGCAGGGCCTCCTATTTTACTCATTTAATCAAGATCAACAGTTCGGAACTTCAAAAGGGGATTGAGAAATGTGAGGTGTCAAAATAAGTGTTAGCGGAACCGTCCCCGTTATGTATTTTCTGTTGTTTAGTTTTATTGAAACAAAAGGAAAGTTGAGAGAATCCGTGTGAGAAAATATAAAAAGAATCCTTCAACTGGCACACCCACTTGGTCACATGGCGGCCACATCCACTTGTGTGGGACCTACTTCGAGTTCTCACACAAATGACCAGACCCGCTCAATTTGTTTAAAATATTTTTTTAATGGTTTCTGAAAAAAATTAGCTCAATTAGATATTAAGAAATGCTTGATAAGTTTATTAAAGTTTTGGTTCGTTCGATTCAGGAACTAAAACTTTAATGAATCAATCGAGCCTTTTTTTTTTTGATCGGCAAGCAAAAATTTATTAAAGAAACTCGATAACGGGTACATCGAGAAGGAGAAGATCCAACCAAAAGTTGAAACACCCAATGGGCATAGCCCAAACAAACACCTATGGGTCTAAAAAACCCTGATACATCAATGAAAACACACCCGAAGCCAACAAAGCCAAATGAACAATAAAGCACAAAAAGCCTAGCCCAAACAAGTGGGTAAAGCCCAACCCCAAGAAAACCCAAAACCTAACCCTAAAGTAGTATGCAAAACATCCACCACCACCTCCACCGAAACCTCCGATAGCCACCACCAAACCGAAAGCCACCACCATTCCAAACCACCGATCCACCTCTGGATAACCCAAGAAAAGTGGCGCCAACCAACAACATACCAGGCTGACTCGGCTGCTCCCTGAGCCGTTAAGCAAAAACTACGGCACCCACTGGTAGCCGCAGCGGGAGACCACGACGGCCACGACCCCACCGCCACACTCCATGCCGTTAGGCCGAAATTGGATGACCCAACAGAAATCCGGTCGGAGATGCACTTGGAGGCGAGGACCGAGAGATCACAGTAGAGAAAAGCAGTAGATCCATATGGCAATAAGATCAGGGGGTCGGAAAAAACAAGATCAGAGAAGAGAAGAGACGAGCCTTTACCGGTATCTGATTGGGCTGGTTTTTTTCAGCGACCTTAAAAAAATATTCTAAACAAATTAAGCGGCTCTGATCACTCGTGTGGGACCTCGAATTAGGTCCCACAAGAATGGGTGGCTGGTATGTGACTGAGTGGGTGTGCCCCTAGATTTTCTGATATAAAAAAGAAAGGAAAGTGGGAAAGAAAGTTAAATTCCTCTTCTATTTGTTTAACTCTTGTCCCTTCCTCTTTCCAAAGAGAGGCAGAGTTTCTTTGGCTGCGTTTGGTTAGATAGTTTAGTTTAGTTTTGATAATGTCATAAGGTGTAATGAGTGGAGAGAGATAGAGAGAGAAATGAGGGAAATGATGATGTCATCAAAACTAAACTGGGAAACGAATAGGGCATTTATTTTATTTTCACTTCTTCTTTTTCTCTTTCTTTTCCTAATTTCTAAGCAAATCTTTACCGGAAGTGACTGGTTATGTACCCACAAGTTAGTCATCGCATTTGCTTAGGACCTGTTTAGACCCTCGCTGTCAAACCCGAAAAAGAAAAAAAAAGAAGTTTAGAGGGTATTGTTTAATTTGTTTCAAAAAAGAGATTAAGTTATTTCCACCGCCCGTAGAAACAAAAGTTTCCTTCAAATTGATTGCATTACGCCATGTGTCCAAACAGTGATCCCAAATTGTAGAATGTGGACATGTGGCGCAATACAATCGATTTAGAGGAAATTTTTATTTCCACCGGCGCTGGTGGAAATAATTTAAACTCTTCAAAGAATTCTTGATTGCAACAAAAATTAGACACCAACCAATTAAGTGTTCTAAGCCCATCTTTCAGCTCATATAGATTAGACAGCAAATATATACCAGAAGAAAACCCTTTTACTTTTCAATTTTTCTTAATTAGATAAAACCCTTTTCTTTACAATTCCGCATAATCATGAAAAATGCATAATTCATTCTTTTCCACAAAACATCTCTGATATCTCACACTTGAAGCATTTGAGTACGTAGACCCCATCATTCGAGTAACCCCGCAAACCTTTCACCAAAGACGATCTTGATTCGCATTTGCCAGCATTGCCCTTCTTTGGTTCAACCCAACACCATCACCAAATGACCTTTTCACCCCTGCTTCTTCCAACTTTTGCACTTGCTTCTTCAAAAACTTCACATAATGAATAGCCTCATCCAACATACAAGCCGTGTCCATTTTGGTCCCCCCCGGAACAAGTCTCTGCAAAATCCTCATCCTCTCACTTATCTTCTCCCTCCGCTGCCTCGCCGCCACGCTCTGTGGGTCCCTCGATATCTTGACGTTCCTCCGCTTCACCGGCTTCACCGACTCCGGGTCTATCTCAATTGGCTGCATCACAGCCATCCGGAAAATCATCTCTCTCATACATTCCATCGAGTTTCTCTCATGTAGCGGATCCATCATTAGCGGCCCAAGCTTTTCTGAGTCCTCATGCCTAATCAGCCTATTTTTCTCGGATCCCACTGTTTGAAACAGTGTTTCAAAATATTTTTGGTTTGTAGTCAGCGAGCTAAGGGGCCTAACGGTTGAGTCAGCTCGGAAACTCGTACTTGATAAAGTTGGTGCCATTGGATCTTGAAATGGGGTGCTTGGAATTGGCATAGAGGAGGGTGGATCTGTGAACGTGGTTGAAATGACAAATGGGTTGTGGAAGATGATAGGTGTTGCTGTGGTTGGATTGATGGCAGCCGCGTTTCCGCCGGAGAATTTGATTTCCGGCAATGCAGAAGTGTTGGTATGAGGCATAGAGAGTTGCGGAAGCAAGTCTAGCTGCATCATCGTTTTCATCATCTCAGTTTGATCTTGTGTTGATGGTTTCATCAACTCAACTTCCATAATTCGGACACCCTTTTTAGAGAGAGAGAGAGAGAGAGATCAAAAGGAAGAATAGAGAAGAGGAGGTAGGGAAGGGCTATGGAAGCCAAAAAGGGTGCCAACCAGGGGCGGAGCCAGCCATGGGCTGGGATGGGCCCTGGCCCCCCCGCAGTTTGAAAAATGCACTGAAAAAAAATTAAAATTTTGATATAAATTAAATTTTTTTTGCTATTTTCAGCGCAGGGTTACTCGTTTGAAATTAAAATAAATGTTTCCAACAAAATTTGAACCAAATTGTTATAGCCCTAACAAAACAAAACAAGTATGACCCACTTATGAAAGCCCATATATAATAAACATATAAGGATAATAGTTATTTGACATTAGGTTCAATGTGGAAACACTGAAAAATTGAAGAAAATTAGACGACTTCTTTGCATACAGCTTTCATCATAAATATGCTGTGCATTTTTGTCAGCGTTAGATGAAAATCTAAGAGCCGCTCTTGAACTCGGCCCCCCCGAATTCTCAATCCTGGCTCCGCCATTGGTGCCAACCAATAGTAACCTGAAGGGGAATATGTCAATTGATGGCTATTTATAACAAGTTGAGACCAGTTCCTATAGGCTATAGTGTATTTTATCTCTACTGCGATTAAACAGTTTGTGTTTTTTTTTTCTTCCAAAAGTCTATCAAACTTGCTAATCCATACCCGAGTGTAGATTTTTTAGTAACCAATGATGGTCGGACTAGCTCACGCATATGACATAGCTGGGGTGGAGCCAGAACTTTTAGTTAGTAGCGCACAAAATTTAGATCTATATGTTAGTTATTTTTTTCTATTTGCTCATCCAAAAAATAGCTAGATTAAGTAAAAAGTGGCTACAAAGTATAATTAATTTGCTATAAAAGTGGTCTCAAAAGACTTAATATATTTGTAAAACGAGGCATGAGAGCCTGATTCGAAAACTCAAGCATCAAGTGAAGGGGGTCAAGTGATACCACTATCTGAAACCCTCAGTTCCTGGGCGTAGCTCATTTAATCTCTGAGAGAATAATGTCACCGTCTATTAGTGAAGATTTGAATTAAAGTTGGACAATATCTCGTGTAGACAAAATCACAACGATTAGTATATCACTCTTAAATTTTAGGCTTTGACTACCAGCTGGTTTTATCCACAATTGCTTAAGGTTTCAAATTCTCCACTGTGCTACTTCGGAGAATTTTTGTTTTGATCACTCCCACAAAATTAGGCCACATTTAAATTCCTTTAGATATACATGCTAATAAAAAAATTGGAGGGCATTGATAAAACAGAATAGATTAATTTACAGTAAAAATGCATGAACCCTTATCTCTCATGATCAAACTTGATAGGATTCTTCCGCTGAATGTCTTCAATTTTTCTACCTTTCCCAGACAGGGTGATTGTGAAGCCATCAATGTACAATCGATACATGTTTCATTAATGGCTTTAAATATCTTAATTACTTACTTATCTTGATGAGAACATTTGAGGAACAAACAAAATATGATCAAAAGTTAAAAATAAGCCAAAGCAAAGTATTGTTTCGCTTACTTTTCTTTTCCTAAGATTTTCCAAATCTGTTCTCATTTTATATGAAAAATTATATATAACCAAAAAAAAAAATCAATCAGTAAAAATAATTAAGGCTTTGTTTAGAACTTAGGGAAAGAAAGGAAAAAGAAGAGAAAATAAGGTAAAATTTAAAAAAAGTGAATTACCACAACAATGTCTCATAGACCTCCAAACTTCAGTAAATAATAATTAAGCTTCTGAACTTGAAAAGTTTTGATCAATTACACACGCCGTCTAATTCCATCAACTTGTAAAAGAATATGTTCTGCAGCCCCCCAAACGACATTGTCTTGGGACAACAAGGAGGCCATTTTACATGGTCATGTGGGGCCAACTTCAGGATCCCGCACAAACGATCCGAACCGTCCAATAATTTTAAATTTATTATTTGAGTGGGTTTGTGTAGTTTCATTCTAATCAAATATTTACACATTATTGATCTAATTCGTTTAGTTTTTCATTCAGAATTCTGGCCATATAATATAAATGTATTTTCAAGAAAAGTTAAATAATTGTTTACTTGGTATTGTCTTGATCTGACTACATATATTGTAGGGGTTGTTACCTAGGATATCCACTAAAAAATTATTATGATCAGACATCGATAAGTATAAAAACGCAAACATTATTTCTAAAAAAATTAAATATTTTGATGTCTATCGATATCCAATCAAGATATTTTTTTAATAAATTCTTTTCCTAACAAGTTCTACGACTTAGATAAAAAAGATACCGAGCACACAATTGTCTAACTTTTTTTGAAAATTCTTTCAGATTATAGGCCTGAAAATTCTGAATGAAAAACTGAACGAATCATATCACTTACGTATAAATATTTGTTGGGCTGAAACTACACAAAACCCCTCAAATAATAAATTTAAAATTATTGGACGGTTCGGATCGTTTGTGTGGGATCCCGAAGTGAGCCACAGGACCATGTAAAATGGACTCCTTGATTTGCCCCCAAAACAACATCGTTTGGGGGGCTACAAACATATTCCGTTTACAAGTTGATGGAATTAGACGTCGTGGGTGTAATTGATCAAATCTTGTAAAGTTCAGAGGCTTTCAATGAAGTTTGGAGGTCTATAGGATATTGAGATGATAGTTCATAGGCTTTTTCGAAATTTTTCCAGATAATAATTAAGAAGAAAATGAAAGGAAAAATTAAAGAGAAATTGGAAAAAATGTTGAATTGAAATTTTCCCTTCTCTTTAAGAACCAATCAAGGGAAGGTTAGGAAAAATTTTAAAATCTACTTTCATTTTCCACTTTTTTCCACAAAAGTTCCAAACAGAGTCCAAATGAATCCATCTACGAATCTAAATCGTTGATTGCTAAGATAAACGGCTCGGATGAATTGACAGGGTGTGCCATCCCAAATAGACAATAGAGCTCCCGGGTCCACATTAATAGTAGACATTGACAGCAAAAATGATAACATGACCTTTTCATTTTTATTTTGTTTTATCGGCCAAAACCATTGACATTTGGTGAGGATTGTGTTGAAATAAATCCACAATTTTGGGGATTGAGAAGAGCCAAAGATGGCCCACTATCACATGACATCTGTCAGAATGACAACCACCAAAATTCAGAAATGGGTCCAAATGGAATCTTTAAAATCGGTGCTGCACGACACAATTCTGCGCTGTTAGATCTCATTGTTGCATCGGCACGCTTGTCGAGGTCGACGAGAGGGCTCTGATCTTGTCGTCTCATAAAAATAAATGTAAACATGCATGCATGCATGCTTCAAATTCACTTCTTCTACACCTGCTCACTTTTGTACTCCCACGCTGATGAATTTGCTTACTGTGGTAACTATACAACTGATTCACATATGTCCAGATTAATTGTCTATGAAGAAAATCCCACCCACTCACTACTTCGTTTCCTCACACACCTCTTTATCACGGTTTAATAGTAAACTTACGCGGGCCTCGACTAATTTCAGTGTCTTAATAGATTAAGAAGATCCGAAGACCACTGATTACAAATTAATTTGAGAAAATAAGCCTATTGCTTGTACACTTTTGTCATGCTCCGAGGACCAACCCGTACTGGAGTTACAATGGATTGATGTGTGGCATTAATTCATCATGCATTACAGTAAACCAAAATTTCATTTTTAAAACTAAATGATAACAATACCAAACAACTCTTAGAGCATCATCCTTCAAAATCCCTTCTTCGATTTGCGATAAGCTTAATGCTCTCTCGGCAAACTTCTGGTGGAAAATTGGGGATCGAAAGCCAATCCATTGGCTCTCATGGAGGAAAATTCGTGCCTACAAAAATGAAGGGGGTTTGGGCATACGTGACATGAGGCTTTTGAACCAAGCTCTTCTAGCTAATCAGTGTTGGAGGCTTCTTAATAACCCCACTCTCCTTACTTCCAAGATTCTTTTACCAAGGTACTGCTCCAAAGTTGACCTCCAACAGGTTAAGCCCCACTCAAACTCTTCTTGGGCATGGAAAAGTATTCTGTATGGCCGAGACCTTATTGCCGAACACACTAATTGGCTAGTTGGCAATGGTGAATCTATTAAGCTGTTTCATGATAGATGGATTCCTAATTGGAGCACACCACTTTGTCGTCTCGTGGCCTATGCTGGCCCGGAAGATTTAACTGTCTCCTTTCTCCTAGACTTCTCTCCCCATGGTCCGGCTTGGAATGTTGAGAGGGTTCAGGACATCATCCCACAGTTCCTGGTCTCCAAAGTTCTTGCAATCAATCTTCCGGCTACTCCCTGTCCGAATCAGCACATATGGCCTTTCATAGCCTCAGGGAAGTACAACACTAAATCAGGGTACAAGTCCCTTTATGATAAACTTAGAAATAACTTCCCCATTACTCAATGGATCCACAAAGGCCATAATGCTTGGCACTTAATTTGGAGTCTAGAGCTTCCGGAGCGCATTAAAGTATTCATATGGAAATGTCTCAAGGGTATCCTATCGGATCGCAGTGGTCTTCAGTCTCGAATGCCATCCCCGGTTTGCCCACTTTGTGGCATTGAGGAGGAAACTATTGATCACCTGTTTTGCTTCTGCCACCAGACTAGAGCGGTTTGGAATCTCAGCGACATGACATACTCTTCTCTGGATATCTCCTTGCTGATGGATTGGCTTATGGATCGCCTTGTGTATCTACATCAGCAAAAATAGCAACTCTTTCTCTTCATTTCTATCCTTTGGGCTACTGGAAGAATAGAAACCAATGCGTTTTCTCGGTTCTCCAATTTGATCCTCCTGCTGTTATTGCTATGGCAAAGGATAATTCCCAATGGTTTCACAGGGCCTCTTGCTGGCGGAATCGCAATTCTCATAATTTGCCAGTCCACCAGTCACAGACTCCTGCTTTGCCTACCAACGTACCTTCCCACTCCCTTCACCATTAAGTCTTGCTCTACCTCGGCCTCTGCTTTGAGGACCTGTATCTTGCATATTGATTGGGCTTGGAAGGAGTCTAACCCCTGGTGTGGATTGGGCTTCACTGTCTCCCTACCGGATGGATCTCTAATTGGCCAAATGGCAATATCTTCTTACAACAACAGTCCTTTCCAAACTGAACTTCTAGCTATGCAGGAAGCAATTGCTTGGTCTCTTAATAATAACTTTAATGCAATTTATATCCGTACTGACTGTTATAATGATGTTATGCAGTTAGCAGGGAGATATGAGAGTCATCATAGGGATAAATTTTTGATTGAAAGCCTCAACATGAAGATCCGCCACCTTTCTTTTTGTAGGATCTTGAAAGTTTCACGCCAAGAGGTTGTCAGAGCTCACCTTCTCACCAAGCAGGCTCTCTCTATTTTCATGCCCCGTCCAGACACAGGGGACGGAGGCCGATTTCCTCAGGACTCTTCTTGATTTTTTGTAGCTTTGGTCTCTGTTATTGTTACAGTTCATGTTTATTGTTTTGTTGTACTATTGAAACTGTATCCCTTGTATGCTGGTTGCTTTAATGAATCTTCTTTCTTCTGGCAAAAAAAAAAAAAAAAAAAATCTTAGAGCATCTTTATCGACATTGTATTTTGTTGGACTAGTGTTGTTACAATGGATTGATGTGCGCCATTAATTCATCATGCATTACAGTAAACCCAAATTTCATTTTTAAAACTAAATGATAACAATACCAAACAACTCTTAGAGCATCTTTATTGACATTGTATTTTTTTTTGGGTAAAATATCGACATTGTATTTTGTTGGACTAGTGTTGAAATATATACCACGAGCAGCTGTGTAAGAAGATCTTTCTATTTTGAAATGGTACTTCAGTACTCAGCTGGAAAAGCGCTCCGCTATTCTATGCCTCGTCTCACATTTAGAGTGTGTTTGGTTACCATTATCTATTGTCTTATTTGTTTTTTAGCTAATTAATCAGGTGTGAATATCCACATTGAGACACCAAAAATAAATAAGCAAATAAGTCAATAAGTAATTGATAACCAGACGGAACCCTATGTACAACAATCAACTACATTACTGGAAAATGTCTGAGATATTTTAGCACACGAAATATTTACACTATGACACTATGTTATTAACCAGTTCTGTAATGTGAACAGTTAAATTACTTTGGCTAAAAATTGGAGATGATCTAAGTTTCAATGGTCACACTTCCCGACACAAGATTTAAGTGTTTGATGAGCAAACATTACAAAAGAATTTGGAACATATTGAAGACTATTTTAATTTTACCAATTAAAACTGCAAAAATACTACCATAATAATTACAATATAGATCAACGTATAAAAATAACAGGGAGTATCAATTGACTTTCACATATAGAGATGCGAAAGTCGCCTAAATTTGTGTTTGACGATCTTTCATGATGTTAACTATATTTATAATGAAATTTGGATGAGCTAGCGTTGGGCGAGCAAATCTATATACACAGCTTCAAGCTTTTTGCAAAAAAGCTACTAATAGTCTAATACGATTTCAAAAAATTGTAAAACTTCGATAGGACGTTGTCCGGTCTCATTGGCCTCTCATCCGTTCTACCGCTTCCCAATCACAGCTGGTTGTCCATCTACACATGATATTCTTCACCAGAGTCTGATCCCCTATACTTCTTACCCACATTATCTCAATCTAACAGCCATTGTAGACTTGCTTCTTTTCCAGATTGTCTGGCTTTACTTCTCAAACTTCCATTTTAGATCCACAGAGATCAGCTTTTACACCTGCAAACACAAATAATAAAGGTCTTTTTTTCCACTGACATGAATTAATATCAGTGACTGATCGATCATTGAGAATTTCGAAACAGTTAAAAAGTACGTGTTGGTTGATGAGGGGTGCAATTTCACTAAAATGATCAATCATGGATTGACTGTCACTTCTACTGGAAGAATGAACAGCTGCTTTGTCCCTCATTCGATTCATAAATTACTTACTAGCCACCTATGTGTAGCTTTGCACCATGCCAGTGAGAGATAAAGTTGCGGATTGAGTTGGCGTCTGACTAGCTAATTCCACACAAAAATGCTAGTCACACATTCTGCTTCATGTTTCTGCTATCTTTACATAAGGGTGACTTGATGAATTATGGCCATCTTCAAGAGACTAGTTTAAAAATATGTTAGACATTGGAAAAGTTAATCTCTATCCTTAAGGCTCCGGGTGTCTAAATACCAGATAAAAGTATATTGAAGTCTGTCAAAGTGTATGGGTATCCGAGAAATGTGTATAGAAGTCTTAATTTATTTGGCATTAATTATTTGCTATTATCCACTGCCTAATGGTCATCTATTAGCTATTTGTTTTTCGAACGGTAAGTGTCATGTTGTTTATTTTGAAAATTCTTGTATCTACATAATCTAACCAAAGAATCATATTGATTTGAAAATTGGACCGCGCGCATTGATTATGTTTGTCTTTATGAGAAAATGAAGGGCATTTACCACATGTGTATAAATTTTCTCTTTTTTTCTGAATTTTTTATTAGCAGGAATTTCCATATTCACTACCTTAAGGTCCTTAGCATAACACTTAAAGATTGAAACATATAAATACTAACAATACGTAGCACTTGTGCAACTAACTAAAGTAAATCTATTGACGTTCACAAGATTTGATATAGGCTCCACAAGAATTGATAGTTGGAATCAGTTACGATTCATGAGTAATATACGTATGTTTGTTCATATCTTTGCCAAAATCTCGAATATTAGTAATGGTATAAACAAAATTGACAATAAAACCATATCTTAGTAAATTAGTAAATCATACTAATTTAAAAGTTAAGAACTCTATTTGGATTAGAAATTACTAACTTGAAATTGCCATGATGTTTGCATTTCACTTTTCTTTCAAAACGAACTTAAATTTTTTGTCTTAATCATTCAAAGATACGATTGAGCCTTAACAGTATTATCATTGTCAAGTGGTGAACTCCCCTTCTCCATAATTTCACAGTTCAGCGTCTTTTTCTTACTGTGAAGGGCAACTTAGGGGGAAAAAAAACAAATGAATTTTCTGTTCCAAAAATAAAACAAGAAACGAATTTTAGTGGGAAAATCTAATGCAACATTCCACTATTATTAATAGCTCGTTTGAAGCCTGTTAGGCATTTCCAAAATTAAGAAGCATTATTTGTTGGCCCACTTGGCACTTCACACATGCAGTAGCTGAGGCCCAAGTCAAACATATTGAAGTACACATCTTGTTTTCTTGAGAATGAGGCAATGGAAATTCATTGAAATTGGAACAGGTTCTGGACCTGAAGCTAAAAATTTGCAAGAGTAGACGCCTGACCATTTGAACCAGACTTTTATTTTTTCACCAACGTATCCGAAAATTGAGGTTCAACAATTATCTGTTGGGGCTAGCTGAGTTTGGCTGGGTTCTTGCATCTCACTCGGAATTTAGGAGTACGAATCTCTCACTTGCGTGTGGGTGTTATTTCTCTTCTATTTGTTGAGATAATTTCTCCCCTTAATGGGGCTATTATTGGGTTTGGCATATAGTGACTATGGACTTATTTCCAAATTAATGTAATTAAGATACTTATAGTCCTACCGCTTGTAATAAAAAAAAAACACACACACAATTATCTGCTAAAGAGTTCTCACTCCGACCATGGCATACCGCATGAACAATATGGATCATGGGTCCAAATTACCCACCACACTGCAAAAACCATTTGTGGTAATATGGTGTTGTTGGAACCCAAGGGTGGGCAAAGTGGTCTATACTTGGAATTTAGAGGTTTGCTCCCACTTGAGGTCTCAGATTCGATTCCCTTATCTAGCAAACTCTTGGAGCCACAAGGGGTTATGCCCGGTCGGTACATCCAGAGCCCCGGAATTAGTCGAGGCAAGCTGGTCTGGACATTTGATAATTAAAAAAAAAAAAAAAGGGTAGCTGAAAGTTGCCAATTAAAAAAAAAAAAGCTGAAAATTGAAAAATTAAGTGTTGAATGCTGAATGGTAAATCTTTTAAACTGAAAAGTTGTTTAATAAAAATATTAAGAGCTAAATTAAAATAATTGTTTTCATATAAAGATAATTGAATTAGCTCAAGTTATTTGTGATTGTTCTCTTTTTAGTTTATAAATGGATGTCATGTGTTTGTAGTCGTCATGATGGAAAAATGGTGGTACTAATGGTTGTGGCGGTGGTGGCCACGGTAGTTGTAGTATGGCGGTGATGGATGTAATGACGGAGGTGTAGTGGAAGGATGGTGACGTGGTGGAGAGACGGTGTGGTCGAGAGCAATTCAAGGATGACAATAGTGAGCCGTGATGTAGTCGTGACGGTAAAGAATTATGTGGTGAATGTAGCAGTGAAACATGATGAGAGATAACGTTGGTTAGAGGTAGAGGTGTTGGTGTTGGAAAAATGACGGTGGTGGTGGTGGTAGTGATAGCGGCGGTGGCAGTGGCAGTGGTTTGGTGAGAGCGCTGGAGTGGTGGTGGTGGTGGTAGTAATTATAGTAATTCTGGAGTGGTGACATGGTTGCGATGATAGAGCGGTGGTTGCTTGCGACCTTGAATTGTATCGTAGATAGTGTTTCCCCAAGTGTGGGGTTAGGTCGGCGGTAGCATAATAATAGGTAAGACCGGATCGCATCCACAAAGACCGAATGCGTCGTGCGTGATGGTTGACTTGCGAATGAAGTTTTTAGTCTTAAAGAGACAAACTGATTTTGTGTTTTGTTTGGTGGAATTCTCTTTACTTCGAGAACGACTCGGAAGGTTAAAAAGACTAATTAAACTAAGGCAAAGTCTAGGGGCTTTTAACGACCATGACTATTATTTACCCAAAAAAACGACCATGACTAGGGTTAATCCGTTCATCTCTTGATTACCGGCTCGGGACATCGTCAAATGCTCCCGAGCGGAAGATTTAGAGCTTAAAACCATTTTACTAGAAAAGGTGTTTAACAATGATTAGGGTTTCTCGGTTCATTTGGCAAATGATTAAGTTGACATCGCCCTAAGCATCCCAGGTACCAAGTAGTTAAACCTTTGGCTATGTGGGATCAAAGAGATTAACAAACCCAAACTTTGGTACATAAGATGAAACCCTAACTCTTTGATAAACAAGAAATACATACTTTTTAACGAGATGAACGGATTAAACCCGAGTTATGGAGTGTTAATCACCCCATGACTAAGCCTATTTAAACTACTCACAAACTATAGTAGGAAATAAGACTAGAAATTTGAAGGAAATAAAGAACATGACAAACTTGGAAATAAACTTGATTTTATAGAAGATCTAAGTAGTAGCTACAACATTAAAACACGAGAAATTAAACGAAACACGAAACTTACATGAGTTTTTTTATAGATAGAAAGCTTGAAACCCTTTCCAATGGAGGAGAGAGGGGAGAGCTAAAAAGACCTAAAGTAAAAAGTAAAAGATAGAGAAGAAGGAGAGAGGAAAGAGTGATATATACAAAACCCATTCTCTCTCTCAAAACATCCCAAAAGTAACCCCAAAAAGTAAAACTTTCCATAAGTGGAAAGTCCAAAAAGCTACTTCAAATCATCAGAAAATGGCCTGGTATCGATACCCTTATGAGCTGGTATCGATACAAAACTGTCTGTTCTCCTAGGGAAAAAGGTATCGATACACCTCTAGGGTGGTATCGATACCTATTTGGTTTTGCTTCAACTTCAGGCCTTGGTCCCTCCTTGGTCAAGTGCAATGCTCCCGGACTTCTTCTAAAGCACTTCTAATCACTATGCGGCCTTCGGGAGGGACAATACTTGGTCTTGTGAATGCTTGAATACTCTCGGATTCCATCGAGAGTCTTGTGAGCTTTGGACATGGCTTTAGCCCACCGGCTTAATCTTGTGACCCTTTGAACTTCCCGAGCATTAACCAATTCTTCATTTCTTGGCTCTTGAGACCCGGTGGTGGAATGTCATGGGGCACTTGGCCCTCGGATACTTGGGATGTTCCCCAATGCGCTTCAAAATGCGCTTTATTCACGTGTTCGACCTGAAACTACCAAAAATAACACTACGCGCACATCAAATATATAAGGCGCTAAAATGCGTACGTGTGTGAACAAAATGAGCTAGATAAGCCCGCATATCTATAATATTAGGGGCTTATCAGTGGTAGTGGTGGTGGTGACAGCGGTCACACGGTTATTGTGGCTGTGGTAGTGACAAAGATGGCAATAGTGGTGGTGGTGCGCCGGTGGAATGTTGACCATGATGGAGTAAGAGTGATGGTGGTGGTGATGATGACGGTTGCATGGTGGTGGTGGTGGTGGCAACAATGAAGTAGTTGTAAAGATGGTGGCATTGGTGGTGATAGTGGTAGTGACGGCGGAAATGGTGGTTGCTCCAGCAGAGTGGTATTGGTGGTGGTGATGATGGAATAGTGGTGGCAGCGATGGACTGGTGATAACGAGTGGTATGATGGTAGTGGTAGTGGTAGTGGTAGTGATGGCCGTGGAGGGTTGAGGTGGTAATGGAATAGGTGATATACAAGTATTGATTTAAACATAATTAATTAAGTACAAGGCTATTTAACGAGCTTTGTTGTGGGTACACCATTGGTGCACATCTCGTTGTGTGAGACCTATTTCGGAATTCCACACAAATGATCGAGCCGCTCAACTTATTCAGAATATGTTTTTATGGATTCTTGTAAAAAATCAGCTCAGTTGGATATTGGTAAGAGTTTGATCAATTTTGTGCTCAACTTCTTGTCAGAAAATTGAGCAAAGAACTGATCAAGCCTCTACTGATATCTAATGTAGCTGATTTTTTACAAAGATCCTTGGAAAGACATTTTAAACAAATTGAGTAGTTTCGATCATTTGTATAGAATCTCGAAATGGACTCTACAGAATGCGGTGTGTATTTGGTGTACACCAAATGGTGTACAGTGTACCCATAGTTTTATTGGTAACTTTTTAAGTCTACATTTTTAAGAGACTAAAAATAAGTATGATGTGATAGGGTTATCAAATTAACTTTATAACTTACTCAATTTCTTAATACATTCAGTTTTAAGTTTTAAATTGGGTTATCAAACAATCCAGTGTCGGAGGTAAAAATTACAAATGGGGCACACCATTAATCATTTGATGAATCTATCAATGAATTATTTTAAATTAAATACTGGAAAAATATTAATAGTCTATTAGATCGAGAATTAAATACTCCAACTGGAGAAATACTTTATAATGCAGCAATTATAAGTCAACCGCAAAGTGAGAGTTGAGGCATAAAATTGAAGATATACACTTATTGGAGGCGAGTGGGATTAACCTCCCCTTAATTTTGGATATAATTACGATCACCCATTAGATTGGTGTAGGTGTCGATATCGTGTCCTGTCGTATCGTGTTCAAATCATGACATTGCCATTGCCGTTTCGTCACATTTTTTTGTTTATTTTAAAACACATTATTTGAACATATAAAATTTCTTGACAATAACTCAAACTGCTTAAAATTGTGTGTCGTGTTCTTAAAAGACACTACTAAAGATGAAAATCTTAAAAGACATACAAAATTATAAAAGTGGAAATGTTACCATCATACAACCGTGTAATCCAATATTGAATATATTTTCAATGCCGTCCTAATTCCATAATTACAAAATCACCAAAATAATTAACCAACAATAACCAAACCATAACATTTCAAAAATTCCTTAATTCACACAAACCTAAAAAGTACTATTGCAATACTTTTTTTATTTTTATGACTTTCCTTGAAAATGATTACTCCCTTCGTTTATTTTTTAGTATGTAGCTTCGTAATTCTAACTTATAAAAAAAAAGTATCATCATTATACCTTTCACATCAACTTTTATATTCACTTTCCACTATTGCCCTTGATGGAGACATCATCACTAAACTTTATCCATTAACTTTTAAAAAATAAATCGTTTTTAAGGGCAAAATAGGAAATGTATCAACATTTACGTACTAACTTTTCAACATCACACTTATTTAATAGCTAAAAATAGAATACGCTACTCTTTTAAGGAACGGAGAGAGTATAAAAAAAAAAGAAAAAGAAAAGAAACACACGCAAACAACTACTCCCCCCGTCCCTTTATTAGTATTGACATTTCTATTTTGGGTTGTTTCTTAATAAGTGTGCTATGAAAAGTAAATGGGTAAAAGTTTGTACAATCATCATTTTGCCTTTTTGAAAAATTAGTGGGTAAAGAGTTAATGGATAAAAGTGAAGGATAATTTTGAAAAGTAGAATTAAGGTAAAAATTAATGTAAAAAGTGTAATGATGATATTTCCTTAATAAATTGAATTTACGAAGTAACACACTTAAAAAGAGGGAAAACGGGGCCTTGTAGTGCCTCTTCCATGCTATAGGGGTGTAGTGCCAATATCAAACGTCAAAAAATGTTTTCAGTGGTCCAGATTTAATTAAAACTCTTCCATAAAAGAGTTTTATTTTAAATCCAGACCAATGATTGTTGCGATGGACAACTGAGATGGGGACTACACCCCTGTAGCGCGAAGGGGGCGCTACAGGGACCCCAAACCCTAAAGAAAGGGGCGCTACAGGGACCCTAGACCCTAAAAAGAGACGGAGGGAGTATAACCATAGATTGTGAACTAAAAGACCAGTACTAAAGTGATAGGCATGACTCAAGATCATGTTGTGTTCCAATCATGTCACAATGGTTAACAGGTCGACCCTGGACCCTAAAAAGAGACGAAGGGAGTATAACCATAGATTGTGAACTAAAAGACCAGTACTAAAGTAATAGGCATGACTCAAGATTATGTCGTGTTCCAATCATGTCACAATGGTTAACAGGTCGATACGAAAAATTAAATGATACTGTATTCATCTGTGGTCTTCTTGAATTATGCGAGTTTAACCCGTATTCCTCCTGTTTAAGTGTTGTATCGATTGGTTTCATTCGTATTCATGTCAAAATAAAAAGAAGTCGACTCAAATCCTCTAACTCCATAAAGAGTTTGAGTCGTGTTAACAAGTCGTACTCTTATCCAAAATTCTCACTCCCACATATGTGCACATAATTACGTTTAGGGTCTTGCTATTCTGAGGAATAAGTCCAAAAAAAAAAACGCATTCTAGTGCACCTTTTATATTTTTCAATACATTTACACTTACTTTTATACACTTTTCACGCATTTCAACACATTTTTCATAACTTAACATATGCCCACTGGACCTATTTTAGCATTTTCCTTGTGTTTTAAGTACTGCTTTTTAAGAAGAAGGAAAACAAAACCTTAAAAAATAGCAGTCATATATTATGGCATGACATATACCAAGAAATAAATTATTAATAAAAAAATCACAAATTTATTACAGTAAGAAAAGAATAACACAAGAAAAGCGGTGGAAGCATTCAGCGAACCAATTTCCAATTCCCCAGTTATCGCCCATTTAAGTCAGGCAATCCATCCACATCTCATGCTAAAGTCAACTCCTCCCCCATAACCCACTTCTGATCTGCCCTTCTTAGCTGTATACACCTCTTTTCCCAATAAAATTAACCAATAAAAAAACTCTTATTACACCAAATCAAGAAACAGCTCTGTTCTTTCCCCCAACGCATTACACAGTTTTTGCCCAACATTTCTTTCTGAACATATAGTATTGTATTCATAAGCGTTGTCCTGACATCCTGACCGCCAAATCGGAAAAAACAAATCACGAGTATTGTATATTCTGTTCAAACTTACTGGTAAATGCAAGAAGTACGGTTGAAAGAAATGGCCGAATACATCTTTTTGGGGTCCATGACAACTGAGCACTGGACGCCCTTGTTGAACTTGGGCTTCACAAGTTTCCCCAGCACAAAAGCTCTTCCTTGTACCGTGAAGTTCAATGTTAAAGGCACCGGTACAGTGGGTGTGTTGTTTCGGCTACTCAACTCCGAACCCCCTCCGTAAAGTGGGATGCCATTCCCCAGCAGCGTTACTGATACAGTTCTCTGGCTCCTCCTTGATTGATAGAAATTGTTTACCTACATGTATAACCCAAATGAAAAGACCTTAGGCTTGGGATAGTTGACCATATGCAATGTACGTGCATTTTATGCCTAAAAGGTCCTGCTACATTCACAAGGCTCCGGCTTACATATGAAGTATTCCGGCTAGAAAAACCATTGTGTGGACCCTGCTCAAGGGCGTTGTCAGGACGTTTGGACAATGGGTTCAACTAGTCAGAAACAAGTTTGGCAGTAATGAAGGACAAATTAATTTCATATTTTTAGGCGAAATAAGTGAAAAACCAATAAGACAGACTTCATCATTAGAGATTTAGTCAACTCGACCATGTCACTTGACACCCCCAACCCAACAATCCTCTGCCTTGCCCCAGCTCTTATGCACTCTCGGTTGCCTAATCTATTCGTTCCTTGGCGTTTCTCAAGTTTTTAGTATATTACATTCTGTGATTATGAGTGCATCGTGACAAGTAATTCGCATGATGAGGAGTTTGTGACCTGACTCGTGTGTATGTATGTATATATGTATGTATGCCAGTACGCGGAAATTAATTTTAAAAAGGTAGAAGAGAAAGAAGAATAGTGTTAGTGGTGGGGCTTACAGATCCGGAGGCCAAGGAAAGCTGAGTATAGAAGAGATTCAAGGGTGTGGATGATACATGGACCCCAAAGAAAGTACCAGTGTTTTTGAAAAGGAACTTGACTGTGGAGTTCATTGTCACCATATCCGTGGCCACCCCAGATGCATCACTCCCAGATTGGATCACGAAGCTTTCAAATGTAATACTCTGCAATTTAAATGAATAAAAATCAACACTAACCCAACAATCATTTACTTTACTTAATCAGAAATATTAACTGATTTATTTTTTCCAACTATCTCAGAGTACATATATGCAAATGTTTTTACTGATCTGAAAAGACCAAAACATTTCACCCCTCAGAGAAGTCAATACATCAAATTTCACTTTAACACCTCAAATTCAAAATGATATTCCCATAAGTCATCCATATAATTGCATACTTTTGGTTAAGGGGCCCTGACCACAAGTCATGTCACTTACACTCAGAGTAGGCCTTCAGTTAAAGCTCGAGATTCGGTCATTTTAGGCCCGCCAAAAGTCAGACCGGACCGAGTTTTCATGGGCTTAACATAATCACAGTCGTCACTTATTTGGCTAGAATGGCCGAACATAATTGTGTGTCTACCATTGCATTATATGAAAACACAAGAAGAAAATATATCAGATCTTGGCATTCGTTGGTGAATCAAATTGCAGAGCATAATAAGAACTTGGTAAAATCACACACTAATATACAGAGTCCCTAATGTTTCCACTGTTCATATCCACACAATAACTTTAAAGGTAACAAAGTAAATATTTACTTAATTACCCAAAGAAAATAAATATTACTTCTGTGCATAGATTATTAAATTTTTCCTCACCAATTAAAAGAAATTACTAAAATCTTTAATTTGATCCAAAGAAATTTAAAATATTATGCAAGAAAGAATCGTACAGTTTTATCCTAAAATAATTTGATTGTTTCAAAATCGACAAAAATTTTGGAATGGACGGATTATTTATCAACAGACAAAAAAACAACAAAATGGGAAAATGAATTTCTAGAGAGAGAGAGAGAGCAAATCGACCTTCATGGTGACGACGGGTTTCTGATTCCGACTAGCACCCCACAACACCAACGAGAAGAAAGCAAACAAAACAAAGAAAGCAAGCACAAAGGCCAGAACGTAGCATCTTCGTGGGATACCTTTGTGGGCCCCATCATCATCCAAGAGCCCCTCTTCTTCAATCGCTCCAAACTCATCCAACCACTCCTTCTCCCCTCCTCCTCCTCCTCCTCCCCCTCCACCCTTCCTAGGGTTCCGACCAGACAAGTCTGAATGCTTGCGCGACCCGCCACCACCCGGCTTCAGAGACCCGGAGAATCGGGTCGAGGACGAGTCGCGTGAGTGGCGACCCGGCGAGCCCATTGGGCTGAGGACGGGGGTGGACTGGAAGGAGTTCGCCGTCTTTTCGCCATCGTGGGACGGCGACTGGACGTAGTACACGGGGCGGCGCGGCGACCGGGTAGGCGACGACGTCGCTATGCTCGTCACCTCCGAGTCTGTTTTCGCGTGCCTCGACATTTCCCAGACTTTGTTTCTTTGTAGGAGTATCTATCTATCGGCTGCTCTCAATCTTGTTGGGAAATTAGAGAAGCTCACAATTGAGGAGTTTAGGTCCTCTCTCTCTCTCTCTAAAAAATGTAGTGGAGAATCTCAGATCTTCCAGCAGCACGATTAATCATGCGGTAATGAATTGTTTTTGGGTTGTCATATGCGTGGGAAGGTGAGGAGAGAGGACAGGAGAGCTTAATTTGGGGGCTTTAGGGAAATGCAAGTACTTATTTAAATGTTTAATCTCAAATGGTCAGCTGATCTTTAATTAATTCTTTTATATTGATATGTGAATAGTTGTTGGTTAATTTATGTTTAGAGCAGGTTAAATGGGGTTTATTGTCAAACCCGGAAGGTAAGGTAGTAGTTAGAGCATCATTAACACATCTTCAATTCTTTATTCATACTAGTAAAGTAGTAATTAGGAACGGTTGCTTCAAGGAAAAAAAAAAATAGGTGCACTCTAATCATGTTTCATTTTAATTCTTACTATAAAAAATTTAAAGTAGAATTCTGCCTATGTTAATTTTGGGGACTCAGATTGTCCAAAGTGAATTTTCAAGATTTCTAATTTACATTTGTTTAGACGTTAACGTTAAAACAACATTTATAATCTTACAATTTTGAGATTGTGGGATTGACATCCAATGGGCGTTGGTTAACAAAAATATATCTACGTTTAACAAAAATATTTCATTTACCATCAGCTCATCAGATGTCACGCCCGGAATTGACTTCCTCCTCTCTTCCAAGTTCCAACGGGCTTCCTGTGCAGAATCTGCAGATGGAAAGGGGCTGGTGTAGAGATTCTTCCTTGATTTCATTTGAGGAAGAAAAAGGTTTTTAATAAAATTTCTGAGAAAAAACTAACACCACCAAGTGTTTTTTTTTTTTTTGAAAAGGTAAAAAGTTTATTCAAGAAACTTGACAGTGGATACATCAAGTCGAGGGAAAGGGAAGGGAATCCAACCAGTGGCGATTCTAAAATTTTCATCTAGTATTAACAAAAATAACATGTTCTTCTCAATGAACATGACCAAAGAATCATTCAACCATTTATCTTCCATCCGGTTACGCAATCGTGTTTTATCAATTTCGTCCACGAAAAAACTCTTTTGACGGTAAAGTTAACTTCACAAGTAGATAGACTAATGAACATGCATGATTCTTCTTCTTTGTCTCTACCATAGTCTTTGCAAGTTTCTCAACTCCTTCAACTCTGCAAAATCACCGTTAAAGCGAACATCAACTATATAGTTTTGAAGTTGATTTTTGTTGTTTGAGAGAGAGAAAGAAGTGTAGGGTGTAAATTAACTCTAACACGCAAGAATATTATTTATATAGTTAAGCAACACGTTACACAACTTAGATAAGCAATGTGGGACAATACGCACTATTCTAACACTCCCCCTCAAGCTGGAGAATAAATATCACAAAATCCCAGCTTGTTACATAAAAACTCTAAACGCGGTTTAAACAACGGTTTGGTGAAAATATCAGCCAACTGAGCTCCTGTAGAAACAAATGAAGTAGATAACACACCATCTTCTATCTTCTCACGAACAATGTGACAATCAACTTCAATATGTTTTGTTCTCTCATGGAATACTGGATTTAAAGCAATATGAATCGCCGCTTGATTATCACAATACATAGGAATAGGTAGCTCCACATCAAAACCTAACTCCTTAAGTAAAGCTCTCAACCACACAATCTCACAAGATGTGTGTGCCATGGCTCGATACTCTGCTTCTGCGCTAGACCTTGCGACCACTGTTTATTTCTTGCTTTTCCATGTGACGAAATTGTCTCCAACAAAAGTACAATACCCAGTAGTGGACCGTCTATCAGATGGTGATCCTGCCCAATCAGCGTTGGTAAATGCTTCAACGCGCAAATGACCATTAGTCCGATAAAACAAACCACATCCAGGATGAGCCTTAAGATATTTCACAATACGAAGACAAGCTTCCCAGTGTGGAAGACGAGGAGCTGACATAAACTGACTCACCACACTTACAGCGAAAGAGATATCATGACGTGTATTGGTAAGGTAATTCAACTTACCAACTAAGCGACGATACCGGTTTGGATGAGGAAATATCTCCCCCTGATCAGCACAAAGTTTCACATTAGGATCCATTGGGGTCTCCACAGGTTTTGCTCCCAATAAACCTGTCTCCTCTAGAATATCCAATGCATACTTCCGTTGGGACAAACTAATTTCATCCTTGGATCTTGCTACCTCAATACCCAAAAAATACCGTAGTTTACCCAAATCTTTAGTATGGAACTGTCGCTGTAAAAACTGCTTCAACTCATCAATACCTTTCTGATCATCTCCAGTAATAATGATATTATCGACATACACAATCAATACGATTTTCCCACGCTCTGACTGAAGAGAGAAAACAGAGTGATCCGAATGGGATCGACGCATACCAAACTGCAGCACAGTATCACTAAACCAACCAAACGGGATTGCTTCAGACCATATAAAGCTTTGCGAAGACGACAAACCCGAGAACGCTCCCCCTGAGCAACAAACCCAGGAGGTTGCTCCATATAGACCTCCTCGAGCAGATCACCATGTAAGAAGGCATTCTTGACATCCAATTGAAATAAAGGCCAACCTAGATTAGCAGCAAGAGAAATAAGAATCCAAACAGAGTTGATCTTGGCAACTGGGGAAAAAGTCTCTGCATAATCAACCCCATATGTCTGCGTATAGCCTTTGGCCACAAGGCGGGCCTTATACCGCTCAATAGTCCCATTTGGATGATACTTGACAGTGAATACCCAACGACAGCCAACAGTAGTTTTACCAGCATGAAGAGAAACCAACTCCCAAGTGCCATTATGATGAAGAGAAAACATCTCATCCTCCATTGCTTTCCGCCACTCAGACACAGATAAGGCCTCCTGAACAGTGTTAGGAACAACCAAACAATCGACGGAACAACTATTAGGTCTCAACCACAACCACCATAAACTGAAAATCAGCCATAGAGTCTGCAACTAACAAATCACCGAAACAAACAAATATCATCAAAAGAGGAAAGCCCAATAATTTCAATAGTACCAAGTCAAGGTGTGGACGGCCCACCGAGATTGTTCGAAAAGATTGTGATTGTTAGAGTCGCCACCCGGATTTGAGGTCCGAACCCGAGAAACCGATAAAAATATGACTCGTTTGCCCATTTGAAAAAGACTTTACTGATCATGGCGGAACCAAAGATTTCTCGGATTCGGGGGTTTGGTTACGAGAGGGGAAGGGTTTTACGGCACCCCTCTCGCCCGGTCAGTGAACCGGTCTTTACTCAATATTTTGTGGAATTTTGAAAATGTTTAAAATTTAATCTAATCATGAAAGTGGGAACCGGGGACGGGAATCACGTAAATAGTGAGAAAATACAAAATGCAAATCTAGCGTGGATGCTTGTGCATAACGATTTACATGGAAAGGATGATAATGATGAAGAGAAATTACAACAAACATTTACAGAAGGAGATGATAGCAAAAACTATACAACAACTCCAGAAATTATGAACATGAAACTTAATGACTGTCTTGCAATCTGGATCCCAGAATAGGGGTTGAGCGCTCAAAGATGGTGACTTGAGCGCTCAACCTCTTTCCAAACCAGTTTGAGCGCTCAACGCCCATGGATTGAGCGCTCCAACCAGTTTCTGGCCTCTGTGATTTTAACCCTTTTTTTACAGCCTCTTTTCTCACTCTTTACAAGATCAAACTTCAATAAAACATTTTTCAGAGGAATATGAGCTAGAAATTGAATGTTTGATCTTACAAAGGACAAGAAAAGGAAGATTAAAGCCGTGAATTATGAAAGAAAAATGCAAGAATTAAACATGAAGAAGAGAATCGAATCACAAGCATGAATAAAACAACTCACACGCACCAGAAAGAAGTTTAAACATGATCCATCATCGAAACCACCAGAAATCAATAAAAGAGCAAAAAAAAACAGCTTGAGCGCTCAAAGGAATGGCCTTGAGCGCTCAAGCCATCATATGGCTTTCTGACTTTTGACTTTCAAATAGGTTTTTGATGATTCTCATGACCTCCAGTACATTAAATAGGAATGATTAAAGATGATCAGCCACTGTTTAGCCTTTATGACAAGGTTTATAGACATTAAAACCATAAAAAGGCTAAAAGATGTACATGCATGAGCATTTGAGGTGTAAAAGATTATTTGGAAAGTGAAATAAACACCTCAATAGCCTTTTTATGTTGTTAAAAGGGCTGTAGAAAGCCCAGAAGCATAAAACAGTGACTGACCCAAAACTGGGCTTGAGCGCTCAAGGCCTGAGGCTTGAGCGCTCAACCCCTATTGCAACAGCAAGTTTTAAAAAAAAAAAAAATGTTTTGATTGTATACTTTTGACCTTGTAAGCCCAATGCAAGTATAGAGAACTTGCTTGAGCCTACTGGTCTCCCTCAGAAAACCCAAAAATGTGAGGTTTTCACATGTTTAACTACCTTTTGAACTTGATTGAAAGCTTGAACTTGATTTTGGGCTTGGGGATGGACGATTATGGATGTTTAGTTAATATTCTGGATGGGTAAAATAATGGGTGAGATTAATTGATCAATGGATGATCAGAAGAGGTGGTATCTAGAACTTGAAAGATGGTTTTGATGGGTGGTTTGGATGAAATTTAGATGGTTTTGTAGAGAGAGATAGAGAGGATGTTTTCTGGAGGAATTAAGAGCTGGAGTGTGAAAATTCGTAACCCCTAAACTAGGGGGTGGTGAGTGGTTTTTATAGAGTGAGTGGGAGGGAAGAGAGGAGAGAGAGGTAGTGGGTTTTGTATTTGGAATGGGTTAGGGGTAGATTTAGGAGTAGATTTAGGGTGTAGTATACGTATTACGATCGTAGGAGATCACCCCAGACGCTCCCATGTAGAAAATCTCATGATTAGATGCTCTGTGGATTCCTGACTGGATCAGAGTTAAGCGCTCAAAGCCATGGGCTTGAGCGCTCAATGTGGAATTTCTGGTTTTGAGCGCTCAAGGTCCAGGGATTGAGCGCTCAGGGTTACTGATGATAGGTTGATGGTTTTGCTTGGTTTGGTTATTTTTGGGTGATCTTGATCAAGTTCAAGCTATTTCACAAGTCTTGGGTAGTCGCGATCGGTCCGTTTCATCATCGGGAATGCTCGAGCGCATCCCGGGTTCAAAATCGGGGTGTCTACACAGGGCCAACCAATCAGAACCTCCGATCAATCAACAAACTACTCAACTTCGTCTCTTGACCACTATATGAACTCAACAACCACCAACCACTAACCACCAATGAACAGATCAATGACTCAACAACTTCCACCAAACTGCTGAGCAAAACATGCCCCAAACTACTTCCGATACTATTGATTAGCATACACCAACAACCCAAGCACTTTTTTTTTTTCACCAACTACAACTGATGGAGAACACCAATCAATGAGCGAAATAGGCATTAATAAACTGAGATGAAGATCGATACCTCATAAACAGCGAAGAAATCACGAGATCAAGAGATGTCTACTCAACCAACCCGACTAGCAATCCAGAGTTTGGACAAAATCGAACCGAAACTGGGCAGCGTAACCACTTATCTGACAGCTGACGGGAACTTACGAGTACCAACACGAACTGAAACAGCAACTTCGACTACTATTAAGAGACTTCGAAATCTATCCAGTGTATACGAGTGTATATACGAACTGATTAAGAAATCAACAATGTTGGATTTGGGCTTTGAAGATACATAAGGGTTGATTTCGAACTGGGTTATGAGTTTCAAACTTGGAGATGGGTTATGGGTTGATTTCGAACTGGATTAAGGGTTGATTTATGGTTCTGAAGATGGTAAGAGGATCGATTAAGGGTTTTCTGGGTTGTATGAGGATCGATTGGTGTATGATAGGGTTTCGGGATTGATAGGGTTTATTTGGGACTGCTACAGTACACGCGAGCACTGTTCACGACTGCTACAGTGCATGCGATCACTGTTCACGGCTGCTACAGTGGTGGGTGATGTGTTAGGGTTAGGTGGATCTAAGATGGATCCGTATCACGCTCTGATACCATGTTGTTTGAGAGAGAGAGAGAGAGAGAGAGAGAGAGAGAGAGAGAAGTGTATGGTGTAAATTAACCCTAACACGCAAGAATATTATTTATATAGTTAAGCAACACGTTACACAACTTAGATAAGCAATGTGGGACAATACGCACTATTCTAACAATTTTCAAGTGTCATAAGCTCTACCAGGGAAAAGTCATGTGGATAAAACCTGGCAAGATGAAGCGAAGCAATTTCTCTTTATCAAAGGAAGAGAATAAATCACAAGGATTGAAGCAAGCCACACAAAGAATCAACTCAGTACTTGTCTCTAAAAACCAATTTTTAAGCTCTTGAACAAAGAAGCATCCCCCCCTCTCGCTCTACCAAATCCACTATCCCATTATATATTGGGATTAATGTGCGTGATATATTATATTAGGCATTAGGCTTTAGGTTTGTTGTGTTGTGTTTTGTTAGGACTATAACAAGTTGGTTCAAATTTAGTTGAAAATATTTATTTTAACCTTGCATGAGTAATCTAGCGCTTTGACAATACTAAAGAAAATTTACTTTATATCTAAATTTTTTTTTTAGTGTCTTTTTTGAACCCAGCGAAGTCACTTGACCTCACAACTTGTATGGTAAAGTCGCCCCTAAATCCAACCAAAGGTTGAATTGGAAAAAAATATATATATATTCAAAACCCAACAAAAATACACCCAATCATCCCAAATCTTTTTCTGCCACCAGGTGGGGTCAGCACCCAAACAACTTCTTTCAACCAAACAAAACTTGGATTGTCAAAATCAGGCTGGAAGATCCTCGTCTATAGCTGGGGCCAACACTTAAGCACCGTCTTTCTAATGTACAAATGTGGATCTCTAGCCCGAGCCTTGGTCGGCCACACCCACAGACACCATAAAGCTGAGCGGCAACCAAAATGGTCGCCTTTGTCTTTCGACGACCTCACCAGAGCAACCCATGTACGATCAACAACCTTTCTGCCACCATCACCAAATGAGTCCGGCAATATGTGGCCTCCAACGAAATCTCAGCACCTCAATGGTCTATCTTCAATTTTTTCTAACAAACCTTGTTGTACCCCAATGGTCGATGTCGATCTCAAATCTAGTTGGGTTCAATTTATCACCACAAAGGAGCAAAAGAAGAAAAAGAAAAAAAAAACAGAGAGGAGATGATAGGCCTTGGGGTTTAACTATAGTTGTTGTAATGATCAAGAGGTCTAGAGTGTAATTACTAAGATTGAAGCCGTTTTGTTTGTTTAGTTTGTTAGGCCGTCATTCTGTGAGAGAAAGGGGATATAAGGGGGTTACATGGAGTAGCAGAAGGAGGGTCTTTGAATGTATGTTTTTCTCTCTTCTATCTTCTGTAACTCTCTCTCTCTCTCTCTCTCTCTCTCTCTCTCTCTCTCTCTCTCTCTCTCGTAATTCATTTTCAGTTGATAATAAAACTTGTGTTCAATTCTTGAACACATTTCGCACACAAGTTCAATCATTGGTATAAAAGCCCCATTCCTCTGATTGTGGGAGATTGAATTCATGGCGGATAATACTTGATCACAAGATGTAAAACATTTGGATGAATCCATTCGTAAGTTGTTAGAAGCAATCGAAAAATCGATTAAACGATTAACAGACGTCACAGATCGTCAAGTGGCGTCTCTGGAAGGATTCAATGATATGATGGAGGGAATCAAGAACCTAATCACCACTTTGAAGCAAAGTATGAACAAATTCAAGAAAAGGTATCTTCTTTGTCATCTTCTCCTTTAGTACCTAACCCTCATCAGAATTTGAGGTAAATGAGAACTTTTCAACCAAAATTAGAATTTCCAAAAATTTTAAGGGAAGACCCAGCAGCTTGGGTTTACAAATGTGAGAAATATTTTGAATTAAATGCAGTTGAGGAACCCCAAAAATTACGCCTAGCTTCATTGCATATGGAAGCTCACTACAACAAATATGACTTTCTATAGCATTATTTCATAGCATTTTTTAAGTTAAAACAAAAGAAAGGGGGAAAGACTTTAAACATAGCATTTCTTGTATATGACTATAGCATTCTGCCCAAAATTCCCTAAAAACATAGCGTTCCTTTATTTTTTACTCCAGGCGAGCCAAGCACTCCCGCCCTAAATTTTTGATGAAATGTCAAAAAATCCCCCAATCTCTCTCACCCTCTACTCGATCCCGCCCTAAATTTCTGATGGAATCCCAAAAAATCTCTCAATCTCTCTCCCGTACTCTCTCTGCTCCCTTCTCAATCTCTCAATCTCTCTCACCTACTCCCACCCCAAATTTCTGATGGAATCTCAAAAAATCTCTCAATCTCTCTCCTGTACTCCCTCTGCTCCCTTCTCAATCTCTCACGTTCTCCCTCTCCTCCCTCTGTCCGCCTCCTAAACACCACACTCGGTAGCACCAGGCGCCCATCTCTCTCTCTTTCTCTTTCTCTGCGACCATTCGTGCCCTAGTCATGCAATTCGGGTTTGTTCCAGTATTCGCGCCCTATATTGCTGTTCTTGCATTTTGAAGGCGGTTCCTCCTCTTCCTATCAGGTACCCTTCTCTCTCTCTCTCTCTCTCTCTCTCTCTCTCTCTCTCTCTCTGTACGGCTTTCTCTCTCTACAATGACGAATACTATTGCAAAATTTGCCCATTGCAGAGCGCTATTTTCATTCCTTGATGCGATAGTAAGCTCGAATGGAACTTGGAATTGAAATTATGATGTGTTCTTGTTTGATTTTGACACTTTTATTTATAGCTTGTGATGTCTTGGGTTTTGATGGTGAGTGGCTTATTAGGGCACGATTTGAAATAATGATTGACATTACTGCATCACTGTTGGCACCTTAATTCAGTTGATTTAGGTATCTCTTTTTCTTTTTTTTGGGCATTTGGTGCTTTTCTATTCACTTGAAATTGACGACGCCGATCGATGCTTTGGACTGATTGCCCTGTTTTGTTGCTGTTTGTAGATCAATTTTTCAGTTTGTGCGGACTATTAATTTGAGATATAGCAATAATACTCGTCGTTTTCATATTTTGTTGAGTTTATACTAGTGAATAGTTTTTTGGAGTAAGAATATGTAATTTGGGGGTTTTCCCACAAATGGGTTCCTTTCCCAATAACAGACCCAAAAAGTAACTCTATAATTAATATACCAACGAAGAAAGACTTCCCTAGGAGAGATGATAATTGTATCTTGCTTTCAGCTAGATTTGATCTCTGACATCTTAATTGAGAGTGTGCAAAGTGGCTAACTATAGTTAATTCACAACAAAAGACTTTAACAGCAGCTTGTGTAATTGCATTGGAAAAATATTGGAAGAACAAAGACGCGGACAATGTTACATAGCATTTTTGTGTTGTCAACGTGGGAGATACCTGATGATATCATTAAACCTTCTCTTGCTGGATCTTTTTTAGGGGTGTAATCGAGCGGAGTCGAGCCGGGTTTTGACGTGCTCAAGCTCGGTTGGCTCGAGGGAAATATTCTTAGCTCGAGCTTCAAAAACTTGGCTCGAGCTCGGCTCGCATAAAAACTACCAAGCTTGCGCCAGCTCGGAAGGTCATGTGAGGAGCAAGTGCGGAAGGGCAAGGGGTAGGCTGTACATATTTCGGAGAGTCTCCAAACAAGTTTTTGTAAAACTTCCAATGTAGAATTAACCGACAACTCTACAAGGCCTTGAGAGAAACTCCCCTTTGCATTTACTTGTGACTTGTGAGATTCACATGTCACACATCGGCTATTTACCCTTCACCAACCACTCTCTTTGCTATAAAGGTACCACTCCATCCTCCCTGTCTCCCCATGCGCGGGAGCCTTAGCATTATTGCTCTGTGTGACATCACTAACGTGATAGCCATTGGTTTTTAAGGATTTGCTTCCATTAACTGTTAGCAACCCTAGTACTTGGATTACTATTATGTTCAGAAAGAAACACATGCTGAATTTCTGTTATGGAGTTGGAAACCCCTAACCGTTTTTACTAGAAATTGATGTTAGATGCTAAATTGAGGGTATTATAATTGCCTAAAATTGAGGGTTGTAATTGGAACCTAACTTTTGGATGCTAAATCCTGTGTTTAAATGGCAGAAATTCTTCTTGTGTATGCTGAAAGTTGTAATTGGAATCTAAAAACTGAAGTTGAAGTGCAGAAATTCATGCCCTAATTATTCGTGGCTGCAATACTTAGGTGATTTTGGATGTTTTCTGGACTTCAACTGGAAGTACTTTTCCAGGTTTATGCATCGTTAATTGGGGCTCTTCAATTGGTCTCTTTTAGTGTAAAAAAATAGACTTATACTAGAGCTAGCTGCTTTCTTATCATTTTATGCATTCAGTAACATGCTTCCGCCGGGGTACTTGACCATGCAAGCGAAAGGATATGTAAGGGAAAAGCAAAAAACAATGGGGAAAATGCACTTTACCTACACGTGGTTTACTCGAATTGCAGATGACCTACCTCAAGTTTAAAAATAAGCAAATGACCTACCTGTGGTTTTGGACTAAACTGCTACCGTTAGGTTTTCCATCCATATTAACGGAGCGTGGGAGCTAAGCGCCTAAATCGCAAGTGTAGAACAAAAAAACGTTTTTCTCTCCAAAAATCAGACTTTCTTATTCCCTTAATGCCCTCCTCTCTTTCTTCTTCTTTTTCTTCTTCTCTCTCTCTCTCTGATCGAAGAACACCCCTCGATCCCAGTACAATCCCCCACCAAATTACAGTACACCAGAACACAATTGAGCCTATCTCATCTTCACTCTCGAAAAGGAACACCACGGTCGCCGTCGTTACAATGGCGTTCTCCTCCACCCGCTGCGGTGGAGACTGGGCACCATCAAGACCTTCTTCTTCTCCCACTTCCTCACCATCATCCTCTCCCTATCAGCAAAATAAGAAATTAGGGCACAGGCAACGATCTTCACGCCGTGACAAGCATTGATGCGAAGTTGATTCTCGGCCAAAAGCTACCGCGACGTCAGCACCACCTCACCACAGCACATCGACGGTCATCACCGCCCCCATCGGCTCCGTCCCGTTCACTATCGACACCAAAACCTACCCAAAAAATCAAAAATCAGAAACAACGAAAATCAAAGTTCAAACCTCAATTATAATTTACAATTAGGAACTGATCGTGAAGAATTTTGTTCCAACCTTTTGAGCGGCGGAGGCCATGGCTGAAATGGAGGAGTGCTTGTTGGTGGTGGTGCGAGAGGCGAAGAGTGAGATTGGGGTGGGTCGATTAAGGAACGCCCGTATAACATTGAATATGATCGAAATTACAACATTTGGATCGGAGATATTCGTCAAAAAATCATCCATTTTTGCCTCAAGACTACGTAGTTCATTGTGTGGTTTTTTTTTTATATCAAATGAACTGCGCAGAAGTGTTCTTTTTCATTTTCTTTTTTTTGGTGGGTAAATAGCCGAGTGCTCTTTGTTAATGAGATTTGATTTTCGTGATTGATTGTGTGGTTTATGATCCGAAATTTGTACCTGATCTCCCTCCTTAATTTGTTGTTGGTATCCTTTAGTTTTCTCAAGTGCTCTTGCATCCTTTGTGATCAGAAATTTGTACCAGATTGACTCTTAAAAACTTTAAAAAAAGAAGAAGAAGAAGAAGAAGAAGAAGTACAGGGGTACTAGAGTCTTTTTGCCTTTTGCCGTTAACGGAGTCACGATTGCAGTTTAGTCCAAAACCACAGGTAGGTCATTTGCTTATTTTTAAACTTGAGGTAGGTCATCTGCAATTCGAGTAAACCACGCGTAGGTAAAGTGCATTTTCCCCAAAAACAATTGAACAACTCTTAATTGGACTGCGTGATGCTGGAATCGAGAACCCTTCAAGGTTCTTGTTTGCTTCAAATCAACAAAGTAATGCTAAAGGTACTAATAAGAGAAAAAACAAGATTGGGCGTGAAGATGGTGATGAAGACTACGAACCATTCAATGGTGAAGATGGGCTGAGTGATGATGATGGCAACGATGATTTCTCGAGGCGTAGAGCGAAAAAGGTAATAGATGCTGTCCTTGTTCTGCAAATTCTCTCTATCAGGAGTAATTAAATTGCTTTGTTGAAATTGCTAGATGTTTAAATCACATTGTAATAAAGATGCTGTCCTTGTTCTGCAACTTTGATGCTCCAATCTGCTATGCTCCAATCTGTTCACTTTTGATAGCCCCAAAATTTCATTAATGGTTTTAAGTCTAACTTTCATTAACGGTCTATATGGCTGATAGATAATTTAATAGTGTCGAAGACGTCCTTGTTGTCTCATGAACAATCTAACTTTTAAGTCTTCCAAAGATTTAGAACTAGAGGTTAAGGAGAATTTCATGTTTTTAATCTTCTGTAACTCAAGGGAGTTGCTTGGTGGTAAGTAGGGTTTATTGTATAACACAACATGCAATAACAGGATAACTATTGAGTATCCTTTAATATGCGTTTTCAAAGTCTATAACAATTAACTACTATGTGAAGATCTCTCTTCTATCTATACATTTCTGTTATTCTCCAATAGGTGAATTGCTTCCCCACTTGTACTGTTGTTCAGTCTGTCATATACCCAAACTGATTTCTTTGAGTGTTAAATGGATAGAAAAGGCCCTTTTTTTTCGTTATATCTGTGCATGGGTGATGAATTTTGATTTCATATGGACTGGAAATGATATCTTTGTAAATGGAGAAATGTAGTGTCCTCACAAGACTGGTGTTTGGTTTACGGTGAATGCACTATCACTATGTATCTTAGTTATGTACAAATCTGTAGCCACTATCGGACGAACCATGGAAGTTGGTAATAGGTTATTTGGGCTCTAGATGTTGAATATCTTGGTTATTTCTCACATAGTAGACGATCATAACCCTTTTTATCATGTTTATACGGCCGTATGCAACCCAGATTGCACCATTTCGGCTGTATGCTGTCCAGTTTCTTTTATTCTGTGATGGTTATGGTTTGTTGCCCAGGTTGCCTTATATTGCACTTTATTTTGTGTGTCACTATCTGCTGCCCAGTTTGTGTTGTCTGCTGTCCAGTTGTGCTTCATTTTGTAGTCCTCTAGGACTGCTATTGTTAGAGACAGAGTCAATTGCGAGGTTGTCCCCTTATATGTTTTGTGATTTAGCATTGGGCCCTTATGTTTGTAGTTTGCTATCCTTGGAAGAGCTATCCTGCTAGGAAAAAACTTTAAGGCTTCCACAAAAGAGAAACTTTTGGCATCTTTAGGCACCAAAGTCCAGGGGCCTTTAAGCTGCTGCAATTCTTGACTGCCTCTAGAATTTCCTCCCTAAATCCTTTCTCTAGCCACTGGGCTTTTTCTTGAGATAATTTTCATCAGGATTAAGACATCTTGTTTTGCTGAGGATATCCAATTGGTGTAGCTCATTCTGAATTCCCTGAAGTCTTGTATTAACATTACCAAATTCGTTCTTGTTCCACATTTTAAGATGCTTTCATTCTTCCTATGCCTGTTGAAATTACATACGCATATGAATTTGTTGTTCTCTATCAAGTTTGCAATTTGTTGCTTCCTTTTTTGTCATTCACTTTTTTCAGGTGAAAAGGACAGCCGCTGGAAAGAATGGTGGTTCTATTGCCCAGGAAAAAGGTAGCAGCTCCCACGAAGCAACCCAAGCTCTGCAGCTCCCCACATCACCTACTGAACAAACTGATCCATTTTGCAGCCCACATACTGTCGTTGGCAGCGTCGGTGAGAAATAATATCATGAGTTTATTTCTTCTTTTCTTTTTATCGAATAATTTTGAAGTACTATCATATTTCCATCAGTTGATGAAGCCCGTACAACAATGTCTAAGAAACCCACACGTAGAAGAGGCCCAACAAAGCTGAAAACCATTGCTATTGATGGAGGTAGTCGAATTAAGGTGTTGTTTAATGACAATGGTATACCGATTGGTGAAGGATCCGTTAAGTTGTCTTCTTTCTATGGAGCTCTAGTCAAAGAGATTGTGCCATATACAATTTCGGATTGGCGAAAACTTCCTTCGAGTACGACTGAAGTCCTATGGAAATCCATTCAGGTACAGTATAGTGCCCTAGTATAATTCGTGTGGAAGTAAAAATGATAGAATTTCATGCATGCTACTTATAAATTTCAGGTAAGATTTGAGCTAGATGAAGAATGGCAGAGACAAATTGTTTTTCAGAAAATGAATGAAGTTTGGACAGCCGCAAAGTCTATATTAGTCAAAAAAGTAATTGCTGCTTCAAATGTGGAAGAAAGCATGAAGCTGCAGCCTCCTAACATCAAATCATTGCACGATTGGAAAGATTTTGTGAAGGAAAAGACGAGCGCAAATTTCAAGGTATTTGCATTTTGGTGTTTAAGTTGATCCATATTGCTATAAATTTTTCCTTGTAAGCTCTTCAAATTTAATGAAATCTCCGTTGTTCAAAAAAATAAGGATGTTTGTGGTTTTATTTGATTAGGGTAAAAGCGACAACTTTAAAGAAATTAGAAAGAAGCAGCTGGAACTTCAACATACTATGAGTCGTAAGGGATATGCACGGTTGACCGCTGAGATGGTAATAACTTTTTGATTCTGGCTACCCTCTAGAGAATATTTAATATTTTGTTGTTTAGATGCTTCAACATAATACTTTTGGGTTCTAGTGAATAAAAGTATCAAACTTTGTGTACCTTGAAAACACGAGAAGTCATGCGTCTCCCTTACTTTTTTTCACTAATTCTTGAAAATACAACTCTGACAAAGTGAAATTGAAATTTCACTAATTCTCATAATCAATCACTAACTCTTGAAAATTCACTCACTCTTTGAAATTTCACTAACTCTTAATGCCCTTTGTTAACAAGAGAGAGGGTATAGCTGTCAATAAGCTTTTTCAGGTCGTGGCAATATCGCCACCCTAACTTATGTTGCATTTTGATCATGTATTGGTTTTTACTCCAGAAAGAAAAAAAGAAATCCACAAGTAGAGTTGTTGTTTGGGCCGAAGGACATAAGAGAAAGATTGGTCATCCTAAACACAAAAAAGTTGAAGATAAGATTGTAAGGCCAAGGCTCGTTGAGAATTTTGTGTTTTATTTGTTTCATATCTCACATTAGTCATTTACATTGACTTCGCACATTCCAATTTTCAGGCAGAAATGGAAAAAATTGAACGGGAAACTCCAAAGTCATCTTCAACTAATCTCAAAGAAGATGCTCTTTGTAAAGTACTTGGCCCCGAGAAGAATGGTCGTTTAAGAACATTTGGAAAAAGAGTCACACTAACAAAATTATCTGTATTATCACAAATGAGTGGCCATATAGCTCAGTTGCATGAAGAAAATGTTCAGTTCAAGTCTCAAATGGCACATATGCAAGATACAATTGATGAGTTACAGAAAAATCAAGTAGTTTGCCATTTTCTTTCAGTGGTTGATAATTCTGACTACTTTGAGTAATGACAATTTGTTTGTTTACCTTCTTTCAACTTTCTAGGCTCAAAATGCGGCAACGACTGAAGGAACACCGACTACACCCATTGTTTCTCCCTCGGTAAGAAGTTATTTGGTTACGTATTTAGAAAAAAAATAACATAAGTGATCTGTCGCTTTATTTTACATTGTTGCATCAAAAATGCTAATCTGCACACTGTTGACTTGTTGATAAAGAGGGTTACCACTAACCCTGGTAGCGACAACTGCAAGTTGCTTGATTGGATGGGGACAGGAGAAGAAGTTGCTGAAGGACATTGGTCTTCGAGTGATCCAAATGAACTTGTTCATCATATTCCTCTCGGACCTAACGCAATGAGAGTTTGGGTTGATGTTCCAAAGAAACTTGAAGCCTTTTTGTGGAGGCCTACGAGTTATATGGAAACCATTGAAGAAGCTGTTGGAACAACTGTTGCATGGCCTGCTGACAAGGTTCTTATGGACTCTACGCCAAGGTAATGCACTTTTTTTTCACTTCCAAAGTTGTGTGATCTGCTCTACAATTATTCTTACTATGAGCTAATTCCCTTTTGTCCGGTCCACAAAACAAGAATATAAAAATTAATATACTATTATCAATAAAAAAAATCCGGACATTTATGCATAAATTGACAGCAGCGTCCTGAACTAGGAGTAGCGACATGTGCGTTGCGCGTATTTTTTTCCTTTTAATGCCCTGCAAGAAGTAATGTTGTGGCACTGCTTAACAAGCATGTTTCATTTATGGGCAGACCAGAAGTTTGGAATTTGAACCTCAGGCATAGGTTCAAACTAGTTACACTTAGTTACAATTATGAAGGGGATGGGGTAACATTGAAAAAGCTCAGAGTTAGGAACATTATAGATGTTCTAGCAAGGGGGTCAGTGTGTTAGTGCACAAGCTTAGCCCATATGCATAATTATTTATGGGAGGTTTTGTACTTTTTGGGCTTATAAACAAGTTTTGATTATTTTCCACTCAGAAAAAAACAAAGTAAAAGGGCTACCTACCTGTTATAGAACACAGAAAAGTTAAAATAGACAATCTAATTAGGGTAATTCCTACTAACTATTGTCTTGACCAGAGATCAATGACATTGACAAATTGTGCCTTGTTCATATATTTCACATGTGGTACAGGTTATTATTTCCCCCTTTTTTCCAGTTCTATTGGATCCACTAGCGGCTACATGCACGCACGTGTGCGCGTGCACACACACACACACACACACACACACACACACAGAGTTAAACCTTGCAGTCATCAATCCTTTGTGTAGCATGTCAACATGGACAACTATTGCATATAGCTTATAAATATAGTTACCATCTCCTTATTTGCTTATGTAAGGGCCTAGATCTAAACTCTCTCACTAGATCCTTGAACTCTATTGGGTTTGCTAATCTAATCGTTAAAACACACTAGATCTGTTGGTGGATACTTCTGCTACCTAATTGATGTAGCTGTTGCTGCTTATGTTGGCTATGGAGTTATAACTTTCATTGTTGTTGCTATATATCTTAATTTGTTTGCTGCTGTTATTTGTTGCATGTGTATGCATTTGTTTGCTGCCTTATTTTGTTGAGAAGTAATTCTGCTATCATTATTTGAGGAGTCAGTACATGAGGAGCTTTTTTGTTGCTGCCTCAAAAGGATTCTACAAACGACGGCTTCAAAGGCTGCCCTTATTTTGCTTAGAGGGGTTGCTCATACTACTCAAAGTGTTTGCTTACTGTCTGATTGCTATTTTCTGTAATGGGCTCATAGGTTAATCATTAATTGATTTATGTATTTTAGGCGCCAAAAGTTTGACTCTTTTGAAGGAACTTGAATGAGTGAATGTTTAATCAATTTGCATCTACATGTGTAGGTCTATGGGTTGATAGAAGAGATTGTTTCATCACTTTTTGTTGATCGAAGACTAATTTGATCTTGCTACTGCTAGTTATAGCTCAATTGGTTGAAGTTCTTTTGATGATATTTTGGCTGAAGATATATATAGGTATATGATATTGCAGTGCTTTGAAGCCCTTTTTGTGGATATTTTGGTGCCAAGGCTTGTAGTCCACTTTTGGTACAGATAGATGAGTTGGAGGAACATGTAATATACTGATTTTCTTCTACGTGATGTTAATCGCTTGGATGTTTAGAGAATGACATTTTTTGGGCTTTGTATGGAATATCATGATGCCAAGGAATGTGTAGTCGTTTAAATCATCTTATTTTTTGTTGTTGTCGTAAGAGTTTGGCATGGAATGAAATCAAGTTACTGCAATAAGTACCAAAATTTCAGTGTGAAATATTGTGGCACACATTCAAAGAATGCAATGAAATTAAAGATCGTTGAAAATATTGTAGTATACAGCAACAACATTCAAAGAATGCAATGAAAGGTGAAACATAAATAGCAGGTCCAAAATGCTATAGAATAATATTAGTGTTTTAAGAATAATATTAATCGTAGGCATATAATAGCAGTTAAGAAATGCTATGGAAACATGCAAAATTATAGCAGACTTAAAATGCTATCTTTGATGTACTAAATATAGCGGGCCAAAAATGCTATAGAAAGTCTCACACTTTTAATGGCGTCGGCTAATATAACATGTGATGAAATGCTATATATACCTTTCTATAGCATTTTTGGCATGCTATAGAAACCAACTTTTGTTGTAGTGAAGATAATGCTATGCATTGGTATAGATGGTTTGAGAAGTCCCACACTTTGCAAGCTTGGAAGGATTTTTCTAGGGTTCTACTCCTTAGGTTTGGGGACAATGCTTTAGAAGATGCTACGGGACAATTAACCAAACTCAGGCAGTGGACTACTGTCAAATCTTACCAAGAAATTTTTTAAGAATTGGCAACCAAAACCACAAGACTCATAGGGGAATATTTCATTAGTTGTTTTGTTAGTGATTTGAAAGAGGACATAAAAGGAGTCCAAATGTTTCAACCAAGAACCATATCCCAAACTATGGGATTGGCACGTATGCAAGAAGAAACAATTGAGGCTGTGAACAAAAAGAATAGGGGCCCAATGAAATGTGTTTCCTCTTTCATTGCAGTACTACCAAATCCTCAAGATTTTGCTTCCAAAGCTGGAGAATCAGGAGGTTTGGTTAAAAGGTTAGCCCCCAATGACTTTTATGACAAAAGGGCAAAAAGGTTATACTTTGGGTGTGATGAAAAGTACTTTAGAGGCCATGTGTGTAAGAAAAAACAGTTGTTTATGATTAAAATAGATGATAATGAGGATGAATTTGTGGAAGCCCAACAAGAGATGGTTCAAGATGACAGTCCAGAGGAGTTTCACATTTCAGTGCATGCCTTGTCAGGGGTCCAATCTTATAAGACTATGAGGATCAAAGGGATTATCAAGAAAATTGAAGTAAATGTACTTGTTGATTCAGGTAGGACACACAATTCTTTGGATCCAGGTGTGGATGAAAGGACAGGGGCTAGGATCCAAATCACCAACCTTCTGACAGTTGTGCCAATCTACAGATGGTAAAAGATGTGACAGCCCATGGCTTACCTGGATGCAACGGAGTTCTATGATATAAGAGAATAGATCATGCCCTAATTTGCACAAGGCCTTTTAAAGCCGTGTGGGCGTCAACGCTCGTTGGTACTTCACAGTTAAACGTGCTCACCCTGGAGCAATCCAAGGATGGGTGACCTACTGGGAAGTCCAAGGAGCTTGGGCAGCCAAAGCGGACATTATTGTGCAAGGCGGGGGCAGATAGTTACAAAAGATCTGCAGTGGTCTATGCAGGGGACTGATTTCAGTTCTGAGGTGAGGTTGCTTCCTTTTGGGGGTTGTGACATGATGCTAGGGGTATAGTGGTTGTCAACTTTGGGACTAGCGCTTTGAGATTTCAAGAATTTGCAAGTACAATTTTCAATTTCTGGGAAAGAGCTTGTGCTCAGGAGGGACACTTCTACAGAAGCACAAATTGTGGATGCTAAGGAGAGGCAACACTTGCTCAACAAAAATTCCCCAAGAGTGTTGGCACAAATGTGCAGCATTCAAGCTACTCCACCTACAGAGGTACAACCAGATGTCATTCAGCTTTTGCGTGACTTTAATGATGTTTTTATGGAACCTAAAGGCTTACCCCTTTTAGGGGTCAAGACCACCAGATTCCACTTAAACCTGGTACTCAACCCCAAGTATTAGACCTTATAGATATCCCTATATTCAAAAAAGTGAAATGAAGAAGATTGTAAAGGAAATGATGGTAACAGGTGTAGTAAGACATAGTGTTTCCCCTTTCTCTTCACCAGTTTTGTCAGTCAAGAAAATGCAATACTTGGAGAATGTGTATTGATTAGGCTTTGAATAAAGATGCAATCAATGACAAATTTTCCATTCCCATCATTGATGAGTTGTTGGATGAATTACATGGAGCAAGATATTTTTCCAAGTTGGATTTAAGGTCTGGTTATCATCAAATTATTATGAGCCCCAAGGATGTGGAAAAGACTGCTTTTAGGACACATGAAGGCCATTATGAGGTTTTGGTCATGCCTTTTGGCTTGACTAATGCTCCCTCCACCTTTCAAAGTCTCATGAATGATGTGTTTAAGCCTTTTCTAAGGAAATTTATGCTGGTTTTCTTTGATGACATACTTATTTTTAGTAAGACATGGACAAATCATTTGCATCATGTTTCTCTTACACTGGCTAAATTGAGGGAACACCAACTATTTGCTAAGATGTCCAAGTGTGCTTTTGGGTAGCAACAAGTGGCATATCTCGGGCATGTGATAGATAGCCAAGGGGTGGGTGCTGATTCTGCAAAAATTGAAAGCATGGTAAACTGGCCTAGGCAACAATCCATCAAAGCTCTTAGGGGATTCCTTGGTCTCACTGGTGATTACAGAAGATTCATTAAGGACTATGAAAAAATCTGCCAACCTCTGAATTTGTTGCTCAGAAAGGATGCTTTTGGTTGGTCTAAGGAAGTTGAGTTGCTTTTATTCAGTTCAAAATTGCCATGACCACAACCCTAGTTTTGATGTTACCTGACTACACCAAGCCTTTTATCTTGGAATGTGATGCTTTTGGGAAAGGGGTGGGGGCAGTACTAATGCAGGATGGAAAGCCTATAGTCTTCTACAATAAGGCCTTATCTACCACTAGCTTGGGACTTTCTACTCATGAGAAGGAGCTCTTGGCAGTAGTCATGGTTGTTACAAAATGGAGGCACTATCTGATGGGAAGGCAATTTCTCATCAAGACTGATCATCAAAGCCTTAAGTTTCTATTGGAACAAAGAGTAACCACTCTTATGCAACAAAAGTGGTTAACAAAATTGATGGGATTTGATTATGAAATCATATTGTGAACACCTCACGGGAAAGCCCACGAAAACGGTTTGATTTGCAAAATAATTTTGACTGATTGACAGGAGTCGCCACCCGGGTTTAAGGACCGTACCCGAGAAATCAATTGAAAAATGACTCTTTCTTGATATGGAAAATATTTTTGTGGTCTCGCCAAAATGAGATTTCTCGGGTCCAGGAGCTAGGTTACGTGAGGGGAAGGAATTTAAAGCACCTCTCACGCCCGGTGTGACCACCGATCTCTACTAAATGCTTAAGGAATTTTGGAAATGTCGTTTGAATGGACTTTGAACACATTCATATGAAAGCACTAAAATGTATCAAAAAGATCAATGAAATGCATGTGGATGTTTGTGCAAAAATGTCATGTATGGATGGTTTATATGCATAAAACGTTGAAACTTGATCAGATCATGCTCAAACTGCTCCAAGGTGTCCCAGAAACTTATCATAAACACCAAACTTGCAACACCTGGATGGTCATCTGGGCACCTGGATTAGACAAATCCAAGCGCCTGGAATGGGCGAATCCAGGCGCCTGGAAGGCTTACCAGACAACAACTTCAAAACTTCATTTTTCACAATAAGTACCAAGTGTAATGCTCTTTACTCATTCACATGCATTCTAGATGATATTCTTGATTGATAAGAACCACATGAACCATAAAATTGACTCCATGACATGATATGTACTTAGAAAATATTGATCTTTAAACATTGATGGATAAAATGAAATATGTCAAACTGATCCTAAACATGCAATATGCTCCAGTATGCATTTGATGAACCTCTAATGTATTTATAACTAAGAAAGGAGAAGAAAGGAGAATATGATGGAGTTTAATCATGATGCACCTTGAAAGTCATATGATGAGTGCAAATGATCACAATGCACTTTCTCTAATCAACACAAATCTTATGATATGGCTTCTGATCAACAATGGAAGTTATTCAACTTCTAATTAGAATGCAAAACTTCCTCTTTTGTACCTCATCCTTCTTTCAAAATGTCATTTAACCATGCTTTCAAGAATTTAAATAAGACAGAAACATAGTAAGGAGAATGGGATCCAGGCGCCTGGACCTGATATAGGTGCACAAAATGAACTCCCTTTCTTTGATGTTTGAGACTTTTCCCAAACTCTAAACTAGTATAGAGGACTAGCTAGAGCTTGGTTGATGTCCCCTCAAGGCCTGTTTGAACATGTTTGGTAGAAGAACTACATTTTAGACTTGATTTATGAACTTTGAGCAAGGTTTTGAAGGTTTTTTTGTGGTTATATGGGTTGAGATGGGTTTTTCAGACTCAAAGCAAACTGAATGTTTCTATTTTGGTTGATTTTGATGATAGATGGTTGGAGTATGTAGATTTCAAGTGATAAAGGTTGGGTTTTTAAGGCTAGAAGTTGGGTTTTTAGGCTAGAAACGAGTGGAACAAAGGGGAATGGATTGGGGATGGATTTTCTGGGTGCATTTCTGCAGCGTAACAGTAAGGGAGTAAGGGAGGAACTGGTCTTCTTGAAATGGAGTGGGAGGGAGGTATATGTAGGGAGAGAATGGGGTATTTTTGGGTAAAAAAAGAGGGAAATTGCAATTTGAACTCAAATTTTTGGAGGGATGCAGTGCTGGTGGGAAATTTGAGTGAAAAAAAACATGGGACGATGTAAGGTAGAAGCCCATAGTTTGAATCAAAACCAGCTGCAAATTGCCCACTGGAAGTGATTCCGGGTGCCTGGAATTTGGGAATCCAGGCGCCTGGATTGAGTCCGGGCGCCTGGATTAGGGTAATCCAGGCGCCTGGACTGGGAGACTGCACAACAATCCAAACTTCGCGGGCCCATTCCGGGTGCTACCAAACTCCGTTTTGTGCAAGGTTTGAAACGTTGGAAAGCTTGTCGAGTCTACTTTCTAACCCAAGTGATTTGAGCCCAAGATGATTTGTAAATCAAAATCTATGACCATTTTACCCTCAAAAGTTTGGAAAAACAAGTTGTTTTGGTAAAACGGGCACATCTCCCTCATTTCAAAACGAATCGGGACATATTATATATCAAAAAAGAGGGTTTTGAATGTACTAGAAGGCGGTGTAGGCTTGGGTTTATTTTGAAGAGGTTTTGGAGGGGTTTTCAAGTTCACAATCAAGCCTCGCGTGCTCTTATCAGGCAATTTCATCATCAGGGATGCTTGACAAGTTTCTCGGGTCAAAATCGGGGTGTCTACACATATACAGGTCTGATAAAACTAATGTGGCAGTGATACTCTGTCCAGAATGGCATAAAACTAATGTGGCAACTGATGCTCTGTCTAGAATGGAATAAGAAGTCCAGTTGGTAGCCATGATTGTGGTACTTTGTAATTGGGTAACGGAACTTCAAGAGAGTTGGTTGCAAGACCAAGAATTGCAAAAAGTCATTGGTGACTTGCAGCAAGACCATACTAGTCACCCTTATTTTTCTTGGCAGCATCAGATGCTATGCTACAAATCCAGGTTGGTGGTGGGTAACAATCCTCCATTTAGACTTAAACTCATTCAAGAAGACCGTGTTACACCAATTAGAGGCCAATTTGGGGTTGAAAGAACTTATCAAAGGTTGAAACAACAGTTTTTTGGAAAGGGGTGATGCAAGTTGTGCTTCAGTTTGTGATGTTTGCCAAAGACACAAAAATGGAATGTGGCTTTGATCTCCTGGTTTGCTTCAACCCTTGCCCATTCCTGATAGGTTATATAGTGACATCTCTATGGACTTTGTTCAAGAATTGCCTAGTTTCGGCAACAAGACTGTGATTTTTGTAGTGGTGGATAGGCTGAGCAAGTATGCCCATTTCCTGGCCCTTACTCATCCATACACTGCTACCACTGTGGCACAAATCTTATTAATAATATTTTCAAGCTTCATGGTATGCCAAACTCTATTGTCTCTGATAGAGATCCAGTTTTTACTAGCACTTTTTGGAAAGAATTGTTTAAAACTGCAAGGCATGACTTTATGTCTGAGTACTGCTCACCATCCCCAGTCTGATGGACAAACTGAGGTTGTAAACAGGTGTGTGGAGAATTATTTGAGATATTTAACCAATGACAGGCCCACAGCTTGGACTAAATGGCTCCCTTTAGTTGAATGGTGGTACAATACCACTTTTCATGTCTCCACTAGGGCCACACCATAGAAGGCTTTGTATGGTCAAAAACCTCCAAACTTGATGCACTATGTTCCTAGGGGTACTGTAGTTGCATCAGTAGATGTCCCGTTGCAAGATAGGGCCACTATTCTCAAATTGCTCAAGAAAAATTTGGCTATATAGGATGAAATAGTTTGCAGACATGCACATGTCAGAGAGGGTGTTTGAGGTAGGTGATTGGGTTTTCCTTAAGCTACAGCCTTTTCAGTAAATTTTTTGGGTAAATCCTTTTAAGCAAGTTTCTATAGCTTTTCGACGGAATGCCAAGTTAGCCACAAAATATTTTGGTCCCTATTAGGTTGTGTAGAGGGTGGGTCCAGTAGCTTGCAAACAAAACTGGAGCTTCCTTCTCACTCCAAGATCCATCCAGACTTCCACGTTTCTCTATTGGAGAAAAAGCTTGGAGATGGTGTTGTGGTTCAGTTTGAGCTGCCTCTTACTAGGGAAGATGGTCAATTGCAGCTTGAGCCTGTGGCTATTTTAGATAGGAAGATGGTTAAACGACGTAATGCCAAGTTGGGTGTTAAAGGGTGAAATAGCTTGCAGACATGCACATGGGGTGATTGGGTTTTCCTTAAGCTACAACCTTTTAACCAAATTACTTTAGCTTTTCGACAAAATGCTAAGCTGGCCCTAAAGTATTTTGGTCCCTGTCAGATTGTGCAGAGGGTGGAGCTACAACCTTTTAAGCAAGTTACTGTAGCTTTCGATGGAATGACAAGTTGGACGAAAAGTATTTTGGTCCCTAACAGGTTATGCAGAGGGTGGGTCCTGTAGCTTACAAACAAATTGGAGCTTCCTTCTCACTCCAAGATCCATCGAGACTTCCACGTTTCTCTGCTAAAGAAAAAGCTTTGAGATGGTGTTGTGGTTCAGTCTGAGTTGCCTCTTATTAGGGAATATGGTCAGTTGAAGCTTGAGCATGTGGCTATTTTAGATAGGAAGATGGTTGAATGATGAAATGTCGAGTTGGGTATTTGAGGGTGAAACAGCTTGCAGACATGCACAGGTCAGAGAGGGTGTTTGAGGTAGGTGATTGGTTTTCCTTAAGCTACAGCCTTTTAAGCAAGTTACTGTAGTTTCTCGACGGAATGCCAAGTTGGCCCCAAAGTATTTTGGTCCCTATCAAGTTGTGCAGAGGGTGGTTCCAGTAGCTTACAAACAAACTGGAGCTTCCTTCTGACTCCAAGATCCATCTAGACTTCCACGTTTCTCTGTTGAAGAAAAAGCTTGGAGATTGTGTTGTGGTTCAGTCTGAGTTACCTCTTACTAGGGAAGATGGTCAATTGCAGCTTGAGCCTGTGGCTATTTTAGATAGGAAGATGGTTAAACTACGTAACAAGCCTTATACTCTAGTCTTGGTTCAATGGTCTAACGCCATCCCTGAAGATGCTACATGGGAGAATTGGCATGACTTGTATTAGAGATTTCCTCACTTTCAGCCTTATACTCTAGTCTTGGCATTTGGGGTTTAATTGTAATTGTTGTAATGATCAAGTGGTGTAGAGAGTAATTACTGAGACTGAAGTCATTTTGTTTGTTTAGTTTGTTAAGCCGCTGTTATGTGAGAGAAGGGGGATATAAGGCTGTTTGGGAGTAGCAGAAGGGGGTCTTTGAATGTATGCTTTTGTCTCTTCTATCTTCTGTAATTTTCTCTCTCTCTCTCTCTCTCACACACACACAATTCATTTCCAGTTGATAATAAAACCTGTGCTCAATTCTTGAACACATTTCACACACAAGTTCTATCATGAGAAGAGGATTCATTTCCAGTTGATAACAAAACCTGTGCTCAATTTTTGAAAACATTTCAAACACAAGTTCTATCAGGAGGAGAGGTTACGAGAGAGAGAGAGAGGGAAGAGAAGTTCGGTTTGTATAGCTCTTTGTTTTGTGTTATCACTAAAACACCACACAAGTTAAGACTTAAAAGTATTTGCAACAATTTTGGATTGAGAACATTCTCAATGCTAAAACCTTACTATCACACTTCACAACCACCAATTACTTTCCACCAAAGCACATTATGAATATTTTAATCTATAAAATTGAGAATTTTCTCAATCTTTTTTGAGTGAAATTAATGTCAATGTAAAAATTCAGTGTCACCACTCCACAATATAAGATTTGACAACTTAGGTTTTGGATATTTTCTAGCTTTCTGCTATTATCTGACAGAGATTTGAAGACTCCTCACTGGTTTCTGACTTTCGTGGGGCTGTGTTCTGGCTTGATAGATTCTCCTGGTTGTGAAAAACGTATTTTGGGTATTCCATTGGACTAGAAGTGCTATGCAATTATGGGGAGGAGGAGGCCACATGAATGCTAATTGTGCCTATACTCATAATCATAAATTATCCTAATTTCTTTGAAATCTTTTCAGCTTCCAATGATATAAACTCTTGAATTGTAAACGGTGCGAAGCATATGTTGTTGTCTCGAAAGCAGAAATATGTCATTTTTTTCGCTTTCCGTTTATTTATTCTATTTATGTCCGGAATTTCAAAGATACAAAACATATTTGTAACAAGCAAGCTCTAAAATATTCGGCCAAGAAACCTTTGGCCCAACAACATTAGGAGTGCAGTTATGTGCCAAGAGAAAAGAGATGAGAAATTAACTATTTTAGCAATACTGACTTTTGCCACTGAAAAAACAGTAAGTCTAAACTATTTGGGCTACAAAATAACAGATATTGGGGGTTTTCAGTCATTAGAAGCCGCCTTGTTTCAATTTCTGACTTATTCTCAAAACTGACTTCTCATTCTCTCATAATACATCATTCAAAAAGCCATCTTAAGCCAGTTTATGAGTTAAGTCTGGAATTAGAACAAGGCAACCTTAAAGATTAGGAGGCCATGTAAAATTTGGAAGTCCTTAGATAGCACAAAGGTCCTAAAGTGTTTAGTGACCAAATCAACCCAACTACTACAACCTCACATCCAAAAAAACTGCTATAACCTTAAATCATAGCTGATAAATAAGTTGTCACCAACGACTATTCAAACGGAAGTACAGCTCGATTATTATGAAAGTAAAGCTCAAATTTCTATTCAAAGTACTGCCCAAATGCATGAAAAAAGAGAGAAGAAGTTGTACACATACGGAACCATGAATCAGAAACTAGTTCACAAAAGGCGTAAGACGTTTTTAGTCCCCCGAGAAGATCTCCTCGTGATCGTGCAGCCCAAATTTATTCACCTAAAGGCAGGCACCAGCTGAAAATTATGTTTCCTTCTTCCTAAGTATACTCCACTATAAACGAGAATTGTTGTGAACAAGAAGTGACACAGCAAGCTTGAAAATTCTGCAGCAATTTGTATTTGTCTTCGTACCAGATTCCAACGTCCACGAGCATTATTCCTACATTAACAAAGTCAATACACTTTAGAGATTACAATACCATTTCTGTATTTCAAAATCTTTAAGATTCCATGACAAGGATGGCAGCAATATCAATTTTTATTTTTTTTTTGGATTTTGGTTTTGATTTTGTAAAACTAATTCCCCTCGAACATGTTATTGTTCCTAATTTCTTACCCACACCCATAGGTAAGACATGTATCCATCTAATCCAAGGTTACATGGATGATTCTAAATCTAGCAAGTACCAGTGTTCGATACTCGATAGAAAGTTATGCGTATGGTATCTGTGTTCCACATGTTACGTTTGAGTCATTTGACATTCACGTAACGAGCAAATTTCATAATTTCAATGTAACATGAACTATGTATAGAACTCCTATAGAAGGCCCCAAGACATCTTCTAAGTACCACTTATCCCAGAAAAAGAAATGAAATATACAAAGGAACATGAATATTTGATGGGTCCCAATGTCCTTGACTCTTTGTTAGGTGAATTTGATACTTAGAAACTTACTCACTAAAGCCGATGCATAAACACGCCCAACATGCGTACCTGAGTCCAGGTAACATATATGATAATTAACGACTAATTTTTTACCCTATATGCATTTCAGGTTGACTTTCGAGAGGTTAAACAATGGCAATACATTCAGAGGTATTGCATTCTAGATGTTAGTTGCTACACAATGTGCTAACAAAATTCTTAAGCAGGGTACAGATATAGCAAAGCTCCAAGTAGTTCTCTCATTTCAAACCAAAAAAACATCATTGTGTCTCAGAATCTTAAAAATATCACTCTCCCATCATTTTAAAAGGGCCGTGAACATTCAAATTCTGTTGTGAAGCATTTACCGTTGATAGTAATGATAAACATCAGATCGGATATACTATGATTGTGCACGGATAATTAGTATAATTAATGCAACTCATAGCTATACTTTCTCTGACTTGTTACATGAGTCACCAAGTACGCATTTAGCGTAAATAATTGCTTACTCTTGTGATGTTACTCTTAATAGAGGGATTAAATTTGCTTGTTTATAGATACAACAGTAGCAATTCTTTCTACTACGTGGAAATGGAAACGGGCAAAAAGAAAAGACTACTGATTGTTATTTTAACTAACATGCAAAAAAGCTATAGAAACTGAAGAGAACTACTTACATATGAGTGAGGAGGGAGCCTTCCAGTAGTTCGTGAGCAATATGTTTGTGCCAAACTTTTTCCCAGCATCCGCTACAAAATCCGGTGGCATGTATGTCAAAACCAATTCCTTCATGGCAGCCAAATGCTTCAATCCATCAAACCTTTTCAGTTTTCCACAACCTCTAATTTCCATTTTTTCAAGTTTGGGCAAGCCACCTTCCTCCACCCACCACTGCTCAAGATTTTCTAACTTCCACATTTTTAAGACACGTAGTTCACAAAAGTTTCCCAGAAGATATTCCATTTTCTGCTCTGCATAAGAGCCTGCCAAAAGGCTAAGGATATTCAGCTGCGGCAATTTTCCCAGCAGCTGCACCTCATCTTCTTTGAGTTGTGACATCGACAATGCAAGGCTTTTGAGGTTTCGCGGAAGTTTACCTATGTCATCTTTAATCACTCCAAACAAGGATAAGCTTAAAAGAGACTGATGGTCCTTCAGTTTATTCCCGAAGAAGATTTCTAAAGGTTGACCAAATGGATCTCTTGATCTCAACTTCAAGGTTCGCAGCTTACCAAGTCCAGAGATGCAATTCATTGTCTCTTCTACTAATTTTGAATGACACGTCAGTCGCAGTTTCCTAAGGCCTGTCAACCGGTTAAAACCGTATTCATTGGGGTGCTTGGAACTGATTTGGAGCCCCATCAAAGTCTGAAAGTTTGTCGAAGGCTCTTTTGATGGCTTAGGAATGGACACCTCATTCATATAGAGATGTCGAAGGTTCTTTGCCTTCCACACTGAACTCGGCAAAGTGGTTATATTTGTATACTTCAAATCTAAAGTCTCCAAACATGGTAGATCCCCGATGGATGCCGGACATGAATATAGGCCGGTCCATCGCAATCCTACATACGTTAGGTTTTGCAACTCACCCAACTTGTCAGGTAGCACAGGTCTGTAGATACTCTCTATATCAAACACCTTCAACAATACCACACTCGCCCTATTCATTATTCGTTTAAGCAACATCTCAATGTCTCTGTTGGATGTGTTACGCTTTTGGATTTCAAACGAGAGGTATGAACAAAGCTTTTGGGTATGAGATTCTGAAGTAGACGTGACGCCGGAATACTGATCTGCTAGTCTCCGAACAACAAAATCAGACTTGAGTAAATCTGGAGATGTACAATTTGACACACAGTGGTGAACATGAATAAATCCTATGTCCTCCGCATTTGATAAAAAGAAGTCGTGAAGAAAACAAGGCAAACGACATGTTTTGGGGCTTCCGTCCGGCTTCCTCCTTACTACCTCAATCATATTTCTGCACACTAGTTCTTCCAAATAAGATTGGGCCATATCTTCGGGGATGACGTTCGTCGCTTGGGTTGAAATTTGAACAAACCCCTCAGCAAGCCACAAGTGCAACAACCTTCGTATTGGGATCTCGTACATCTTCGGAAAGAGAGCCAAATAGAGGAAACAAGGCCTTAACACATACGGTAGTTTATGGTAGGTTAAAGCTAAAATACTTGCAAGAGGTACTGAATGATCATCTTTACCACAGAGACGTGAAAGATGATCGATTACACTTGACCTCTGACTTAATTCCATGGTTGAAAGCACTCCTCCCAACAGTACAATCGCAGGAGGCAAACCACGACATATTCTCAGGATTTCCAACCTTAAGCCATTATTTTCTTCTGGTGTTCCTACTTTTACCTTGTTCAAGAACAATACCCAACTGTCCTTATCAGTTAGCCTCTTCAGACCCAGTGGCACACTCCATGGGTCAACCTGGAATGCCACATCAGCCTTACGAGTAGTGAGGATGACCCTACTTCCGTTCGCCATGTCCGCAAAGGCACGAACAAGCTTGTGCCATACATCAACCGTTGATACGTCATCCAAGACTATCAGGAACTTGAGCTCCATGAAAATCTTGAAAACCATCTCAGACAGTTGGTTTTCGTTCATGAGCTCGACATCCTTCACTAAATTGATGGGAATCTGTGCAATTATCATTAGTAGTAGATCTTTATAAGTGAAGTCTTCCGGAACATGGATCCACACACGGCACTGGAAATGCTGGCGAATGTCGAGTCTGTTATAAACCTTCTTAGCTAGAGCAGTCTTCCCAAGTGATTCTTGGCTGAGTAGTGAAATGACTCTGAGGTTATCCTCTTCATTGTTGATAAGTCGACTCACAAGTTTCTTTTCGATGTCTCCACTTCCAATAAGTACATCCGGCATTTCATCATAATTGTGCCAGGAAGAGTTGCTGTGCCTTTCAACATTTCCCAAAGCTTGAGGAGCCGGATTGACGGTGTTGCCCACTTTTTGAACAGCTCTGATTCTCTTTTTGATTTCCCTCACTTTGTAGCTCAACTGTATTTGGCTCCATAGGGCGAACGGCAATAAGGGCATTTTAGTAATCTTATTAACAACACCCTTTTGCCTCCAGTGTGTTGTCTTTAGGAGGAAACTCTCAGTGATGTATTCTGCAGAGTACAGAATCTGAAGAAGCTGAGCCATTAAGGTCTTGCTACTGGCGTTCTCTGGTTCAAGGTAGGTCAAAATCTGTTCAAGCTCCTTTACAATTTTATCCACTTTCTTTCTCAGTGGTGCAGACAAAAATCTGTCCTCTGCAATTAGTTGCAACTTGTGTAAAAGAATTATAATGGACACGTCATCCACCATGGTTTCCCTCAATCTTTCCTGCAATTTATCAAAAAGCCACAATTACCAACTATGGATTAATCAGGTACAAGAAACTAACATGATCAAAACTAATTATGGTTTCTATTTATCAAACTTTGAAACTGTGTAAAACCATCATTGGTGCCCCCAATCATATATTGACATTGCATGCCCCAATCACATACCTTTAAATTTCCTTGCATGGTTAGTCGAGGATACATTCTAGGCAAACAAATTTTAGCCATATGACTTCTTTTGATGGTCATAGATGAAATGAAACTTTCCTTCGATGACACTATTTTGAACTCAAAAAATCAAATATATTATGTAATTAGGGGAAAAGCAACAGAAGAGTAACTTGCATAGATACCTAAGAATATATTTCAGGAAGCAAAATTGTAAGAACTTGCACGATTAGCTAACATGAATTTTGGTGGTCAGATATGATTGTAAGTTGTCGTTTCTCTGGGTTCTTTTTTCCAAGTAGAAGGGAATAGAGAATGCTGATGACCATGATCCTGCTATGGTAATGGGGACTAGAATCGAGGATGAGGTTCATCCAACTCTTGTCAATGGTCTGTTTTATCCCATAATAGATGGTAAAAAGAAGAAAGCTAAAGCAGGGAGAAGAGGTGATCCCTCCAAAGGGACTGGTCCGGGAGAGGTAATAAGAAGAAGTGACTAGGATAGGTGCTTCAAACAAAAAGGGATTTAATGGGCCCCCTGAAGAAAAAAAAAAAAAAAGAGTCCCGTGGCATTAGCTTAATGGATTTGGTTGAAACTAATGCTAGGCAAAATTTAGTTTCTACTGCAGCATCTTGCTTTCCTCCCCATTTGATGGTTACTCATAATTGCTAGTGGACTGGTGGCTAGAAGGGCTTGGGATACTCAAAGCTTTGAAGTACATGTCTTGCACTGATCTTCTCAGATGATTGTGTGAAGAGTTCATTTTCTATCGAAATGAGAACAATTTCTGGTTTCCACAGGGTGCGGGGAAAATGCAGCAAATGATAGGACAAATATGTTGTCAGATACGATGTATATGCAAGCAGGAATTGGTGGTCTTCCTGATACAACTAGGAGATTTAATGTACTTAGGAGAATAAGAATTGATGGTGTACGTGTTTTTGTCCGACACGTGTGAGACACCAACAATCTTCAGACACTCTAGGATGCTTGTCCAATAAGCTTTTTTCGTGTCAAGAACCAGAAATAAAAATCGTTACTCCGACGTGTCCGACACTCTTTCTATAACCTGTCAAACAATTATTTGGTGTCTAGGAGAATAATAAAGAAATATGTAGTCGATACTTCTTAACCACTTCCTAACACGTAATTATTAGAAAAAATTAATTCAGCATTGCTGCTGGAGCACAGAAAAACATTCATGGTACGTCAAAAAATGCACAAGCAAGGAGGATTCAATAGTATTATAGCCTGACCGCTGGATTTGAGCTTGTGTTCAAAGTTCAACTTAGATCTAAAAACCACATAATTTTGTTGTACAGTAAATCAAATCCTTCCCAACAATTGAAAGGTGCATATGTGATGGCATAGTGATCTCTAATCTGATCTACAAAAGAATAGAAAGCAAAAGGAAGAAGGAAAAATGGTAAGACCTTGCAATTTCAATTATCACTTCATCATCTAGATGTGCATAATATGGTCTCCCTATAAAATCGAGTCTTGCCCAGCGACTCTATAGCACGGATAATGATACGAACAGGGACACAGATGAACGAAAGAAAAAATTTCTCAAAACATGGGAGTACGGACACTCCAGGGGACATAAAGTTTGTTTTAATAACATTTTAGCTAAGCAAACCTACATTGTAAAAACTAGATATTTAGGTCAGAAAATCTATCGAATATGGATTGACAGATGGTGTATGCCTATATAGAAACGCATATATATATTTTATTTTATAACATTGCACTTTTGGACTGATATTTTTTAAGTTATAAATATTTAACATGAAAAACTTTCTAAAATTGACAAAAAGGCACTTTATTGTGTCACCATATGTCTGCCATGCCCGATCGTGTCCCCGAAATGTTCCACCATAAAATATACTAAAATTTAACGGACACACCAAGTGGCATGTCCCATACTTATTTTGGCGTGTCTCAAGCGTGTGACCCCGACATGTTTGATATGCATATGGAGACCATGAGCTGTGTTGGTGCTTCATAGCCCGGCACTTTCCATCTCCGTCCACTTAAGTCACTTTGTCAACATACATTCAAACTGAGTGTCACGAAATACTACAGAAACAATTTTGTTTCAAAAAGCACTTTTTACCATCTGATGAAAATTCATCAATAGATTCTTAAATTCTAGAAATTCCAGAAAACTGAAAAATAGTCTATATGTCATTTTGTAGAACCAGGAATTGTGGTTCTTTTAGAAGTAGATATCAGATTCTAAATAATCTAAAAAAGTGATTTTGAACTTTACATTGTAAACACTGCCAGCTTTTGTACCAGATTAATATTTTCGTATAAATCAAAATACAAAAGCCAAAATACCAGAATCTAGTGCTATAATCTAAAAGTTAGTTCCACAAGTATCGCCAACATCCCATAATCCACATAATTTGTTAATGTAACTGGCTATTTCCAGAGTTTGATAAACCATTGGAGCCTGTCTTTCTTTTTCCATTTGGATTTGGGTTTGGGAGGTAGTACACTTAGGGTTGTGTCTACATGCTCCGAACCCATAATTGAAGGTTTGAGTAGGAGTTGGTGCTCGTGCCTATGTTCGGATTTGGATCATACACAGTATAATCATGCATATCATGTTTTCATTTAATTGTCATTTTAGTTAAAATGTTGCATGGTTTGCTAGTTGCTTAATGTTTATTGGAAAGAAAATTTTGTTAAGGCGTTGAGGTGTTATGCTAGGCTTGGAGTTGGAAGCCAACATTTGGCAGAGGCATGGTTTTCCAGTTTCTGGACAGTAGCCAAGCGCTGGTGGGGCGTGTCCAAAGCGCTGAAGCGCTTCGCCCTTCCCATAGCGTGGTTGCGCATTCATCGCGCTATTCAAAGTTTTTTTCAGACCTGGTTGGAGAACGCTATCAAAGGGAGTGAGAAGTGAGGCAGCACCTATGCGCGGCGCCGCGGGCGCAAAGCACAGCAGCACTTCACTTACCTAGTTCTCTCATTGTTACCCCTAGGTGAGCGTACCTGCATCTATAGAAACATATTTTAGCCAATTAGGGTACCTTTTTGCATCTGCCCACTTCTAAAGATGGAAACATTTTTCCTCTTATATCCATATGTTTTGATGCATTAAACATGATTTAAACCTTGTGTTTCTTGTCAATCTAGATTAATTCTCTTATATTCCATGAATTAATTCTAGATAATTCCCTTGGTTCCTACATGAGCCTGATGGATCCGGTGCCGATTTAATTCAGAGATCAAGGCAGGTGTGCTTGTGGAGTCTATGAAATCAAATAAGAGTATAGGGTACTACATCAAGAGGTGGAGTTAGTTGTCATAAGGGGCTTGTGGGTAATTCCTAAGTTTTATGCGGGAGGTGAGTATGGATAAAGTGGGCTTTGGCCCATTTACCACAGAAGCACGATGTTGCCTGGTTACTGTGTCAGGTTATATCATTTTGCAAAAAATTATTTTGAGCTTGTCATTTAAATTTTCTTACTAGAAGCTTCCATTACCATATTGCTTTTGACTGTTCGTGGTGCCATTTTGCCGATCGGTCACCTCTGTTTGTTGTGCTCTTTCTCCGGTTGTGCATGTTTGTCTATTCGAACAACCACCTTTCCTTTCTACGTGCATGGTTGTTTTATCCTTGGATTCTAATGTCCAAGAAATCTAAGCATCATGGAGAGGGAAGAAATTTGTTCAAAGGACAGCCTTAGTAGTGTGCCTCGATTTTATCCTCATTGTGTGAGTTTTTCGAGTTTCGTTTTGCTGCTATTGCCTTATTACATTAATAACTATATTCTATTATTGCTAGGGAAACATAGTAATCTACCCTAGATTAATGGGAAGATGAATTCCCATGAGGTTGTAGGGGAGTGAATCGGTGAGGGTGACATGTTGTGGCTCTAGATCTCTTCAGTCAAAGAATCAAATATCAATCAGCCTAAGGCAACCAGAGGAAACTGTAGGGGAGGTCAGCGCAGGACCCCCGGTTGACCAGAGTCAACGTTGACCCGCCAATAAAATCATGACAAATGTCGCCCAGGTGGCACAATGCCCGCTTGACACGTGGCGCTCTCCGCGGAAGTCTCCGCGTGTGGGGGTCCACTGGAGCGGGCCCAGGTCTCCGCGTAAGGGGGCCACTGAAGCGGGACCCTCTTGCGCAAGGCACCCCAGCGGCGCGCACCTCAGGCCCCATACAGGCGGTGCTTGGACAACCATGAGCCATCCAGACAAGGAGAAAAGCTCATGGCCCAAATGATTGGCGCGGCCCAGAACACGGGCGAAAACGCGAGAGGCCAGTCCAAACTAGCCCAGGTAATGATACCTGCTGCGGTCTAAGGCAGGACCCCGGGGGCCCCCTGAGGCTTGGCTGCGGTATAGGAGAGACCGAACAGGTCACGACCTTGCCCTTGCGGGAATAAGAGAGATCTAGTGGCTTGGTGGCTTGGAACAGGAGGATCGCTGCGCGGGCGAATGGCTCGTCACCGCGCGGGTCAGCCGCGCGGTGATGACGTCACCCGTGCGGTCAGGTTGTACGGAAAGGACACGTGTTATCATATTATAGGACGACAGCCTGGCACCTCATTATTGGTCCAGGGTGCCTATAAATATGGGACATTCCCTTTCATGCCCAGAGGTTGGTGAGATCTTGACAGAGGCATATGTCATTCTAGTGAGAGAAAAGGGCAACCATTGAGTGAGAGAAGAACATTCTCTCTAGTGAATTCTTGTCCCATCTCCTAGGTCACCAAGGGTATCACGGATTAGACTCAGAGCAATCCACTGCCTTAGTCCTTTCTGTGCACACCTGCTCCGTTCTTCACTCTTTCTCTAGACCACCTCATTCTCTTCTTTCACCGTGTCTTTACTGTTGACTATCCATACCTCTCCAGCTCATCACGTAAGCAAGAACCTTCACCTACAGAAACTTAGATAATCTAATTGTGTGAGGGAGGAAAAGGTGCTTGAGGAGAGTAACAAGAAGTGTATGTGTATCGAATATTATGGTTATTGATATCTGAAACTCCAAGAGAGAGCTACTTTCGCATGATGTGTTATGTACGTGTACCCATCTTGCACATCCCTTTTAGAGAGGTGGTTCCCGCGTAAATGTCCATGCGATAAAACACTAACCTAGGTGCTATATGTGCCTACAGCTAACATTGTTATTGTTGATCCAACCACACAGAAGCATTGGGTTTAGGACCGAAACCAATTTCGCTAGCCCAACAACAACCAAGTGCATCAGATGCGGCAGGGAGAGATTGTCTCTCAAAATCGGGTAAGAGATAAATGGCAATAACAAGGTTAGGGTGTGGTAAGGGAAGCAAATGGGCTTTCCAGTTATGGGAGAAATAAGGTTCAAGATATTTGGTAGTGGAATTGGGGGATCTAAAGCATGTCCAAATAGTGGACGATTGGAAATTATTGACTCCAAATTTGAAGACAATTTGGCTCCTTACAGGCATTCGTTACCTTTAATGGCTGGGGCAGGCAGTTCGGATTGGACGTTGATGCGAAATTGGCAGGTTGAATATGAATATATTCTGTCAGTATTAGTGGTGTTGTGACGAACGATTGATTTTGAGGCAGTGCTGGTATTTAGTGTGGTGAAGGGATTTTGCAAAGTAGGGCAACCAATGAATGAGAGATTTAGATTTTAGTGAAGGGGAAAGGTTGTGTCAAACAGTGAAAGCGAGGCAACCAATGGCGTTGTAGCAAAATTTAGACTTGCTCGTATTTAGCTTTTATTGCCATTGTAGTTTGTGTCAAACAATAAATGCTGGTATGGTTTGGATATATCGAATTGACAATGCTTGGAATTGTGCTTGATGAGCATGGAAATAGAATTTCAGATTTTCAGTGAGGGTGGTCACGATGGTGAATGGTATTGTGAAATGGGATATTGCGAGCAGTGTTTCAAGGATGGTTGGAGGCGGAGAAAAGATGAGATGAGACAGTTTTACCATTTTATATTGGGAAAATTTAAAAAAACCTCCGAACTTTCACCGCAATGCTTCATAGGCCTCCAAACTTAACGAAATCTCAATTAGACCTCCAAACTTCACACATTTTAATCAATTACACCCACGCCGTTACTTTCCGTCAATTTCCTAACGGAAAATGCTTACCTGGTGCCTTTGGAGGGAATTACCACTCGTTTTAGAGGGAAACAGATACACATGACATTCACGTGGCAAGAGAAGACATATGTATAGAGGAAAATATCATGTTCCTTCATTTTGATCCCAACAAACCCTCTTCCCCACTCCTCCAAACATGATATTTTCATAAACACCTCGAACGAATCACATTAATCTGCTTTCTTAATCCTTATCGATCGTGAGGAAGACGAAAATGGGATGGTTGATGCGAGAATCTGGGTGTGATCTTCCTACCTATGGTACGTATACTTTACACTGCATGAAGAATCGACTAGGGTTTTTTAGAACAGAGTGCAATTTTTTAGAATAGAGTGCACTACATGGTTACATGCTTTGTTTAATGGAACTTGGATTACACTCTGTTTTGTTTTCCCAAACAAAGGCCATTCTTACATGCCCTATTTAGAGTGCAATTTTGAAGCATGGAGGAAGAATAATTCCTCATACAGACAACAATTAGGAAACACAAAGCTTCATTAAATAAACTAACAGGGTCATTACATTGGCCATTCACTTCATATATACACCACCACAAAAAAGAAACAAATACATACCCTTACCCTTCCCTTCCCCTTACCCATACCCAATACATAGTTAAATACCACCACTAACCCTTACACACCAAGTATAGAGGCAGAAGTCCTACATTTTCTGCAACCAGAGGTGTCCAAGAGGTGTGCATCTCTCTCTGATTGCCACAAACTTTGCAAGATTGTCTTCCATGAAGTTGCCAATGTCACGTGCATTTCTCATTTTTTAGATGCGAGAGAGAGAAGATGGCAGTAGATTTTAAGATGGGAGAGAGAAAATGACGAAGGGAAGTCGGGTTTTAGGGTTATTTGGTGTGGGGGTGGGTATATATAGAGATAAAATGGAGGAGGGAGTCAAAATGGCAGGAGATGACCAACTAAATATTGCATTTTCATCCAAAACGAGGGCTAACACACCAAGTAAGCATTTTTTGTTAGAAAATTGACAGAAATAATGGCGTGGGTGTAATTGATTAAAATGTGTGAAGTTTGGAGGTCTAATTGAAATTTCGTTAAGTTTGGAGGCCTATGAAGCATTGCGGTGAAAGTTATATTCTCCATGTGAAAAGGTAAAAGCAAATAAAAAAGGTGGAAGATTTAGAAGGGAGTAGTTTTAGCACTCTCCCCACTGGCGGATGGTGCCCCTCTTGCAGGACCGGCTCAAGGCATTTGGGTATCCTAGGCCCAATTAAAAAAATTGTGCCCTAAATTTTTTGTGTTCCTCAACTGAACTTTCTACGTTTTTGTTACTACAATTTCCCTGTCCAAAAGGGAATCAATACAAGCTAAATTTAACAACGATTTAGAGCATCTACAGTCCTGTGCCTTTTTTGAACAAAATTTGGGTCAAAACTCCTTTGCTATGCCAATGCTAAACCCTAGTTTTACCCAAATCTGTTGTTCTTCAAGTTTCCTCTAAAAAATTTGGATCAAAATGGCTCATTTAACTACTTATAATAAGTAGGAAATTTGATCTGCTGGAATTAATATTACGACTTTATTTGTTGGGAAAACAATAAAATTCACCTTTTTGGTTACTAGAAAAACTCAAGAACTTGTGTCAATTTAGAAATCCCAAATACAAACCCACTCAAAACTATAACAAGAAGATTAGAAAATTACTACCTAATTACTTCGTCTTTAAGCAAATAATAAACTAAACTTAATCATTTCGTTTAGAATTGCCTTGATTTTTGACAAAACCAGAAATAAAAACTCTAACAAGCAGAAAATGAATACTCTGGGTCTGCTGTACCAATTGGAATTTTCAATACCCGAATTGACAAACAAAATTGTGTCATAAATGGAGGAATCAAGCGGATATGCAGAACTGGAAGTATTAACCGACATCGGAGCAGTTTAGGAGTGAACCAGAGATAAAAGATATGTAGAATTGGTTTTCTCTACTTTCGGAATTTTTTATTTTATTTTATTTTTGGATTAGAGAGGTCTGTTTTAGTTTGGACCTAAAGGCCCGAATGCACATTACAATTATTTAGGCCTTTTTAAAAATAAGATTGAGCCTTTTTATTTTTCTTATTGGGCTAGAAATGATCCTACTCAAGCCTACTACTAAAAACCCTTGGAGTGCCCCTATTTTTGGGAGTTTTTTTGGATGCCCTAGGCCCAGGCCTTGTGGGCCTTGGGCCTGGGCCAGCCCTGCCTCTTGGTTCTATAGCTGACAATGGGCGTCCTCCAATTTAATTGATTATTGAACCCCACAAAAGTAGAACTAAGAAAAAATTGAAAGAATAGAATTTTCTTATAATAAACATTGTTGTATACCCAAATATTGTTGAAAAATGGAAATGAACTAAATGACTTGAGGAACAACCATAGAGTGCTGAACTCAAATCAAAATAGAAAAATTTACTATCGTTGGAACAACAAAGCCCGTAGAATGAAAATTGCATGGACCATAATGTAAAGGTGCTGGGTAGACTAGCCTTGAATTGGAATAAAACTCAACTAGAATGAGCATCAGACCTTGGATTTGAAATGCTAGAAGTATTGGCACCAAAATGAAGTATTAAATGCTAGATTCTGGCATAGTTTTTTGAACTTGTAGATAGAAACTTGTATTTAGTAAAATTGTATAGGCCAAAAGCAAATCTGGGAAGTTAGGGCTCGAAATACATGTTGATTGTATATATGCGTGGATCATGACCCGATAGTTCTCCACTTCTCCCACGTCTTTCCTTGATTCTAGGCACATACCCGGCCAGTTTCTTAGATCATGGGCCATAATTAGACAAGGGCAACAAATAGTCGTTGGAATGCGTTGTGGGTGCTAAAGACAGCACATTATTATGGATCATTTAGGTCTTCTAGCTAGCTAGGGTCTTTTAAAGTCACCAAGACCTGCCAAATACCCATTGATCTCCATACAATCTTTGAGCTATTATTGATCAGGCTCTGACTTTAATTGTTAGTCTGTTACCAAAACATGAAATAAACGTCAGGTGGCACCATGTGCATTTTTTATTTAATAGCCAAAAATCATTTGGGGGCACCATGTGCATGGTTGATGTCCTAGGTATAGCAGTAGGATATTATTCTTGAAATGTTAAATTTCATGGTTGAATTTAAAAGGTGTTGAAGAAGATTAAAAACTTGAAAATCAAACAATCATGTCAATAACTGTAATTTTAGTTTTTATGTTTCGTCACCACTAAAATAATTATGACTCTATCGCTTAGGGTTTCCCTTTAGACATACTTTACACCCATCATACATGAGAAATGTATGAAACTAGAAATACTAGCTTTATGAAAATCAAATACTCCATCTGTCCCAAAACTTTAGTCTCTTTTGGAGAATCTAACATTCATTACAACAAAAAACACTTTTCATAGCGTTTGCAAAACGCTATGGAAACCAATAGATAACGTTTCTAAGAACGTTAAGTTAGCCCCTGTTATAAAAAGTCTTGAGCTTCCATAGCGTTTATTTCATGTTATAAGTTAGGGATCTTTTATAACGTTTTTTACCTGCTATAAACAATTTATCAACTATAACGTTTTTTGCAAGCTATAAATATGATTTCATTTGTAGCGTTCCTAGGATGTTGTGAATTGGGTTCTCTGCAATTGCATTTATTGTCTGCTATCTTAAGTGCCTAGTGTGGAAAGAGTAAAATTTACTATAACATTCTTTGATTGCTACATATACTTTTAATAGCATTCTGGAGGTTATATTTCGAAAAAATGATTATCAATACTATACAAAAACAACCAAACCCAATTGACAGCTATCATTGCAACAACAATTACTAATCACTTTAAATCATCAACAAATTAATGGATATATTTTTCATTCATCCCAGATTAAAATCCAAGCATTACAATTACATCGTCTTCAAATAGAAGAGAGTCAAATGTCTACAGGTCCAAGTGCCACAACCCAAAATTGAGCATGTGAACCTCAAATATAATCTTGAAATTGACTGCATGTCTAACAATCCAAAAGGCATCTACATGCCTTCGTACAAAAGAACAAAAATATCAAAAGAAAATTCTTCCAACAGTTCCCAACCGGCAGTAGAGCAATCTCGTAGGCTCGCAAAGTCTCAAACTTGGCTGAGAAATCTAACGGCCAATAGGTTCCATTGCTAGCCGTACCAAATGTAACAACCCTTCCACATCTTGGAAGCTGAAATCAATAGCCGTTTTTGCAGAGGTTATACCCTTAGATTTGCTACAGTGAAAGCTGAACGAGATTTCCGTGATACTTCCATTGCATAATTTACACCCTGTGTTTGCAGACAATCACCTATTAAGGATACTAAGAAAACCATATATTATATCAAACTATACACCGAGAATAACATATACAAACATGAGCTGAGCCAACTAAAAGGTCCTTTAATTAACAGACAAACCGGAACTTGCTTAGTTTGTCAGGCTTGCTTAAATGAATAACTGTTAGAATGTTAGAATGTTATTTTTATTCCTTGTTTCTCTTCTTATTTTACCTAAGGGTATTCTTGTAATATTGTTGGTATTTTTGGTATATATAGACCAGTGAGAGGTGGGAGCTGTTTTAACGCTTCTTCTCTCTCTCTCTCCTCTCCATCCTCTCTTCTAAAACCCTAACATTCATATTCATCTTCTTCACTTGGTATTAGAGCACTTCTGATCCAACCCTAGACAACTACTCGAAATCAGCGAAAGGTGATCACGGCGTGCTGGCGTCATCATCCGTACGATGACGTCAGTGTGACGTCAGCATCTGGTACGGACGCCGAGGATAGGCAAGATCATGGTCCAGATCGTCTATTTTTCCTGAAGATTGTCGTGATTTTTCCAGGATTTATTGAAGCCATCTGACGTGAGTTCCATATTTTCGTTCTTTTTGGGTATTTTCACATCTGTTTTTGTCGATATCACAAATGGGACGTACCCATTCATCTCTGACTGCTGGAACTCAATCTATGGAGGCCGAAATACCTGTTGGAGATTTGATTTGCTCGTGATTTTCTATTTTGGTGTGATTCTGATGGCCTTGTTGCTGTTTTTTTGTTCGAAAGTCCTGTTGAGGCACTGATTCTCGTCTTTCTGTCCAGTTCCTTGTTTGGGTTGCTTCATCTGGGTTCTTCTGATCATTTTTCTGGTTAAGTTCCTTGACATGGCTGACCCAAAATCATCCTCCCTGGCTGACAGCAGTAAATCACAGTCTGGGTATTCAAAATATGATGCTCTGCCAAGATCCATTACATCAACGAAGCTTAACGGCCATAATTATTTGTCTTGGGCCCATGCCGTTAAAGTGTATCTGCGCGGGCAGCGCCAAACGAAGTTTATCACTAATCTTCCACCTACAAAAGGGGATGTTGCCCTTCCTGATTGGGAGCAAGAGGACTCTCTTCTCATGGGTCAGTTTTGGCATAGTTTGGAACCTCATGTTGCTATTACTGTTGAGTTTTGTGATACCACTAAACAAATTTGGGATGCTCTCGCTGACTCCTTTTCACAACAGAACAACGTTTCGAGAGTGTTTGAACTTTATGATAAAATTTTCACAACTAAGCAGTCTGGAAAGCCATTGTCTGAGTATTACAGCACTCTTAAGAGTTTGTGGGATCAATTGTTGCAACATCGGCCTTTTACTTCTGACATTAAACAGCAGCAACGTTATTGAGAGGATTTCATGGTTGCCTCCTTGCTCTTTGGATTAGACTCTTCTCTTGGCGGATTCAAGGATCAAATTCTTGCTAGTGAGACTCTTCCAACTGCAGTCAATGCCTCTTCTCGTCTATCTCGTTCCTCGTTAGGCCAGTCCTCTACTGTGCCTCATTTTGCTGCTTCTACTCCAGAATCTTCAGCTTTAGTTACAAGCGGTGGTTTTCGTGGTACTTCTTGGGGTAATGGTCATAGTGGCAGGGGTGACCGTACCGGTGGCTGCAATGGCAGCAGTGGTCGTACTGGTAGTTCTAATTTTCGTGGCAAATCTCGTGGTGATGGTCGTATTGGTGGCCGGGGTGAGCGTAAATGTGATCACTGTGGTGCTAATAATCATACTGAGCCTTATTGTTGGAAGAAATATGGTAAACCAGATTATGTTCATCATGTTACCGATAGCTGTCCACCACTGCCATCTCAGTTATCGGCTCTTTTGTCTGATTCTCATGATGCACTCACTACTCAGGTTAGCGAGTTAGTTCAGACATTGCGCTCCATCCAACAGACATTGCCCTCCACTTCCTCTACTGCTACGCTGGCTAATTCAGGTAACATTGCATGTGCGGCACTTACGCCTCCATCTTGGATTCTTGATTCTGGCGCTAGCACCCACATGTCTGGTAATTCATCTTTTTTTTTCTCCTTGAGTCCTATTAACCATCATATTGTCTTAGTTGATGGTACTTCTAGACCTGTTCATGGGCAAGGTGTTCTTCATCCCACTAGCTCCCTCACTTTATCTTCTAGTCTTTATGTTCCTGATTTTCCTTTCAATTTGCTCTCTATTAGTCAATTGACTAAATCATTAAATTGTTCGATAACCTTCTCTCCTACCTCTTGTGTTTTTCAGGACCTCAAGACGACGAAGATGATTGGTTCGGGGCATGAGAAGGATGGTCTCTATTTTTTGGATGTTGATCGGAACTCGGCTACTCCTTTTTCCGCTTTGAGTGCTACCGTTTCTCCTCTTCAGTGGCATTTTCGTTTGCGTCACCCCTCTGTGGCTAAACTCAAGTCCGTTGTTCCTGGTTTGCATCGTGTGTCTAGTTTAGAGTGTGAAGCATGTCAGCTTGGGAAACATCATCGTAGTTCTTTTCCACGTAGTAGTCATGATCGTCAGTCTGCGTCTTTTAATTTAGTCCACACAGATATATGGGGTCCGTCTCGTACTTCAAGTGTTAATGGCTATCTTTACTTTGTTGTTTTTGTTGATGACTATTCTCGTATGTCTTGGTTATTTTTATTGCAAAAGAGGTCTGAGCTACCGTATGTTCTTTCCAAGTTTTATAATGAAATTTCTACCCAGTTTGGAAAGAAGATTAAAATTATTCGGTTTGATAATGCTTTGGAATATGTGCAATCTAGTGTTGACTCATTTTGTGTTGAACGTGGTATTATTCATCAAACTAGTTGTGTTCACAGCTCACAACAGAATGGTGTTGCTGAACGTAAGCTTCGTCATTTATTAGATGTGGCTCGCACCTTGATGTTTCAAATGCAGGTACCTAAACAGTTTTGGGGTGATGCTGTTCTCACTTCCTGTTACCTTATTAATCGTATGCCATCTGTGGTGGTCAATAGTAAGTCTCCTTTTTCCTTGTTGTATCCTGATGCTTCACCCTTTCCTCTGACTCCTAGGGTGTTTGGTTGTGTTGCCTTTGTGCATGATCTTGATCCTGGCCGTGATAAGTTATCTCCCCGGGCTCGCAAGTGCGTTTTTCTAGGATACTCTCGTACACAAAAAGGTTATCGGTGTTACCATCCTGAGTCTCGTCGTTCATTTGTAGTGCTGATGTTACGTTCTTCGAGTCGACATCATACTTTACTTCCAGCAGTCGTGATCTATCTTCGGATCTCATTGGTTGTCGAGAGGGAGAGTCTCCCTCTTCTTCTCCTACTCTACCTATGCCTCCTTCCTCGTCCACTCCTCCTTTGGCTCTGTCTACTATTCCTCCTTTACAGGTATATCGGAGATCACAAAATAGACAAGTCGTTTCGTATGGCCCAAACAATTCATCTTCACCGTCAGAGGTTCTTTCTTCCTCGCCTACTCCAGATTTTGCTGACTTGCCCATCGCTTTGCGCAAAGGTAAACGTAGTTGTACTCAATATCCAATTGCTAATTTTGTTTCTTATGATCGTCTTTCCCATTCTCTTCATTCCTTTGCTTCCACGTTGTCTTCTATTCCTATTCCGTCATCTTATAAACAGGCGATGTCTTTGTCTGGATGGAAAAATGCTATGGATGGGGATATGAGTGCTCTTCATAAGAATCACACATGGGAACTTACTGCCCTTCCTCATGGGAAACAATCAGTTGGTTGTCGTTGGGTGTACGCGGTGAAGTATCTTCCCGATGGCTCTGTGGAGCGCCTTAAGGCGCGCCTGGTGGCTAAAGGCTATACTCAGACCTATGGTGTTGATTACTTGGAGACTTTCTCTCCCGTGGCTCGCCTAAATTCTGTTCGCATTCTACTATCAGTGGCTGCTAGTCGTTCTTGGCCCTTGTATCAGCTTGATATTAAAAATGCCTTTCTTCATGGTGATCTTTTAGAAGAAGTATACATGGATCAACCACCTGGTTATGTTACTTCTGGTAGTGAACATCTTGTTTGTCGTTTGCGCAAGGCACTATATGGTCTTAAGCAGTCTCCTCGTGCATGGTTTGACAGGTTCAGCTCAGTTATCATTGCCTATGGGTTTTGACGTTCTACTTCGGACCATTCCGTTTTCGTTCACCACTCTTCGGCTGGCACTATTGTGTTGATTGTATATGTGGATGACATTATTATCTCAGGGGATGATGCTACCGGTATTGCTAATCTGAAGCATCATTTAGGTCAACAATTTCACACTAAGGACCTCGGTTCTCTTCGCTATTTTCTTGGGATCGAAGTTGCTCGTTCCTCTAAGGGTGTTTCTCTTTCTCAACGGAAATATGTACTTGATCTTCTTTCTGAAACCGGTCTTCTCGGTGCTCGACCGGTTGATACTCCTATGGACTCTACTGTCAAGCTCGATGCTACCCAAGGTGACCCCTTTCATGATGTAGGTCGGTATCGGCGTCTTGTTGGGAAACTTATTTATCTCACTGTTACTCGTCCTGACATCACATATGCTGTGGGTGTTGTGAGTCAGTACATGCATGCTCCTCGCCATCCTCATTTTGAGGCCGTGTGCCGCATCTTACGCTATTTAAAGAGTGCCCCAGGCCGTGGTTTGTTGTATCGGACCTCAACTCCCTTTATCTATCACTGGGTTTAGTGACGCTGATTGGGCTGGTAATCGCTCTGATAGGCGGTCTACTTCTGGCTATTGTACCTTTGTTGGCACCAATCTTGTTACTTGGCGCAGCAAGAAACAACATGTGGTTGCCCGTTCTAGTGCTGAAGTCGAGTATCGTGCTATGGCTCATACTGCTTCTGAAATGCTGTGGGTTCGTTCCCTTCTTTTGGACTTTGGCATAGTTGTTCCTACTCCTATGAAGATGTTTTGAGATAATCAAGCTGCGATCTTTATTGCTAGTAATCCAGTTTTCCATGAGCGCACCAAGCATATAGAGGTTGACTGCCATTTTATTCGGGATCTCATGATGCAGAAACAGATTGTTACTCCGTATGTTCGCTCTGAGGATCAATTGGGTGATATTCTCACCAAACCCTTAGCTCGTACGTCGTTTCATCGGTTGATTTCCAAGCTGGGCATGCTTGATATCTATGCTCCAGCTTGAGGGGGAGTGTTAGAATGTTAGAATGTTATTTTTATTCCTTGTTTCTCTTCTTATGTTACCTAAGGGTATTCTTGTAATATTGTTGGTATTTTGGTATATATAGACCAGTGAGAGGTGGGAGCTGTTTTAACGCTTCTTCTCTCTGTCTCTCTCTCTCTCCATCCTCTCTTCTGAAACCCTAACATTCATATTCATCTTCTTCACTATAACATTATCTGAAAAGTGGCCCATAGGTTACTTAAGATGTGTTTATATCATGGATCCTAAGGGGATTACCTTTCTGTAATTCAATGGAGGGATTATTATTTTAATTTAGCTTTGACAGGTCCTCCTAGCTCAATCTGTCTCCTAAAGCTGAACAAAATTGGCTTTGAAAACATGCTAACCATGAATTACAATCGGTCCATAAGGCATCCTAACAGCTGAAAAAGCATTAATTACTATCAAATCCCTTGGCATGGAGCATCACATAAGCTTTCCAATCGAGATTTGAGCAGTTTTCAGAAGTTACCAGAGACTTTCTGCTTCGTCAACAAGAGTTATAGTTTTTGACATAAACAAAACTAATTGGATACTTTCAATGTACCCTAGCATAGCAATAGGAGTCACTACAGTAAGGGATACATTCTATAGTTTCAAGCAACTATCCACCAGAAGACAATTTTGAACATGACTGAGGTGTCTCATGTATGTTGAGCACCCTACATATAGTACCTACCCAATCCTCTATGAATTATGTTGCGAATTATGTTGCTTCAAGAAAGACTGCATTTCCCATAGAGGAGCAAGGTCACTATTTAGCATATACATAGCACAGTATATTTGTTACGTAATTCTTTCTAGCCAGATGGTTTTTATGGTTCATGTAAACAGCATGCCACAACAGATTACCAAGATAAATATCTTGAAAGTACACATTAGGAGCCCTGTGTATATGTTCCAATATGAGGGCTAAATCAATGATATAGATTATAGAGTTTAATACTGGAAGAAAAGAATCACCTGGACAATAAAAATGGAAAGCTATATTGCCCAATCAGCTTTATGAAACTAACATAGCGCCAACTAATGCTGAAATCTAAAAATTTCTATAGAAATTAAAATTCAAAGATCAAATTGTGCAGAGATAGTTCCACCTACACTATTTGTTCTTTGAAGAGCTTTTTATGGGATTATGTAAAATTCAACTTATTATGTCTGTCCCGTTGAGATGAGTACAAAATAATCCACTTTTTTTATCAACTGGGTGAATAGAGATGAAAGCTAATTCCGCCGAATAGTCTTTATAAAACTAACATAGAGCCTACTAATGCCAAAATTGAAAAGCAATGGTATCTAGAAACTGAAATCCAAAGATCAATCTGAGTAGCAATATTTTCGATATACAGATTTTGAACTGGAAGATGCCAGTAACACACTCAAGCAATAGTTAGTGGTTCATATGTGAAAATAGCCCCAAAAATTTGAACTGGAAGATGGCAGTAGGTACACCCAAAACACATCAGGACCCAAAAATTGGCGAGGAAACATTGTGTGTGACTGCTGATCCAAAATTAAAAACCTTCTGTGTGACTCTAGGCACTCCCGAAACTCACAGTTTAAAGCAATATCCTTCACCAGTACCAAGGCTGTCTAAATAGCCAGATGAAGGTGCCTGCAAAAGGCTTTAGGGTAAGCCAGCTGCCTAAATGTATAGTCAAATGGCTCTCCATAACAATAGAAATCCCTTTATTACTTTAGTCGAGATTGCGTTGGTGTTTCGTGTAGTGAACCCAAACAACAAAACACACACAAGGTAAAGATCAATCGCCAAAGCATTCAAAGCAACAACCCAAACAAAGACTCGACACTAGAAGTACTCACCGCTAGAAGCCGAAGGCTTGAGAAGCAGAAACGAGAAGAAGAAGCCACAGATTGAGAGCTTCAACAATACCAAGAACAAATCTAACGCTTCTAATCAAGACCCCCACCATACACATTGGGAACCGAAGACACCTGTTGAAGCAATGAATCACCGCCCGCCCCTCCAGAGACCACCCACCTGCATGCCAACCGCTACAAATGGGAAGAGCAAAATCCCCACCTAACCCCCAAAGACGACGAGAGAACCTAGTGCAAGAATTAAGGGGGAATATATTGGAATTAATCAACACAAAACCCTAGAATACCCAACAATCCCTTGTATTTGGGCAAGAATTAAGGGGGAAAATCAAAATCAAACCTGGTGAGGTCCCTCCGAACTGACTAATTGCTTCTACCGGTGCAATATGTCAAAATAAGGTTTTGATTTCTTCTTCGACAACTGAATGAGGGAGAAGAACGATGAAAATCGGTGGATTAGTAAGGAAATAGAAGTCAATAGATCGGATAGTACGAGATAAAGAGAACGAAGAACAAACCTGCAACTCATCGCTGCATAGTGGTGATTCGCTCAAGTAGAGAAACGTTGCTCCAGTTCGCACCAAATGATCGAAAAAATGTAGCGCCAATATTTTTGGTGGAACCGATTTGAATTTTCAGCGAAGGGGCCCCAATCTTGGCGCCTATAATTTGGGCAGAACGTTATTGAAGAGTTGAAAGTTATTGATGAGTTAATGAACGCTATAGAATTTTGGGGCGCGAGTATTTCATGTGCTTCTTATTAGAGAACGTTATAATTGTTTGTCTATTATAACATTTGTGAAAGAATGCTATGTCCAAATGCTATTAAAAGCAATATTTGTTGTAGTGATTTAAAGGAATACAATCATTACTTAAAGATATAGAAACTTCGAAATTTACCCTCCCTTTTTGAATAGCATTGATTACTTTTTTAGACTCTATACATTTTTCCTCCATATTTGTGTTTGAATTTAAATGTGGAGATGACGGGCAAAAAAGGAAATGACTCAATTTGCGACATCCAAAAACAAAAAGTGGAAAAAGATTTTGGGACATCCAAAAAAGGGAAAATGAACCAAAATTATGGGACGGAAGGAGTATGTAATAACATCGTCACAAACAAAATGTAAAACACGACAATAGAAGTACTCAAACTGTGGATACCCTCTTTTCAAGGCATCACCAGACATAATGGATTGAACTTGCTGTTCGTATACAGCGTCGAGGTATCCGTTGCAGCACACCTTTATGAGTTCGAGAGAGTCGCCACTTGGTTTAAGGCAACTAAGAAACCTTTATCCAGAGTAGTGTCTGGGAGCCAAATGTACGGAAAGGGAAAGGTGTTAGCCACCCATCTCCGTCCGGCCTTACGGTCAGCCTTTACTTTGTTTAACCAAGAACACTTTAATCATTCATGTGTTTTCGACAAGCACTGATTATTAGCCATTAAAACAAATATGGGTGACACATGCATTAGACAAGCGAGACACTTGCTGAAAAGAAGATAAGAAAAGAAACCAGCAAGTTCTGCTGTTGAACCTGTTGGCGGCCGACACCTTGATGTGTCGGCCGACACTACTACTAGTGTTTGCTACTTTGAGGCCAATCCACCTCCCATACAAACACCAACATTGTGGCGGCCGTTGTTCCTTGTTTACACAAAAACCAGTAGACTTGTGACAGAAAAACAAAAACTAACAAAAAATGAAATAGAAGGGCTAACCCTCACGGGTTATTGATAAAACCCGACCTTGGATCCCTCAGTACTCTTGTGCTTGTTCAAAAAGTGACTTCTCGTTGCTTTTGAACGGATTGAAAGAGCCTCCATTTCGTGCTTCAGGACAAAGACCGGAATGAATACTCGGGGTTTTTTTGAGAAGGGTTTGACTACGGGCAAGTAGGGTTTTTAGAGGGTTTTTGAGAGGCAACAGGAGCGTGTTTGCTGTATACTTTGAGAGTTTCGAGGTATTTCTTGGGTATTTTTCGGTGTATTTGAAAGAGGCAGAGAAGGGGTGTTGAAATAGGCTGTAATTCGATCCAAAAAAGGAAATGACATCATCCTTGCACCGACTCTCCATGGTTGCGACCAAATTATAAGTTAGGGCCAAACCCTAAGCATAAAAAATGACTAAAAAGGCCACTTTGAATAAAAAAGGAAAGTTTTCCCTGCGTCTGCATTTCTGGAATGTTCCCTGAAAACAGGCCCGGCCCTGTGTTTCGCGAGGCCCCAACCCTATTCTCCATTTGAGGCCCTTCATATATATATATAATTTTTTTTTTTTTTTTATATATAAATTTTTTTTTTTTTCTACGAGAAGGGGCCCCAAAAACCGGGGGGCCCCAGGCCCGGGCCTCCCCAGCCTGCCCACAGGGCCGGGCCTGCCTGAAAAATGACCAATAGCCAACAGATAGAAGTGGCGGCCGACATTTCCACTATTGGGCTAATGGCACGGAACCAGACAACATGTAGCCGACGACAAATCAAAGTGGCGGCTGATAGTGCGTGTAGCGGCCGATAGAAGGAAGTAGCGACCGATAGTAGAGAAGTGACGGCCAATACTCCTAACCAAGGCTTGTTTTCTTGTGTACATTTTACACACCTCTGAGGCTTAGGTAAGGGTAAGGTTTGAATGACAGGGCAGATAACGGTTGGTAAAAGTTGGTAAAGGGGCGGTATTCGTCTAGTCCATGTATCACGAAGCTCAAAACAAAAGACTCTATGCTAACAACCCAAGTCTATAAGAAAATTGTTTCATCATCGGGACTTCCCCAAGGAGGGGCTTAAATGTTTGTAAAGTTAAATTGGGGTGTCTACATAAACTCAATAAATTTATTTTGTAGGAAAAACAAAACTACTGAGGGCTAATTTATCCAATCACATACCAATAAATTAACCACAATGCATACGAAAAATCTTTTGTTAGTTGGTGGGCACTTTTATTTCCAAACATAGATAGTTCATTGTTCTCATGACTTGTTTTGCAGTGGGGAAGACATTGAAGTGGTTGAGCTATTGGAAGTATGGTGGTTAGATGTCAATGGCAAAATCCGAACAATAGATCTCTCACCGGGAACTTTGTACGAAATTGTATTCATCGTGAAGAAAATGCCTGGATATGCCGATAATGAATCAAACTTTAGTTTGAATCTTATCATCAATTTCCAGTACTCAAAATCTTTGTCGCGCTCTGAGAGTTTGGAAGGAAAACCTTTGGAAAATTGGTTTGAGATCCAGGTGGGTGAGTTTGTGATGTTACCCCAATACGTTGGAGACATGGTATTCTTCCTACAACAACATCATGGGGATTGTAAGCGTGGACTTATCGTGAAATGTGCTATCGTTCGACCTAAGAAGTAACACGTACCAGCAAATTTGCGATGCTATTATTGAGCTTTTATCCTTTGATTTGTTTATCTGAAAGTTGATTTGATCGAATTTAGCTAATTGTTAGCGTTTAATAGTTGCACAGTTGTGTCTTTATGGTACTTTTGTTCTGCAGTTATAAACCTAGCTTGTTGCTTATTTTTTCAGAGTTGATGCATATTAGTGAGGGAGAAAGCTATGGTACATCTATGTGTACCATTTAAATGTTTAAGCATATATTTTGGTGTATGTTATGCAGGTTTTTTTTAGTATATGCTATACTTTTTTTAGTTCATTATGCGAAGTTGTAACTTAGAAGTGTATGATACTTATATTTTGGAGCATGATATTCATATTTTTGTGCACGGTATGCATATTTTTACTAGATGGTCTTTTTTTTTTTTTTTTTTGGCTCATTAGTTACGTATTTTAATGGGACTAGTATTAGTCAAGAATTCTTTTGGTGAAATAACAAATAGGACGTACAGTAAACTTTTACTCATTTTTTTGGTGTTAGCTTCGCCATTGGTTATTACATAAGTTTTCCAAACTTTTTCTGAGGGGTGCACCATAGGCTTCTCTATTTATGAGAAGTGTCTACTACTTTACCTATTTAATTTCCTGTGGTGTATTTTTGTAAATTTTATAACTTATATGTTGTCTTCCCAAGTTAAACTATACCAATCTCTCAATTATCATTGGTTTGTAATAAAGACCCTCCATTTTGAAACATGAATGTTTGTAGAAATTGTGAAGAATGTCAGTTCATTTCAAAAATGAAGAAAATGAAGTTCAATGCCATAAAATCAATCAGTTTGCTACATTTGATCTTTATAGTTTCCGCAAATCAACATATAGGATCCAAAATTGGGTCTCTCAAATATAGGATCCAAAATTGTAGTATATATTATGTGGAATTAAAAAACTAAACACAAGATGGAATAAGAAATAGTTACTGCAACACACTAAGCAAGCTCAAACAGTAAAAGCTGAAAGCTAGGTTATTGCAATTGAAAACGTAGCAACGGAACTAAACCAATTCAAACAATTGCACAAGAACCTTTACAACGAGCAATCCTTCCCTAATCGCTCTAACTAATTTTGACTCCGGTGTTAGTCACACCTATCCCAACTAGTTTTGAATCTGGTGCTAGTAACACCTAACCCCAAGTGATTTTCTCTCCAAAAACCACCCATGAAAAGATAACTCTCATAAGAGTATGAATAATGGTGTACAATCCCTTTTACAATGAAATTTAACTCACAGAATAACATTCTCTCTAGTGTAGAATATGCAAGATAAAGCTTGGAATTGACAAATTGAATATGCCAGTACAGAAATAAACTCATGGGTCCCATTTATTTAACTGGACTAACAGCAAAGAAATAAATACTAATTTCGAATAATACGCGCGTATTGGCATTGGAACAGTAGTGAGGATTTAAGACCTCACGCTCATGGTATTTATATATATATGAAATCCGGTACATATTTAATTCGAACGGCAAAACTTTAATAGCGAAACACCAATTGATTTCTTGAATATATATGTCCTAATCCAATACTCGTATCCAATATTCAAAAAAAAAAAAATACTCGTATCCAGCCAAACAAAGTGGCTTTAATTTCTTACCTCAGAACAGCTTCAGCTATTGCACGACTACGAGGTACTTGGAAGTGATCAGTTAAGCCCAAATGTGCCATGAAAAGCCAGTGATGAGTGAGATACTCTCCACCTCGTCTCAACTGTTGAGCATGATGTCTTCCTTTACATTGGCTAGCAGCATGACCCAACATTTCCAGCCAAACATGATTGATTATGTCCCATTTATAAGTTTGCTCGAACTTTCCAAGTTCCGATGCGAGCTTACACCCGTGAAATATCACAAAATTACTCCTGTCCCCTCCTCCTACAAGCATGTTCTCCGCATTCACTTCCTTCATCAACATCTCGGAAGCTTCTTTTTCTGTCACATCCTTCAGAGGTTTGGACATATATGCTTCTACGAAGGCCCCGAGGTCTGAATATAGTTCTCGAAACTTGATTTGCCCCATCCCAATTGGCAACATATTTGGATGCTCAACTAAGAGGTACAGTATATATCGCGACATGCACTGGCCCCAATCGAACATGCCGTTTAGCATATTATTAGGATCTGCCTCTGGATTGTAATCGAGTTGGTAACATATTTCCGTAGCAAGGTGCCAGATAAGAATGCTCTGGTCGAACTCCATCTTAACGCTCCACTCAAGATCCCTACGGTTGCGCCTTTCCAGTGCCTTGCCTCCCCCACGTCCGTACAAGGACTTCAAATCTGTGCTTTCACCATTCTTTTCTGCATGAGACCTAGGTTCCTTGATCTCTCCAAATGCTAGAGAGAGTGGCTTAGGAGGATTCCAGCTCTTGTACACGTAAATTTCGACAACTTCCTCAATGCCTAACATCTTTAGGATTCTATGGCAAAACAAGGGTTTTACTCTTGTGGCAAAACAAAAGCTTAGCAGACTGAACTGTTCCACGGTGTTCGACCACCTCTTGCGTTTTCGACCCCAGTTCGTTGGCATCATCTTACGGATACGATTGATGTCTCTTAATGTCATTGTTTTCTTATGCTTAATCAACCAATGAGCAGTTTGGTCGGAGAGGACCAGTTCTGCAAATGCACACGAATCTAGAAGCAAAGCAACTACCAACAACACCAAAGTTATGGTTACGTCGATCTTGGAGGAGTTTTTTCTGACCAGCGCCTCGTCCAATGATACCATCACCAATACACCAAGGATCAGAAAACTTCCAATGATACGTCGAGCAACCCCCCAAGAAGAATAGATTACCGTCGCTTTGGTGTACATAAGATCATATATCAATCCAAGTTCGATCTCGATTATGGTTCGAGCCTTATCATCATGCACACTTTCGAAGATTTCCCTGCTCGCATCTCGATCTTGGAAGCCGAGTATGAGGTCAGCAAAGAGACGCTTAACCATCTCAAGGAAGCTATGGGCAGTGAGAATTTCATTTGCATAGTCAGAATTAGGAACCGAATTGTCCGAAACTGGGACCTCTACCTCAAGCACTTGACGAGTAGTGACATGGAACCCCTCCAGCTGCTTCAACTTACATTCCTCCATCATCTTGGACTCACGGGTCTGGAGCTCAGGTATCGAGTCTCTAAACCTTTTCTCGCTAGCTGAGAAGAGAGCCCAAACTCTTTCACAGTACTTAACCAACCCAACAAAGAAGACCACGATGAAGAGCAGCGAAAGACGAGATGATGTCGACCATGACATGAACAAGATGTACACAGTCGTTGTTGCTTGGGCAATGACGCAGAAGGCATGCCTCATCCACAGCTCATTGTCTTCCAATGAGTAAGCGGTTATGGTGTCCATCCCTCCCAAGTGCAACAGCAAAAAGGGGGCCCAAAATGCCTTTAAGTCATAACCCAAAGCACGAGAATTGTAATTATCATCCCAGTAGATTTGTCCAACGTCGTTGGAGAGGACGCCAATGGCCATTGTGGCTACCGAGTCGGCAAGTAAGTAGGAGAACCAAACAATGGTTCCGATCCAAGTTTTGGCGATGTACTTGCGGCGGTTACCGAGAATGACGAGGACTATTTGGACAGTGAGGCTAACTAGGACCAGTACTCGTAGCTGCCATTCCTTCCACAGGTTCCTCCAACTTGCTGGAAAAAGCTCGGCGGTCTGCCTTCGGTCGATCAAAATCACACTGCCCACAACTGATAAGGGTAATTTTAAAACGTGAAATGTTGACTATTGTCAGTGTAACAATAGGAAAGAAAACTAATGTGTTTGAAGTCATCTCCGCCGAGCAATGTTCTAATATAGTTTATAAATAGGAGTGTGTGTCATTTGTAAGTGTATGGAGAGAACACGAAGTGAGTGATGAGAGCACCAAGTGAGTGTACTTGTGTAATTTTATTGTGTACAAGTGAAAGTACGTAGGATCAATAAAAGTGTATTGTTTGGAGTGTCCAACCTCACCATGATACATTGAACTTTCTTAATCAATGATTCATAATTTTCCCATGGCTAATTTTTTTACGCAAAATAATGTGTTTCATTGCAATGGTGAAAATTATGGTTGCCATCCTTTTAAATATGGCAACCATCCTTTTTAACGGAAATGATATGGCCCTATATCGGCAGATATTAAACCATATTGGTCAATACATAAATAAATAACCGTATTGCTCTATACGAAGTAAATAACAAGATCGGAATCTCACGCATAACAGTCTTTATTGAAACTCTAATGACAAGGTTCTACATAAGAGTATCAGGACAAGTAACCGTAACAGTCGTAATCGGAAACGGACTACCTGTCCGAAACTGGCCAAGTCATATTCATTAATAAATTTGGATATTGGTTTGTAATGGTACGGGGAAGGCTAAAAATCCATTAAAATCACCTCATACGTAACAACCGATATTTAAAATCTTAGACTTTGATAGTGAGGATGGTGGTGGTAGAGCACGGACTCGACATTGAAATTTGGGGGGCAAACCTATATAACTAACGAATAACGGAATAAGTATGAATCAATATTCTACAGCAGTTGGCAATGGCCTTTACCAAACCTCCCTTGTCCATTTTCTGGTGGTGGTGGCGTTGACAGTTACTGTATTACATTTTCTGTTCCGTTTTAGTATCTTCTATATATCGCGCTAAACACCAAAAATGTAAAAAAATTATTAGTCCAATTACATTTCTCACCAAAACGAATATCGGAGGGTGGCAGGGCTATACTTAGTGCCCTACAAATTGCTTAAGTAGAAGAAATTGGTTAAAAATTAGTCCATCCGTCCCAATTCTTTTGTTCAATCCCGTAATTCCAACTTAGTAGGGAGATAAAATGATTATTTTTGAAAACCTTGAAATTTTCGGGAACAACTTTTACTCTTTGGTATTGGAGGAGACAGGAAAGTGCGGGGTGTTCCGCTAATGGTGTTTTTAGAATAAACTGGTTTTTCACGGTTTTTTATATAATGTATTGTGAGAAAATGATCTTAGTTTTTGCCAAAAAAATAGTTTTTTGCTAGGGGAACACCCCCTAATTGAATAATTTAAAATCCAGAGTCAATTTCACTTACCTCCCCTGAGGTTTATGACAAATACAGAGACATCTTTTATACTTATGAAATTTCACTTGCCCCCCTAATTTTACAAAATAATTGTCACTTACCTCCCTTGCCGTTACTTTAAGGCTAATGTGTTAATTTTTTGCGTGAAATGACCATAGTACCCTTAGTATATATTCTCCACCCTTAAAAAAATCATTTTAAAAAAAAAATAGAGTTAAAAAAGTTTTACTAAAAATTTAAATTGTTTTTCATTATTAAAAATAGCTTATAGACAAAAGTATCAAAGAGAATTTTTTTCACAAAATTTTTTGTTGAAAAAAGTTATTCCAGTAAAAAAATAATAATAATTTTGAAAAAGTTTTTATAATGGTTTTTGAAATGCAAATTTTTTGAAAACGTTGGAATAAGTTTTCGGTAAATTGTTATTTTAAAAAATAAATTTTTTTTAAATCTGAAAAATAAATTTCTAAACAAAAAACAGTTTAAAAATCTATTTTCAAAACTAGTTTTTTTTTTTCCCCTACAAAGAGCAATCAGAATGAAAAAAAATTTGAAAAAAAATTCTTTGATACTTTTTGTTTAAAAAATAATTTTTTCAAAATGAAAAACGATAATTTTTTTGGAAATTTTTTTTAACTCTACTTTTCTTTAAAAAAAAAAAAAGAATGTTTTTTAGGGTGCAGAATATATATTAAGGGTGTTACGGTCATTTCATACAAAAAGTTAACGCTTTAGCCTGAAAGTAATAGTAGGGGAGGTAAGTGACAACTACTATTTTGAAAAGTAAGGAAGGACAGTGGAATTTCAGAAAGTATAAGGGAGGTCTCTGTATTTATTAAAAATCTCAGTGGAGTTAAGTGAAATTTACCCAAAAAAACAATCCTAAATTCCGACAAACATTTTAGGTATAGAAAAGTAAAAAAACGAGACAAAGAAATTAAGAAACTGAAAGGGAGTAAAGTAGTAATAGTACCTGCTTGAATCAACACCATTTGGGTAAGTTTACTCCCAGATTAGCAGGATGACACTCTTCTTCTCCAAGACACACACACAGTCACAAACACACACACCCACCCACACAGAGCTGAGATTTGGCTGTACCTAGCGTACTTCGCATCTCCTCTAGTAGTTCAGCTTTAGGCTCATTTTATGTTTGATTGTGTAAAAGGAAACTGAGATGAAAGGAGTATGAAGGAAGAGTTTTTTTCTTTTCTTTTCTTTTTTTGAGAAAAACTATATATATAAAGACTGCCCACCGATCGAATACATAGGAGTTGAATTGGAAAAGATAGGGACGGCTTCTCCTCCCTCTCCCTCTCTCTCTATCTCTGTCATTTGGAGGACACATCGAACGCTAATTGCATTGAATCTAATACTCCCAAGTTTTCTAGCAAATTGAAAACGAATGGTCCGAGTCACCTGGAGAAGAGATTATTCACTGTCACCATCCAAGTGGACCCTATCCAACAACATTTTCACCAACCACTAATTAAAGGGTACTTTTCTCTTTTCTCTTTTCTCTTTTCTCCACTCCAAGAATTTATTTTTACTATACTGTACACACACACACACACACACATATATATATATGGCAATTGCTAACATTAACCTAATAGGCTGAGGTTAAGTGGGACCCAATTGCTTTGTTTTTTACACATTCCTCTATCTAAAACAGAGTCAAGGCTTTGTATCTAACTTGACCATTTTAACCTTACCATTACATATGAATTACAAAACTAGCACCAAAACAATTGGCGGGTAATTTCCCCCCAATCTGTATGTCATTTTCTCTTCACAAGCATACAAAAAACACTTTCTTCTTCTTCACTTTTACTTTCCCTTTTCATCTCCTGAAGAGGCCTTACAAACAGAAAGTGAGAAATTGGGAATCACCAAGTGAGTTTGTCTCTATTTTGGTTTTATGCGATTCTCTACCTTTTTGTATGCTAATGAACCAATTTGTTACTCAGGTTAGCCGTATGTCTTAAGTATGTAAGGCTTCTTTTATTTGATTCTTGTTGTTATGGGTTCGCCATGTGATCTAATAGAATTCTTTTCTACTTAAAATGTGTATGCTTTTATTTTTACAATTTGATCTATTAAACATCAATTTTTTTCGTTGTTTGATGGATGTCTATGTGTGTGTTTTTTCTTGGCATTATCTTTGCATTGTAGGACAATGGGTGAACCATTACTTGATATTGATTTCAATCATCTTCCTAATGATGAAGAAAGGGTGATCGAATTTGAACAAAATGCATCAGAATTGGAAGAGTACCCAAAAGAAATTGGTTGTTCAATCCACTTTCATGAATATATTGAAGTGAATGAATTTGGCAAAGAGAAAGATGATATAGGAGAGATTGAATTTGATCCTTTCATTGGTCAATGTTTTCTTAGTGAAGAAGAGGCTTTCATTTACTACAAGAAATATGCGAGTAGGAATGGATTTTCAATTCGAAAAGGGCGCAGTGAAAAGAGAAATGGAGAAGTAAAAAGGTATGATTTTTGTTGTCAATGTGAAGGCAAAGCGCCTTTGAAACTTTTTGATCCATCCAAGGAACAACGGAATAGGAAATCTGTGAGATGTGGATGCAAGGCTCGAATGCGCGTCACTTTAAGAAAATCTTTTGATATTTTCCCTAAAGAATGGCAAATCACTGAATATGTCAAAGAGCACAATCATGAGTTGTTGTGTTGACTCCATTGGAAGTTCGGTTTCTTCCGGCAAATAGAATGATCGTCAAGGAGGATGAAGATCGTATTCTTTTATTAAAAGAAGGTGGTCTTTCAGTTAGACAGATAATGCGGGTCATGGAACTTGAAAAAAATGTCAATCACGGTTATCTTCCATTCTTTGAGAAAGATGTTCGAAATCTTTTTACTAGAATCGCAAAGAAGCAGGAGACCAATGATGCGGAAGATCTTTTACACACTACAACAAAAAGTAACTATGGCGACGGAATTATCTTTCCTCGCCCAAAAACTAAGATTTGGCGAGGAAATGAACATTTCCTCGCTAAAAGGCTACCATTTGGCGACGAAATTTGAATTTCCTCGCTAAACATCAAAGATTGGCGACGAAATTATCTTTCCTCGCCAAAAAAGCTAACATTGGCGACAAAATTATATTTCCTCGTCAAAAAGCTAAGATTTGGCGAGGAAATGCATATTTCCTCGCTAAAGGGTACCCATTTGGCGTGGAAATGCTAGTTTCCTCGCCAATTGTTCAGAATAGGCGAGGAAATTTTGTTTCGTCGCCAAATGTTAATGTTAGGTGACGAAATATTTCCACACCTTTTCTAGGACTATTTAGATTTTGATATAGATGTGTTGTATTATCCCAATGGTAAGATATTTATCCTATTTATGATACCATAAAATTATAATAAAAGAACTTATTTGTCGTATGCACATACTAATTAGTGAGACTAAATGTATTCATATCATATTGATCATGTCATTTGCATATAAATCTATTATTATTATTACTCTAGTAGAAAAATGATTTGGTCTCCTAAAACGATCATCCATTTTGAAACAAAGGTGGGTATCATACTGTCTAGGAGGAAAACGTGTTTCTAATGAGACTAAATTACCCTTTAACGGTCATTAAAAAAAAATTACCCTTTAACTTCTCTTTCAATGCTATCTTTTCAACTGCCCTTTAGTTTTCTAATAAGTGTTTCAACTCGGTTTAAACCCGCTAAAGAGAAAAAAATCCTACGGGCATCACTCACCAAAATGGTCTACAAACACAAAGCAATTGATTTTTCCCTTCAACTAAAATTTATATAAAAAAAAAAATCCCCAAGCCAGAAAATTTATACTTTTGACTTATTATTTGGGCTAATGTTGTCTTGTTTTTAACCTTTTTATATTTAGTCCTCTTTTAGTGAAGTAAACAAATTAGTGAAGTAAATTCTCCTGATAAGAAGTTTAAAAAATTCAAGAAAGCCAAAGAGTAGATCAATTATTTGTCAATAAATTCCAAATTACTCTTTAGCATACTAACAATGTTTAAAAACATGATGTTAAGAAGAATTTATGTTATCGATTGGAACGAAGAAGGTGGTTAGGTCTCACCCAACAACATTTCTTCATTTTTGGGTTTATGTTTGATAATTAATTTTCTAAAATTATGTTCCAAAAATTTATGGGAGAACACTGGCCAACTAATTCTCAAATAATTTTCATTTTTATTTGGTCGAGTATTGCATCTTTTATATTTTGTAATGTGCATCTTTTTGGCTTATATTTCTTCTTCTGTATTTTTAACAAACTATGTATGGTCAATTGTAGACTTTTGTATCTTTAATGAAGAAATATCCCAAGACCATCATAACCGATCAAGATCCATGGCTAACTGAAGCAATTGCCAAAGAACTTCCAACTACAAAACATAGCTTTTGCATATGGCACATTACTAGCAAGTTTAGTTGTTGGTTTACGGCTGTTCTTCGAGGCCAATATCAAGGTTGGTGTGAAGATTTTTACAAGCTATATCACCTAGACAAACCCGAAGAGTTTGAGCATTAGTGGCCTCAAGTGGTTGCGAAGTATAATTTGCATAGCAACAAACATGTCATTGGGTTGTATGAAATTAAGCATTTTTGGGTGCCCGCTTACCTTCGTAGTTATTTCTTTGGAGGAATGACAACCACAGGAAGATCAGAGAGTATAAATGCATATGTGAAGCGATTCATTAGTTCTCATACAAATTTGGAAAAATTTGCTAGGCAGGTAAGTAACATTTTTTCTTCATCATTTCTTTTTAATTCTCATTATCTTTCATTAATTAATGTATGCCGTTGTTTAGGTTGATCTTTCTATTGAAAATATTCAACTACGGGAATCACATGACACAATGTTGCAAAAGTATAGGGGTTCTACTTTAAGAACAATGTCGCCGTTAGAAGAGCAAGCTTGTCGTGTTCTTACATCATATTCTTTTCAGAAGTTTCAAGAGCAATTTAATAGAGCAAATTTGTATTCATTAGTTCATGAGCATGACTGTGAATTTGGGGTCAAACATCACGAGAGTACTACATGCAAAACTCGGATTGTGTTTTGGGATGGTGAGACTACTTCGTGTAGTTGCAAGCATTTTGAATTTTGGGGGATTCTTTGTCGTCATATACTAAGTGTATTTCTTCACAAGGATTGCTACAAAATTCCATCTTTCTATTTGCCTTCACGTTGGTGTCATGAAGTATCCCAAAGTGAGGAAGGATCACCAAGGTTGGACAGGGAGATTTTGGTGGATAAATCAATCAGTGATGTTCATTGTCCTCCAATTTCGATAACCAAAGAGCGACCCAGGACAAAGCGATTGAAAGGTGGAAAGGAAGCAGGAAAAGTAACGAAGCGTTGTGGATGGTGCAAAAAGGTTGGCCATAATGTCACCACATGCTCAGAGAAGAAAAACATTTCAGATGCCAATGAATCACAAAAGAAGAAAAAGAAGATAACCTCTAGTGATATTGGCTTGAATCCGGTGTTTTCTTTGAAGTACTAGGTAATGGTATCTTTTCTTTTCTTACCAATTACAATTGTGGTTATACTATTGGTAAGATGAATGTGTTTATTGTTATATTGCTTTCTTCTTTGTCACAGTGGTTCGTTAAAGAAGTTGGAGAAGTTCTTTTGGCTCTTGCTCTTGGAAGTGCATTTAGCTCAAAGCAATGCCCAAAGCTACTTAACTTTTGTCGTCGACTTTGTTTTGGTCGAATTTTTGGGAATTTAAGTAGTTTTGCTTGGAGTTATTTCACTACATAAAATCTCTGTGAGGTACTCAAGGAGGTGGACATTTGTTTTGTCTATGTAAATGCCAGTTATTTGATGTATGGGAGAAGAAACTTATTGTACATATGTTCACCTCAAATTTAACTTTTTTGTTTTCAATGGCTTTTTTGTTTTGCAAAGTTTCAAACCCACAATTGATTTGTCAGCTCCACCGCTTGAGTTCTTGTCTGGCATTCAGTTTTCATTGCTCTATGTTGCGCTCTCAATACTCGCTCTCGTGAATTCTAGTCGTTTGGGATGCCTCTTATGTGACGTAGGTTGCCAAGATCTATAAAAGGCAATTTGAACCATGTATCTTGTAGGCTCCGCAAAAAAAAAAAAATTGTATAAAAATTAACTTGACCAAAACAAGTTTTTGATTATTTTTTTCTTTACTCTAACAAAAAAAAAATTGGTTAATATTTTTTTCACTCATAAATTTCTCTTGTTAAAACGAACCAATAATTAACATAAAATCGATGAAAAACTAACAAATATAAAAAAGTTAACTAAAGACAAAATAATCAAATCTAATTACTAAGCCAAAACTTCTCTAAGAGAGTGTATTCAGATAGTAGGGGAGTGGCAATATCTTTGGCAAAAAAACCAAAAACTGTTTTATTGGTTTTTTTGTTTTGTCCTTATTCAAATTTTTTTTGCATTTATTAGTTTTGCGTCAAGTTTTCGCGGTTTATAGATTTCTCTCAACGAGACGAATCCAAAGAGTACAAAATTGGAAAAATTAGTCATACATACAATATATTGGCCATTTTGAAAGGAAGGACAATGTACTTTTGCACGTAGTTTCGTAGTGATCAAACTTTATGGGACGGAGGGAGTAATATACTTGAAAAAAAAAATCGTTATCAATATAGATCTTGTTTGATATATCTCATTGAGAACTTTAATACGGTGAAAAATAAATTCAAAAATTATTTTCGTAAACACATTATTTTTTAATTTGAAAATTGCACGTGGTTTCGTAGTAGACTATCAAATTGGAACAAAGGGAATACAACACACGTCCTAAGACTAAAATAAGATTACCCAGCGATCGATGGAGTGTTTGAGAGCCTCACTTTTTTACTTTTTGCATTTGGCTTTTTATATTTTTTATTTTTTAAATCATGGCCAAAATTTATTTTAAATTTGTCAAGTGTTTAGAAGATATGTGCGTAATGCATTTTTCAACATGATTAGTGTTTGAGATGTATGTGCACAATACATATTGCACATAAACTACATTATAGATTGGAAGATGTGAAAATCTTAATCATTACATTGAAATATACACGTAACCAATAATTTGGGACAAAGGGACTATTTTTGTTCATTTTGTCTTCGTGTTAAAAGCAACCTTGATATTTGTTATTTTTTGGTATTATTTACTTTTCGGAATAATTTTTGAATTATTTATTCGTTTCGATAAGAAAAATTTGAAAAGTATAAAAAAGTAGACTGGCGTCGAAAAAAGTTCAACTAGGATGACACTAAAAAAATACAAATTGTTTTAGAAAAATTCATCTTTAGCGATGCTTTTGTTTTCGGCTTAATTTTTTGCTTTTAGACTTCTCTGGCCGAGATGAATAATTAATTTAAAAAAATATGAATTTAAAAAAAAAAATACTAATGCCGATTAAAAAGGAAAAAGGAATACTAAGTTTTATAGTAAAATAATCTAGCCTAGTTTCACGTGCACAATGGTACCATGAGACCGGACTTGGGGTTGCTGCTGTGCAGCCCTTGCACAGCAGCGTGTTGTGCACCTCATGGAGCAGACGCGCCTAAATTTTCCCGACGATCAAAAATGTTCATCGCCGAGATTTCGTCGAGTACTACAAGTGTTCAAAAAATCAACTCGATCGGATATCGTTAAGTTTCTCATCGGAACACAAATATCTTGAAAAAACATAGGTTCAGCGGTTTTGTTCCAGTGTTTGTATTCATTTGTGTTCCATTTTTTTTCAAGGTATTTGTGTTCCGATGAGATACTTAACGATATCCGATCGAGTTGATTTTTTGTACACTTGTAGTACTCGACGAAATCTACGCGATGAACATTTCCGATCGTCGAAAAAATTTCGGCGCGGCCGCGCCATGAGGTGCACAGCACGCTGCTGTGCAGCCCACTGCACAGCAGCAACCCCTAGTTCCATGAGACCGGAGAGGAGCAGAGAGCCTGAAAAAGAGGAGAGAAAGAGGGGTAAGGGTCAGTTTTGTAATTTTATCGACCCATCAGTCATTTCATGAACAAATTGTGCGCGTGTTCTACACTTTCTGACACTACATTGGAACATGGGAGAAATTATTGCGCGTGTGCCGCACAATCGTGTGCCTAGTGGGCTCACTTTAGCGTTACCCTATATATATATATATATATATATATACCTAGAGCTTCACATCCGGATCCCCGGATTGAAGCTCTTGGGGTATTTTTTTTGTGTTGTCCATTGTTTAGGGAAAATCCGATCCCCGTGTGATGGGGTTCATTAAGGGTATTTTTGTCTACTATTGTCTTTGAGCCCTCAAAAAATTCTTATCAATGTATTGGAAGCATTAAAATAAATTAAGCTGGACTAAACACTATTTAAAGCCTCAAACTTGGCCTTTAGACCAATTTTCTGTAAAAAGTTAATTTTCTATCACATACTCCTTAATTTACCTAAAAGAAAGTTGCTAAAATCACTTCGCTGCTTTTAACAAATGAGAATCGGGAGTGCTAAAAAAATTTAGCAAACAGGAAACTCAACCCAAATCTGAATCACTAATTTCATTTTCGCAATAATTTTTTTGATAGTTTTTGGGATAACTAGCATTTGTAGACACCCCAATTTTAATCTACGTGTATCCCCAATGATAAAAGAGATACTCAGCAGTACCTTGGAATAGCCATTCTGGACTTCAGAATTTTTGGAAGAAAATACCCTAACCGCACGGCCCCTTGAGCTAGCTGCACGGTTTATCTTCCCACATTTTAGCCGTACGGCTAACTCATGTTAGCCGCACGGTCAACCAGTTTAGCCGTACAGCTATGTGTCAGGAAATCTTCGAAAATCTAACAGCAGAAGCATCTCATCATCTGGAAAGATTTCGCAAGATTTTATTCCTCTCTTTCGCCTATAAATAAATCCTCATCCCCTCCATTTCAAGAACACAAAAAAACTCCACTATTCCGACGACACGCCGGAAAATTCCCCTGTCACTTTCCTGTTCAAAGTCCCATCCAAACACCCGTAAAAACTTCCTAGTCTATTCCGTTTTCTTCGTCCAAAAGCTCTCAGTAACCCTCCAGCATACATCAAATCCATTCGCAAAGAGTTCAAGTCCAAAATCTGAAATTCTCGAAGTTGTTCAAAAGTTTCCAGTAAAGGTACAATCATATTTCGCGAAGTCGGGTTCAAAACCTCGGCTCTTTGAGGGGATCCTCTCGGGTCGAGGGTGACTCCAATAGTCATCCCTAGGCTCGGGTGGTCAAATTTTTCATAAAAATCAGATTTTGCAAGCAAAAATAAGTTTCTGTTCGAAAAACAAATTTTTGAAAAATCTTTCAAAAAGTTAACCGTACGGTTAACCTAAGTGAACCGTAGGGCCAACTAAGGTTAGCCGTGCGGCTAACTTTGACAGCATAAAATTTCCCCTGTTTTCCCTCTGTTCATGCTCTGTTTTCTAGTTTTCTGCAACTTTTTTATTACACTTTCACCCCTTTACTCCTCCATTATTGCTATTAAATCCCTCCATTTAATTTTATTTCCGTTATGATTTTATTACTATTGTTTCTTCTTATTTATTTGCTTATTTGTTAGAGTTTTCAATAAAATGTTTTCTAAAATCCCACAAAAATTTAGTATAGACCGGGAATTTCCCTGGCGAGCGAGGTGCTTTTCAATAAAACCTTCCCCGTTCGTAACCTGGCTTCCGAATCCAAGAATCTTTTTCGCAGGTCAAATCCTTTTCCAAAAACGGCACAAGAGTCATCAATTATTTTTAAACGGTTTCTCGGGTACCAAAAGTTTTCCATATAAATCCCGGGTGGCGACTCATCATTTTTCGTGTCCACTCTTCAAAAACAAAAGCCGAGAGCCGCGCTCTGCTGGGGATTATTTTTATTAATTCTTATTCTGGTATTTTACACTTGTAAAACGACCCCTGGAAGCTTGACAAAACGGACACGCCCCGCGTGGACACAAGAAAGGAATGGTGCAGTAACAGGGCTACGCCCGACCATCCGGACTGGAGCTTTCCCGGTTGTTTGCTTGAATAAAATTTTAAAATAAAAATTAATTTAAGAGTGAGCCAGACTTGAAAAATATTTGTGGGATTTTGAAAATAATTTTATTGCGAAACTTTTGCATTGCACGTGCATCGATGTTAGATAAGCCCCACCGCTGCGTCTTGGTTACCCTACCCAGTTCACTACTGTTAGGACATCCCAAGATTCTCGGCAAACCCCGGACGATGATGAGTCAGCCTGCCGTTTGACCTTTGTCATGCAGTACACTTGGCACTGGAAAGCAAATATTGGCTCTAGTCTAGGGAACCCCCTAAACCAAAACCGGCCTTTGCATATAGTGAATGTAATACCCCAGGTTGGGGGTAGATGGTGTTTAGTCCTACATTGGTTGTTTAGATGAGTTATCTTGGATATATAACAAACCATGTGGGCTACTACTAGTACCTTGGGCTTAAGCATTTTGGGCCATGTGGTGTGGCTAGTGGATCAAATCAGGGTACTGGGCCGGTGGTCTACATGGGGCGTTACAAATGGTATCAGAGCCAGGTTCTGGTCCAAGTGGTGGGTAGGATGCGATCTGCCACCACGGACACCAGGGGAGGTTACTGGGACTATGCAACGAGGACGTTGCATCCCTAAGGGGGGAAGATTGTAATACCCCAGGTTGGGGGTAGATGGTGTTTAGTCTCACATTGGTTGTTTAGATGAGTTATCTTGGATATATAACAAACCATGTGGGCTACTACTAGTACCTTGGGCTTAAGCATTTTGGGCCTTGTTGTGTGGCTAGTGGATCAAATCAGGGTACTGGGCCAGTGGTCTACATGGGGCGTTACAGTGAACCTAGAACCTTCCAACCTAGGACAGGAACCCACAAGTTAGGATTACGTGATATATCCTGTTACGTGTTTACTGCTTTCCATATATATTTTTTTTCTTGTCATCATTTTGTATGTATTTTTATTATCATGGTTAGTTGGACCTTATGCTGTCACACTTTCCCGTGGTCTTAAAAGGTCGCCCTGCCCGATGATGAGTCGTGCATCCCAATACACGTTGTTCAGATTAATTCATTCCTTAGAATAACATGACTTAGGAAAATCAAATCAATTTGATCCTTAATAATTCCTTGACACTGACCTAACCGAAATTAGGAACAATTGACCCAAGCTGGGGCAATTGTCCCTAAAATCAAAGTTAGATCCTTGAAAACGAATCATCAAGAACCAAGTTGATTTAATTTCCCCGAATCCTGCTATCCTAAACAAAGGATACACTGTCAAAAGAAATACTGAGGATCGGGGCAGCCTTTTTCTAAGACCCAATTTTTTATATAGTCTAAGAGACTTCAAATCTTTGGAGTTTGAAACACCTCCAGTGTCAGTCGTGCTTGAACGGCTTCTCCTTGTGATTTTATCACATTTCTATCCAGATTTCAATAGCCTTATTGCTTTGTCTTGGATGGTCACGAAAGTTGACTGGCTCTGGTTCCAACACACAGGAACTTAACCTACTGAGTAGTCGACCTACCCAGGGCTATTGAAAACCTTTTGAGACTTAGGTTTGCATATATGACGACACAAATACGACATTCCCATTTTTCAAAATTAAACAAGTAGGGGCATTTCTGAGTTTGCTTTACTGTCAATCCCCAGCCATTCAGTCAAACAAGAAAACCTCACCCATTCCAAGGACAAAGGATGATCCGACCCGAAGCAACAGACGTAGAAGTTCAGGTTGAAATCAAGGAGATCAAGAAGACTCTAATTGATATGGGCAAACGGATCAACAGTCAAATCACCCAACTCATGATCATGGTACAATACATCTGTAACCATTTCCTACCAACCCAAGAGAACCCTCAACGACCCAGAAAGAGCCCAGAAATGGCTGCAGCTTTGGCAAGAATTTTTGAATTAGATAAATCTGTCTTGGAAGAATTCAATCCCATGGGCCTTGAAAGTTTCATTGGTATCGGGGATCTGAAAATGCACCAGCAGGACATCAAGAAGGACAACCTTGCAAAAACCACCCCCAGCTCCACAAACAACAATCCGTTGTGATTTGTTTGTTAATGGATACATCGGATTTGCCTGGTTGTTAGATTTTGATTTCAAGTATTGGATATCCGTTGTGATTTGTTTGTTAATGGATACATCGGATTTTTCGTGTCTTGAACTTTGAGGCGAGGAAGAGCGTACATTAGATTTTTCTTTAAAATAAGTTTAACGAAGATACTTTCCACAGTAATAGAGTTTAGCCGCCAAATTACTGTGAAGAAAATTAGAGAAATAAATCAGAGTTTGTTAACAATCACTATGAATACATGGGTGTGGATTCCGAAACTCTAGTTATCTTTCCCAACCGGTAATCTTCACTTTCTTTTCCGTTAAATTTCAATTGTTTTCCTTTGTCATTTTTAGTTTAATTTTAGTCAAACCAATTCACAACTTTTTGGAACTAGGTTAGGGTTTTATCAATTGAAATTTATTTAGTTTCCTATAAAAATACACAAGTCCCTGTGGGTTCGACCTCGCACTTGCATTGCTATACTTCAATCCAATTCGTGCGCTTGCGAGTACAATAAAATTTCACAACAAGTTTTTGGCGCCGTCACGAACACAAATTCCAATTTGAAGAACATAGCATGATAAGACCAAAATATTGACATGTGGTAATTCCTATATCGCATATTGTTAATCTTTTATCGTGTTTAATTAGATAATATTATTATCTTTTTGTTCATTTACATTGAATTATTTGTTTTGCAGGAAAAGATGATAATTAAACATGTTTTAGCGGTTCGAATTGAGAGGCGCACTGAAGTCGAGTTATACTGGAATAAATACAAGTGATGAGCCGATGAGTAATTGGTATGGTTTAGATTGGGCTGCAAGGTTGAGAAATTACTATAGATTATACGTTAATGATGAGGGCCCAAAAGTTAACTACTTGTCTATTAGTTGGCCCATTGTGATTTTTGGCTTAATAAGGAATTCTTGTTTGGCAAGTATTAGGGTTTGGCATTAACATTATAAAATAGCATTAGGTTTTGGCATAAAGAAAGACGAGACAATAGCAGTTCGGCGGGGAGAAGAAGGCATCAGCACCGCGGCGGCGGTTGCGGCTTTAGGTACCACAGTTCAAGAACACGGCTGGAAAAAAAGAAAAAAGGTTTCAATGGTTATTAGTTATCACATGGGTATGTATCTATCTATGAGTAGCTAAATATTACCGACTTTGGTTGAGGATGAAACCTCATGTTTAGTAGTAATTATTAGCAACTCTTTATTTATTTTCCAAATGTTTAATTTAATCGAATAATCGTTCTTATCTCATTATAGTTAAGTTAGTAATTTTGGATATGGATTCAATCATGTTTTTTCCATGATTTGGGATTGCTAGCTAATAATTTAGCCCTGTTATGTAGCTTTTAATTTCAAGCACTGGATATCTTTTGTGATTTGTTTGCGAACAGATACATATGATTTTTTGGTCTTGAACATTATGGCGGAGGAAGAGCGTACATGAGTTGTTTTTCTAAAAGGTCATAACGAGGACATTTTCCACAGTAATAGAGTTTAGCCACCAAATTACTGTGAAGAAGAGTACGAAAATAAATAAGAGTTTGCGAGTAATTGCTATGAGTACATGAGTGTGGATTCTGAAACCTTAGTCACTTTTCTCTCATCAAGTTCATTTAATCGTCAATTTATTTATTTGTTTTCATTATTGCTTATTTAATTTTTAGTTTAAAAATCAATAAAAACTTTTGTCAACTAGGTTAGGGTTCAATCGGTTTAAATTTATATAGTTTTCCTACGAAAAAATCACAAGTCCCTGTGGGTTCGACCTCGCACTTGCATTGCTATACTTTGATACGATTCATGCGCGCGCTTGCGAGTACAATAAAATTTCACAACACAAAGCTCGCTGGATCAAAACTTTGAAGTAAGGTCCAGGCAAAAGTCAGAGCATGTACAAATTCTTTCTATCAAGTTGTGCAATTCAAAATGAAGAAAGGCATTCTTTGTTTTTATTCCCCAGATAAATATATCCCTTGATAGCCCTTTTGAGCCTGAATCATTTTCTTTGAAGAAGAACCCAACTAGGCAGCTATCCCTCACACTGGGGTGAATTAAGAGAAGCGAAAATGCCAAATGCATATTTCAGTAGGATGTCCAGGCGAAAGTGCCAAATGCATGGTTGTCAGCAGCACGTCGAAATTTCAAAAGAATGAAAATGCCAAGTTCATAGGCACAACCAAATGCGGAACACTGAAGAACGAAAAAAGAAAGAAAGTGTCCATCTAAAGCCAAAACGGGGCACAAAGGAAAACATTGAAGAAAACAGAAATGGCACACAAAAAGAGTTCAAGATAGCTGCTAGCTTTAACCCAGAAGAAAAATGAAATTTTTTGAGCCTACTATCCTTTCTTGGTTTAGCCCAAAGCCTTGGCCCCGTTACAACCTAAATAAAGTCCTTTCAGATTGAAAAGCACAGCTTGATAGCGAGGATCTAGTGGAACAATATCATCAAAAGTCAAAGCATTGCAAAACACCAACATCCACCTGAAGTAAAAGTCCAAACCGGAGCACCTCAGATCTTCATCAACAACTCGGGTCAAAAGTCAAAGCATTACAAAACACCGGCATCCGCCAGAAGCTCAGATCCTCATCAGCAACCCGGGAGCAAGGCATTGCACAAGACCAGCATCTACGAGAAGCAAAAGTCCAAACCGGAGCACCTCAATGGAAAATCAGCAGATCAGCATCCCAGGGCATGGGTTCACACTAAGAAATCTTGTGTTTTGATAAAACAATCAATTCAAATGAACATCACTTGATGGGGTGAAACAATTTCAATAAATAAATAAATAAAATACTCAGGTTCATAACAATTTCGACATCAATTGTGGGGCACGTTTTGCCATTTCCCAAATTCTCGAGTCTGTCATTGCTTATTGGTCTTTTCGAGTCGATATAGTCTTGTCCAAATCTACCCCCTCATGAGTATGTCATCTCCGCCCAAACCAGGGGCATCTTTGTGAAGTCACTCGAATTGTCTGGGCCTTGTCCAAATTCGCACAAGGTCATTTGTCTAGTCAACCTTTGGCAAGGATCGAGGCTCTTTCTCTTCTAGCTTCAGAAATTCACACCGCCGCAGACCACTGTCATGCTCCACCATTTTTTTGCAAGGATCGAGGCTCTCCGACGGGATTTTTCACGAGTTTCAAGGTAATAACGTTCATCTTTGTTCTTTTTTCCATTTTTGCTTCATTTTCCACGCTTTTCTAGGCTTTAAAGTGGGTTTTTTGGGGTTTTCTGGGTTTCACTCTGTTTTTCTTTTGAGTTCTCCGGCGGCGGTGCATGGTTGCCGGTTTCTAGGTTCTTGATGAGATTCAATGTATTCTTCCGAGCGCCCAGGCATCCATCCATCTGAGCGTCCACCGTATGTTCTATGAACCATACCGAACGAGAGGTAGTGTATCCCGAACGGAGGGTTAAGTTTGATCATTCGAGCGCCCACACTGAACGATGAATCCCAGTTGGGTAGGTAGGTCCCTTTCACCAAGGGATCAGTGATTTACCGAAAGCTTTCCACGTATGAACTGCATTCATATTTCTATTTTTGCCCTTATGCATATCGCTGATGGGGTTCTTCACCCATGCACTATTTAGGATTTGCTGGATGAGCTCGGACTCTTCTTCAGGCTCAGACAAACTCAGATTTCTCGTAGATTCTGAGGCCAGACACTTCATCAATAACATCTTTTTTTCAGAGCAACTTAGGACGCTTGGGAGAAACTACCGCAGCCAGACCCCCTTAGATATCCCTCCTTTCCGAGCTATTACACACGAACAGTGGTTAAGGATACAGGAAAAGACGCAACAAATCGGATCCGGAGCAGGGGTGAACACGGAGGCTTCTACGTCGGGCCCGAGGGACCCCCAAATGCCTATCGAGACATCCTCGGTGGTGCTGATTGACTAGGATGAAGAGCCCCCTCGGGAGGCCATCAGTGGGACTGCCAACGAAGGTCCCCTCGGTGTAGAGGGAGGAAGTGGGAACCCTGAGGGTGAGGAAGATGCTGCCTCTCGTGAGGATGGTGACGACGTGGGTAATAGTGAGGCCGCCAGTCTTTAGTATGAGGAAGATTGGGAGGAGGTCCCTCCTCCGAAGACCGGCCCTGATACTTGCAAGTACATCGACGCCTTTGACCCCAAGTATCCCGAGCTTTAGGTTGTTTTTCGCCAGAAGTACAAAATTTCAGATGATGTCGAGCTCGAGCTCAACTTTGGGGATCGTATTGTCTATGGGGATGAATGCATAACCGTGCCACTCATGGCCATCACCGAAGGAGGTCTTCGGTTTCCCTTGCCGAAGCTTGTCCGACAGCTTCTGCACTTGTATGGGCTCACCCCCCATCAAGTAGTCGTGAACGTCTACTGAGTCGTATGCTCAGTGATTAGGCTAGTCGAGAGATATAAACTCCCGGTCATTGTGTACAACCTTATGGGGATTTACTCCATGGCTCTGAACAAAACGTCGAATAGGTATTACCTAACCATGCGTTTAAAGTATGATAACTTAATCTGAGATCTTTATGACTCCGAGAAATGGCAAAACGATTTTGTCATTGTCACGAGTAACTCCATGTGGAAACCCGATGAGCCGAAGACCTAGCCCATCCCGAAAAGACGTGACTCCCCTAGTAAGCCGAGTTATTTTCCTTCATTTTTTTGCATATTTTCTTCTTGTCTTTGGTCCTGCCATTTTTTGAATGCTAATAACGTTTTGTGTTTGTTTGTGCAGATTGCGAGAGGGTAAACAATAGACTCCTTGATAAGTCTAATGATGATATCATAGACGCTTTGTTCGCTCTCAGTTCGTATCCGCCGAAAGAACTGCTCCAACTCCCCCGCCACCACCTCCATAGGCTAGGAAAAGGACCCTGGTTGAAATCGCCGCCGAGAAAGCCAAAGACTCGGCTACAAATCTGGTGGTTTCGGATACAGGGGCCCCGGACTTGATGATGCAGTCTTGGGCTCCTATACTCGAAAACTCGATAGGGGTGACAGCATCCGAGAGAATCCTAGAATCGCTGGCACACTTCTGAAAGTAGTGGCTCTCCCGAGAGACATCGCTGCCGTCCACCCTACTGTCGAGGATAACCTCGTGGAGCTCTACGCCAATTCCATCGAAGTAGGTTTTTCGTTCTTAGCTATTGAATTTTCTTCTATCTTGTTGTGTTCGGCTCTATGATAATCGATCTCTTTTATTGTAGGTCTGCCAGTCTTCGTATGCCTTGCAAAACAAGGTTCTCTCTCTTGCAACGAGTAAGATGGCTGCCGAAGACAAACTTGACACCGAGAAGAGGGAGAGGTCCAAAGCCAAGAAGGCTGCTGATGAGCTTTCCAAGCAGGTGGCAGCCCTCTCCCTTGAGAAGGAGGCAGTTGAGAAGACGGCTGAAGAAAAAGTCAGAGCTACCGAAGAGAAGGCGAGAGCTGTCGAAGAGAGGGTGAGGCTGGCTAAGGAGAAGGCTTCTATTGCCGAGGCAAAGCTCAAAAAGGCGGTGGCCAAAACGAATGAAATGACGCAGGCCATCAACTAAAACGGATATGGCCGAGGGGAGAAGGAGGCCATGGACCACTGTGCTGTAGAGGCAGGGGATATGGAGAAGGATGGCTTCAAAAGGGGATACGACACGGGCTACACCGACTACTTCGCGCAGACTTGGGTTCGAGCTATGGATGCTGCAGGTGTCCCGGTGGATGCCGAGGTCCGTGCCGTTCCCGCTCTCCCTGAGTTCACTGTGCCTCTGATTCCTGATCCTGAAGACAAAGTCACCAACGTTTGAACAAGGGCACCTTTCGTAATTTATTTTTTGAATTTAGGAGCAGTAAGTATTTTTTACAGACTGGCGCCGAACATTTAGGCACATGCCAGATCCAAGTGCTGTAATTAAGACAAGTATTCCGGGGGGCCGGCGCCGAATGGTGCACCATAGTCGAGCCCCAAATTTTGTCTGAATGCATAGATGTTTTCTTCTTTCTGATCTGTGTGATTTTCTTCAATGATGGTTTTTTCAACATATAACTTTCATGTATGGTTGTAGCTCTCGTGTAGGCTTTGAGATTTACCGAGTGTAGGTGTATATCTTTTACTAGCCCCTGCTTCGGTAGGAAGCAAGGAGTAAAATAGCCCCCTTGTTTTTCTGTTGAAGCATATGAGTTGGTGAAAAATCTCTTGGCTTGGGTTGAGAATCAAGTTCAAATAGCCCTTGATTCTAAGTGTAAGCCGAGATGATGGCTTCTAACCGAGAGGTAAGCCTTATTCGTAGGCTTAATCAAACGATAGCCCCAAACCAAGTCTATTAATAGCCCCGAGCTCGTGTTGGTACTAATCAGCAGCCCCGAGCTAAGGATTGGTTGGCAATTTATCCGAGCGTCTAATAGCTCTTAGCCAAGACAATTGGAATAATTGTCATCTGAGATCGAATGGTCCTAAATATGTTCCATCGAACACTAGTTGAGACCAAGCAGCAATTGATTGTGTCCAGCTAACACCAATGATCGTTCCACCAAACGGAATGATGAGTATACTCTGAGAGCCATAAGTTGTCTGATTTTGATATAAGAATCAGCTTAAAGGACAAAGAAATAACAATTGAGAGACAACAGTAGTTATTCGGGGAAGGATCTTTTCATTAACATCTTATCCCTTCGGCATTACAAAGGCTACCGAGGGAATGTTTACAAAAAATGATAAAAGGAAGATCTTAACCATAGAACTTCCTGAGCTTGGAGGCATTCCATGGGTTGCTAACAGCCGTGCCATCCATTTCGGCTAGCTTGTAAGCCCCACAGTCTGCGTTTGTCACAATTCTGAATGGGCCTTCCTAGTTGGGCATTAATTTTTTCTTATTCTTCTTCTGAACTACCTCTCGGTGAACGAGGTTGTCGATGTTGAAAGGGAGTAATCTGACATGCTTGTTGTACCCCCGAGCAACCTCTTGTTGATAGGCTTCATATCTGATGTTTGCTTCATCTTGGAGGTCTTCAATGTGGTTGAGCTCAGATGCAATGTGTTCATCATTGGTGGCTGGTTGGAAGGCTTCGGTGTGGTCTGTTGGTGTTGTTGTTGCAAGTGGAAGGACCGCTTCCATCCCATAGGCCAATAAAAATGGCGTTCAGCTAGTATCGTGTCGAGAGGTGTATCCCCATAGGACTCTGGGGAGCTCCCCGACCCATTTTTCTCTTTTATTGGTTAGCCGGCATTTGAGGCCAGCCGAGATGGACTTGTTGGAGGCTTCTGCTTGGCCATTTCCTTGGTGATATGCCACTGTGGAGCTGTAGACGAGAATATTCTTCTTTTTGCATAGCATCTGGGTACCATTATCAGAGATGATGGTGTAGGGAACGCCAAATCTTGTTCTAATATTTTTCTAGATGAACTGCTCCACTTCGGTGGTTGTGATGTGGATGAGGGGGCTCTGCTTAGTCCGTGGCTATAATAAGATGCTTGAATCCGCCAGGCGCAGTGGGGAGGATGCCAACAATGTCTGGCCCCCACTGTGCAAAGGGCCACGGACTGGTGACGGGTTGAAGGGAGAGAGTGGACTGATGGAGGAGTGGGGAGTGCTTTTGAAAAGCTTCACATTTCTTGACTTATTCCTCGGTAGACTTCCTCATTTTGGGCCACCAGTAGCCCTGCGTTATGGCGCGTTCGGCCAAGGATCGACCTCTAGAGTGGCAATCACAGCTGCCTTCGTGAAGCTCATGAAGTACCTGTGGTATTTCCTTCTCGTGGAGCACTCGAAGGTCTGGGCCCATGTAAGTACGCCTGTAGAGTTGACCATTGGCTGAGAGGAGGGAGGAAGCCTATTTGCACCGAATCCTATGAGCCTCTTTCTTGTCCAAGGAAAGTTTCTCGTCTCAGAGATATCAACCAAAGGATCCATTCAGCTGGGACCCAGGGTGATGCACATGACATCCTCCTTCCCAGGCTCAAAGCTTGCGGTGGATATGTCGCCAAGGGTGACTGTCCGGGAGCCTCCAATCTCAGAACAGGCCGAGCCGAGAGCAGCGAGTGCGTCTCCATGTGCGTTACGAGCTCTTCCAATGTGCCAAAAGTTGACATTCTTGAAATCATCTTGAAGCTTCTGGACATGGCTAATATATTTCAGCATTCAGTGGTCTCCCAAGCCGTATTCATTGTTGAGCTGGTTGATTACGTGCATTGAGTTGTTGTAGACTTGTAGCTCCTCTACCCAGAGGCCTTTGGCAAGGCGGAGCCCAGTGATGAGGGCTTCATGTTCGGCTTCATATTCAACTTCATTGTTGGTGGATGGGAATCCGATGCTCATGGCACATTCATGGAGGGTGCCTTTGGGGGATATGAGTACTATACCAACCCCAGCCCTTCAGCTTTTGGAGGCACCGTCAACATGCATATGCCATGAATCACCTGTGTATATTGTTGCTGTTCTCGGGGGGAGATCGTTTCAGGACAAAGCCTGATTGCTCGGGGGTGGGCCTGCTAGGGGTGGGATTTTCAGCGACCGCTTCGTCCATTGCCCTCTATTGAAGTTCGGCCTCCAATCTTGGCGTGAGCTGGGCAATGAATTCGGCCAGAGTTGTCCTTTGATTGCCGTCCAGAGTTCATATCAGACATCAAAGTTTGCAAGTTCTAGAGACCATCTGCGGATTCTCTCAGAGAGGTTAGCTTTCCGTAGCACGGCTTTCAGAGGGTACTCGGTAATTACAATGATGGTATGGCATTGGAAGTAGGGGAGGAGTTTTCGTTTTGCCGTGACGAGGGCTAGTGCCTATTTTTAAATCGGCAAATACCTTGTCTAACCAGTGCCAAGCTCACCGCGTGCTCAGATACGGCTAGGTACAGTTAGAGGTCTTCGTCCTCTTTCGGTGTGACTAGGAGGGGTGCCCTTGCCATGTATCTCTTGAGCTCAGCGAGGGCTTTGTTGCACTCAGATGTCCACTGGAAGGCCCTTTTGCTTGTCTTTATGGACTGGAAGAATGGGCGGCAGGCGTCAGATGATTTGCTAATGAAGCGGTTGAGGGCTGCCGCCATTCCTGTCAGTCTTTGGACTTCTTTGATGGTCTTAGGGGCTTGGAGCTTTTGGATGGCCGTGAGTTGGTTAGGGTCCGCCTCAATTCCTCATCGAGTGACGAGGTACCCTAGAAATTTTCCCGAGCCCACTCCAAAGGCGCACTTCTTGGCATTGAGCCTTAGTTTGTGCATCTTGAGTATCTTGAAGACCTTGCTGAGGTGACCAAGGTGGTCTTCTACGAATTTTCTTTTTACCACCATATCATCGATGTACGCCTCCATGATGTCTCTGAGCTATTCCTGAAACATCGTAGAGACCATCCTCTAGTAGGTGGCCCCAGCGTTCTTTAGACCAAAAGGCATCACTTGGTAGCAGTAGGTGCCCATCGGCATGATGAAGGCTGTCTTCTCTTGGTCCATCACATCCATTGCAATCTGGTGGTATCCTTGGTACGCAACCATAAAGGTCAGCCTGGCGTGGCCAGCAGTGGCATCTACCAACTGGTCTATTCAAGGGAGGGAGGGAGAAGTAGTCTTTCGAACAAGCATCATTCAGATTTTTGTAGTCTACACACACCCACCATTTGCCGTTCTTCTTTTTTACAACCATTGTACGTGTTGGCCAGCTAGGTAGAATACTGCACCTCTCGAATACCCTCGGCATCTATCAGCCTGTTGACTTCTTCCACCATGGCGTCAAATTGAACAGCCGAGGACCCTCTCGGCTTCTGCACCACCAGTTCCAAGCCGGATCAACATTGAGGCGTGCGTGATAAAGTCCGGGCTCATGCCCGGCATTTCGTATGGAGTCCACACGAACACCTCAATGTTGTCCTTGAGGAAGCTCACAAGCTCGTTGCGTTCGGTATTGGAGAGCTCCGAGCCCACCATGAAGTATTTGCTTTCATCCTCGTTGATTGGCACCTTGATCAGGTCCTTAATTGACTTCTCTTCGGCCTTGGAGCCGACATCCTCGAGAATCGGGTGGACTCCGGTTGCTCAATCCACTGCACCTACTTCGGCATCCTGCTCTCTTTCCTATCCCTCAACCGGACGACAGTAGCAAAGCATTTCTTTGAGGCCATTTGATTGCCTCTGATTGTTTCTTGCTGCCCGAATGTGCCGATGAAGCGCACACACGCTAGTGGAGGGTTGATGCAATTGCCTTCATTTCGTGTAGCCACCCCCTTCCAAGAATGGCATTGTAAGGGCCTGGGGAGTCCGCAACCATGAACTCCACCTCCAAACGGACCTAGCCTGCCCAGACAGGAAGGGTGATGCTCCTAAGAGGCCACACAAGAGTGCATGCAAAGCCAACGAGGGGGACACTTTTTGAATGAGGCCTTTTAAGTATTTTTGTACACAAAAGTTGCTCAACACAAAGTCTTCATAATGAATAGTTTCAAAAGATTTACCATAACAAAAATTGAAAACATATAGTTATCCAAAAATGAACGACCATAACAATATTTCAAACATCTATTTTATTCATATTCTAAAAGTAAGCCTCAAATTGCCAGTAATTTCAATTTTGCCACCTTTTTTTTTGGCCCCTAAAGCCAAAAATATTTGGGACCCCTTTATTTAACAAATTTTTGGGGCCCAAAATCGCAACTTTACCCACTGACTTATGCTCTTATTCGGCTCTGATCCAGATAAGGGCAAGCAACCGAGAGAATTTTTTTCTTTTTTTTTTCAATTTCTTCTGAAAACCATTTAAACAAAGGAACGGAGTTAACATTTCATCTATTAATTAATTATTTTCCCTCAAATTTGACACATTCTAAGATTGTCTACAAAAGAAAAGGATCTTCTTATGGTAGATCTGCGGCTCACCATGAAGTTGAGATGTTCCACGTTTATAGTCCCTCGTGAAAAAGTCAAAAATCTAAAAGTGATTAGTTTTCAAAAGTGTCCTCATAAAATATACAGTAGAATGTTTGTACTTCAAATAAATTAAGGGTAAATTTGACTTAAACCCCTTGTACTTTGCCCAATTTTGAAAGACACCTCCTCAACTTCATTTTTCATACTTAGACCCCCTCAACTTTGGATCAAACTAAAACCATTAACTTTTCCATTAAAACTAACATCTACTCACACGAAAGTGATTGGGCTGCAAAGTTCCATCCAAAAATCATTATTTTTTGTGGTTGAGATAAATTTGGGGTTGAGATAAATTTGCTACTCCCTTCGTCCCAAAAAAATGTAACACCCGCTCGCAAAACAAGAACTTAAAAATAATGTACTTATATGCATAGAAAAATTCATAGTTTTTACCCCTAGTTACTAAATACCACTTCAGTTCTTTTAATTATCAAGAAAACTTTAATCTTTCACTATAGGAATGCATTTTTTTAAGTTATACTAGAATGGCTACCAGTAGACATATTTTTTTTAAGTTAAAGGCTCGTTACCTACTTTATTATATTTTTGGGGTTTGTTTCAAATACAATATTGTTAATTTTTTTTTTCACTAAAGGCTCGTTACCTACCAGGGAGTGATTAGTTACAATGAAATTTGGTTTGAAAAGTTTTTGTTTAATAATTACTTGTTTGTCAAAATACTTACTCTTGTCACTACAACAAAATGGGGATTTAGGGGCACTTTTTAAAGGGCACTTCTTTTAAATTGCCCTATCAAGTTACTAATGAGGCACTACCTTCTTAAGTGCCCCATTTGATTGTACCTAATGCGGCACTTGATCTCAATCCAAATTTTACATATTTAATTTATTTGTGGTAATTTTGATGCGGCAGTTTCTTAGAGGCATAATACTACGTCGTTTTGCTATCTATTTTTTTCACTTCCTTTTTTCTTTAGCGGCACTTGACTGAACCTGATTTAATTATCAATTTAAAATACTTAATTATGTTTTTGGCAATCTATTAAGGCACTTTTAATTGCCTCAAAAGACATCCTCCCACAGCTATTAGGGCATCTGTGCCGCTATGCCTCAAAAGCTTACAGATTTGTTAAATAACCAATACACGATGTCGTTCTTCAAATATACTTTGATCAAGGGTTTTTTTTAAACCCGATCAAGCTAAAAATTTACATGAATGATTTAATCAACAAGCTCAGCAAAATTAGCGATCTCGATTGTAATGATCGTGTCGTGGTCATGTGACAACTATACATTCAACTACGACACAAGACTCAGTTTACTATCAAAAATACATTTTTATTAAATAAATTGAGTTTCCAAATGCCATAATAAGGAAAAAAAAATGACGATCCACACCGTTCACTTTGTTTGTCTTGCTATTTAATCACTCTTGCCAAATTTGAAGTCTATCGGGTATTGAAAGCCCTTTCATCGGGACGTTGATTCATTATCAACCGACAATTTGTCTCCTTCGATCAAGTACATAACGATAATTAAATCACTTTATTTTTTGCATGGAGGATATAATCACTCCCACTTAAAATCTAGACGGTTCCGATTCGAAAAAAACTGCTTTGATGGCCGTCGAGTCATGCATTAAATGACATTATTACTCTTAGATGCACCGAATGTGATCCGATCAGGTGGTTGCCGACACTTGATCGCCACCGTTTTCGGGAAAAATGATAGAATTGATAAGATATGAAATCATAACGGTTTAGATCGTACATTCGAGAAATCGAGTCTGCACCTGCCTTTCAATCCTGTACATCAAACTTACTTGGTTCTGAACCAAAGCTATTATGCTATAAGATAATGTACGCTAGCCACATGATCGCAACACAATTATGATGATCCAAACCATTCACTTTGTTTGTCTTGCTGTTCTAATCACTCTCGCCAAATTTGAAATCTATCGGGTATTGAAAGCCCTTTCATCGGGACGTTGATTCATTATAAACCAAAAATTTGTCTCCTTCGATCAAGTACTTAATGATAATTAATTTACTTCATTTTTTGCATGGAGGATATAATCACTCCCACGTAAAACGTAGATGGTTCCGATTCGGAGAAAAATACTCTGACGACCCTCAAGCACTACAAGAAATTACACTTTTAGTGACCAGTTTTGGTGACCACTTGTGTTTTGGTCACGGAAAACAACCAAATAGTGACCAAAAATATGATGGTCACAAGATCTTGGTCATTCAGTGACCAAATAAATTGGTGGTCACTAAATGCTCTACATATGGTGAGTAGATTTTGGTTGGTCACTATTAGTACTATAATTAGTGGCCAAATTATATTACTAATAGTGACCAACCAAAATCTACTCACCATATGTAGAGCATTCAGTGACCACCAATTTATTTGGTCACTGAATAATCAGTTTGGTGACCAAAATCATGTGGTCACCGAATAAATGTCGTTTAGCGCCACTTTTTGGGGAACTATCATTCATCTTGATGAAGGGGTTTTAAACTCGGTCGAGCAAAAAAATTACATGAATGATTTAATCAATAAACACAACGACATCATGATTGTTTCGCAGTCGTGTGGCTACTGTATATTCAACCATGGCACAAGACTTAGTTTACTAGTATCAATTTGTGTCCCGATGAAGCGGCTTTTTAAACCCGATCGAGCCAAAATTTTACATGAATGATTTAATCTATAACAGCAACAAAATGAACAATCTTGATCGTCGTGATTGTGTCGCAATCGTGGGGCTACTGTGTATTTAACTACTGCACAAGACTTAGTTACTATCAATCACGTACCGATGAAAGGGCTTTCTAGACCCGATCGATCCAACATTTTGCATGAATGATTTAATTAAAGGGCCGATCCAATCACGTACCGATAAAAGGGCCGATTCGATCATTCCCTTCCTCTCTTGTCGATTTTCTTCCAAAAATCTCAAAACCCAAAACCAAACTTTGGATTTTTTCGGTTATGGTGAGTACCAGTGAACCAGGAGCCTATTCCGGCGAGCAAGGGGTCGATTCCGACAACCGTGGGGGTGCTTCTTCTTCGTCTAGCGATCGTACGCCGTCGCCGGCTAGAGAGGAGAGTCAATCGGCGGCGGGTCCGGCCATAGATGACTCGGTTTTGATTGTTCCGAGTGAGGGTGATCCAATCGTGACCCTCCCGACAGCTCTTGAGCAATCTTTCAGTGCCGATTGGTTGTGCGGTTGAGGAGAGTGGCCGGTGATGAGCACCGCACGGCTGACAGCGGTAGTGTCGAGCCGGTAGGGGCATCAGGGGATGATCAAGTTTAGACCCACGAGGGTCCGGTTGCTAGTGACCCCTTGGAGGGTTGGTAGTGCTGTTCATGATCCAGAGAGCACGACGGTTGACAGGGTTGAGTTGCACGGCAACATTGGTGGTGATTAGAGCATCGCTGACGTTTGGGTAAGTACCATGGTTACTTAAAGTGTTTCAATACCCATGGATTTAGATTTGAATGTTTCCATATCTGAAATTGAGATGACGGTGGGCGGTGTGGACTGTTTGGTTGATTAGAGAGCTGTTGAGGGCATTTTAGTTGGTGAGGTTGAGGTCCCTCAGGAGGTTAGGAGTGCGGTTTTGGGAGGGGATACACCAGTCGGTGGAGACTTACCGCCGACTAGCATTCCAGAGACTGTTACTGAGCTCGGGGATATAGAGATGGAGGATTTAGGTGCGATAGACGATAGTGGCGGTGATGAGAGAGGTGATGGTGAATTGCAGAGAGAGAGTACCCGTACTGAGGAGGAACGTGTTGAGAGGGTGGCTTCTGTTATACCCCTCTCTCGCATCTTTGGTAGTTTGTCACACGCACTGGGTGCGAAGAGAGTAGAGGGAGTAGGGAGAGGTGCAGGGGTTGCGAACCCCGTGTTGTTTCACCCACCGGCTAACTCGTCACAGGCCTTGAGAGCTACCTTGGGAGATACTTTAGAGGCGGCTACTGATGAGACTCTAGCTAGGAGTGTGCAGGACTTCCTTGAGCTGGAGAGTGTCTTGGTTGGTTAGCCTCCACCGGCGATTGTCCAGGACGCCGAGAGAGAGGAAAGACAGGCAGAGGAGGCGGTCCAAGTGACCGTTGTTGAGGAGGTTAGACGGGCTTTGAGGGACAGGCCACCTTTCACCCCTGAGACTTACGTGTTTCGGCTTCACTTTATCATACCGCTGGGGTGTGAGACGTACGAGCCGCAGTCACTTTTTTACCTTGAGACCAGGTTCTTTGGGACCCGGCGACACATATATCAAACAGAACTTCGGTACGCACTTTACCTTGAACTTGTTTCCTTTGATTTCTGCTTTCTGTTCATCACAATCTTTGTTTGCTTGTACTGACTAAGTGTGCTTGTGCTTGAAACAGGTGAATAAGAGACTTTTCGCATATGGTGGCTCCTCAGACTGCTTGGAGCAATATGGCCTGCTACCGGAGAGAGTGAGGTGGTTTGTTGATGTCTCGAGTTTTACTCCATTTATTAGGACGTTGATGGAGACTCGGGGGAATCAGCAATTGGTGAGACCTTTGGTGGGACACCACCAACAGTTTTCACTTTAGGTTTGGGGAGATGACGACCACTCCACTGGACTTTGCAGCGATTGCGGGTTTGAGAGTTGGAGGAGATCCGATCCTTTTTTACTCGGGTTTGTACTTGGACAGAGCAGCGATCCGACACTACTTGGGGAGAGAGATGGGAGATGAGCCGATGGTGAGGTGCGACCACTTGCCAGCCCTTTGGGACCACGTGCCTGAGTCTGACTCAGAGGTGCGCCAGATGGCCAGAGCCTACTTGTTATACATGTTCGGACAACTCTGTTCCCGAACCGTCAGCACACGGTTCGCTTGGGTTGGTTGCCTGCTTTAGGAGAGTTGGAGATGGCTGAGCGGTTTGACTGGGGTGGCGTTGCTTTATGCGCACTTTACTGTTTCTTGGGTTTAGTGGTTCGTGGTGTGGCAAACACCATTGCAGGCTACTGGAGGATCTTGGAGGTAAAACATCACACATTCTTGCTTTATACATTTTGCACTTGCACCGTGCTTTGTCATTTCTGCTCTTGTTACTGATGAATTTCTTTGAAAATGCAGATATGGGCTTATGAGGTGTTCGGAGTACCGGGCCCGGAGAACTTTTATATGTCGACCAAGTGCTTCCGCGTGCGATGAGGTGGGGAAAAGGGTCTCTTGGAAAGAAGGCAGAGAACAGGGACTTGAGGTTCTGTCGCCTCTTCTTTGACCGGTCTATGGGCAAGACGGTATAATATCATAAACTCTCTGAGATTTCATTTCAAATTCCACTGTTGGTTCTCCAAGAATAACCCAAAGTTGCTTGCAGGTGCGCTGGGGTGCGTGGGACAGGCTGGAGCATCCCTTCTTGACTAGGAGCCAGGTGGTGAGACGGGGGCGTATACTGTTGGAGTCCCCCTACGGCTGGCAGTGGTATTTAGGAGATAGAGTGGCACGTCAGTCCTAGGGGTTGGGCCACTTCGAAGTACCGGCTTCACTCCCGCTGCGTATTCTACGTACGCACGAGTATACCTTGGCTGAGATAGAGACGTACACAGTGCTGGACACCTCCTGGACCTTTCACCCTTCCGTGGCCTACGACCACTACGTGACAACCACACTTGCCTATGACCTGCGCATGGAGACTCGGTTGGCTGAGCCTGTTCCGGTGGAAGACGCTGCTTTACCTGTGGCAAGGAGAGAGATAGAGGTGATGACGGCTGGTGGAGTTATGGGAGTGATAGACGTCCCCCGAGTGACTGACCTGGTATTGACAGCGAGAGAGGTAACCTGAAAAGATAGAACGGCAATAGTTAGTTTTCATTTCAAATTTGAATTTCTTGCTCTGTTACCTGCTAATGCTTTCATTTATTTCTTGCAGTTTCCTGTCGAGTGGGTCATGTCCCAGGTTGAGCTGGTACGTGACTTGGAGGCCTTGGTCCGTCGCCTCATGATAGGCAATATATCGAGGGTGCGACCTAGAACAGAGCCTGGCATTGTGCCACAAGCTGGTGATGACGATGGTGGAGATGGCGGAGACGACGGAGCTGGCGGTGGACATGGAGGTGGAGGTGCTCGTAGAGGTAGGCGTGACTCGGGAGGTAGAGTGAGAGGCGAGCGTAGAGGTGGCGGAGCTAGAGGTGGTAGTCGTGGGGCCAGTGGTAGTCGTGGCGCTGGTGGCGGGTTTGGGAGTCGCCGTAGGCCATGACGTGATCGTTCGATATGCAATGAGACAGACCAGTCTGGGCGTTGCCACAAGCCGAGGCGGGGCCGTTCAGCTGGCAGCGAGGCAGACCACGTATGCTTTGTGTTGTGGCTTTTGAGACTTGAATGCTTGAACGGTTTGTTAATGAATTTCCTCCTTGTGCAGGATGTGTTCTGTTCTCCACCGCGCCGTGCTAGGCCTTTGATGAAGAATGTTGGTGGTGGCCCGGCTCATGCTCAGCCTTTAGTCCCAGTTTCCGACAGGGTTCTGCGGAGTATTCGCTTTTCGGTGGAGGGACCCTGGAGCTGGCGCTTGAGAGTAGGAGATTCAGAGGGTAGCAGTGACCATGATGAGGACCAAACTGAGAGTGACCACCCGAGTTCTTCCGATGAGTAGCAGTACCTGACAGTTTATATTTAGGAGACAGATTTTATTTAGGACGAACCTGCGTGCTCGGTTTTTGGTTCGGGCCCCTGTTTGCCCTTCCCCTTTTTTTTTATTCATGGATACGGCCTGCGTGCCGAGTTAGCTTTAGACATTGGGCCTGTTTGCCTAGGATGGATGTACTTTTACTTTTCATGATGCAGATGCCATCTTGTACTCGCTTTTATGCTGGCAATTTCTGAGTTTAAGATCTGAATTTGATGCATGAATGTTTTGAGGGTGACCGAAATTGACAAAACATGACAAACGCCTTTGGGGCAATGAAAACGCATGACTATGGAGTGATTGATGAGAATACAAACTGACTCAACAAACTCGAACTTCAAGACTGAGCTTTTATGTACGAATGCTTTGAGGGTGACTGAAACTGACAAAACGTGACAAACGCCTCTGGGGCAACAAAAATGTGTAACTGTGGATCGATTTGGTTTGAATTTGGTGAGTGATTGATGAGAATACAAACTGACTCAACAAACTTGAACTTTGGACGAAAAATTGAGCGATACAGCGCATGAAAAACTGAGCGATACTTGCAATTGGCATGATAAATACCGAACGAAACTTCCAACAAGTCATAAATACATCCCGTAACTTGCTTGAACCAATGAAACGAAGAAAATGTCACTCGAACGGGTTTTGAGTCACCGATACGCCCCGTTTTTGCAGATTTCATGCCTCGGGATGCTAAAACTTCAAATTTTTGTCAAATCCACCAAATGACACCTCCAGCAAGTCGTAAATACAAGTCATAACTTGTTTGAACTGATGAAACAAAGAAAATGTCACTCGAATTTCATTCCTCGGGATGTCCAAATTTCAAAATTTCTGTCAAATTCTCCATTTGACCTTGCTTTGATGTTGTAAACATGTATTGTGACTCGTGGGAGCCATTGGTGCCCCAGAAATGGAAACGACGGGTGTCCCGTTCGTCGATTTTTGCCGGTTTTTCTGTATCTGAGATTTTGGAGCACCCGACCACCCAAATTCGACTAAAAATCTCAAACGATTGTTTCAACAACCTTAAAACATCCATTATGACTTGAATGAACTAGAAAAGTGCCAGAAATATGCCCGAAATGGTCCGGGGAGTGCTAATCTAGAATTTGTTCTTGAAAACCTCAACGGATGCCATACGGCTTCCCAATACAAGCCACATGGCTTGTACATATGAACCGTACGGTTTATGTGTGTAACTATCACAGTTCTGGCCCTTTCTTCTGACTTCTGGACCTCCGCTTGGCTTCTTGCTTGCATCTGAGCATACTACAGTCTTGATAGGCCTAGGGAAGACATTTTTTGCAGATTTCTATCAACCCTATGCAATCCTCACATTATCCAATGGTGGCACGCATCTCGAGGAAATCCTTTCTCTTTACAAAGGTTGGCCTTTGTTGCATGTTTCTTGTATGTACAATCTTACAATACCTTTGCATTCCAAAATCCAACATTTCTTTGCTTTCACACTTCTCCCATGGCAATTAGCATTTCAGCCTTAATTCGACCATGGCTCGACGAGCTCGATGGCATGGGTTGGTTAAACTTCCGGGACCATAGGCTTCATTCATTGCGCTATGTTCGGGATGTAGTCATACGTCCGGAATTGTTGCATGCGGTCGTTCAATTCTGGGATCCCGAAGTGCATGTGTTTCGCTTCAGTTTTAATGAATTATGCCCGACGGTGGAAGAATTTCACGCGTACCTTGGCGGCTTTGACTTGGAAATTCCCGTGATTCCTGTCTACAGGGTAGGTTATGCTGAAATCCTATCTAGAAAGCTCGGTTTGAGTAATAATGCTGCAAGGTCCATGATGGACGGGGGTGTGCTTAACATCCCACGTCTTATCAGCCAGTTTCGCCCCGAGGGCTTTGCACTGTGTCTTAGCATTCTCGTGGCATTCTTGTTTGTTTGAATTGACGGTCAGGCCAACTCTGCACTTGTTGGGGTGGCCATGCAAATTGAAGAACGAAAGGACGTGGATCCCATTGTTCTCGCTGAGACTTTGATTGGATTAGACAAAGTCCATGCCGGTCAGACAAACATTTTTGAAGGAATTGTTTTGCTCCTACAGGTAGGCTTCTCACTCAGGTCTCCTTTTTCCAGTTTATCGCTCGTTCTCATTTTACCTCAACGCTCGAGTTTAGGCTTTCTACGGTTGTTGACTTGTTTTCTCTCCCTTGCAGACTTGGATTTGCGACAAGGCGAATCTGTTGGAAGTAGTGCCGAGGAATAGGATTCACGAAACATGGGGCTTCGTTCAAAGGGACTTTCAAGAGTTTTATGGGAATGTCCAAGGTTGGGTTCAAGTGTTTTTCCGGCTCACTGAGGAGATGATTTCTTGGCGTCTGTCTTGGCTTGACCCTCCGACCATGGCTTTGAGCAATATGGGACGTCGGCGAATGGTTCTGGTTAGTCTGACTGGTTGGACCTTTTACATTCCTTACCGCATTCTCCGCCAACTCGGTGTCCGTCAGGTAGTTCTGTCGGCTAACCCCGAAAACTTCATCATACAAAACTTCAATCATGCGATTGTCCGAGCTTATCAAAACACTTAAAGGGAGTGAGTGACTATTCCAAGAGCTGATTATCCCACAATTCTGCTTACGAGGCAATACATAAAATGGCTGCTGAAAGACATTGAAGTAAGAGAAAATGGGCACCAAAACTGACTTTGACTCAATCTTAATGTACCCGAAACAAATTGTGGACCCATGGGGGCCAATGCTTGTGTTATTTTGTTTTCGAAAGTTTCATGCTCAGCCTTGTAATCGAAAAAGTTAATAACCTGAATTATGAAAGTTTTTCCGCTTTGATTCTCAATGATTGTGATTGTGCCCGCAAATGATAGCTTTGGACCAACTCAAGAGATTTTCGAAAGATTGCGACCAGTCCTCAAGGTGAGGATGCCTACGTATCCTTGAAAAGGAATCAGGTCATGACGTAGTTTAGGCGAACAAATTTGGCTAGGGTTCACTCGTGTGTTAACACTCTCTTTTTGCGCTCTTAGTTTTGCCTAGTAATGCCCTTTCGGGTTTTCGGTCTAGCGAGCTCATTTGAATGTTTTTGCCTTAACTTTTGCCTAGACCGCCCAATGTGGGTTTTCGACCTAGCAGACTTGCCCTAAATTTTGCCTGGCACTGTCCGCCCTTGCGGTTTTCAGTCCAACGAGCTTTTCTCATGGATAGTACCTCTTGAGCTGGTCCACGTTGACCAAAGTTGTGAACTCATTACTGTCAAGGTCGATAAGTTGAGTTGCGCTTCCGGACAGAACTTTCTTGATGATGTATGGCCCTACCCATTTTGGCCGGAATTTCCCTCGAGGGTCGAAAACCGGAGCTCGGATCTCCTTTAAAACCATGACCCCTCTTGTAAGTTCCTAGATTTGACCTTTTTAATGAACGCCGGCGAGATTCGATGGTGATATCCTTGAACGTGATACAAAGCCTTAAGCCGCCTTTCGTCAAACAACATAAGCTCTTCAAACCTTGCGTTTTGCCATTCTGCTTCACTGATCTCTGATTCGACCATGACTCTTAGAGACGGTACCTCAAGCTCGACTGGGAGGACGACCTCCATGCCATATACCAAAGAGTAGGGTGTTGCCCCTGTCGGAGTACGAATGGACGTCCGATACCCCCACAAGGCAAACGACAGTTGTTCGTGCCAATTTCTTGCAGATTGAGTGGTTCTCTCGAGTATCATCTTGAGGGTTTTGTTTGCTGCTTCAACGGCTCTGTTAGTCTGTGGCCGGTAGATGGTTGACTTATGGATTTGAATTCTGAACTCTTCAAGCACTTCCGCTGCTCTTCCCTTAAAATGAACGACGTTGTCTGATACAAAAGCTTGAGGGACACCGTACCGGTAAATGATGTTCTGTTTGATGAAGTGAGCGACTTGGACTATTGTGAGAGTAGTGTACGAGGCAGCCTCGACCCATTTTGTAAAATAGTCGATAGCAACCAAGATGAATTTGTTCCCATTTGACGGAGCCGGTGCGATTTTACCGATAACATCAATCCCCCAGGTGGAGAAAGGCCAAGGCGAGGTCATGGAGTGCAGCTCGGATGGTGGTACATGCATTAGATTGGCGTGGATCTGGCATTTATGGCATCGTCTCATATATTCGACACACTCGGTTTCCATGGTGGACCAGTAGTATCCATGACGAAGAATCTTCTTAGCAAGCATCATACCGTTCATATGAGGACCACAGATACCCTCATGGATTTCTTCCATAATCGTGGTGGCTTCCGCACCGTGCACACATAATTTATGCACTCCGCAATGCGTTCGCCGATACAGCTCCCCTCCACAGATGATGTACTAAGAGGCCATCCTCCGAAGAGCAATCTGATCCTTCTTATCCGTTTCTGCCGGATATTTTCCTTTGTCGATAAAATTCCAAATGTCATGATACCATGGCAGACCGTCGTCTGGTTCATCAACAACCATGACATACTCAAAGACGGGCTTGTCCCTTTGCTCAATCGTGATTGGCCTCAACTTAACTCCATCTGGTATCTCCACCATCGAGGCTAGAGTAGCTAGAGCATCTGTAAACCGGTTCTTCAACCTCGGCACATGAGTGAATGTGACCATCTGAAATTGCGGAATCAGATCCTCAAGGTCTTTATGATAAGGTTTGAGCTTGTCTTCTTTCACCTTCCAATCTCCGTTGGCTTGAGACACAACCAAATTAGAATCACCGAGTACCTCCAGTCTTTTGACCCCAATTTCTAGGGCAACTTCCATCCCGACGATGCATTCCTCGTATTCTGCCCGGTTGTTAGTGACTTCAAAGTTCAGCTTGAATGCAAGTGGAATATGCGACCCTTCCGGCGAGACCAGCAGTACTCCGATCCCGAACCCCTTCTGATTAGCGGCTCCATCAAAATACAACATCCAGACATCATTGGCTGTTGTCATTATATTCTCATCCGGGAATTCAAATTCTACATCCTCAGGAACTTCCACGGGGCGGCTTGCTAGAAATTCTGCCACAACTCTTCCTTTTACTGACTTCCGGGTGACATACTTAATGTCGAATTCTGCCAACATGAGTAACCACCGTGCCAGCTTGCCAGTTAGTGCCGGTTTCTTGAACAAGTACTTAAGAGGATCCATCCGGGAGATCAACTTTACAGAATAAGCTAACATGTAGTGTCTAAGCTTTTTGGAAGCCCAAACCAGTGCCCAACAAACTTTTTCTAATGAAGTGTAACGCTCCTCACACCCCATCATTTTCTTGCTGATGTAGCATACGGCCTTCTCGCTTCCCCATTCTCCTTCTTGTGCCAGCATACATCCCATGGCTGATGAAGTAACAGACAAGTATAGAATGAGAGGTTGCGCCGAAATGGGTGGCATCAACACCGGAGGGTTCTGAAGGTACTTCTTGATGGCGTCGAAGGCTTTCTGGCACTTATCATCCCATTTGAATGACACACCCTTCTTTAATAGACAAAACATCGGCTCGCAAGTTGAGGATAACTTGGCGACGAATCAGCTGATAAACTGGATCTTTCCGAGGAAACTCCGTATTTCCTTCTCCGTTCGAGGTGGGTCCATTTCCAGAATGGCTTTAATTTTTTACGGATCCACCTCGATTCCTCGTGTGGTGATCATGAACCCAAGCATTTTCCCGGCTGTGACTCCGAATGTACACTTCTCGAGATTGAGACGTAGCCTGTACTTGCGGATCCTTTCGAAAAACTTTCGGAGATTAGGTAGATGCCCTTCCCTTTCCTTGGCTTTGACGATCATGTCATCCACGTATACCTCTACTTCTTTGTGAATCATGTCGTGCAACAATGTCGTGGCTGCTCTTTGATAGGTAGACCCCACATTTTTTTAACCCAGATGGCATGACCTGGTAGCAGTAAGTGCCCCATTCTGTGGTGAAGGTGGTTTTCTCACGATCTTCTGGAGCCATGAGAATCTGATTGTAGCCCGAAAACCCATCCATGAAGGACAGTAGTGTGTGTCCTGCGGTGTTATCCACCAAAACATCGATGTGCGGCAAAGGGAAGTCATCTTTCGGGCTGGCCTTGTTCAAGTCCCTGAAATCCACGCAGACTCTAATCTTCCCGTTCTTTTAGGGACGGGAACGATATTTGCAACCCACTGGGGGTATTCTGTTACCATGAGAAAACTTGCGTCTATCTGCCGCTGAATCTCTTTCTTGATTTCCAGCACCCAATCTGGCCTCATCTTCCTCAGCTTCTGCTTGACAGGCTTTGCGTCAGGATACAATGGGATTCGATGTTCCACAATCTCAGGATCAATACCAAGCATATCTACGTGTGACCATGCGAAAACATCCTCGAATTCTTTCAGGAGATCCGAGTGGGCCTTAAACTCTTATGGAGACAATCAGGAGCCGATTTGAACCATTTGCGGATTACTCTCATCTTTCAAGTTTATCGAAATTATTTCTTCTTTTATAGGCTAAGCATGCCTTTCGTTTTCCCTTTCGATTAGAGATCGGAGTTCTTTCGGAATTTCTTCCTCAAACTCAATCCCCTCATCGTCAGGGTCAACACAATTTATTTCAAATACATCAAGGTAAGCAAAGTTGATTTCATTCATTGCAAAGAAGGGGGCCCCAGGGGCATGATACATGAGTGTGGACTCAAACTGAAAAGCGAAGTGATGACGCGGAGTGATGACAGACTCATGCTCCGACTCAATGCTGGACTTAGACTTAGTGCTGGACTCAGACTCAAACTCAGAATTAGTTCCAGTGTAAATGATCTTAGGTACAAATGTGCAATTTTTATAAGTTCCACTGGCATCTCTGATGAGTGCAGTGACATCCTCCAGAGCTTCCTGACCCAACATCATCAACTCCACATCCTCGGCAGGCTCCGAATCCATCAATTTTGCAGCAGGCTCGCCTCCTCCCATTTCTAATGGGCTTTCTTCCCCGAACAGTGATAGCAGGTTCTCTGAGTCAAGAACTTCAATTCAGTCATCACGGAGTTTTTGGACCAGCTCTTCCCGTTTCTCGGCCTCGTCATCACTATCCCAAGTGTCATTGGCGAAGATCTCAAACCCAGGCAATTTGGCTTTTGTGTCCATGTCCCAAAATGGTTCTAGCTCACCATGATAAACAGCTTCTGGAGCTTTTACAAAACAAATAGGCCTTTTTCCTGCACGGGCCCTTGTTTTCCATCTTTGACCTGCCTCATTAGCTGACTCGTACCCCAGGCCGAAACGGTGATTGTTTGTCATAAACTTAGAGAATTCAGCTATCCCCTGATTATTGAGTCCAAGCCCAAGACCAGGCAGATATTCCATTCTTAGCATCATGTCAAGAGCGGTTGAACTTATCGTGAAGTCTTCGTCCATCTTGATGGTGAGCACTCCAGTGGAAGTGTCAAAAGAAAATCCTCCAAGGGTGATGTCTTCCTCCCCATGGGTGATTTCAAGCAAGGGCTCATTGTCAGGGACATGCGGACGGATTCCAGAGTCTCCGTTAATGGTTAAAGTACCGGTTGCAAGTCCGAGTTGAACTTTTTGATGTAGAGATGAAAGTACGGCCATGATATCTGACCGATGAAGCCATGGTCTACCGAACAGTAAGTTGAATGATGAGGGAATGTCAAGTACATGAAACTCAATGTTGGTCTCGAAATTCTCAACCATTACATCCATCTCAACTACTCCAATCACATCTCGACGCGTATTGTCGTAAGCGCGCAGTCCAAGGTTCGATGGTTGAAAGTCCTTGCTCTTCAGACCCAAGCAGTAGGTTGTGCGTAGAGGGCAGACATTCAGAGTGGATCCGTTGTCTAAGAGTACAACCGGGACCCATTTCCCCATGCATTTCAGAGTAATGTGCAACGGCTTGTTTGACCAGCTCCTTCTGGCAGGAGGTCTTTCTCAGTAAAGGTTACTACATGCTTGGCACGGCTTGGTGTGGGAAAGGCTACCATGGTCTTGGGAGGAGTGTCCGATGGTACTTGCATGTTTGACAGCGCTTTGATTAGTTTTTGGCAATGCTCTCAAGATGAGGAAAGCAGTCCCCAGATGGACACTGAGGCAGGGGTTCTTTCAAGCTGTTTTCGAATTGGATCATCCGTTGGAAGGGGATACCTTGGAAGTGGTCGGGTGACATTTCCTGGAGGATTTGGGATTGAATTTTGCTGAATGATGACCTCTAGAGGGTTAGGAATTGGATTTTGCTGGACAGGCTCATCCCAAGTGAAATCTTCCACCGGGACATGATTAGAAGAATTCCCATCTTGGAGATGGGCTGGCTGATACACACGACCACTTCTGGTGATTTTGTTGACGGTCTCTTCCCATAGTTACTGGTTTTTCCCCCAAAAATCTGTGAGTGCCTCATGAACCTTTCATTTACCAGCCTTGATGGTTTCCCTTTTCTATATTGTTTCCTGTTATTTAGCCCATAAATCTATCTCTTTCTGTTGCGCTGCTTATTCCTTGGCTCAAAAGTCTATCAGACTGTTCTCGTTCCTTTGCTCCCCAATGCTGGTTGTTTCCATCTGTGCCTGGAGATTCTCTACTTCTCGCTCTTGCCAGAAGGACTGATCTAACATGGCTTTGTTGACGGTCCAAACCTCGTCATGGCCAGCCCGGATGTCGACTACCTCTTCTTCGTCCCAAATGGAAGCCATTGAGTCAGTAATTAGTACTGACACATTCGATGGTAGGGGGAATAGTACCGATGGTCGCGGCAAAGATGCTTCCACAATGTAAGCTTGCGGGATCCAATTTTGGTCTCCGAAAATAGTTTCTATGGCAGGGCAGTCTTCATCTTGGAAAAGTGAAGGCAACAAAACACTATCCGGAGAATGAGTGCCCGGATTCACTGCTTTTTCAGGCTCTTTAAATAGGGCTGGGAGTGAAATTGTATCCAAGGGATCTATGTGAACTGTCTCCTCAACTTGATTGACAACAAGGTTTTCGGGCATATGAACAATCGACCGATCACAGTATTCTGAGATGATGAATTGGCTTGGGTCCCAAGAGATTAGCAAAGAACCGAACAATGCCTGTTGGGACTCTTCCCAATCCCAATTGCTAATGGACCATTCTTTGATTTCCGTGGTATCACTCCACCTCGGCTTTAGCGATGTACCGGCACATGAAATGAAATGGACCCCGAGATTTTCCGGCATACCAACAATAGGCTTAGGCTCAGTAAGTGGAATGATATAAAGGCTTGGGTCAAATTTAGTGGAGGTAAGGTCATTTGAAGTAGAGATAAGGGAAATTTGGCCGACTTGGGCGTTTTGCTTGTGATTTGGTAAAGGGTTGGAAATGGTATTGGGCTTTTGATCGGGAAGTGGGATGGTTCCGTCATCCACAAGATCTTGGACTTTATGTTTGAGACTGATGCAGTTATTGGTGTGATGGCCGGGCATCTGGTGGTAGGCGCAGTAGGTATTTGGATAGTGGTTAGGGGGAAGTTCTTTGGGTAGTTCTCGAGGCTCTAGAAGTTGGATGGCTTTTAGGTCAAGGAATTTCTTGTACACTGTGACTAAGGGAAAAGGTAATGGTTGGAATTCCCTTCTTGGCCGGGGAGCTATTTTCTGGAAATGTGACTGGGTTACAATCTGATTGACAGGCTCAGCTTTGGTCGGTTTAGGGTTGGAAGAGCTGGCTTGGTTTTGCTGGTGATTTTGAGTGTAGTTGCTGGGTCCAAAAATGGTGTTGCATTGCCAAAGTAGATTCACCTCAGTTTCGGGGAGGACTCACTTTTCTCAAATATGTCGTTGTGGATGGCATCTTCAACGGCCAAGCCGGCCTCATAGAAAGTCTTGAAATCAGCGATGGTTTGGAAGACTACCAGATGCTTAGCAAAGTCCGGTTCCAGATTCCTTGTGATGATCCTCATCTGTTCCTTTTCCGAAGGTCGTTCCATCATCTGAGAAGCTTTCCCTCTCCACCTTTTGACAAAGTCAGCAAAAGACTCGTTCTTACCCATCTTGGTTGATTCCAGTTCCCGGATAGTCATCTCAAGCTGAATGTTGTAGTTGTATTGAGCGACAAAGGCTGCCCCAATATCCTCCCATATCCTCTTCTTGGAGATCTCCAGATTTAGAAACCAGCGAAGTGCAGGCTCGGTTAGAGTTTGTTGAAACATCTGCCCCATTGCATCTTTTCCAACGTCATACATGGATAGGGTCCCACATATGTTTGTAAATGTGTTTTCGGGTCATCGCTTCCATCAAATTTATCCCAATCAATAGGGTTGAACCTGTCGGGGAGCTTGGCATCAGAAGATAGGCACAACTTCTCCATATCAATCACAATGGCTGCTATCTTCTCCTGTTTTTGAACAGACTCTTCCAGCTTAGTCAATTTTTCTAGCACTGACTCCATGTTCTGACTGCTTGATTCTCCTATCGGCGGAAGTCGAGAAGTCAACCCCTGAATCAAACCATCATCTGGGCCATTTGTTTAGTGTTGTTGGTCTTTTGCTCTTCCAAGGCATCCTTGAGAGTCTGAATTTCATCTTCTGCTGCCATAACTGAACTTTCGGTTGACTGTACCATTCCTAACTCAGTTCGAACTAATCATTGTTCGTGGGTTCGGGCCCAAAGAGGTGGAGGGTTTTTCTTCTTTTTGCCAATGGTTAGTGCTGGTGATATGCACAAAAGGAACTCAGGGGTGTGGTGTGTAGTGTATGTGTAAAAATCTATGTACAAGAGAATGATGCATGATGCATGAAAGAATTGCCCCAATTTTCCTCTTATTTTGTTGGATATGTTCAAATTCTCATGATTTGTGAAAACAACGGCCGAACCGGAGGTTGCCTATGTATCCCCATAGAGAGGAATCAGGCCGTGACGTAGTTCGGGACTACAAATTTGGCTCTTTTTCTCAAAAGGTCATTTCATTAAAAGCATGGAATTTTTACAAACTGACATGATAGACAACAGAATTGATAACAACAGACTTGATAATCACAGACAACAGACTCGATAATTAGACGGCAACAGACTCGATAAACTTGATAACAATAGACAAGAATCGCACGCTGGCTCGATTCTTCAAAAGAAACCCTTGCTGGCTTAGATCAGGTCATTGTATGATCACTTCTGGCTTTGAAAACTTGTAGACACCCCAATTTTGAACCCGAGATACGCTCGTGCATCTCCGATGATGAAACGGATCAATCGCGACTACCTGGAACTGGTGAAAATGATTTGAGTTTGACCAAAACCAACCAAACACTACCCAAGCAATCAAAATGTGCCAAACCAACCCAAGCATTGTTGAACCAAGCCAAACCATCAATCTGCCATCCATAGCCTTGAGCGCTCAAGCCCATGGCTTTGAGCGCTCAAACCCCTGAGGAGCACCTTGAGCGCTCAAGTCCACAGCCTTGAGCGCTCAACCCCCGTCCAGTCAGCAACTTGCAGAGTATCTCATCATGAGATTTCCTGCATGGGAGCGTCTGTGGTTGATCTTATACGATCCCTATACGTATAATACACCCCACTAAGTCCTAAAATACGCCTGAAATGCTCCCAAATACATAAACCCACTTCTCTCTCTCTCTCTTTTCTTCCCTCCCACTCACTCTATAAAACCACCCATTGCCCCCTGGTTTGAGGGACGGATTCCACCACTCCTTACCTTCAGTTTCTAACCAAAAAACCTCTCCTCTCTCTCTCTCTCTCTTCAAAATCATCCTTCTACCATTAAAACCACCTACAATACCATCCACAAAACCCAGAAATTCGACCCTTGATCATCTGTCAACCACCTACATTGTCCAATTCGTACAGAATACAAGCCAAGAACATCCATAATCAACCTCTCAAAGTCCAGAATCAAGCTCAAGTCTCAAACATTTTCCAAAAGGTAGTAAAAACATGTGATGAACTCACTGTTTTGATCTTTCTGAGGAAGGTTAGTGAGTTTAAGCAAGTTCTCTATACTTGCATTGAACTCACAAAGGCCTGAAAGTTGCTTAAAAACCTTTTTCAAATTTGCAGTTACAGCAGGTTTGAGCGCTCAAGCCTCTGGCCTTGAGCGCTCAAGCCCAGTTTTGAACAGGCCACTGTTTTGCTAACATCTGAGCTTTCTTTTGGTTTGATCATTGTTTGAAAGTTAATTGTGTTCATGTAGCTTTCAAAACAGTTTATTTCCACAACAAAATTACATGCATGAATGTAAATTAACCATTTCATATTGATTAAACATCAAAAACTTCAAATTTTTCATGTTTGATTGCAAAACAGTGGCTGTCTGTCATTTTGAAACTTTATTTTATGCCTTTGGTGGTCTTGAGGAAGTAGTAAAATCAGTTTAAAGGTTAAATAGTGGAAAGCCATGTTATGGCTTGAGCGCTCAAGGTCAGATCTTTGAGCGCTCAAGCTGTTCTTGGCCTATTTGCAGTTTTCTAGCAATTTGAGTGATGGCTTATGGTTTAATTCTTTGTTAAGTGTGTATAGGTTGTCAGTATAGTGTTTATGATTTGGATCCCTCTGTTTTGCAGAATTGGTTTGAGCGCTCAACCCATGAGCCTTGAGCGCTCAAGCTGGTTCTAAAGCAAGTTTGTTTTAAGCATTTTCTGGTGATTTTTAAAGAGAGGTGATGCTTGTGTGATCTTTCTGTGATGTATTTAAGCCTTAAAGCATCATCAAATATCAAAAACCAACAAGGAAAATGTTCGGGTGGAATGAGGGTTGAGCGCTCAAGTCACCACCCTTGAGCGCTCAATCCCCATTCTGGAATCCAGATTGCAAACAGTTTAATAAGTCTCATGTCCATGATTTCTTGGGTTATTGTACGATTTCTGTTGTAATTTATTTCTGTGAATATTTGTAGTATCATGTTCATCATCCATGTAGATTGCACGCACAAGCATCCACAGTAAAATCGCATCTCTTGCATGTTTTGTTGCTATGTGATTCCCATCCCCGATTCCCCTTTATGTGAATAAATCAAATTTTAAACATTTCCAAAATCCCACAAAATGTTGAGTAGAGACCGGTTCACGGACCGGGCGAGAGGGGTGCCGTAAAACCCTTCCCCTCTCGTAAACATCTTGGAAACCATTCTTTGGTAGGTGGCCCCAACGTTTTTCAGTCCGAACGGCATAACCCGATAACAGTAGGTTCCCCTCGGCGTGATGAATGCAGTTTTCTCTACGTCCATGTTGTGCATTGCAATCTGGTGGTACCCACGGTAGGCGTCCATAAAGCTGAGCCTTGCGTGCCCGGCCGTAGCATCCACCAGCTGGTCTATCCGAGGGAGGGGAAAACAGTCTTTGGGGCAAGCGTCGTTGAGGTTAGTGTAATCTACACATACCATCCACTTCCCGTTCTTTTTCTTGACCACCACGGTATTAGCCAACCACGTGGGGTACATCACCTCTCGGATGGCCTCCGCCTCGATCAGGCGGTCAACCTCCTCCAAGACGGCGTCGGAGTGAATGGCCGAGGACCGCCTCGGCTTCTGCACCACTGGCCTCCTAGCCGGATCTACATTGAGGGCGTGCGTGATAAAGTCGGGGCTAACACCCGGCATTTCATAAGGAGTCCACGCGAAGACCTCGATGTTATCCTTGAGGAAGCAGACCAAGTCGTTCCGCTCGGGATTAGAGAGATCCGAGCCGAGCATAAAGTATCTGCTGTCCTCTTCGTTGATGGGCACCTTGACCAATTCTTCGACTGACTTGTCTTCAGCCTTGGAGCCAACGTCTTCGAGGACTGGGGTGCATTCGGGCACCTCAATCCACTGCACCTGCTTCGGCGGCCTGCCCTCCCTCCTGTCTTTCTGGCGGACGGCATTGACAAAGCACCTCTTGGAGGCCATCTGGTTGCCCCGGATGGTTTCCTGTTTTCCAGACGTGCCAATGAACCGGACGCACTAGCGGAGGGTCGAAGCTATCGCCCCCATCGTGTGGAGCCAACCTCGCCCCAGGATGGCGTTGTAAGGGCTCGGCGAATCCACCACGGTGAACTCCACTTCCAAACGCATCGACCCCGCCCAGACGAGGAGGGTGATGCTGCCGAGAGGGTATACTGGGAACCCTGAGAATCCGACGAGGGGGGTGTCGGAGGGGGTAAGCTCATCACGCGTTCGTCCGATGGCCTTGTATGCCGAGTAGTAAAGGACGTCGGCGGAGCTCCCCTGGTCCACCAAGATCCGCCTGCCTCCACGTGATCGATACTCACCTCGATCCCCAGGGCGTCGTCATGTGGGAGCTGCAGCCCATCTAGATCCTGCTCGGAAAAGGAAATAGTGTACGGGTCATTGGGCTCCACATACTTCCGCTTTGGCGCTCTGCCGAGCGTCATTACTTGCATAGCAGCTTCCATCTTTTGCAGCTCTATGTGCATTGCGTCGGCTCGGGCTTTCCCGACCGGCCCGTGGATTGTAACGACCACCCCTGGACGCACCCTGTCTCCTTGCGCCTGCTGCCCTAGCGGTTGAGGTACGATAGCTTGCTGGTTCGGCTGGGGGGCAGCCCCTCTGAGCACGGTCGGCGTGCGGTTGTGGTCTATCCAATCCTCCATGCGTCCCTCGGCGACCAATCGCTCGAGGTGCGCTTTAAACGGCCGGCAACCAGTCGTGTAGTGTCCCACCTCATTGTGGTATGTGCACTTTCCTTTCTGGGTGGGGTCTGACCCCATTTTCTCCTCCGGCCAGTAGAACCACCGCTTCCTGCCGATTTTCGCCAGCAACCTGTAGATTGGCATGGTAAAGACAGTGGTCTCGGCGACATAGTCATTGTCATTTCGGGGGGGCTTCTCCCATCCCCCTCTGCCGTTGTTACTTCCGCTGGCATCCCGGGGGCCCCTGCTCCCGTCTGCCCCACCTTGATCGTTCCTTCCCTTCCTCAGGTTGTTCACTTGTTTCTTCGCGTCCTTCGGCATGCTCTTGCCGGAACCTCCTTTGGACGCTTGGTCAAAGAGCAACTCTTCCAGCTCTCGGAAACGGTTCACCGTTTCCATCAATTCCACCATGTTCTTCGGAGGTCGCACCATGAGCTCCCTAAAAAGGTCGGAACGGTCATCGAGCCCATTTTTGAATGAAGTGGAAGCGATCCTCTGGTCACAACCTTCCACGAGGCTATACACCTCCCAATAGCGTGCAATGTACTCTTTCAGGGTTTCGTCCGAGCTTCTCTTCATGTTGACAAGCGCGTCGAGCGTCTTCGGCTGTGTGTTGCTGGTCACAAACCGAGACGTGAACGCACGCTTGAGCTCATCGAAGTCATTTATAGATCCCGGAGCGAGCTGGCTATACCAGAGGAGGGCCGTGGTTCCCAGGCTCATGGAGAACGTCCGGCACATGAGGGAATCGCTATGGCCGTAGAGCTCGGAGACCAGGCGATACTTCTGGACGTGCGTAATCGCGTCCGTCGTGGGCTCATACTTATCAAATTTGGGAATTTTGAACCCGCACGGTGGGGCTGCCTCGGTTATTGTTCGCGAGAAAGGTGATTGCCTTGCTTTTTCTAACCTGGAGTCGGCAGGGTAAGGGCGGTTGAGGTCCACCGCTTGGTATTCCCCATGGGCGCGTTTTGCTGGCCCAGCGACTCGGTGCTCCATATCGTGCCCGTCCGCGTGCACGTTGCTCCTCTCGGAGGACAGCCTTTTGTTGCGCCCTTCCCGTGCCCCTGCCAACTCTTCCCGATGGCGACAATCCCTGGTGTCGGGCTCGGCATGATAAACCTTAGTTTCGCCCGTCTGTGCGTTGACGAGCACGATACTGCCACCGTCATTCCGCAGTGTGTATCTGTCTCCAGGCCTAAGACCGTTGTTTTCGTTATGGCCATGACCTGCCGAGACTTCGACAGGGTTGGTGACCATGTTGCCACGCGGGCAATTACCCCGAACACTGGGTGCCCCGCTCCGAACGCCATGCCTATCCCCCGATCGGCTATGACGCCGGTCACCGCCTCGATCCCCTGATCGGTTATGGTTACGGTTATCCTCCCGCTCTTCGTGCGCTCGGTCCTGGCCGTTGTGGTTCTGTGGAGCGTTTGCCGGGCCCTTTCCCTTGTATTGTTGCATTTCCACCTCCCGAGCGTATTCCGCATCGCCTCGGGCGTTTGGTGTCCGAGCGCTAGATGCCGTGGCGCTATCCTCGGCGTGATCAGTCCACCGAGAGTGCCTGCCGCGTGAATGCTGCTGGTGCGAACGCGCCGTTTCCGACTGGATGACAAGTGCGCCGCCTCGGCGGTCTACCTCCACGACCTGTCCGAGACGAGAAAATACTGGGGCGCGCCCCTCGTTGTCAGTCCTCGTGCTCGGCGGTGGCCTCCGAGTCCTCGTCCGCCCGCCGGATCTTGACCTTGTAGGCTGATTCCTGGCCTGCTTCATAGCCAGTACTTCTTTCCTTAGTAGCGCTAGTTCAGCCTCTATAATGAGAGGGGGAGGTGGGGGAAGAACCTCTGTGAGTGCTGTAGTCGTGAGGTTGTCAAGAGAGAGAACGTTTCCGTCCATACTGAAAAGGATGTTGCTGGCTCCGGCGTTGCTGGGGCCGGCGCCGTTAGTTGTCATGGTGACCGTTCCGTCTCTGTTGACGACGGGAGACAGGGTGAGGCCCAAGTCACTCCTGACCCGATGGTATCGGTGTCGGTCGGCAGAGCTGCGGAACTCTCCGGTGGGACCAAACGCATCAAGGCCCAGAGTGAGGTCGGCCATTTTGAGCAGTATTCGAAGAGGTTTTAGGAGTTTCTTGGAGAATGGGAAGATACACCACCAATGTGTTCAGAGAGGCTGGGAGGAGTGGCCTTTCTCTAGTCCCCAGTGGAGTCGCCAATTGTGGGGGTCTCTTCGCCGGAGTGAACTCTTTGAACCTCTGGGAGTGAGAAGGGCACCGGTGGAGAGGACAATGCACGCCTGAGCCACTGCCGCTCGCCGGAGATGGTAACCTGCACACGTAGATAACCACGTCAGTGCCCAGCCCGGACGGTGGTGGTCCGGGAAGGCACTCCGATGATTAAGTCAGTCACCGGAGGGGAGAAATGCACCAGAAATCTTAGAGAAAGAAGTGAAGAAGTAGAGTTATGAGGGTAGTGAATGAGGAGAGAGGAATACCCATTGTGGTAGTTGTGGCTGGGTATTTATAGGCTGAGGGGCGTGCGTCCCACGCGCTCGGCGCCCCTCACGCGCCTGTCATTCACGCTCGGAATGACAGGTGATATGACCTTCACCCCAGCCCCAGACGCCATGTCTGGGCTGACGTCACGGCACGTGGGTTCGAGTAGTCAAATCAGCTCGAGACATTCCCCATCACCCACGTGCTTCTGCAGGCGGCGGTGGCAGAGCAGGTGACCGCCGCATTTAATGCCTCATCATGGACTGTGTGGCGTGCCTGACACACTTCCACCAAACCGGATGTATCCGAGCCCCACGTTACCGAGATCAACCGACTCGGCAAGCGTGCGGCCCAGCCCCTCGGGCGCTCGGCGCGACGCTCGGCGGAGCTCCCGAGGGTTATCTGGGAACCAAGCTGTGAGTACCATGTCCTTGGCACCAAGACGTTCGGCAGACACCGTTCAAACCTATATTCGTCCAGGACCCTGTATCCGCACCGTCCGCCGTGGGCACCGTTCGTTCGGCACCATTGAGGCGGATCGATCTGCATTCGGTTTTGCAGATTCTGGGGTAGTGACCTTTTTGGCTCTTCGCGATGTGGAGGTGTGGGTGGCCCTTGCTGACCCCTATGAACCCGGCCGCTACACTATATAATATTTACAAAGCGAGCCATTAATTAAAATATTTGCCCGCAACCCTACACTAGTTAAACCTTGTCTGGAAGCACAGCAAACTGGGTCAATACCTACGAATTTTCATAACATGCAAACGGACGACAACATGGTCAAATGTGTTGACTAATGTTTTTATGTACATTAATAATCAAATCCCTTTACCTTTTCCTTAGCATCTAGAAGATCCCCTAAAAGATTTACACATTGATGTGATACTTTTAGGAGTTTATCGCTGAAGGTGGAAGAAAAATACGACGGATAGTTTTAAATTGTTATGATGATGATGCATAATTTGGGAACTTGTGGAATTTTTTCGTTAGAATTACGTTTTTATCACTTTGTTCATAAAAATAAACAAAGGACCGCAAAAATTACTAAAAGATAATTTTTTTTATGAACAAAGTCTAACATTATTTGGTCCATTTTGATGATCGAATGTCATTTATTCGGATTAAATCCGAATCGTGCATTTTTTAAATGGATGGCTGGATGTCTCGCACCACACAGTGCCGTGCACCATGTGCAGGGCAGGATCTCCACTCCCGCGTCTCCAACCCATGTCTTCAAATTACTGATGCCAAATTTTCTTGAGGGCTTATGTGGCATTTTGGCATCTCCAATTTGACATCAAACCCTCCCTCTCCAACCCTTATGTCAAATTTTATTGTTTTATACCTTTTGGGATTTTGTAAACTCTAATTACTGTATTTGCTAAATTTAATTCATAAATGCAAATTTGACCATTATATGCTTGTTTTTGAAGTAGAAATATAAAATAGCTATCCATAATAGATTTCTTATTTGGAGTTTCATCACTTTCAACTAGATTGTGCAGTAGGATAGAGATGAATTTTTGGCAAGTTTCTTGATCATATACATTGAGCAGGACATTGCAAGAGGTTTTGATGCTGATTCTAAAATTCATGCTTTTACCTATATGAAATAGCGTCACAATTGAACATGCTTTGTTTTAGTAGATAGATTAAATAAAATTAATTTTTCTTGGGACTGTAAGTAGGGGTGTACACGGTCCGGATCGGATCGGATTGGCATGAATCCAATCCTAATCCGCGAGTCAGGTTTTTAGAAAATCCAATCCGTGTCCGGACCAAAAGTCTCACGGTCCGGTTCCAATCCGATCCGCGAGTCACGGATCGGTTCCGATTTTATCCACGGATTACATGTCAAAATAAGTAACAAACAGTTTAATTAAAATAAAATCCTAAAAATCCAAAATAGAAAAAAAAAAAAGACCTTAGATGAAGCACGTGACGGAGCCACAACTAGGGCCTAAACAAACACTAGTAAAAGCATATAGCTTAGTTCAGTTACATAGTGGAATATAAACAAAAGCAGTTTAATATAAAAAAAATAGTGAACAACTACTAAATTCATCAAAGTCCAATACAAATGCAAGACAATGGAATACACGAAAGTCCAATACAAATTGACAATATTTATAGGAGATAACAATATTACTCTATATCAAATTGACAATATTTATAAAAAGTGATAAAATTATTTATGTATTCATACATATATATTTTTAAAAAAAATTATATATAATAAAAATCTCACGGTCCGGATCGGTTAATCCACGGTTTCAAAATCAAAATCCATGTCCGGACCGCGAGTCACGGTTTATTATTTTTTGAATCCGTGTCCGGACCATTAATCCACGGTTAAAATCCAAAACGTACGGATCGGTTCGGTCCGGACCGGATTCACGGTTCACCGGTTTTTTTGTGCAGCCCTAACTGTAAGTGATATGACAAACATTTTTTACTGTATTTTTTAGTATGTTAGTATTATTTTTTTCTAAAGTCGATAAAAATGCATATTGTAGTTCATCTTTTTATGTTTTTTATACACATGTTCGCTACCACTAATTCAAAATCTTGGTTTCGTTCTTGAGGATAACAACATTATAAATGCACACTACAAGATGACAAAATAGAGTGATTATAAAAAAGGGAAGTGTTAAATTTGAAAAAATGATACGTACTCCAAAAATACACCCAAAAGTGAAATATGAGTGATTTAGCTAAACAATCTAATGAATCTGAACCACTGATTTTATTTTGGGGCATTTTCGGGGCACCTAATAAAGCATTGCTTGTGAAAATCGCCAACATTTTTTCTTCCTCCCGAATAGAATATTCTTCCACAGGGAAAAATCACTAACCAGTAGCGTCCGCATCAATAATCAATAATGACAACTACCTCAGACACGCTTCCGCGCCCCATCCACATTTGCCATCGCTTTTTCGTCGTTCCAGAATAACCACAGTCAAAATCCGGAAAAACACCTCTTCCAGTTCCATTCCGCAACACCCAGCCTCATTTCAAAATTCAAAGCCACATTTACGTATACGTATATATATATAGAGAGAGAGACGAAGACATCAAGACATAGATACCCCTCTCTCTCTCTCAAAAGCAACGGAGATCCGGAAATGAAGGCATGCAAATACACCTTCAGTTTTCTTCGTTCTCTCTCTCTCCCTCTCTCTGTTATTGAAATATGCTGACTCTCTCCCTCTATCTCTGTTCTACAAATTGCAGAGAATCAGTTCATTAGGCATCAAACTTGTGTTGATCGCAATCTGTGTTTTATCAGGCAATTGCTCCAGTCTCAAGGTCCTTTCCTAATGTCCCCTTCATTGATTTTGTTTTTGTTCAACGAGTACTGTAACTGTAATTGCTGCTTTCATTTCCTGATTGATTTCCGAGAAATGAATTTTGGTTTCATTTGTATAATTTAAATACAGATTGGGGAAACATGTTCCACTGACAATAAGTGTGACGAGGGACTACGCTGCGAAACATGCTCTGCAAATGGCAACACCCGCCCCAGATGCACCCGCATTCTACCCTTGATTCCCACGTCCAAGGTACACACATATACAGTTAAAAAAAAAAGGTACACACATATATACAAGTCGGATTTTGAAATTGCCAGTTATAATCCGTGTAGTATTTCGGGGGGAAATGATTTTCATACCCGTTTTTCTATCATTCAAGGACAAGAAATGGATTGCAAATTTGATTTGCCGGTTAGAATATACTGTAGGTAATAGGATGGGTTTTCTTGATAGGATGCGAATTTTATCTGCAGAATGCCCGGAAAAGGGTTCTTCCTGACTTTCGCAGCAAAAAATCATCTTTTATACTCAAAAGTCGAAAGTGTTTTCACTTTTACTTTTTCTGGATTTTATGACGTTTTATTTTATTTTTTTGTGGTCAGATGATTTTATAAGGTTGATGGTGGATGAGAGCAATTTTGTTCACCCTTGCGAGGGTATGCTCATTCCGTGTCTTATCGAAACCATTCATTTTTGTCCATTTGTTAGGAGACTAATAAAAATTTTAGCTTAATCGGATATTGGTAAGCGCTTCATCTAACTATTCAATTTTAAAGAAAATAAATGTACTTCTAGATGAAGCACTTACCGATGTTTAATTGAGTTGAATTTTATCATGGTCTCCTATCAAATAAATCTGGAAAAATTGAACAATTTCGATCAGCAAAATGGGACACATAGTGGGACACATAATGAGCATACGCTTGCGAGGGTGAACAAAAAGTGTGGGTGAACAAAATTACTCTGGATGGTGTCAAATCGCAAAATAAATTTTGAACCCACAGCAACCATTAAAAATCAGGGGTCACCAAAGTTGCCCGTATTTGCTATACAATCCAACCTAATTAGTAGTGACCAGATCAATAATATCTATTGTATTATGAATCTCACACTTTGATGGATTGTACATCTAATATAAGCATATTCGGGTTGTAAACATTTCATCCGAACACCGTATATTTGGTCGTCTTAGGCATATAGTCAATCCGATGTTCATATTCGGTCAAACAAAGAGACCCCTAAGTGTTACTATTTATTTACTTTGAAATGGGATTTGGGGAATTGATGGCAGGTGAAAGGTCTTCCGTTTAACAAGTACTCGTGGCTGACAACCCACAATTCTTATGCTCTGTCCGGGTCTACATCGGCGACTGGATCAACGATTCTTTCTCCGACCAATCAGGAAGATACAGTCACCTCGCAGCTTAAAGTAAGAATACCACATTTGAAACTCTGGATTTGTTTGGCAATTTCTTCTTCTTGTTTTCATGAATAAGTGTAGAGACATCTTTAATTAATGGGGAAAAAAAGGTTTAAGTTTATGTACACTTTTTTACATTCAAGGGAAAAAAATTTAAAAAATTATGAGACGATTTTTTGTATGAGTGACGAAGTTGTACACTAACCATGGGGTGGGTCCCACAACAAGTGCTTGTTTCATTTCAATAGTAAGTGCTAATAAACGAATAAGCTCTATGACCCGTTCAAAAACAAAAAACAAAAACTCTACATATCACACACCTTATGTGATAGAGTTTGCGTATTTGTGTATGCTGTATTAAGTATTCCTATGTGAGCCTAGCAAAACTATTACTGTTGATATTTGATCGAATAAAAGTCATAAGAATTTCCTACCAGAACTTTTTCTAGTTGAAGGATCAATTGATAGGGGGTGTGCAATAATTGCTGGCCATGTTTGCTTAGGTTATAAACTAAGCATCCATAACATCCAGACTTACCTACCACTATCATTTGACTTGTTCATGTCACAACATGCTAGGATGTGAATTTTCAGTTGAAGTTAGAAATAATCAGTTTCATAATTTGAGTTAGTCCATTAACCAATTTTAACTAATCCAACTAATCCTTGTTTCTAGAGGCCCCAACTTAACGTCACCTCATGACAATTGTCATCCGCCTGTGACAAATGCAATTTATTGCAGAAATCAGCCTCACAATAAAGGCAAATGAAGAAATACGAGAAGAGATAAATGCGGAGAAGGTTGCCTAATACTAGATAGCTTGATATGCATTGCTAGACTCATTTTCTCACACCTTAAGCTTTTAGAACAATTAGTGACTTAATATGTTGAATGTAAGCTGTTTGACAAGAAATTCAGGAATTGACTGTATGATTATTCTCTAAAAAAAAATAATTGTGGCCAATCTAGATTTGGGTTCCAATCTTCTTGAGCATGGGCTTGATTTACATGGCTGGCTAAGGGATGCTTATTTACTTTTTGTAGAATGGCGTTCGAGGGCTCATGCTTGATATGTACGACTTCAACAATGACATCTGGTTATGCCACTCCTTCGATAGAAAATGCTACAACTTTACATCATTTGTGAGTTTTTGAAAACTACACTGCAATTGTGTTTCTTAAGTGTCAAAGTAGGTTATCTTATGGCTGATTTTTTAAACATTTCCCACCTAGCAACCTGCTATCAATGTGCTGAAAGAGATTCAAGTGTTTCTGGAAGCTAATCCAACGGAAATTGTCACCATCTTCATAGAAGATTATGTGACCTCTCCACGGGGCTTGACAAAGGTTTTTAATGCATCTGGTCTGAGTAACTATTGGTTTCCAGTGTCTGAGATGCCCAAAAGTGGCGGAGATTGGCCTACTGTGGATGATATGGTCCAGAAGAATCAGCGATTGGTCGTCTTCACCTCAATATCTTCCAAGGAAGCCACTGAGGGAATTGCTTATGAGTGGAGATATGTGGTAGAAAATCAGTGTGAGCACTCTGCCTTAGTTCTTTTTCTTTTTTCAATTTTGAACTTAGATTTTGTTGGAAGCAGATCAAACTATTGACACAACTTAATGCGAAATGATACATGCCTATGCTCCATTTGTTTGACTGGAAACTTTTGATGGATACTGAAAACGATAGAAAGTAAGGTAAAACAAAAGAAGGAGAAAGGAAAGTTGATTTTCTTTTATGCATTAGACTAGTACAATATTCCAGCAAATTTACAATTTTTTGTTTGTTTGGAAGCATAAGAGTCGGCAGATATTAATGTACTTCACTAAACTGCCCTTGTCCAGTTCAAACCAAATGATAATGATCTCTAGATCGAAAAATGAATGCATTATGCTGTGGCACATGATCAATCAATGCCTATCGTATTACTTTTAATCGTTTCACGGGTTCCATTACGGGTGTTCAATGGGAATAAGAGAGAACATTACCCTCACTCTAATTGGTGGGAAAAGTGTGGGTCCCACCACACACTAATCCTATTATTACCGAAAAGTGTATGATTCAGTAGACCCCACAATTTTCCACCAATCAAAGCGAGGATAACGTTCGCCCTCACTAAGTGGGGATGAACAAAATCACACTTGATCAATGGTCCTCCGTTCCTCCAACTTGACTGAAATGAACCTCGTTTTTCTTCTCTTTAGATTCAAATGAATAAATTTATATGTGTATCCAGTGTTGAGATTTGTGGAATAAAACTAGAAAAACAATGTGGCTTAGCTGGTAATAGAGGCAAATATGGAAACTACGTCTACAGTTCCATACTTTGACGGTAAAAAGTTTCCCCGCATATTTTGTCGGAAACCAATCACTAATTAAAAGGCCTAAGAGGTTGTGCACGAATCATACCTCCTGCTATTTCTAGGACTTTTTTTGCCTAGTGGAATACAAAAAGGACCATTTTTTTGGTAGTTCCTGATTTTTCATCATAATCTTGCTAATATAACTGATGCTTTGGAAACTGCAGATGGGGATGGTGGAATGGTGGCTGGTTCTTGTCCAAACCGTGCCGAATCATCTCCTATGAACACATCAACAATATCCTTGGTTCTTCAGAACTACTTCCCTGATAATCCCAACCAAACAGAAGCCTGTGTTGACAATTCTGCTCCGCTGATCAGCATGATGAATACTTGTTATCAAGATGCTGGGAAGCGTTGGCCAAACTTCATTGCAGTTGATTTTTACCAGGTATGGGATACGATTGAAGTGCAATTAAGATGGCCTATCTATGTAGTCTTGTTCTAGATTGGTCACAAATTTGAACATCCAGTTAATTGATTGGATCTTATTTACTTGTTCTAGAGGAGTGACGGTGGAGGAGCCCCAGAAGCTGTGGATGAGGCGAATGGTCAGCTGACTTGTGGATGTGATAGCATCTCTTATTGCAAGGTTTGCTACTTCCAATTTATTGACAAACGAAAAGTCTGCTAAAATCTTAGTCTTCTAATTTGCACGCCTTTTTTCCTCGTTCAAAGATGGTTTTGTGTTTCCTAAAAATATTTTATCTATCTTTTTTTGTTTTCTCAATTCAAATTATCTGATAAGATGTTGCCCTTTCTTTACATAGGCTTCATCGTAAACAATTTCCCGCGGTATAAGCGTGGAATCTAGGGCATCTGAACAATTGGCATCTTGAAAAAGCCAATAAATAGGAAGGAAAACAATTTGGAGTGCAAGAAAATGCAAAGAACAACACTTTTATGCAACACCTTGGACACAAATGTAGATACACCCCTCTCAAAGAAAGTGGTTCCCGCAACACTATCTCTGGGGACTCGCCCCTTGTGAAAAGAGAAACTGCAACATAATAACAATATACTACTCCCTAATCACATCACCATTTGCATAACCCGATACGATGTTGGATTACTCTACCTAATCCCTCCCTAAGGCCTATGGTAATACCTAAACCATATGAAAATTGGATCTGTGCCTCTCTACTATGGTTTTGGTGATATAGTATTATATTAGAAGCTGGGTAGTCAACAGAGAGTTGGTAGAATGACTCAACCTAACCCAATAACTTTTTCATGTTTGGACAGACAAATGCGACATTCGGCACATGTGATGTTCCCGTGATCTCACCTCCACCACCGGCTGGATTATCAACATCCACAGATGGAAGTAGAACAACAGAAACTCCGAGTGACGATTCCAATATCAGCAGACCAGTTCATCTGCTTTGGCTGATCGGGACATCTTTTTCCGCACTTCTCTTGATATGTCTGTAAATTGCTATAAAATCAGTTAAAATTCTTTTTTTTCCTACATCGCCAATCTGTTTTCGGAATGGAAATAGCGATCAGTTAAATTTGATTTATTGATAACTCTTTGGGACACGGAACGCAGACACGGAAAAAAGTTTTGCTATCACAATTCATTTCAGTCACATTGATATGAGATAGAGATATTCGACTACTCTCAAGATCATCTGGTCATTGTGTTGGATGTGGTCCCTCTTTAAACTTTTCGCAAAAAGGTTTGATTTGATTGGTCCTGATTTGTTGGTGATATTTGACATGTTATTGGAATTGTAATGCTAATCAAATTGTAGAGGTTTTTTGTAGACTTCTTCAACTTTCACAAGAGCAACACTTAGGTGCACAAATTCGAATAGAACTAGCCATATTCATCCAATGCATGTAAAACTCTACAACCAACGAACGTATTGGAAAATCCTGGACATATGAATATAAATCTGTGCATATAAACTTTTACATTACCCTCGCTCACTCTCATTAGTTTAAAAGATATGGATCCCTATAGTAATCTCGTTTACATATCAATCCCATGAGTCCCCCATGAGGCGATGGATGCTTGGTGGAGGACCGGCTTTGCTCACTTGGGTTTCTTAAAACCACTCCCTCTCTCTCATTTCCATCGCCTCAGAAGAAGAGAGAAGTCTCCCTCAAGAGAGTCTCCCACAACGATCAGAAGAAGAGAGAAGTCTCCCTCAAGAGAGAAAAAAAAAAGCAAGAACCTCCATCTCCATGGCTGATCGAGTGATCGGTAAAGCACAGGTGACAGGTCTGATGAATCTCGACAAACATCCATTCTCTTCCTCTCCAGCCCCCCTTTCTCCACTCTCCACTCTCCACTCTCCACTCTCCACTCTCTCTTTTTTATCGTTTTCTTTTGACATTTTTTCATCAGCAAAAACCCGGCCGGTTCGAGTGACCCGTAGACGGTTTGAACGGTTCGACGGTTGAACCGCTGCGTTGATCCGGTTTTTCATTTTTAGAACGGTTTTGAATTAGGAACGGTTTTGGAGGTTGACTGGACCGCTGCCTAGCCCGGTTCCTGGTTCAACTGGCCGGTCCGGTCCGGGTTTTAAAACACTGAGCCTTCCTGAAGCACTCATCTTTTAAAATAGTAGTGTTGTGCCCGTTTAGTGTGTTAAGGAAAGAATACAACAGCCAAAGGTTTGAAGCTCTTCTCAGGACTAATGTTGATGCGTAGCGACCCTTCATCCGAAGGGTTCTTCATAGGTGTCCCTTCCACCGAAACGGTCCCTCAAAGGTATCCCTCAAACCGAAGGGTCCCATAAAGGTATCCCTTCGGCAGTTTCCTTTGATTCCTTGCTCAACTAGTGGTTAACTACTAGGCTTTGCTCGGTACATCCAGACCTCTACATCACATAGCGGATATTCTTTTTGTTTTCACTTGTGCAAACATAGACAGAAAGAATTTCGAGTTCGATTTTGTTGTATCTTGAAGGCGGATTTACTGTAACCCGGTGTACACCATTTGGTGGGGGCAAATACTGCCTTTAGGAAATCGTTGTTTCAAAGCGCCTCGAATTGTTTTTGCAAAGCAGATTGAAGTAAAAGAGACGACGCCATCATCGTCAAATTTTTCAAGACCGGATTTCCAACAAAACGAACATGCAGACCACAAACTCATATGTTATCACATGCACAAGCAAAATCATCCCCAAACCCTTGGGTTTTCTCAATGATGTCTTAACAGTCTACCCATAAACTCAATGCCCAACTTAAATGACCATGACCACTAGACAAACTCCCATTCCCAAAATGCCCAAGTTCATGCAACATAAGCCAAAAACAAACAAAATAGGAGAGAATCTTTAAATCTGAAACTAAACAAAGAAGCAACCATGAAATTAGAAAGACTTTGCCACCAACAGCAACATTTATGCTTGGATACATTGAGAAATGTTCGAGCATCTACGGTTTACAAATATCAAAATTGGACCACTAAAGACATTGACAGTATGTATCGAAAGCATATGGCCATGGACACGACATAGGACAACACCTCATACACGCGACAAGACAATTCTCAAAAAATATGGACAAAGACACGACGGGAGATCCCACTAGTTTTTAATATTTATTTTGGTTGTTCAAACCTACATGGTAACTACAAGATAGATATTCAGATAAGAACACCTCTCGAATGCATTAGTGACCAAGGGTGGTATGCCTAACATAAGCATGTATTTTGTAGTATACTTTTGGGCCTCGTTTGATTCAGGGATTATGCGCCTGGGATAGGACTGTGAGTGTCTAATCCCATCTTTTCCCTTGTTTGGTTCCCAAAAAGGCTTTGGGATTATAAATACCAGGACAAAAATAATCCTTATATGTGGGGTATTATATTATCCCATGGGGGTGTGGGATTCACAATCCCGGACTAAAGACAAGCGGAACTTCAACCCCCGTTATTACAAAATTGCCATGGAAATATCAGAACGGCAGAACCCACATCGTCTTCTTCTTCTGTTCTTCTCCATTCACTCTCCTCTCTCTCTCTCTCTCTCTCTCTCTCTCTCTCCACATCAGAGCATATTGAAGAACAATTTCTTCCAGAGTTGAATCAAACCAAGTACATCATCGTTCTCCCTCTCCCTCCCGATTTCTCTTTTGTTTTCGTTCTCCAACTCTCTCTTCTGTTTATCGATTTGCAATCTGGGTTTGGATTGGTTGCCCTGTTTTTGATACCTATTTAACGCTTTTGTATTGTATGTGTTTGTGTGTGCCTTGATTCTGTTTTCGTCGGTGATTGTTTTGCATCACCTCGATTTGCCTTTTCTTTGGATTGGGTTTTAAGATGCAAAGAGTGATGGGGGCAGATGATGAAAGATCAATATATATTTGGGCTGATAAACAACCATGAGGCTCCAAAATCAAGCTTTTTAAAACTGATGCCCCCTCTCTCGGTCAACAAAAAAATAATCGTGATTTGTTTGGGTTTGCAAATCGTGATTTTTTTGGGTTTACAAATCGTGATTTGTTTGGGTTCATTCCAGTTAATTTCTTAAAGAACTCAGGTAGCATTTCCTTTTGTTTGAATTGGATTTTGGGGAATTTAATTGGTTGGAATTGGTTTGAGAGATGGAGAGAGAGAGGGAGAGAAAGAGAGAGTCTCGAAATTAATCCCAAAATTTAGTTTAGGGAACCAAACATGGGATTGGCCAAAACATGGAATATCCCAATGTTAATCCTGCACGAATCAAACAAGAGATTGTGTCAGATTCAGTACTAAATTAGTCCGAGAACAAATAATCCAGGACTATCAATCCCAGGACTATCAATCCCACCTATTTTAGTCCGCGAATCAAACGAGGCCTTGAAGTTATAAAATTTACTCTAGAAAAACTTATAGAGTTTACAAAATCCACCTTGTGGTGTCCCCATGTGCTTCCCTGTCGTGTCCACGTAAAAAAAATAGTCAAATTTAGTACTAGACATTCTAAAATGGAAAGTGGTAAATTATTTTAAGCCGAACCAAAATAGAAAGATACACCAAAAAAATGGAACGGAGGGAGTATATCACCTTAAATGGCATGTAATCTTTGCGTTCTAGATTAGTTCATTTTTGTTGTCGGGATGACGTTTGGCTTTATTAGTTCAGACTGAGAAGCCGACTTCTCTTTCATCAATAAATTGGTTCACACACACTCATGCACACACGAAGGTTAAATTACACATGGGCATTATATTCAAAATTTCTGATTTCTTTTCCCATTCTAATTGAATGTCTTGTAATGCCATCCTAATAATTTTAATTACGGTCAAGTTAGTATCAGAAATTGCTTCGCATTAACACATAAACTTAGGTAACTAGGATCAGGGCCGGCTCATGGCAAGCCAATAAAGCCACCGTTGCGGGACCCCTAAAAAATATATAAAATAGGGTCTCCAATCATGTAAGCCTCTTATATATTGTAATTGATGTTTATTTTTAGATGACAATATATATAAATTTGTTCAATAATAATAATATTGTACTGGTTTTTTATGAAGATTTGCGTTGAAAATATTATGCATAAAACATGGAAGTCCTCATCTCATTAGTTCGTTTTAGACCTCCAAAACTAATGAGCCGGCACTGACTAGAATGAGAGAAGTTAATGTTACGAACCAAAGTGGGAAATGAATCACATATTCTATAAATCTAGAGGGTATAAAATTAACGTTCTATATATCTAGTTCCAAAATTAATGAAATTCACCTTCCCCAAGCCATTACGAATATGAAAAATAATGCTTAATGAGCAGTTGATCATATTTTAACTTGTCAGTTGCTTCTTGTAATATCTATATTACAAAAGAAAGCTCAAAAATATTTAGGCATACAAACAAAGCAATACCTACGGCCAGTCGATCATATTTTCTTGTTAAAGTTGTAGCCGAAATATATATATTTTTTTCCTATCAAATTCTCATATCATTATTAAGGGTATTGCATTACACTTCAATAGAGGTCATAATACGGTCATTTTGTTGAAGAGATGTGAACAAGGGTATCAAGTAGTTAACGTCATTTCGAGATGGCCGCCAAACTGCTTTATAAAACTGCTTTATATAGGGATATAATATATATGAAACCTTTTTGTCACTGATAAATTGACAAACCTTTTTTCTCCTGAACATAAATTGATTTACCTTGAAAAATAGAATTTTGTGTTTATTTTTTTCCTATGCTTGGCAAAATGTAAGAGTTACTGTCTTTTCTTTTTTCTCTCTTTTTTTTTTCTCTTTCTTTTGTTAGAATTGTTGAAACAGAAAGATACGGAAAAAAAATACTACGAAGATTTTACTGCAACGTGGTGATAGCCAATTGGAGCAAGAGAAAAGATAGAGACACTAACACCTCTACCAACAATTGCACAAACTATCTCACATAGGATATGTGGGACCCAAATATGAGTTGTAGGTCCCACATGTCCCATGTGAGAGAGTTTGTGCAATTGTTGATACAAGTGTTAGTGAACCTGTCACGACCTTTCTGTACACGGAACAAGCATTCTTTAGCGCGAGAGGTATAGCCGCCTTCAGATCTAGAACAAGTTATGAATATATATATAAGGTACTTCTAGGGTGACACAATGGGTCCCATCAACCCAATTGAAATTACCAAATTGCCCTTTGCATTTTTCTCTTCTTGTTCTATAATTTTCCTTTTTAATGGGTAGCTTTTTTTTACCTGTGCGGAACTCAATTAGGACCCATGTGACCCATTAAGACTGTAACAGACAAGATATGAACATAAATACATAATCCATTCCATTAATTGATTGAGCGCATGCATATACAATGGAAATCAAACTATTAACTTAACATAAGTTCTAATTTTGTAGTATCAGCTCTATTTGACTGTATACATTTGTCTAGACCGTTATCCTTTCTCCAGCTTTCAAGATGGTCAAAAGCCTTGGCCATTTTGCAAAAATAATACTTCATGTTTAATCTCGAAAGACACCAATAAGGGTATCATTAATGCACTTATGGATGATGTGCATCTTTATTAACATACCGGATGTATTAGTACCCAAAGTGTATCCTACCATCATAAAGTCCCTTTTGAGAATCATGAATAATCAACTTAAAGAAATGGTTGCATCAAAATAAACCACAGTATAATAATGGATTGAACTATGACATGATGCTATTTAGACTTAAATTCAAGCTAAACAACATAATGTTATGCACATCCCATATTAAAGAGTAGGAAAAAAAATACTACATGAAAAAAAAATATTTGTTAGATGTTAATATTTCAAGCTTTTAAGACCGCATGTTCATATTGGAGAACAAGACATTAAAGTGTTGCCCAGAATGATATTTGGGACCAAAATTTTCAAAATTAAAAAGCACAAGCAAAATTGTTCTTAGAAAACTGTGCGCTTACATAGTTTTTTTTTTTTTTCATTATTATGAAACTTTTTATTAAAGAAAAATTTTAGTCCCTCAATCCCGATTCGCTTGTCCACTACACAAATCGTGTAACTTTTGGATAAAAAAAAAACTCATGGAGTACTTTGTTTGGTGTATAGAAATTTAAAAAATTATGCACCTCCTTTATTGCTTTGTTTGAAACTCCCTAGACTTTTAGTATAGGACAAGCAACTTGGGATGAAAGATTGTATTTAGGAGGAGGAAAGAAACAAAAAAGATACAGTAAATAAACCTTAACTCTCACAAAGCAAATAAAAGATTACTAACATATTTAAAGGACAAAAAGAAGCTAATGAACATGGAGGCTAAAGAGTGTAAGGTTACCACGGCTAGCTTTGACCTATAAGGCCTAACTCGGTTCAAGCCCGTAGAGATCCAGCAAAAACATAATCGGCCCAAGTCCCCATGTGAACAACTCTAGGCCTAGGTCCTGCCCATGACCATAATGTATTCGAGCCAAGGGGCTTGGGTCGGGCTTGAGCGTTTTGAGGTCAATGAATGCTGGTCACGATCAAGGAATGCATAAATTATATTGCGCAAATATACCATTAATTACAAGATTGCGATACGAATTCCGATTCTCGAAATACACCTTGAACACAAGCATCTGAATCATTATTCTAAACCTGAATTGGAAAATATAGACTGGCCTTGTTCGTTTCATAGGTTAGTTTATCTTTAGTTTTGTTTTCTAATCATTACCCTCGTTTCTCTCTCTATCTCTCTACAGATCATTACCCCTATCACCAAAACTAAACTAAACTAAAACTACTAAATGAACAAGGCAAGCTATGACCATACACCATACTATCATTATTCCAATTCCGCAATTTCAAGTATGATTTAAGAAAATACCAAATCATTTCATCTTCTTTTCCTGATTTCTTTGTCTCCATCTTGATACCCACCCTTTTCTTTCTTTCTCCATACCCACTCCACATATCTCTTGGGTTTTCGCCATCCTTTTCCAGATCTACGACCATCAGATCTTATCAGCCTTCTCTTTTGGACTCCTTGGGCTGTGGGCTTTCATCCCTCTGCCGGCCGTTCCTTTTCCGGCGAGATTTTTCCAGGGTCTTTCCGGCGAGCTCACCGGAGCTCCGTTTCGCATTGCCTTTGGTACTCAGCTGCTTTCAAGCACTTAGTTAATCTCCTCTATCCTTTCTTTTGGAGGCTGTGACAGTTAATCTCCTCATCTTTTCTTGTCTGGTCGTTGTTTTGTTTTCTAGGCTGCGGAGGGTTTGTCTTTTGGTTTCTTAATAGTTTTGGAGGATGAGATGGCTGGTTTATTTACGATTTTGTGGACAATCTCCCAAAGCCAATGGATGTTGGTTGGCTCCGTCAATTATTCAGTCCTTTTGGGAATGTGTTGGATGTGTATATGCCAAGCAAGAGAAGTGCTTCTTTCAATACTAAATTTGGGTTTGTGAGATTCAAGAGGAGAGAGAAGGCATTGTATGCAATTGAGGATCTCAATGGCTCTTTGATTAGAAACTTTAGAATTGTTGTGTAATTTGCAAAATACACCAAAGATAGCCCTTCATGTTCTCAAAAAAATATTGATGGGTTTATGAAGGATAGGTTGGTTTCCTCTCGGCAGGTTTGGCATCCTAAGTCTGTTGAAATTCATGGCAATGATAGAGATTCTAAGTGTCTATCATATGCAGACGCTCTTAGAGGTGGTTCACATGCTACTATCGTTAGGGGAGTTTCAGATGGCTTCAAAACTAAGCTTGTGGAAGCAACGGAAACAGATATGGTGTGGCTACAGAATAGTGCAGTTGGTCATTTAATCAATTATTGCTACGTGAATACGCTGTAGGATCTATTCATAAGCAACGGTATTTGGGATGCTCACATTCGTCCACTGGGTGGCTTAAACGTGTTGATATCTTTCGACTCTGCTGATTTATTGAAGATTTCATGTTGGACAAAGACAATTTGCTTCCTAATTGGTTCTCTTCGGTGAATGCGTGGGACAATCAATCTATCAAACCTTCTAGGTGCGTTTGGATCTCTTGTTACGGTGTTCCTCTTAATGCTTAGTGTTCTTCTACTTGTATAGATATTGGAAAATTGTGGGGTGATGTGATTAGACTTGATGAATTGACGGAGAAATTGATAGTTTTTGATAAAGGGCGTATGTTTATTTTAACGGATTATCTCGACTGCATTAACAAGGTTGTGCATGTTAAGATTAATGGTGTTTCCTACCCGGTTAAAGTTATAGAAGATCCTTTGGCTGAAACATTTTGGGAGAAACGCGTTTTTACTTCAATTAAGATAAAAAAAAAAATAGGCATGATACTGTTGGGAAGGAAGATATAGTTGAGACTGACCCAGGGGATGATATTTCTTTTGATTTGGTTGCCCACGAAGCTCAGGATAAAGGTAGTTGTAGGGAATCAAGGATTGATTTGTTGCATGGTGAGATAGACAACAAGCATAATCTTCTTGCTAATGAGACCTTTTTTGATAGCCATTGTCCGGCTCTTAATTAGGCTATTGGAAAGGGAGACACAAGGTTCGATGATCACCCTCATTGAAAATCTGAAATTCCATTTCCATGTTCATCAAGCACAATTCCAACCATTGTCACCACTACAAGAAATCAGGGTTTTTGCGAGGAAATAAATTCCTTGCTAAAGGCCTTAAGTTCCTCGCAAATAAGTTTTTGCGAGGAAATTTCATTTGTCGCCAAGTCCTTGCAAATGGGTAGTCTCCTAATGTTTTTTGCGTCCAAAATTTTGTTTCCTCACTAAAAAGATTTTTTTTTTGCAAGGAAATTTAACTTGTCGCTAATGAGTGAACCCTTTTGCGAGGAAATTCATTTACGAGGAATTTCATGTGTTTGGCGATTTGGAATTTTTCTCGTAAAATGGTGAACCCTTTTGCGAGGAAATTCTTTTGAGAGGAATTTGGCGATTCAGAATTTTCCTCACAAAATGGTGAACCCTTTTGTTTGGAAATTCATATGTTTGGCGATTCAGTATTTTCCTCGCAAAATGGTGGACTAGAAAGCAACAACTCAAATTTCCTAGCTAAATATACATGTTTACTAACAAATTATTTCCTCGCAAAATGATGCACTCGAAAGCAACAACCCAAATTTCCTTGCCAAATGTGCATGATTAGCGACAAAGAATTTCCTCACAAAGTGGTACACCTAGTAGCAACCAAACAAATTTCCTTGCAAAAAATCACTTTTTGGCAAGGAAACAAATTTTTTTCGCAAAACAAAAAACACATTTTGCTAGGAAAATTATCCTTGCAAATTAAAAAACAATAGTTTTCTTTTGGCGAGGAACCTCACAAAATAACTCTTTTAGCGACAAAAAAGCTACCAACTGTTCTCATTTTGATTCCTCTCATACAATTAATGACCTGCTATATATATAATTCAAATAGCACAATTCATCAAACTCAAAGGCAATGACGGGAACATTAAGCCGTTTCACAAATGTCAAAATATGATACTTAAATACCAAAAACATAATACCATGTATCAAGTATCTATACAAAAACCACTATGGACTAAATTATGTACTATTAAGTACCAAAAGAAAAGGATGATCCAATATCCTTCTTCCTCCATGTAGAAGTCCCAAAAACCAAAGGCATCCCCTTCTTCTTTCATATTGAAGTCCCAAAAAAAGGAAGGCAAAAAGCAGTTTTGTCCTCAAAACATCATTGGTATCCCATCTAGCACTCCATTGCATCTTCATCCCCCAAAAGATCACCATCATTTGTTGAGCAATCAGCAAAAGGTTTACAAAATTTAATCTTGATTACTATTTGCTTACAATACTATATTCAATATGAGAAGAAAAAAACAGAGCATCTCTATCTAAACAAACACACACTCTCATTCCCTCTCACCCATAAACAAACGTAGGACTCTCTCTCTAATACAAAGTCAGTCAAATACCCATCAAATTCCAACCAGTGAGAACACTACATAAACTCCAATCACAACGACAGTTTCATAAGCCAATTTCTATGTCAAACCCAGAATTAGAATCAGAGTTCAATTCCCTCCACAACCCGTCAAATGGGAGCAATATTTGAAATGGATCACGTAGGAAATCCATTTACGGTGTGGGTGGGATCAGCCCATGTGATACACTAGATCATCGATGGAACTGAATGCATCAAGATCTCACTAGAGGTCCACGTTACCATCATTGACAAAGTTTTGCCTTCTTGCTACAATAAGTATGGGATAGTGTTCTTTATTATCTACTTATTATGGTCCTAACAACCTGTTCTTTGTTTCCTGTCTTAGGAACAAGTTTGTAGCAATAGGATGCGACATTTATGCTAACATTGAAGGAGACAATGGCATGCCCACTGCAACTCGGTGTGCATCCTTTTGCATTGACGACCTAAACATGTCGAATGATACTTCTACTGGCAGAGGTTACTGTGAAACTACTATCCCACGAACCAATAATACATTTGGTTTCGTCGTCTATAGCGTGAATACTCTCACTAGAGTCTGAACTAGAAGGCCATGTAGTTTTGTATTTGCCGTTGGCAAGGAATTCTCCAAGTTTGACTAGTTCAACACGATCTCTAACTATAGTGGGTGGTACAAATTGTATAATATTCCTCTTGGGCTTAATTGGGGGATTGGTAATATTAGTTGTCATGAAGCAAGCATTATCTATGCAGCCAAAACGCCGAGTGCAGAGACAACAATGCTGTTGGAATATTGGGTTAAATCTGTGTCAAATCTGTGCATGTCTATCTCCCATCGTATGAAGTACAAGAATAATTGGCATTTAAGAACTATTTGGCATAAAGTGAGACAAATTTTAATCACATCACAAGATACATGATCTATTACCATAAAGAATGTGAAAAAATCAGCACATCACTGTAGTTCCATGTGATATGTATTACAAAATTCTATAACCCTTCACTATTAGTCACTAATTCTAATGAAATGACACAAAATAAAAAAGGAAAGGCAAAGGCTATGGATATATGTCAAAAACTAGAGCTTCTACTTGTGAATTGGATTGCAACTGGGGAGCCAATGCCTTAAGGCTGAAGGTACCCCTAGGCAACTGTGGACGGCCCACCGAGATTGTTTGAAAAGATTGTGATTGTTAGAGTCGCCACCCGGATTTGAGGTCCGAACCCGAGAAACCGATAAAAACATGACTCATTTGCCCATTTGAAAAAGATTTCACTGATAATGGCGGAACCAAAGATTTCTCGGATTCGGGGGTTTGGTTACGAGAGGGGAAGGGTTTTACGGCACCCCTCTCGCCCGGTCTGTGAACCGGCCTCTACTCAACATTTTGTGGGATTTTGGAAATATTTAAAATTTAATTCTACCACGAAAATGGGGAATCAGGGATGGGAATCATGTAAATAATAAGAAAATACAAAATGCAAATCTAACGTGGATGCTTGTGCACGTGATTTACATAGGAATGATAATAACTAAGAAGAATTACAATGAATATTTACAGAGGTAAACAACAGCAGGAACTGTACAATAACTCAAGAAATCATGGATATGAAGCTTGATAAACTGGCTTACAATCTGGATTCCAGAATGGGGATTGAGCGCTCAATGGTGATGGCTTGAACGCTCAACCTCTTCCAAACCAGTTCGAGCGCTCAAGGATCATGGATTGAGCGCTCAAATCAATTTCTGGCTTCTGTGATTTTAACCTTTTTCACAACTTCACTTCTCATTCTTTACGGAATCAAAACATTAATAGAACATTTTTCATGGAGAATCAGGAGAAAACAGATAGTTTGATCTTTGAAAGAATGACAAAAAGAAGAGAATAGCCACGAATTAACGAAGAAAATGCTTGGGAATGGAAGAAAGGGAGGGATCCAGATCGTAAGCACAGTGATATCAACTCACACACACCTTTCAGTTAATTTCCAACAACACCCCACAAGAACAAAGCATAAGTACCAAACTGCTTCAAGAACAGCTTGAGCGCTCAGGTTCATAACCTTGAGCGCTCAAGCCATAATCTGACTTTCTGGCTTTTGACCTTCAAGCAAGCTTTTGGTACTTCATAATGATCATAAATACATAAACTGAAGATTTATAAGGTTGAACAGTCTCTGTCTTGCACTCAAATATAAGATTTTCGAAAGTTTTGATGCTTGATCATCATAAAGTAGTTAATCTACACTCATGCAAGTTATTTTGAGGTAGAAATAAGCTGTTTTGAGAGTTAAATGAGCATATCTAACTGTTTAATGATGATCAAAACCAAGGGAAAGCACAAAAGTTAACAGAACAGAAACTGCTCAGAACTGGTATTGAGCGCTCAAGTCCTAAGGCTTGAGCGCTCAACCCCTGTTGAAACTGCAGATTTTTAAAGTGTTTTTAAACAACTTTTAGACCTTTGTGAGTTCAATGCAAGTATAAAGAACTTGTTTGAACTCACTAGTCTCCCTCAGAAGGATCAAAACAGTGAATATACCACATGTTTAACTACCTTTTTCACTTGTTTGAAGGATTGAACTTGATTGTGGGTTTTAGAGTGGACAATGAGGGGTGTTTTGGTTAGTATGGTGGATGGGTGGTACAGTATGTGAGGTTGATTGATGATCAAGGATCAAATTTTGAGTTTGAAGAGTGGTTTTTGTAAGTGGTTTGGATGGAATGTGTACGGGGATAAATCCACGTAACCCTGGATCACGTGCTTCCTTGAATCAACCCTAGATCTGCAAGACAGAAAAAGGGTTAGAGCACCTTTGCCTCTCGTTGGCAAAGGCCCTCCGATGCCTAAGTTAGTATCACGTACTTGAAAGCCCAAATCACAATGCGTATGAAAGTAGGTTTCACAGCGTACCTTTCTTCATGGATATCGTTCTGTATTTATAGTTGAAGAAGGCTTTGATTTAGACATCCCGTGCCTTGGTTTCCTATTAGCTTCAGGAATCCATTTCGTAATTGGACTTTCCTTTTAGGGACGAGCTCCCATATCCTACTAGATCTCGTCTAGTAGAGGTCTTTCTTTCCATATAGGATTCTTCCCTATATGGGGCATACTCCTAATCTCATTAGGACTTCCCATACTGATCCCTTATGCTACGGGATCGCTCCTTATCTCATAAGGATCCGCCTTTAGATCATTCTGGAATGTCTCACTGCCTTACTCGTGGCGGTGCCGTGCTTCCACATAGCTCGGAATAACCCGTACGTAACTCAACTCATCTCGCCGAGCTGATTTACGTATTCCAGAATGCTACCTAAGCTATACACGTAGCCCACCTAGCTCGGCCATACCAGGGGTATCCCTTTATGTCTTATGCCGAGCTAGTGCATTCTGATATATTAACTTACTTAATTATCCTGACCTTATTCATGGTCCGGGATCAGCTCGGCACAGGGCCCACGGACTCCCTATGTGGTGCCGAGCTATTCACCCTCTCGTGGTGACCGCCATAGGCACGTGCTATGCCTAATAGTAGGGTAATCAGATTTTACCCACTCCAATTGCTCCCCAACTCTGCTACTGCTGTCATTCATCAGCAGTGCGCAGAGCTTCCATGGTTCCAGATGCATCTTCTTGCACGCCTCCCCCTCACGTGGGGAGCAAGACTGTTCTCGCATTAAATGCGAAATGACCCGTTGGTCACCGGATAAGCCCAAAGGACGTTTTTTGCTAACGTGTCCAGATGCGTCATACCCAACTTTTATGGGGTTTCGGGCGGGACAATCATTATTCTTCCCCAAAAATCTTCTAAACCCAAAAACCTCTCCCCTCCTCTTTCACTTCACACTCGTCAGAAGCAAAGAAGAGAGAGAGAAAAAAGCACTTCTGCCATTTCCGTCATCTGAGTTCACCTGCAACCTTGCTTGTTGTCTCCGGTTTTCATCGGAGAACTTCCTTCCATCTGCGTCGGAAAACATTTCCTTAGGCTCGTCTTCCTCACGTAAGTGGCCCTTCCAGATCTTCCCTTCTACCTCGCGTTTCATCTTCTTCGTTGTTTCCTCTGTGTCTGTTTATCTTTTCGTTCTCTGGGTTTCAACTGCGAAACCCTAAATCTCCAGTAGGAATGGGTAAACATAGGACTCTTCTTGGTAACCCCCAAAAAATATTGGATTTTCGACGGGATTACAATATCCCTGCTGACATTCAATTCAGATTAAACAACCGAAATGACTTGAGAGAGGTAGGTTTGGACGAACAAAAAATTCTTATCCCTTTGATCTTCATAGTAGAAGGGGGCCTTAGGCTCCCTTTACACCCTTTCTTCAGGGAGGTTTGCTTTAGACACAGACTAAACCCTATGCAACTCTGCCCTAATTTCGTTAGGGTAGTCATGGGCACAATTGCCCTGAACAGGCTGCTCGGCCTGCATCTCGATTGGTGGGACTTACACTACCTCTACAGTGTAGTCCCCACAGCAGATCAAAATTATTATTTCAAGGCTAGAGACCCCGAGCAGAAACTCATTACCGACCTTCCCAATTCCTCGAAGGGCGAGGCGGATGACTTTCTCATAGTCACCGGCAATTGGGAGCCAAAGGATGCAGAGGGGAATGTCATTGGCTTCTCCTGCCCTACGACTACAGGCAAACCACGTTAGTACTTCGTTCTTTGCATTTTCATTCTTTTTTCTCTTAATCTCTTTAAGAGCCGTTCTTAACCATCTTTTTCTTCTCATGTGTTGTTTTGCAGCGAGCAACCTTAATCACGGTGGCCACCTCATCCACGGCAATCTTCATCGCGAGGATATTGCTCGGGCCCTGTATTTCGACGGTTTTGCACCAACCCCTGTTGGTCTCGGCCGTGCAGCTCACCTGCTATTGGACTACACCCCAACGTACTGGGGTGGTATCAGAAGGGTCGGCGAGCCAAGATCGAGATACCCCTGGCCTCCAGCTGCCCCATTGATCGCCACACGCCCCCCAGCTGAACAAAGGTCTCGTTCTCGTCGAGGCCGATCTAGAAGGGGGTCAGCGCGTTCTCGAGCCCCTAGGGACTTGCAGCAGCAAGTTACGTTTGCGCATATCCCGGAGGTTCTCACCGCCATCCATATCCTCACCCGTACCGACCAGGATGCAAGCACCTCTGGACGGGTGGAGGCCGAAGAAGAAGAAGAAGAAGAGGAAAGAGTTGCTGGGTTTGACCACCGTGAACTCATCCGATCCCTGTCCGAGCAATCCGCCCTTCTCGCGGATTCAGACGATTCACCAGGCTGCTCCCCTTCTCCAGCCCGAGAAGAAATGCCGCTTCAACCGATTAATTTGCTGGACGAGTTAAACTTCGGAGGACGGACTTCCCGTGCTCGCCCTGCCGTTCAAGCCACTGACCCTCCTCAATTAACAGCCTCTCTCCCCGATCAACAAGTGGACAAGAGACCTGCAGAGAGCCCCCAGGACGTCCAACCCCCCTTGCAGAGGAGGAGGACTGGGGATTCAAGCTCTGGTCAACGCTTTACCAACTCTCCACCTCTGGTGCAGTCCTGGGCCCCAACCATGGCACGTCCTGATGGTACCCCTCTTACCTTAATTGACAAAATTTCTTCCACCGAGGTGGCCTTTGGTGTGTCCAGAGCTGCTCTGCTTCCGCTCGACATGGAGAGGGAGAAGAATAGCTCCTATGACACTCTCATGAAGTCCATCTTCCAGTCAAGCGCCAAGGTATAAAGTGTTTTTGTTGCTTTGTTTCACGTTCTCCTGCAGTAAAATTTCTCTTCCTAATTGCTTGTTGTGTCTTCCTCTATAGATCATGCAGAAAGCTGCTGCCGGTTTCGACCGAGCGAAGGAGGCCGAGAAGGACTTTAAAAAAGAACAGAAAAGGGCTGACAAAGCCGAGCGGGAGAGTGCCCAGCACGCTCAATCGCTCAAAGAAGCTCGGGAGGAGGTAGATAGGCTGAAAAAGGAGCTGGCTGAGCAGAAAAGGAGGGCTGAGGAAGCTGAGGAACAAATGCGCCTCGACTTGTCCTCTGCCAATGCGAAGGCCGAGGCTGAATACGACAGGGCTGTGCTCGAGGTGACGGATAATTACAAAGCTCAAATGCCATCAGTGCAAGATGCCGTCTGGAGTGCAGCTTGGCAGCGATGCCTTAGCAAACTTGGTGTAGACGAATCTTCCCCCCTCTGGGTCGACATGGAGTTGCCGAGCGAGATGGCCGCTGCTCAAGCTCACTCAGATGCCCAAGATCAACTTATTTCTGAAGCCCAATCTGAGCTCCTCCCTGAGCAGACCCAAATTGACGAGACCATGACTGGCCCTACTGTCCTTAGAGATGGTGCTACTGAAGGTTTTGCTGGAGGTAACAATTCTGACCCCAACCCTGCCACCAACTCTGGTTAGCACGGTGAAGAGGCTTGATGCCTGTTATCAATCTTTCTTTTATCGTCTGAACTCTACTTCTGACCCTGTGTGGTCTTGTTCGGCCGTCTGTGGCCCATTGATACTCCAGTACGTTTGTTTTAAGTTTTATCGTACTGCCTTAGTTCTGCGGGTATTCCCAAGTATGTTTTGTATTTTGCATTAAGCTTCTTCATGCTTATGTCAAATGTTAAAGGCTTTGGTCAAGAACTTTTTCGTAGGAATTTTGTTACAAATCCAAGTTTCCTCGTACTTGGGATCTTTTGCAGCATTCGTTGCAATCTAAGTTTATTTATTTTTAGCGCAATGTTCGTTGCACATCTAAGAGATTTACCAATATTCGTTGGAATTATATATCTAAGTTTATGCGTACTTAGAAATTTTTGCAGTATTCGTTGCAAATCTAAGTGTCTTCATACTTAGAGATTTACCAATATTCGTTGGAATACACACACTCTCTGCTCCCCAATAGGAATCCAAATTGTTAAGGACAAATTGCGGTTCGTATTAATCAAAATCGCGATAAGGAAAGATAAAATTCCTTTAATGCTAGAAATATCAATAAATACAAATCTGAATGACCAATGTTGGTGATTTTACTCGTAATCCCAATTAGACACTAAAAACAAAAATGTGAACTTATTCGTATTCACTAAAAGAAATGTGATTGTATTCGTAATCATGTAAACATGTTACTGGAAGAATTTTCTAAGGTTTTGGACATTCCATGGTTGTGGAACCGGGTCTCCATCCAGGTCGGCCAAACGGTAGGCCCCAATGCCAGCAATTCCCACAATCTTGTATGGGCCTTCCCAGTTCGGCCCAAGCTTCCCATCTGAAGACACTTTGGTGTTAGCCAACACCTTCCTCAGGACTAGATCGCCAACTTTGAATTCCCTTGGCTGCACCTTCTTATTGTAGCTTCTTCGTAGCTGCTCCTGATATGCCGCTAGAGTGATGAGTGCACGTTCCCTTTTTTCCTCAGCAAGGTCGAGCTGCTCGGCCAGGGCTCTATCGTTGCCCCCCGACTCCATAAGTGCAGTGCGAATGGTCGGCAAGCCCACCTCCAATGGAATCACTGCCTCTGTTCCATAAGCAAGGGAGTACGGCGTCTCTCCCGTAGATCGCCGTGGGGTAGTCCTGTACGCCCAAAGCACGGCTGGAAGCTCATTGGGCCATTTTCCCTTCTTATTCTCCAACCTTTTCTTGAGACTCTTTAGGATAGTCTTGTTTGAAGCCTCTGCTTGCCCATTACTCTGCGGGTAAGCTGGGGTGGAATAATAGTTTCGGATGCCATACTGGGCGCAGAAAGCCTTAAACTTCTTGCCGAACTGGGATCCATTAGCTGAGATGATGGAGTAAGGTACTCCAAACCTTGTGATTATCTTGTTCCATACAAATCTTTCCACCATTGCTTCTGTGATTTTGGCAAGAGCTTCCCCCTCTATCCACTTGGTGAAGTAGTCAGTGCCAATGAGTAGGAACTTTCGTTTCCCTATCGCCATAGGGAGAGGACCCACGATGTCCAATCCCCACTGGGCAAATGGCCACGGGCTGGTCAAGGGCAGCAAATCCTCAGCTGGCGCTCGGATTAGAGGGGAAAACTTCTGACACTTTTCACAAGTTTTGACAAAGGCCTTTGCGTCCTCCTGCATGTATGGCCACCAGTATCCCTGGGATATTGCTCGGTGGGCTATGGACCTCCCACCAGTGTGTCCCCCACAGGTTCCAGCATGGATTTCATTGAGGAATTTCGGGACCTGAGCTGGGTGTACACATAATAGGTATGGACCAAGGAAAGATTTTCTGTAAAGCTTACCTTCTGGAGAGAGCCAAAAGCGTACTGACTTAGTCTTGATTTTGTGAGCTTCCCTCTTGTCTTCTGGCAATGTCCCATCTCGTAGGTATGCCACTATTGGATCCATCCAGCTCGGCCCAAACTCTGTTTCCATCACGATCTCTACTGCCCGGCCAATGCTCGGTTCGCTCAAATAATCGACAGCTATTGTACGTGTTTACTGCTGATCCTAAGCATGCCAATGAGTCTGCGTGTGCATTCTGGCCCGAGCTGATTTGTTGGACGTGAGCTCCGTTAAACTTGTCAAGCAAATCCTTGGCCACCTCTGAGTATGCAGCCATCTTTTCGCTCTTCGTAGCATATTCCCCTGAAAGCTGATTAACAACTAATTGTGAGTCACAAAATATCCGTAATTTTGTTACCTTGAGCTCCAGGGCGCTCCTCAATCCAGCGAGCAATGCTTCATATTCTGCTACATTGTTTGTAGCACTAAATCCCAGCCGTAGTGCTTGCTCCAGTACCAAACCTTCTGGAGAGAACAGTACCACTCCGGCTCCAGATCCTTTGTTGCAAGCTGACCCATCAACATAGAGCCTCCACTCCTCTGGGTCTAGATTGGCCATTCTCGTTGGCTGCTCGGGATGATTGATTTCTTGCTCCTTCTCGTGGAGGGCTGGTGGAGGTGGAGCCACCGCTGGGGTAAACTCGGCTACAAAGTCAGCCAAGATTTGCCCTTTAATTGCCGTCCTTGGCTGATAATCAAGGTCGAATTGGCTCAATTCGATGGACCACTTGGATATTCGTCCAGAGAAGTCTGCCTTTCTAAGCAAGGCTCTTAGTGGATATTCTGTGAACACAGTAATGGGATGTTGTAGAAAGTAGTGAGGTAACTTTCTTGAAGCTATGACAAGAGCGTACACCAATTTCTCTAACGGTAGGTAACGCGTCTCAGCATCTAACATTGTTTTGCTCACAAAGTAGACCGGAGCTTGCTCTGTCCCGTTTATTCGTAGGAGAACCGAGCTGAACGCATGATCAGATACTGCCAGGTATAATATCAACCGCTCCCCAGCTTCTGGAGTAGAGAGTAAGGGTGGTGATGATAAGTAACTTTTTAACTCTTGGAAGGCCTGTTCCTGCTCGGCTCCCCACTCATAGCCTTCTCTCTTCTTCAGAAGTTGAAAGAAAGGTCTGCAGCGGTCTGAGGACTTGCTGATGAAGCGATTAAGAGCTGCTGCCATCCCTGTTAGCCTTTGGACCTCTTTTGTGGTCTTTGGGCTTTGAAGGCCTTGCAGAGCCGTGATTTGATCCGGATTTGCTTCAATCCCCCTTTTAGTTACTAAGTGCCCAAGAAACTTCCCCGAGCTGACTCCGAAGGCACACTTGGAAGCGTTTAACGTCAGCTTGTATTTTCTCAGAATGCCGAAAGTCACCTTTAGGTCGGCAAGGTGATCAGGCTTCAACTTGCTCTTGGCCACCATGTCGTCGATGTAGACTTCCATGGTTTTGCCAAGCTGTTCTGTGAACATCTTAGTAACCAGCCTCTGGTAGGTTGCTCCAGCGTTCCTTAGCCCAAACGGCATAACTTTGTAGCAATAGAGCCCCCTGGGAGAGATGAAAGATGTCTTCTCCTGATCGGGTTCGTGCATAGTTATTTGATGGTATCCTCGATATGCGTCAAGGAAACTCATCCTCTCGTAGCCCGATGTAGCATCCACAAGTTGATCAATTCTGGGCAGTGGGAAGCTATCTTTGGGGCATGCTTTGTTGAGACTGGTGAAATCCACACAGACCCTCCACTTCCCATTTTTCTTTTTGACTACAACTGTGTTGGCCAACCAATCTGGATAGCTCACCTCTCGTATGGCATCCGCTTCTAGTAGTCATTCTACTTCCTCAATTACAGCGTCTGCGTGCTGTGGGGCCGACCTCCTTGCCTTCTGCACAACTGGCTTGTGCTGAGGGTCCACGTTCAAGTGGTGGCAGATGACTTCAGGATCTATCCCAGGCATCTCCTGGGGAGTCCAAGCAAACACATCAATGTGGTCCTTAAGAAAAGTGACCAGATTTCTTTCCTCTAGCTCGGAGAGGGTCTCGCCAATTAGGAAATACCTCTCTGCATCGTCCCCTTGAATCTGTATTTTCTTTAGTCCTTCCACCATCTTCTTGGTGGGATCGCCTCCGACGTCCTCCAAAGTTGGTTGGTCTGGAACTTCAACTGTCTGCACCAGCTCGGCCTTTGGGGATTTTCTCAGGACCATGGTGAAGCATTGATCGGCCACCTTTTGGTTACCTTTGATGCATTCTATTCCATCTACTCTGGGGTACTTGATCTTCTGGTGGTAAGTTGAAGAGACCGCCCTCATTTTGTGCATCCATGTCCTCCCTATAATCACGTTATAGGAGGAAGGGATGTCTACCACAAGGAAGTCAGTCTTGAGTACTACTGATCCTGCTCGGACAGGTAGTGTGACCTTTCCCATAGGCCATACCGTTTGCGCACTGAAGCCGACCAGTGGAACTAAACATTTCTGCAACGAGCTCGGTGGGAGTTCCATCTTTTTGAAAGTGTGGTAGTACATGATCTCCGTGCTAGCCCCCTGATCCACAAGGATTTTCTCCACGTCGTAATCCCCTATTCGTAGGGTAATCACCAACGCGTCGTTGTGGGGTACTGATACCCCATCCAGGTCATCATCAGTGAAGGTGACCGGTGTTTCTACGACTCCCTCCGCCCTCGGCCTCTTCATGCCGAGCTTCATGATTTGTTTTGCCTGTCCGTTGACCCTTTGGATGTGTCTTATCTCATTGTTCGTGTATGGGGCCACCAATCGATGTATCATATGGATTGTCCCTTTTGGACCTTTCTCGTAGTCCATCTCTTCTATTAGCTCGGCATCGTTCTTGCTGTCAGCCAAGAATTCCTTAAGATGGCCTTCCGCCACCTTCTCGTCCAAGAATTTCTTGTACTCCACGCAATCCTCGGTCATGTGCCCCCAATCCCTGTGATAGCTGCAGTGTTGATTGGTAGCCCTCCTTTTTTCTGGGTTCCCAGTCATCTTTGGGGGTCTTCTGAACCATTGCTCATTCTTGATCCTGTAAAGCATCTTGTAGATTGGGATATTGAAAGTTGCCATGACGCTGAAGTATGACTTGGGGTCTGGTTCAGCTTTGTCTTTCCTTTGCTGGGCGTAATCCTTCCGTCCCGTCGTGAAGTCCTTCTTGTATACCTTTGACTCCATCGTCCTCTTCTCTGGGAGCTAAGGTTGTCCAGCTTCGATCCTTCCCCCAGCCTGCAGGATGTCATCTTCTACCCGTGCATGCTCCTGAATCCTCTCCATCAATTTGGCCACAGTCTTGACTGGATGCATGGTAAGCGATTCTCGTAGCTTACTGTGCACGGGCAAGCTTGTTTTGAATGTTGCCAGAGCATACTCTTCACTACAATTTTCAATTTCGTTGAAAGTTTCCCAGTAGCGCTTTGAGTATTGACGCAGAGTCTCATCATCTCTCTGTCTCATAGAGGTTAACGTATCAAAGGTTTTTGGAGCGGCTCGGCTTGTAAGAAACCGAGCAGTGAACTCCTCGGCCAGTTGTGTCCAACATAGGATGGATCCTTCTGGGAGCTTATGGTACCAACTCTGTGCCACTTTCCCTAGGCTGGACGGGAACATTTTGCATAACAGTGCATCATCTTGCTCATGCATAAACATGGCCTGCTGGTAGTGCTGAATGTGGGCCACAGGATCCGTGCTGGTTTCGTAAGGGATGAATGCTGAGTGTTTCACCCTGTTCGGCGTTTTTTCCGCGCGGATCCAGTGGGCCAATGGTGATTTGGAGATCTGGCCTAGGGCTTCCTTAGCTGCCTCTCGTGCAGTCTTAGGGCCTCCATCAGCTCGGCCAACGTCCACCCTTCTCGCGTGCTGCTCAGGAATGTGCTCATTGGAACCAGATCTCTCATATCTGTCCCTAGCGTGCTTCCTTCTTTCTCTCTTTTCCACTGAAGCACTCCTTTCTCTCCGTTTTCGTGGAGAGGCTGCTCGGTCAGAGAAGACGTCATCATGATGATGGACCCTTCTTTCTTTTACGTACTGCACGGATCTCGTCCGCGAACGTAAATCCTTCTCCTTCTCTTGGAGTTGTTTCTTTAGGTCCTGAATCTCTCGTTCTCGTCGAGTGACTTCACGGGCCAGTTCTTCTGCCTCCTGTTCTCTTCTGTCGAGGCTATCCTCTTTTTCTTTATTCCTAGTTCGCCTGTGATCATCCCTTCTCGGTGAGCTCCTCCTCCGTTCACGTCGGGTTGAGGCCTCCTCACCTCTTGGTGGTGTTTTTGAGCGTTTCCGTTGCTCGTTTGATCTTGGGGAATCATAGTTTATCAGGCGCGTATCCCTGAACTTTGGAATTTCAGGGATATGCCCTATGTTAAACCTCCTGGTGGCAGGCTTCTTTTGTGGTGCTTTTAGAACTGCAAGAGTTTCGTCCACCTTTGCACTTTTTCTCGTAGTGTAAACAAGGGTGGTTCCGCCATCGTCTTCCACATCCTTCCTCTGTGGGGTGCACAGAAGAGGTTCTGAAAGCACCATTGTTGATCTCTGTTGGAAGGGATCAAGCTTTTCTGTCAGATTTCCCACAGACGGCGCCAATTGTACGGGGATAAATCCACGTAACCCTGGATCACGTGCTTCCTTGAATCAACCCTAGATCTGCAAGACATAAAAAGGGTAAGAGCACCTTTGCCTCTCGTTGGCAAAGGCCCTCCGATGCCTAAGTTAGTATCACGTACTTGAAAGCCCAAATCACAATGCGTATGAAAGTAGGTTTCACAGCGTACCTTTCTTCATGGATATCGTTCTGTATTTATAGTTGAAGAAGGCTTTGATTTAGACATCTCGTGCCTTGGTTTCCTATTAGCTTCAGGAATCCATTTCCTAATAGGACTTTCCTTTTAGGGACGAGCTCCCATATCCTACTAGATCTCGTCTAGTAGAGGTCTTTCTTTCCATATAGGATTCTTCCCTATATGGGGCATACTCCTAATCTCATTAGGACTTCCCATACTGATCCCTTATGCTACGGGATCGCTCCTTATCTCATAAGGATCCGCCTTTAGATCATTCTGGAATGTCTCACTGCCTTACTCGTGGCGGTGCCGTGCTTCCACATAGCTTGGAATAACCCGTACCTAACTCAACTCATCTCGCCGAGCTGATTTACGTATTCCAGAATGCTACCTAAGCTATACACGTAGCCCACCTAGCTCGGCCATACCAGGGGTATCCCTTTATGTCTTATGCCGAGCTAGTGCATTCTGATATATTAACTTACTTAATTATCCTGACCTTATTCATGGTCCGGGATCAGCTCGGCACAGGGCCCACGGACTCCCTATGTGGTGCCGAGCTATTCACCCTCTCGTGGTGACCGCCATAGGCACGTGCTATGCCTAATAGTAGGGTAATCAGATTTTACCCACTCCAGAATGTAAGTGGTTTTGTAGAGAGAGAGAGTGATGGACGATTTCTGGGTGAATTGGGAGCTGGAGTGTAAGAATTGGTAACCTCTAAACCAGGGGGTGGTGAGTGGTTTTTATAGAGTGAGTGGGAGGGAAGAGAGGAGAGAGAGGTAGTGGGTTTTGTATTTGGAATGGGTTAGGGGTAGATTTAGGAGTAGATTTAGGGTGTAGTATACGTATTAAGATCGTAGGAGATCACCCCAGACGCTCCCATGCAGAAAATCTCATGATTAGATGCTCTGTGGATTCCTGATTGGATCAGAGTTGAGCGCTCAAAGCCGTAGGCTTGAGCGCTCAAGGTGCTTCTCATGGGTTTGAGCGCTCAAGGCCTCAAACTTGAGCGCTCAAGGCTCTTGGTGGCAAATTGATGGTTTGGCTTGGTTTAACAATGCTTGGTTTAGTTTGGGTTATTTGGTTGATTTTGATCAAGTTCAAGCCATTTTCACAAGTTTCGGGTAGTCATGGTTGGTCCGTTCCATCATCGGGAATGTTCGAGCGCGTCCCGGGTTCAAAATCGGGGTGTCTACAACAACGTAAATGCAAATGAGAAAATGCACTACATAAATGCCACTACCAGGGTATTAATATCTGGATAATAAACATCAACCCTTAAGGTAATTTAAGTATTGAAACTTAAATAACAATACCATCCTCAACAAGCTCAAATAAATCAACATTGTGTTGATTCCAAAGGTTTCTCGCCCAGAAATATAATGACTCTATCTCTCAATATAGTCCCATGAGCCATTGAAGTTCAACATGAAGATCATAACCAAAGGTTTTGGCTCACATGCCTAAGGCAGTGTTAAGTGATCTCATCACCCAAACTTAAGGAGTACGGATATGGTTTCAAGTCACAACATGAGATGGACACGTAGATACATTATTTCTCTTAACAAATACAATACAGACAAGTTACGGATACAATGAGCTGTACATTGGACATCAACCAAGAAGTGTCGGTGTCCGACACCAAACACATTGCCCTCTTTCAAGTGTTGGTGCTTCTCAATGTAGGAAAAGTAGGGCTAAAAACACAAAATCAGTAATAGAATATATAATTTTTGAAAAATAATAAGGGCATGAAATTACAGAAACAGATACTATAATTAAACAGCACCTAATTTATCAAACGAGCATTAAAAACTAACAAGCAAGAAACTGTACTGGACATAGGCTCTCCCAACCCATCAAATTGTGGCTGAAACATCCATCGAATACTTAATATGCAGGAAAAAAAACATGGGCACAAAACGGTCCCAACCGCCTAAGAAAGTGAGGAATATATACTCACTAGCATCAGTGGAAGGCATGTTGCGACCATTTAGCTGTAACAATAGATTGATTTGGGATTGCATGTTAGCCATTGTTTTTGATAGTTGCTCAGTGATTTTACGAGTCTGTGCTGCTTCTGCTAGAGCCTCATCACACTTCCTCTCCGCTGCTACAGCAGCTTCTCTAGCCTTTTCAGCATCTCTTATAAGTTGTGTGCTTGACTAGATTTTGTTAAGCTAGGCTTGGGACCATGTCCTAAATCACGTATGTATCTTGGTTTGGGTCCTAAGACTTTTTTGTACTCAACTATTATTCAAAACTGTAAGGAAGTAATAGAGGACGTACCATATCATTTTTTACTTTGTGGAAAGCCTTCGATCCAGCGACATGGTGAATCCTTGGCTTAGATCGACTAGCCTTATACTTGTTACACTTTCCCTGATAATTTGCATAACCAATTAGGAGTACCACAATAGCTATATGATTTAGAGAATCATGCCACATGTAAGAATTTACGGTAACAGTTTGAATCGTGAAGATACTACCAAATCTTAACTACAACGAATAACTACTACATACCACATAGAAGGTGTCTTGCCAGAAGTTACACAATATGTCCAATCTGCCTCCTCTATGTGTCAAGGGCAACTGAGAATCCCATTCTCAAACCTCTTCTTGAGGCGGGAGCGGTTATCACAATAGTCAAGTCATCATTGTTTTCACTTGTTGCTCGTCCCAGCAACCTAGAAAATCTCAACTTCACCTTCTCTCCGCGCCCTCGAAACATAGCTAGTGCTAAACCTTTAGTTCTCCCACGTCCTTTAGTTACAAGTGCATCTTCTGAAAAATGAAAATATAGATTCCTAAGAAACTGAATTGTCTAAAATTTAAGAGCTTTTTCAAAACATCCCTCGAACTATACTCCAATTCTTTACTTCATCCTCAAACTATCAACTTTGTTTATTTAGTCCTCCAACTATCACATTCTATTGCCCTTTAGTCAAATTGCTAGCAAAATTTACAAAACTAATGAAAGAAGACGAAGACACAACTTGCAGTCCCTTTTCCACCCCCATCCAAGGGTACAAATGTCATTAATGCCAATTTGATATGGTAAATCAACTACTTCCAGATTATGAGATTTTGAGTTCAAGGAGTTTGGAGTTCTAATTTTGCTGTGTAAGGCAAGGTTTTGGCCTTTTGGGGGCTTATGATGTTCCATTTGGGTTCCATAAGTATCATCTATTTTATATTTAGGGTTGTGGGACTGATGGTTGACATGAATTGGGTTTGATAATCAAACTAATTAACTGTTGAAAATCTAGAAAACTGCTGCTGGGAATGGGTTTCTTAAGAATTCAATTGAAGAAATAAAGAGTGCTCAAGCCTTCACTGATTGATTCAAATTTTTGAGTGTGTTAAAATCTGGTTTTGAGTGTGTTAAAGTCTGGGTTTGTCGATCCAGAGTATCTAGGTTTTGTCGATTAGAGAGAGAGAGAAGGGGTTTTGTGGCTGGCTTGGGTGAAATCGCATTTTTTCCCATTGAGTTGGGAGAAGTTTGAGGATGAAGTAAAGAATTGGAGTATAGTTTGAGGGATGTTTTAAAAAAAAAAACTCAAAATGTAAAATGAAAATTACATTCTCTGCAATAAAAATTAGAAATGCTTAGAATTTGTGGCTAGGTAGGGGTGTGTGTGTGTGTGTGTGAGTGAGAGAGAGAGAGAGAGAGAGAGAGAGAGAGAGAGAGAGATAGTCCAAGTGTGAGAACATGTACCAGGAGTCAAGGATTCACTTGCTTGCATAGACTCAGATATGTGTGGAGCAACGAATGAGTTGTGGTCTAGATTATTTGTCATAGATTGCATAACAAAGGTAAGCACTGATGTTGTAGTGATACCTTGAGAAGTCGTTCCACGACCACCTCATCGTCGACCTCTAGTAGACATCTTTGCGTAACTATAAGACAAAAAAAAAAATAGACCAATCATTAAACATGATATAGAATTGAAAGAACATTGAAGATAAGGTAAAAAAATACCAGCCAACACTATGATTATTACATCTTGAAACAACTTGAGGAACATAGCACAAAATAAGGGGGAAAATGAACATGATTGAGAAATGATAACAACTTTTATAATAGAGAGTGGCAATACCATAACTTCCAATAATGTTTAAACATTACATCTTAATTAAATTCTTGACAAAAAAAAAAAAAAGACAATGTAATGCTACTATTCATCGTCACTATCACTGTAAAGTGACATATCATCTTCATCTAGAAGTTCATCATCCGAAGCCTGAACATCATTCATCTCATCGTCATCATTATTAATAAATGCATCGCTATCATCTTCTTCCTCTTCGACACCCATTTGCTCGTTGACATCAACACGAACAAAATCCATATCATCTCTATTCATCATTATGGGTTGGTCATCAACCTCAACTCTATTGCCAAATCCGTATGGCTTGTCTTCTTGGTATGGCTCATCTTCCTCCTCCGCTGCTTCTTCTTCTTCTTCTTCTTCTTCTTCAGGGATGTCATAGATTGCTCGAGGAACTATCTTTTGGACAACCCTCCAATTCTCACCATTAACCGTGTCTTTCAAATAGAAACCTTGCTCTACTTGACAGGCTAGCACAAAAGGCTCATCCGCATACCAAGTTTTTGACACATTTACACTCGTGAAATTGCAATCATTGACTAGTATTCCCCTTGCACTGCCAACATCCCACCAATCACACCTGAAAAGCATGATATGATTTCCACCTAAATATGATAGCTCAATTACATCACTCATAACAACATAAAAATCAATACTCCCCCCTTTATAGTCGCCCTTGACAACTACACTGCTATTTTGAGATTTTAGATGCATCTCCTGCTCCTGTGTATGAAATTGATATCCCTTAACCAAGCAACCATTATAACATGTCACTCGTGGATCAGGACCTCGTGCTCAATTTAACAACTAACTTGTCACGCCTTCAGAACCTTCTTTCCATTTTCGTGTCACCTATTTTGACAAGTGAGTCAAATCAACCAACTGGAACTCATAATTTTAAAAAAAGAGAGACAACTTACAACCCTTACATGTTCTAAAAACCACTTTTGAAACTCAAATTTATGCCTCTTCTCTATGTTTCGGTTGCTTTGCCTTGCGAGCTCTTCCTTGTGTTGCCTACAACACCATACCAGTATTTAAGTCTAAGACACTATCTTAGTTTCCAATTTACAGCGAGGAAACTTACAACCCTTACGAGGAAAGTTTCAGCGAGGAAACCAATTTCCTCGCTAAATGCCTGATTTCTTGTAGTGTAGATGTTTGCGAAGAAGATGGTGCTAAGGAAATTGAGGCTCCTTCCACCCATAATGTCATCCCCCAGGCCAATAATTATGTGGGAATTCCAACTCCAGATAATGAAGATCACGGTTCAAGCCGGAGTGAACTTCCTTTTCACAAGGAATGGTATGCCCTCTAAAAAAAAGGTGGTTGAGAAAAACAAAAAGAGATCGAAAAACATTGTTGATTTAATAGGTATTCCAAAAGCCAGAAAAGGAAGGGGAAAAAGGAACAAATGTGTATTGGTCAGGTCAGCCATAGCTGCAGCAGCTCTATCCATCTCTTCGGAAGGAATGAAAAGCAGAAATAGGATCATTCTCAATGAAGATGAAGCTGCAAGGACAATCTCAAAATCATTCGTGAAGACTTCATGGGCAATGATGAGTAGGTGTTGAGCAAATTCATGGCTTTGGAGTAATCTATGGAGGTGTTTCTTGGGCAGTTTGGGGTTTGACGTGCAAGTTTGGTCTCAGGTTCTGGAGTAACTTGGGGTGCTCTTTTGTCTGGGGTTTGAGTTTCCTGGGAGTGGTTGTGTTCTTTTGTTGGGCTTTTGTCCCCTTGGGTGTTGGGCTTCGGGCTTTTGGGGGACTTTGTCCCAATTGTTGTTCTCGTTTGGCTCCTTGCCAACCGTTTGGGATCTGATGTGGTTTTGTTGCGTCTAGCGGTTGAAGTTCCTTCTTCCGTTGTGGTTTGGGCGCAATTTTTCCTTCTTCCCTTTTAATCTTTGTACTCGTTTCAGAGATTAATAAAATTGTTTGCCTTTCAAAAAAAAATACACCCAATATGTTGACTCAAAGACAGCACCAATATTATAATTACTTGATATCTTAGAGCATTTGAAGCAAAAAAATTCTGATCCCCGAGGTTTGGTAAAAAAATACATGACAAATTGGAGCATTCGAATCAAATACACCACCATTAGGGTCCATTACAACAAACAATAAGGCGATTCGACTGAACCATTAAATTGATTGTATTACAATCGTTTGCATGAACCTATCAATGAAAAGAACAAACCCGGACTAATCAGGAAATAAAAAATAAAATGGGGTTAAATGGATCACTTACGAAGTCAAGCCTTTCTCAAATCTTCTTTTTCCTCACCGTCAAAACCTCTACACATCAGCAATGGAGTAATGGGTGGGGTTTAGGCAGTTAGGGTTTATTGTTTAATCGTTTTGAATGACAATCAAAACTCTCAATAGAAGGTGAAAACTTTATAATCATATGATAAACAGCTGCAGTAGTTAAAAAAAACTCTTACCATTTTGAAGTGGAGAAGGAAAGACAAGTTGTTGCCGCCGATCTATAACCTGAAATCATAGGTCAACAAATATATAACTAAAAATATTACTGTCATTGTAAGTTATGGATTTAAGGGTTTGGCCAAATTTACCTCAACACTCAAATTGCAGTCACGGGAGTTTAGTGGCATGTGGCGACCAGACGGTGGCGTGATTTTGAGTGTGTGTGGATAATGATCAAGGTGGTGCTCGTAGCGCTAATCGGTAGTGTGTTTGGTGTTGGGAAAAATTATCCGAAGAGCAATAGCGATTCCATAATACAATTCCATTAATTTATATAATGAAATTACAATATCAAGTACAAAATCGTAAATAACAGATTACATCAAATTAAAATAACATGAACGACAAACCGAGCGATAAATAAACGAGCCAGGTCCTGTGAGTCTGTGACCCACATTCCCCTTAAAGAATATTCGCTGCCTACCGTGCGTGTTGCATACTTTGTCGGCATCTTGCTCCCAGCATAAAACGGCTAGAACCACAGACCGCTGGAACACCTCCATCGGGTGCTTGGCGAACTAACTTGTGTCTGCCCCTCTCTCGTAAAGAACATTGATCTGGTAGTGAATATTTGAGAACAGAATTGTTGTATCATAGCAAAGGTAGATGCTGCCTTTATATTGTTGAAGGAGGAGCCTCTGAATTCAATACGGGAATCAATGGGGGCAATTCAATACTGCAATTGAATTCCGTAACCCCCCAACATAAAATCTGAAATTGAATCAGGCCATTGAATCTCAATCACGGGGGTGTAATGCCCATCCATTATCACGTGTAACTTTCAACTTCATGGATTCTATCGATTGCCTCGAGAGACCCTCCAAACGCCCTGTTTCATTCACCCTGAATTTCTGAGAAATTCCAAAAATTATCTGAACAACAATGATTCTAGGATACAATTCCATTAATTTACATAATCAAATTAAAATATCAAATACATAATCGTGAATAGCAGATTACATCAAATTGAAATAATGTGAATGACAAATGGAGCGAAAAACAAAAAAGCCGACTCCTGTGAACCATAGCCTCCTTAAAGAAGATTCCCCACGTAATGTGGCTATTGCAAACTTTGACGACGTCTTTCTCCCAGGATAAAACGGCTAGAACCACATACCACCAGAACACCACCGTTGGTTGCCTTGGCAAATTGACTTGCGTCTGTCTCTCTCAATTAACGAACATTAATCTGGTAGTGAATATTAGAGCACGGAATGGTTGTATCAAAGCAAAGGCAGATTCTGCCTTTGTATAGTTGAAGGAGGAGCCTCTAAATTTAATACGGGAATCAATGGGGCAATTCAATACTGCAATTGAATTCCATAACCCCCCACCATAAAAGTTGAAATTGAATTGAGGCCATTGAAGCTCAATCATGGGGGTGTAATGACTAGCCATTATCACATGTAACTTACAACTTTGTGGGTTCCATCAGTTGCCTCGAGAGGCTCTCTGAATGCCCCTTTTCATTCAACCCGAATTTTTAAGAAATTTCCAAAATTATCCGAACAACGACACTAGAATACAATTCCTTTAATTTACATAATCGAATTATAATATCAAATACAGAATCATAAATAGCAGATTACATCAAATTGAAATAATGCGAATGACAAACCGAGCGAAAAACAAACGAGCCGACTCCTGCGAACCACAACCTCCTTAAAGAAGATTCGTCGTCTACTGTGGGTGTTATAGACTTTGACGGCGTCTTTCTCCTAGGATAAAATAGCCAGAACACCACCGTCGGTTGCCTTGGAAAATTGACTTGCGTCTATCTATCTCTCTCTCAAAGGACATTAATCTGGTAGTGAATATTAGAGCACGGAATTGTTGTATCGAAGCAAAGGCAGATGATGCCTTTATATAGTGGAAGGAGAAGCCTCTGAATTCAGTACGGGAATCAATTGGGCAATTCAATAATGTAATTGAATTTCGTGACCCCCCAACATAAAATTTGAAATTGAATTAAGGCCATTGAATCTCAATCATGGGGGTGTAATGACCAGCCATTATCACGTGTAACTTCCAACTTCGTGGGTCTTTTTGGTTGCCTCGAGAGACCCTCTGAAAGTCCCGTTTCATTCACACTGAATTTCTGAGAAATCTCCAACAATCCACAACATGAATGAAATTGGCAGGCACACTGACGCAGAGTACAAAGATGACCTGAGAGAGAGGCAATGGATAATTCCTGCATAGGATAGGTAGTTTTTGGCATTGAACATTCTTTTGTGATAGCTTATCGACTTTATTGGCAAACCAGTGTGCAGTCATGCTTTGAACTGTTCCGTAGTTTGTGTAAGCCAAGACAACAGACGTCACATAGGACTTCTCCTGACGTAGCTCATTTCTCACTGTTGGCTCATTTCGGCCATGACATCCTCTTCCTGGTTCTTCAAGTATTTTCTCAAGAATTTTGCCTCAATTCTCAAAGAAGCGGCCCCACTTCATACTTAGATAGGTGACCTTCTTATAAATGGTATCCTGCAATACCCCGCTCGGCATCTCTGATGCATAAGAGTCATTTAAAGTAATGCTTAACCTCTTCCACTTTACAGGCTTCACTTTCGACATCATATGAATGGGCAGGAGATCAAATCTCCTCAATGATCATTCTTGATTACACGCAAAAGGTAGTCTCATCGAATCTAGATTTTAGGATCTCCAGTGGGCTAGGTTAGCTACTCCCATGGTAAATATGAGCGTAATGGCTTCAGTCCCATTCCTCCCGATTTTGACCATCTTGGAATATTTTCTAGAAACTGGAGTAGCCACTCAGCCTCTTTTATTGCTTTATCTAAAGCAATGAACTCAAATTCCATCATAGTTCATGCTATACACATCTATATATTTGGAAGATTTCCAAACAACAACTGCACAATCAAGCATAAAGACATATCCACTCATGAATTTTGAGTCCTTCATATCTAATATCCAATTCACATCACAGTGCCCTTCTAGTACTGTCGGATATCTGGGGCAGTGGAATCCCAAATCACGAGTATACCTCAAATAATGTAGTACCCTGACTATCGCCTTCCAGTGATCATGTCCTAGATTACTCTTGTATCTGCTCAGCCTGCTAACTTAGTAGGCTATATCTAGCCTTGTACTACTTATCAAGTACACAAGGTTCCCAATTATTCGAGAATACTCTAATTGAGATACGATATGCATCCCCCCCCCCCCCCCCCCCCCCCCCCACATTTCTTAGATAAATGGACTTTGGTCTATGGGGGTTCTTGCGATGCCTGCATCAAACTGGTTGAACTTCTTAAGAATTTTATTAACATACTGTGTTAGTTGAACTTCTCAAGAATTTTATCAATATAGTGTGTCTGAGACAATGCATGTCAGTCAGATGTTCTGGTGATCTTAACACCCAGTATAACATCTACAAGGCCCATATCTTTCATGTCAAACTTAAAGTTCAATATATTCTTGGTAGATCGAATGACCCTGTCATTACTACCAATAATGAGCATATCATCAATGTAGAGACATAAAATGACGTACCTTTCATCGATGTGCTTCACATAGACACAATTGTCACATTCGTTGATTCAGAAGCTACTAGACCACATCACATTGTCAAACTTCTGATGCCATTGTTTAGGCACTTGAATCTAACAAACCTATAGACTTTTCCTTCTTGGTTGGGCGTGGAAAAACCCTTAGTTATTCTATATAGATTTCTTCTTCTAAATTGCCATTCAGGAAAGCTGTCTTGACATCCATCTGATGTATCTCAAGGTTTTGCAAAGCAGTGATATCGATTATCATCCAAATAGAATTGATCCTTGAGACCAGTGAATAAGTATCAAAGTAATCTAGGCCCTCTTCTGTCTATATCCTTTAATTACAAACCTAGCTTTGCACTTATCTATCGACCCATCTGTTTTCATCTTCCTTTTGAAGATCCACTTATAGCCTAGAGGCTTACTCCCTAGTGGCAAATCCACTAGTTTCCATGTATGGTTTTGCAGTATGGAGTCAATCCCACTCTTAATAGCCTCCTTCCACAAAGGACCTTCAAGATAGCTAACAGCTTCCTTGTGGTTTGAGGCTCACGCATCAACTTCCTCTTCTTGGTCTCGACTACCATCATTAGCAGAATGCAAAGTCTGTTTCACTGGATTGGACTCCCCAATGGATCTATAAGGAAAAATGTGTTCGAAGAACGACGCATTTATAGACTTCATGTAGGTGTTCTTTTGATTATCTGATACTCCAGACTAATGCACAAGGAACCAATATGTACTACTATTGTGTAGGTGTTCTTTTCACTGGATTGGACTCCCCAACAGTCAATGACTTTTGGTCCTAGCTTCTCATGCTTAGGAGGAGGTATAGTTACCTTCATCAGACATACTCATAAGTTCTTAAAGTTAGGCCTCCTACCTTTGAGCAACTCATAAGGGGTTTTGTCTAACTTATTGTGGGGCACTAAATTCAAGAGATAGTTGGCGGTGAGCACCGCTTTGCCCCATACATTCTGAGGAAGCCCAGAACTACTTCAAGGTATGATTCTTGCACTTTGCAGTTCCGTTCTGCTGAGGCGAGTAAGGTGTAGTGGTTTGGTAGATAATTCCGTGTTCCACACAGTATCTACCAAACAGTGATTCAAATTCACCACCTTGGTCACTTCTCACCACCTTAATCTTAGTGCTAAGCTAGTTCTCAACAACGTCATTCTTAAAAAGAATGAACTTATTCAATGCTTCATCCTTACTCGTTGTTTGCATTTGGCGTTTGGACATATTTCAGATCAAACATCAGTGTGAATTAACCCCAATGGTTCGGTACTTCTTTCAACAGATCGAAATGAAGACCTATTTAACTTGCCTCGACACAAGTTTCACACTTGTGTTTTGTATCTATTAGGAAAGCTAGAATATGATCCAAGTTAACTAATCTACACAAAGATTCATAATCAACATGCCCTAGTCTACCATGCAACAAAATGGAAGACTTAAACACATAAACAACTGGGGTGATTGTTTTATTGATAGTAGGGATAACAGTCATTACAGTCACTTAAATAGACTATCAGTCATATAGCCTTTTCCAATTCCAGCCTTAGTCAAATTGACCCTATCTAACTCAAACACCATGCGGAAGCCGTGCTTGCTCAGCAGAGAACCAGACACCAGATTCTTATAGATGTCGAGCAGGAACAACTTGTTCAGAGTTAACTTTTTTCATGAAGTCATTTTCACGATCACCTTTCTTTCCCTAGCAATATTTGAGGTCACTGAATTCTCCATGAACAGCTTCTCACCATTAACTGGCTCAAGTGATGTGAACATCTTCCTATCACAACATACATGGTGTGTGGCCCCAGTGTCTATCCACCATTCCTGTGGATTCGAACTCACCATGTTCACCTCAAATACCATAACCGAGAGGTTCATGTCAATAACACCTCCCGCTCCCGAGCCCTCTGCCATATGCACTTGTTGATGAAGTGGCTTGTTGCATTTTGATACACGATGCCCAAACTTGTCAAAGTTGGAGCATTTCCCCTGAAAAATATCTTTCTGCTTCTTGGCGACACTGTCTTTTGGTCCCAGATTGACACCTCTGCCCTTCTGTTTATCAGACCGTTTGTCATGATGGTTCTTCTTCGCATTCGAAGACCAGCCATGCTCCACCATGTTTGCTTTTGCCATGTTAGAGGTCTTGAAAACCTTGTCTCTAGCCCGATTATGTTCTGTACCATTGAGCTTGAAGAAAAGAGCCTTCAAGATCACCTCTTTGTTCTTGAACATGAGATAGCTTTTGAAATCCTTCCAAGATTCTGGAAGCTTATGGATGATTGCAGACAACAAAAATGACTAAGGTAACACCGTCCCTTCTGCCTTGATTTCATTTATCAATTTCTAAAGCTCTTGGACTTGTACAGTCATAGGTTTTGAATCCTTCATCACATAATCTATGAACCGACCCACAACAAACTTGTTGGGCCCAACCCCCTCGACCTTGTGCTTTCTGTCGACAACTTCCACAATTCCTTGGAAGATTTCTCAACATTGAACACAGCGTACAATGAGTCCTCCATGGTTGTCTTTCTCCTTTGTAGCAACTGTAAACACCCAGAAAATTTAATTACTTTTTAAAAAATCACTTTTTGGAGAAGTTTCGATTTGGTTGATAAAAAGTCCCGGTAATTGTTCCTTGGATTTTTCTAATGACAACGGTATAATCGGAAATTATTTTTGAGTAAAGCAAAGTCATCTTTCACCCATTTCCTTCGGAGAAAAATGTGCCATTTTTTGGTTTTGAACTAAAAGTGGGGGATGAGATTTTGATGTGATTAGAATTTCAAAATTTTGGAAATGCCATTGTTTCCAAATGGGGGGTACTTTCTTATTTTCATAAATAAATTAAAGTAAAGAAAATAAGTATTGTGGTCACATATAATATACATAAGTGACATTTGGGTGTGATGTGTAATTAGAGTATTATATTAGTAGTGTGGGGGGGAAGATTTGCAAAAAATTAAAATATTACACTCTCACCTCCCTCATCACCCGATCGGCCCCTCTCTCTCTACCCTCTCCTCCATTGTTACACCTTCAAGCTCAAACTCCTTCCTCCTCACTCAACCACTTCAAGAACCAAAGGCTATTTTCATGTTCTACGCACCGTGGGGAGCTCGGGTCACCTTGGATTCACACCGAGAGCTTCAACTTCGGGATTTTGAGGTTTCTACACCTAGGGTTCCACTCATCTTTCCATTTTCAAGCAAAACCTTGAGGTAGGGAAACAAATTACTACCTCCTCTAGTTATATACTTGTGATTTGTAGCATATATCTTGCTCTAGGCTTCAATTTCTTGGAAAATCATGTTTTCCCTCTTTGTATGGGTTTTCCTCACTTTGATTTTGTGATCTACGAAATTGGTTGTTGATTGATGAAATTGGGAGTGGAATTGACCTCCCTCCATGTTTAATTGTTGCCTAGCATTTCTATTTTGAGCCTAAACTAGCTCATTTGTGATTGGGTTGAAATTCCACACCGTAGAGGTGAAAATCTGCACAGTGTACTATTCATAAGCTGCTGTCCATATTTTTCCAGCTTCTGCTCCTATTATTTAGGTGGTTTCCAGCCACCCTTTGACGTCCATTTGGCCTCCAATCGTTCGGAACTTCGTATACTTTACATATAGCAACGTGGTAACCCCAACAAAACCATTTTGAAATCATTAAACTACGACTTTGACACATGTTTTTATTGGACAATTCGTTATACGTATCAGATACAAGGCATATTGGATTGGTCGCCCCTTTTGGCGAAAATTGTGGCGTTTCAAAAGAAAGGGTACTTTGGTGAAATGAAATTTGGGAAACGGACTTGTTATGAGAGTTTTAATGTAATGTTTGTGATAATGAGGTGTTTTAAACCAATGCTATCATTTGGTAAAATTTTTGATAAAGGCACGCAGGGCCTATGGAACCCGGCAAAGGGAAGCAGGGCCTATAGAACCCGGCAGAGGCACGTGGGCCTACGGAACCTGGCAGAGGCACGCGGGGCCTACGGAACCCGGCAGAGGGATTAAATCCCTAGTTGTAATGAAAATGATCTTCAATGAAAGAAATGAGAAATGAGATTTTGGACCATCTATTGTGTTTTGTCGAAACTCGACTTGTGGACTTGGTTTTAAATTTGTGTGAGTAACTTGGGTAGTTTTGGTGGAACAAAAAGGGAAACTTGGGTGGTGTTGAATACTTGGAAATGAAAATGTTTTGAGGTACATATGGTATTTTGGTAACAATGGATACTTGGACATGACTTTGGACACGTGTTATACTTGTTGGTGATTTTGATAAACTTAATGAATTATTGGGTATCTTGGGACACTTTGAAATCATTTTGTACACTTTGATGTTACTTTGGACGCGTGGGTATTTCTTGGACACATATCGCTTGTCTTAGCTTCCGTTTTGTTGTTTGATCATTTCTTCTCAGGTCAACCCATATCATGTGCACTCATCATATTTATATGCCTAGCGGATGTAGTATGGTTTTTCTACGAGCTAGTGAGCTCACCCTATCTTTTCCAGGTTCACAGCATGGAGCATGAGATCGGATGCTTGTGGAGTGATGCATTACGTGAAGCTTATGCATGCATGAAGATATTTTTCCATCTCAAATTTTGTATTTGATAAATGACAATGTAACTTTTGGTTATTCAATCTTTTGACAATTTGGACTTATGTAATAACTCTAAACTTGTATTTTGGGTATTCATGCATCCAGGTACGATGTAGTGCCACCTAAAGAATTGTTGACTTGGATCAAGTATGTGAGGGAACTTGGACTTAAACTTTCCAATGGAGAGTTGTTGACTTTGACTTGTGCCACGTAGATATTTGTGATATATGATTTGTTAAAAAGCAGGGCGTGACAACTTGGTATCAGAGCATAGGTTCAAAAACTTAGGAACCGTGGGGAAACTTCGAGTCTCGGGGCTTACTATATTATATAAGCTTTTCATGAAGAAAAAAAAAATATGCTTTTCTCCATACATTGTGTGCTTGTGTGACATTCATGAATATAGTATCGCAGTGTCGTCATACTTGTGGGTTTAGGTATAGTATTGAGTTCTACACCCGTGTTGGAGTAATGGTGGCAGACTGGAGGCTTTGACCTTTTCGTGCTAATATTTTGACTTGTGTTGAGGGAGGAAAGATTAATCTAGAAAGGTAGTGAATTTGCCAATTGTAGAAATTGTGTCTTTCGTAGTACAACTGGGTGAGCATTCTCTTATGGTGCTGTGGTGGTTTAAGAACGACCTGGAAGATTGATTTGAAGAGTGACTGGCCAGCACACTTCAATTCAAACTTCCGATGTCGCTCGGTTACCACATGTGAGTGAGTGGAGGTGTGTAAAGTAGCACTTGCGGCAGAGCAAGTATCAATATAAAGGAGCATATTGTATCTCTGCTTTGAAGGCATATGGTTCTGCATTTGATTGATGTGACAAGTGTTTAATGTGATAAAAAATTGGACATATGAATTGGAATACCTGCTTAGTAAATTCGGTACTGTTTTCACTGTTTGAAGATGTTACAAGTTTTCTTTGGTATCACACCGATATGGTGAGAGTTGTCAATATTTGGAGTCGGTGGAGTTATTTGTTGTAATTTGCGGAGGTTTGGGGTCCCAGTTGACTAAGTATTTCTTGTTTGTGATTGACTTGATTGCTGGGGTTCAAATTTTGGATGTGTTAATCGTAGTAGTACCTCTTAAGCCTCTGACTGTGAAATTGTTAAATGCATCAGAAATTGCTACAAGTGTTTAACCTTGGTATTAGACTTGGATGGGTGAGGATGTTATTTAATACAAGAGTACATATCCGTGGTGTGAGGTAAAATTTGAATTTTATTTTTTTTAGGATGGGTCCAGGAAAGATGTTTTAATTCAATTATTGAAGATAGCTTGGGTGGACCTTGGCATGACGTATCCGTTAACTTTGGCACTTGGATTTTTCGGTAACTACCTGAGGATCTTGAAATCGTTTCTATTAATGATGGGATATCCAGAGGTTCGGTATTGTAATAAGAGTATATGATATCTTTTTGTAAATAAGGGGGAACCGTATAGGAAGAGTTTCATTGGAAGGTTTGATAGGATTCACTTGTTTGAGCAACTAGAATAAGGGGGTGCTTTCACTGTTGGATTTGCCAGATTGGCTTGTCATGTAGTTTATTGGGTGTTGATGGTTTGACTTGGAGCATATGAGTTTATGTATTGGTGGTAGTTTTGGACCCGTGCATTGGCAATAATCTTGAGGTGTTAGGATGTGGGCATTTGGGTTGCCTTCAATTCATAGAGGTGGTTATTCAATTTGTGGTTGTGTTTCGTTTATGTGACAATTAATTAGAAGTATGAGAAGTCGTAGTGAGATTTTAAGAGTCAGTTCGTAATACTTTCTTGTGGTCATGAACATGTTAGAAGTACAAAGTGTTGAGTAACATGCGAGTTGCTAGACGTCTTGGAGGGGCGATGGGCTATTACTTGGGTACTTGGCAGTTTAAAACTCTAAATTTGTAAGTCACAGTGGCTAGTGCACTTATTTGGGGGAAAACTAGGTAAAGGGGGTGATGTCGAGACTATGATGGGATGGTATTGTCAGAAGTGGGAGCATTGTACAGAGTTAGTTTATCGGCTGGGAAACAAATTGGTGAACTTAAGGTTATGATGCAAATTATCAGCTAATTAAGGATGACAACTAGGGACTAGCTAGTTGGAGATTATAGTGAGGATACTATGGATTGAGGTTGTGGTGTTTGGCAAAGGTTATGGGTGGGTACACGAGAGATCCGGGGTGTCTTTCTAGATGACATGAGCAGAATTATTTTGTTTAACTATTTAAAAGCGTTGATGTTTGTCATGTGCTCTACTTGGGATAAAGAGAGTTGATGGAAATGTATTGAAGAAATTGGGTTGGATAATGTTGATGAATACGGGACTACGCAAAAGGGACATGAGGAATTGATTAATAGCTAATGTTGTACTTAAGTTTTAACCGTTATGGTCGGAACTAAGAAACAAGAGGAAATTCTTGAGGGACATGGGTTTTTGTTTAATGTGTATGTTTTTGCAAATTACTGATGAGTGATGTTCCGAATTTATGTTGGGAGACTTATGTGTATTTTTGAATGATTTGACGATGGTACAATTTGATGAGAATAATAGAATTTCGGGACTAGAAAGTGGATGTATAGGCTCTGATGAGAAGACCGAGGGAACGATGCGAGCTTAATCAGGTTGGAGTTACATTTTCTAGTGTGAGGCATAAAGGAGATTAGAATTGTACGGAAACTAGATTGTATGGGTGCCCAGTATACAAAGGTGTGAGACGGTAACTAGAATGGGTGTGTGCATTTCAAAGTTCATTTGTCCTTCCTCTTAGATGATTGAGGTGATAATATTACTAACCGCGAAGGGTGTGTGTGCAGTTTAAGATTACCTAATTGGTTATAACATGATGTACGACTGGAAGATGTCTTTTAAGACTCAAGCGAGGAATGTAGGATGAAATGAAGTCTTACTTATATGGTTGTGTTAAAAAGTTGAGATGGGCTATTTTCTTCTAGGTCAACATAGTGAGATGGAGCACTAAGTGGACGGCGGTTATGTGCGGATGAATTGGTGATTATGTGAGGAGGCATATATGAGATTACATGATATTAATAGAGTTGAGGTCCAGTTTGTTTGAATTCGAGAAACTAAGGAGTGAATGGGACACTTAGAGCGAAGGATGTATGGGGTTAACTAGGGTGTGAATCCGGTTCTGGAAATTAGTTTGGGGTGAAACCGAAAGCAAGGGTTGTGAAGATTTAGATGAAGAGACTTGGAAGGCCATTGTGCCTAGCGTTATAGTTGTGAGTCATGATTTTTCTTGCATCGAAATTCCTTAACTTGTAGCTACTGTGGATGGGTTTCTAAGCTCCTTGTAGAGTTTAATGAACGTATGAGCTAATAGACCTAAATTATGATTGAGTTGGGTGTTGAATCTTGATGAAGAACGTTGTGAAATATAGAGAAATTGTTCAGCTTGGGTTGGTCGTGATGATACATGAGGATTTGGTGAAAGAATTCGAAGTACCAGTGTGGTAGAACTTGTGAGTGCTTAGTGTGTTTGTTGAGTAGATAAGTGCATTGAAAATTGTTGGGAATAGAGTTAAACGGGATCGCTGAGAATATTCAAACTTTTGGGAAACAGTCATAAAGATTTATTGAAATAAGGCGATGTGCTTCAAAAAATTGGGGAAGATAAGTTATTCAATGGAAGGACTACGAGTTTTGGGTAGTTTGAGTTTCTTTTCTAGTGACATGTACAATTTACACGGAAGTGATTGTGGAAGTACTAGTAACTTATGTGATCAAGGGGAATTGTTAATTTCATAACCTAGGGTGGAGGAGCAATTGAATGTTTGGGTGATCAGGTTTTGGAATGATTGAGGAACGATGATAGGGTTTGATAAGACGAAACGTACTAATGAAATGCGAGTATGTTGGAACATTGGGATGTAAATAGAGTGTGTTTGGTATCAAAATTTTTGGGAACTTAGTTTGTAGTCGTAATTTGAGATTGATTTATCTTAGTATTTTTAGAGCGGTTGCAGTTTAATGAATCCATATCAAAGTTCGCAATGTTGTCTTGGTTAATGTTGAGGGGTATGGTTGAAAATTTGGCTTCCGTAAGTAAAATTTCTACACTTAAGAGCTTGAGGTTATGATATGGTTGTGGGGTAGAATGTTCGGAAAATTATGGATTTGTTTGGGTTTTTGAACGGAAGGCAATAGAAGAGACGCGGGGTAAGCAACTTGTCACGCCCTCAATTTTTAATAACCAAAATATAAAGAATATCCACGTAGGATAGATCATTGTCAACAGATCTCCATAGAATAGTCAAAGTCAAAATACAATTTCCAAATTTACAAGTCTACATATCTCTCATCATAGGTACCCAAACCCAAGTACTTTAGTTCCAATAATAAATTTACATTATTACATACATTGGATTTGTCAAAAGATTTCAGAAATAGAGGTTACAAAATCATCTTTCCAAATTGGAGTAAACTATGGAGAGGATAAAATAATTCTATGCAAAGTAAGCTTCATGTTATGCATCCACACGTCAAGCATCCCAATCATGTGCCTTGCCGTGTACCTGAAAATGATAGGGTGAGCTCACTAGCTCGTAGAAAAAAAATTCTACCAACGCTAAGGGTATAGAGAATGAAAGATGCACGTGAAGATATGATACACATGAATGAATAAGCTAAAATGGACCAAAATAGATCAACTTGATGATAGAGTGTCTAGGAGATGCACCAAAGATCTAACCAAACCCAAGTGTCCATAAATTTCCTCATAAACGTTACATTTCGTGTCGTGGGTTCAGTCCCTTCAAAAATAGTCATTTACACAAAGCATTTCATTTCATAATACTTCACAGTTACCCAAAATATCTAAAATAACCCAAGTATCCTTCGTATTTATCATACACATCTCATTCCTTTTAATCATTTGTTTATTCTCCGGGCATGCCATATAGGCCCCGTGTCACTCTGGGCATACCATAAAGGCCTCGTGTCACTCCGGGCATACCCTTTCGGGCCCTGTGTCACTCCGGGCATACCCTTTCAGGCCCCGTGTCACATATTTCACATTTACATTTCCACTTATCAATTCCTAAGTTCGACTTAGTGCCCAAATCCAATTCATGTATTCCAATACCATTTCACAAGTGTCCAAAACATTCACTTAATCCATTTCGTTCAAGAACTCGTGTGTGTCGGTTATGGTTAAATTAACATGTGTCCAAGAACATGAGAGACCAAGGCAAAACATGAGTCATACCTTGGAGGTCGATTCGAGAAGCTTGGGAAAGACCAATGAAGGCCCGGAACAAAGGAACATGAAAACGGAGTTATGAACCTCGAGAAAATACGACACGCAGATAGTAAAAAGCACATTTTTCTCAAAAATACAAAGGCTATGAATATGAGATCAATTGGGTTTGAAAGTAGACTCATAGAGCTTTCCAACGGTTCAAGAATCACCTCAATCCGAGTTCGGACGAAGCCGGGGCGTGCCCGCGAAATTGGGTCAAAAATCTACCTGAACAGCAGGAATCTGGATCGATCCAAAAGAGGTGTGGATCGATCCACATGGTCTGGATCGATCCACAATGTGCCGAGTACAAAACAGAAGGTTTTGGATCGATCCGGACAACTTGTGGATCGATCCAACCTTCCAACTGGGTTTCGGGTGAAAAATGCACAACTTAGCTCCAAGTGATGGGTGATTCAATCCAAGGCAAAATGAGGTTCCAAAACACAACTAATCAAGAGGGAGAGACATATCAACAATCAATTCATGGATTGATCAACTAAACATACAAAACCCAAACTCAATCAACTCCAAACTCAACTTCCATGGTGAGCAACAAGTGTAATGGAAATTTTAGGAGCAATAACAAGAGTAATGCATTAATTCATTCAACATACACTTAGAGAAGGTAGAAATAGGTCCCCTACCTCAAGCAAACCAAGAAGAAGATGAGACCCTAGTTCTTGCTTCCAGCCCCAACCGAAATATACTAGCTCCAAGCAAAACCACGGAGTCCCAGACTCCAAAACACGTGTAGATGACAAATCTATGGTTGGATGGTGAAGGATTTAAGTGTGGAGGGTGAATTTGGGGTGGGTTTTGTAGAGAACTTGAGAGGAGAAGAAGAGGGAGAGAGGGCCGGTGGTTTTTAGAGAGAGAGAGATGAATGGTTTTTGCCCAAAAATCAGCCACACACACATATCTATACACACCACCAATTTCACTTGCACCCCTTGTGTTTCTAGTGTGTTCTAAAGACACCCCAATGCACATACTCCCTTCACATTGACCCCACATCACTCTATTTTCATTTTCTCACGTTTACCCAACATTATTTCCGGAAAATTATTTTAAAACGCGGGTCTTTACACAACTAGTATGCATAGTGAGCCTAGAGGATTTGTGGTTAGAAAAGAATTGGGATAGTTTTACACTTGGAGACAGTTTAAACCTAGTTATTTCCGTGCCTTGGAATGATTTGAAGTTAAGATAGAAGCCAATATGTATCCTTGATGTGAGCGAATAAGTATTACGGGGAAAAGTCTATACGGTTGTTGCGAAGTAACTTTGGTAGCAACGAGTCGACGTGAAAAAGGGAAGATGAGATGAAAGAGAAACACACGAAATTATTTACCGTATGAACTGTGTGAGTACTAGTATACATTATTGCATTTCGAGTTTATGAGTTGAATACATATTGCAGATCATGCATGAGCATGTAGTGGATAGGAGTGCATTGTTGTTTCAAATTTTGAGGACAAAATTTTTCTGAGGGTAGAATTAAAGACCCAGAAAATTTAATTACTTTTTGAAAAATCACTTTTTGGAGAAGTTTCGATTTGGTCAATAAAAAGTCCTGGTAATTGTTCCTTGGATTTTTCTAATCACAACGTTATAATCGGAAGTTATTTTTTAGTAAAGCAAAGTCATCTTTCACCCATTTTCTTCGGAGAAAAATGTGTCATTTTTCAGTTTTGAACTAAAAGTGGGGGGATGAGATTTTGATTAGGGCTGCTCAAAAAAAACCAGTGAACCGTGAATCCGGTCCAAACCGAACTGATCCATACCTTTTGGATTTTATCCGTGGATTAATGGTCTAGACACGGATTCAAAAAATAAAAAATCGTGACTTTTGGATTGGACACGGATTTTGATTTTCAAACCGTGGATTAACCAATCCGGACCGTGAGATTTTTATTATATATAATTTTTTTAAATATACATACATATATATATATATATATAGTTATATAGATATTGTTAATTATATATAATTATATTAGCACCATAACTCCTAGAACAGTATTCACACCATAACTCCTACAACAGTACAACCAAACCGTAAGTCTGCTAAATTAACAATATCTATATAACAATATTCGCACCATAACTCCTACAACAGTACAACCAAACTGTAAGTTTGCTAAATTAACAATATCTATATAACTATAATTATAAAAGTGATAAAATTATATATAATTATAGTTAACAATATCTATATAACTATCTGCCTTACTGCCTTTGTTGTTTTTTTATTGGGATTTCCAACTTTGAACTTTCTATTTAGTGCATTTGCTACTTGCTAGTGCCTTACTGCCTTTGTTTATTATTTTTTCCGAATAAGTTGAAAATCTGTGGATTAATCCAGAACCGATCCGTGACTCGCGGTTCGGATTGGAACCGAACCGTGAGACTTTTGGATCGGACACGGATTGTATTTTCAAAAAACCGTGACTCGCGGATTAGGATTGGATTCACGACAATCCGGACCGTGAGCACCCCTAATTTTGATGTGATTAGAATTTTAAAATTCTGGAAATGTCATTGTTTCCAAATGGGGGGGTACTTCCTTATTTTCATAAATAAATTAAAGTAAAGAAATCTTTACTTAAGTTTGGTTTATGAAAATAAGTATTGTGGTCACATATTATATACACAAGTGACATTTGGGTGTGATGTGTAATTAGAGTATTACTATATTAGTAGTGTGTGGGGGAAGATTTGCAAAAAATTAAAACATTACACTCTCTCCTCCCTCTCCACCCGATCGGCCCCTTTCTCTCCACTCTCTCCTCCATTGTTACACCTTCAAGCTCAAACTCCTCCCTCCTCACTCAACCACTTCAAGAACCAAAGGCTATTTTCGTGTTCTACGCACCGTGGGGAGCTCGGGTCACCTTGGATTCACACCGAGAGCTTCAACTTCGGGATTTTGAGGTTTCTACACCTAGGGTTCCACTCATCTTCCATTTTCAAGCAAAACCTTGAGGTAGGGAAACAAATTACTACCTCCTCTAGTTATATACTTGTGATTTGTAGCATATATCTTGCTCTTGGCTTCAATTTCTTGGAAAATCATGTTTTCCCTCTTTGTATGGGTTTTCCTCACTTTGATTTTGTGATCTACGAAATTGGTTGTTGATTGATGAAATTGGGAGTGGTATTGACCTCCCTCCATGTTTAATTGTTGCCTAGTATTTCTATTTTGAGCCTAAACTAGCTCATTTGTGATTGGGTTGAAATTCCACACCTTAGAGGCGAAAATCTGCACAGTGTACTGTTCATAAGCTGATGTCCATATTTTTCTAGCTTCTGCCCCTATTATTTAGGTGGTTTCCAGCCACCCTTTGACGTCCATTTGGCCTCCAATCGTCCGGAACTTCGTATACTTGACATATAGCAACGTGGTAACCCCATCAAAACCATTTTGAAATCATTAAACTACGACTTTGACACATGTTTTTATTGGACAATTCGTTATACGTATCGGATACAAGGCATATTGGATTGGTCGGCCCTTTTGGCGAAAATTGTGGCGTTTCAAAAGAAAGGGTACTTTGGTTTTGGCAGAGGCACGCGGGGCCTATAGAACCCGGCATAGGCACGTGGGCCTACGGAACCCGGCAGAGGGATTAAATCCCTAGTTTTAATGAAAATGATGGTTTTTCTTCAATGAAAGAAATGAGAAATGAGATTTGGGACTATCTATTGTGTTTTGTCAAAACTCGACTTGTGGACTTGGTTTTAAATTTGTGTGAGTAACTTGGGTAGTTTTGGTGGAACAAAAAGGGAAACATGGGTGGTGTTGAGTACTTGGAAATGAAAATGTTTTGAGGTACATATGGTATTTTGGTAACAATGGATACTTGGACATGACTTTGGACACGTGTTATACTTGTTGGTGATTTTGATAAACTTAATGAATTATTGGGTATCTTGGGACACTTTGAAATCATTTTGTACACTTTGATGTTACTTTGGACACGTGGGTATTTCTTGGACACGTATCGCTTGTCTTAGCTTCCGTTATGTTCTTTGATCATTTCTTCTCATGTCAACCCATATCATGTGCACTCATCATATTTATATGCCTAGCGGATGTAGTATGGTTTCCTACGAGCTAGTGAGCTCACCCTATCTTTCCCAGGTACATAGCATGGAGCATGAGATCGGATGATTGTGGAGTGATGCATTACGTGAAGCTTACCCAAATTTTCCGAAGGAGGGAATGTGTATACTATGTTGGTATGGGCTTCGACTGAACTACGTCACGCGCACTACCGTCGCCACCTGCTCGAGCAGACCGGGACCGGGACTGTAATTTCGAGGTCTGTGGTCGTTGGCCTGGGTTTGGGCTTGGCTGGCTGGCTAGGAAATGGACTTGGACCCAAACTACCTTATCTTTTAAGACAAACCAGAAATTTGCGAGTTCTGGTTCGGACCCGACCCATTTAGATTACACTGATTATTAAATCAGGTATTGAATCTGCTTTGAATGTTGGGTTTATACCCAGAAATTGAATAGCCATGGTTTCACATTGCAGACTGAATAAGGACTCAATGCCCACGTTTTATCCTATGCAGATTCAATATGAATTGAATTTGTGATTTGAATATTGCACTTAGTGCAATGTCAATTATGGAAATTCTATTACCAGATTAACGGGTTAATTGCCCCAATGAATGAGAGGCTCCTCTCATCACCTATAAAATGGTAATCTCTACTATTGTTTCAAACACCAAAAAAATCAGTCTTCTTATTCTATTGTTCTTCATTCAGTTTTTTAGGGGAGAATACAGACACCAGTTCGTTCGAAAGAGCGATTCGGTAGGTGTTACCATTTGATCGTTGGAAGCCACTGTATCATGGGACGCAAACGTTGGTCAACCCCTCAAACACCCGTGGTGAGGTGGCGAATTTGGTTTAAGGAAACCGTGTGAAACACAGGCCCTAGCTTGTTTTTCGGTTTCCAGGATACAGTGGCTTCTAACGATTAAACAATACCATTATTTGCTTTAAGTTTGTGGGAAAAAACAGTGCTAAAAACAGTAAACACGTTATTAAATTCTGGAAATTAAAAATAAGAACAATTTCAAACCGTGATTATTTGCTTTAAGATTGTAGGAAGAATCAGTGCTAAAAACAATAAACACATAATTAAATTCTGGAAATAAAAAAAAGAACAAGAAATAATGGAAACCGGAAAACTAGCAAACCAAAAAACAAGCCAGGGCCCGTTTTCACACGATTTCCTTAAAGCAAATTTGCCGCCTCACCACGGGTGTTTGAGGGGATGACCGACGTTTGCCTCCCAGGATACAGTGTCTTCTAACGCTCAAAGGTAACACCTACCGGATTAGCCTGTCGAACGAACTAGTGCCCTGAACAATGGAATAAGAAGACTGATTTTTTTGGTGTTGTTGGAGAAATGGAAAAATTGTTCGAATATTTTGGTGAGCCTAAATATGAACTAATTTCATTTTTAAGATGAATGAGAGTTGTCTCCACTGTGGGTATTAGAAAAGCCAAGTTGAGTAAAGGGATGCGCGTGCGCTTGCCTTCACCAAACACCTGGACGAGGCTAGGGCTGGGGCTCAAGATTCGTGGGCCCGCGACTTGTGGTTCGAGGTCTGTGGTAATGAGGACTAATTGTCAGATTAATCACGTAATTGAATTTCCCCTATTGAATGGTGGCTCTCCGTTTCATTATAAATTAGAACCTCTGTTCTAATTTTTGGACACAAAGAAAACACTACGTGCTCCTATTGATACACAGAGTTTTTACATTCTAGTGGGAGAGAGTTCAGGCACTTGTTCGTTCGATAAAGCGATCCGGTTGATGTTACCGATTGATCATTTAAGCCGTTGTATACTGGGAGGCAGACGCCGATCAAAACCTCAAACATCCGTAGTGAGGAAGTGAATTTTCTTTAAGACCATAGGAAAACAGTACCGGAAAGGCAATAATCAACAATTTTATTTCTGGAAAATGTGAACACAAAATTACAAGAAATCAAAATTAAACAATAATAGTTGGTGTCTGTACTCTTTGCTTTAAGATTGTTGGAAAAATCAGTGCTAAAAACAGTAAACACATAATAAAATTCTGGAAATTAAAAATAAGAACAAGAAATAATGGAAACCGGAAAAATAGCAAATCGAAAAACAAGTAAGGGCTCGTGTTTCACACAGTTTCCTTAAAGCAAATGCACCGCCTCACCACGGGTGTTTGAGGGGTTGACTGACGTTTGCCTCCCAGAATACAGTGGCTTCTAACTATCAAACGGTAACACCTATTGGATCGCCCTATCTAACAAACTAATGTCTTTACTCTCTCCCGAAAAACTGAATGAAGAACAATGGAATAAGAAGACTGGTTTTTGGTGTCTCAAAACCAATGGAAAGGACTACCTTTATATAGTAGTTGAGAAGAGTAAAGTCTGAAGTCTCAAAAAAACAGTGAGTCCTCCGAGATAGAATAATAAAAATTGTCAAAAACCTTTGTATACACAAAACTCTACTTCAACAATAGCAAATTATTTCCATAAACCAACCATGATAGGTATCATTGAACTTGGAGTTGTCCACCAAAAATCAAGCAACAAATTACAGATGACTGTGCCCCATAAATCAAGACAGGATTATAACGATAAGACAGGAAAACAATAATGCATTTCTTACTCTAAAATGGTACAATCATATCAGAATAACCAGTCAACCAAATAGTTCAATACAAACTATTAACAAGATATATTAGTGTATATGCCGTGTATAGAAGCGTGTACATGTAAAAATATAGAGACCAACAAATGCATGAAACATAGGTTTTGTATCGTAAGATATATAAACACAAGATGGATTTAGATAACTACATTTAGAGATACATAGAGATTTTATCTTTAAACACTAATCGAATTGTATCGCAAACGTATGGTGAATTAATTGTAAGATTTTGACAGCATTGACAGCATTGTCTATAAGAGCGTACATAAATAAGAGCAACAAATGCACACAATACAAACAGAAGATGACTTTATGTATCTGTGGCAGTAAACTGACACCCGGCCTTCTTTCCTCTTCAGTCCAAGCAAAAGCTTCCAACCAATAGGCAACCAACCACCAAACTCACAAGCACTAACAATCCTCCTCCTGCTGCTCCCCCCACTGCCCTTGTATAGCCCCCAAAACCATAAAATGCTTCCTCATTCTCCAACCCCACTCACCTTCTCCTAAACTCCCCTTCATAAAGTTCATCTCCATTCTCCAACAACTCCTTCAAATCAACCACCACCCCGTTCTTATTCACAATCTCCAACAGTGTATCCGAAATCAGTACTACCCCCACTGGTGGATTATCACTAGGTTTCCCCTCTCTCTTCCTTGGCCCCGAATGCACCACCATTTGCTTGTCTCTCTGAGCCACCAGTTGTTGCAGTGGATTATTGATTTTACCTCCGACCTTGAGGTGTTTGAGGAAATTAACAATTGTTTTGTTCTTGGCACCCTCGGTCTGCAACATTAGGGAATGTGACGTAGAGTATATACAGTTAAAGTACTTGTGTTTGAAGCTAAAAAGAGAAATACAAAGTAAATCTGATTCCTAAAGTCCTAATGAGAAGCACAAATAAGCATATTTTTAGTAATTTTTTCTTTTTTGACGAATCATAACATAATTAATTCAATCTTTTAATGTATATCATGTGCCGACATGATGGACAATTATTTTACCCAAGTGTCCAAAATTGTTCGGGTCTAAGATATTAACAAGAAGAATTGACTCATTTGGTTTTGTGTCTGACACATGGCCGCAAATATCTACATCAATGTCTACTCTAAGAGCATCCCCAAGGGAAAGAATGAAATGAGATTTACCCACATTTGAATTGTCACCGAAAAGCACTGCATGTATGTAAAGTACATACATGGTATAAATTTTGCTCCCTCCCTGGGAAATGATTTGACACAAACACGACAACTTCTAGAAGTGTCCATGCTTCTTAGGTGGTAAGGAAAACTTTTCAAAATGAGCTTGAACAAGAGGACAGAAATGAAGAAGGAATAAGTACAAAAAATAGTGTGAGACAGAATAAAAATACTGAGCAGATGAGTGCACGGTTTCACTCAACCAGTAAATGCAATATATTAAACTACTTCTGAGTTTTATCAATCAACTCATAATGATAGGTTGTAAATTAAAAAAATGGTTGACAATTTATTTTAGGAATGGTTTAAAGGAAAGAAAGAATACAGCAGTCAAAGAAGAACAAACATGCAAGCCACAAGCTTACATGGACATGCACAAGCAAAGCAATCTCCAAAACCTTAGATTTTCTCAATAAATTCTTGGCATTCTACCGATAAACTCAATGCCCAACTTAAATGAGCATGAAAACTAGACAAACTCCCTAGCCAAAATGCCCAAGATCATGCAACCTAGGCCAAAACAAACAAAATAGGACAGCAATGGGATCATTAAACCTAAACCTGAACAAGAAGCACCATGAAGTTGGAAAGACTTTTCCACCAATAGCATCACTAATGCTTGGATCCATTGAAAATTTAAATGTTTGAGCATCTACTATACTTCAAATATCAAACTTGGACACTTAAGACTTTGGCAGTCTATATAGAAAGCATATGGGCGTGCACATGGCGTAGGACAAGGACATGTACAAGGGACACGGCAATTCTCAAAAAATAAGGACAAGGACACGGCAGGGGATCTGACTTGTTTTTAATACTTAGTTTTATTATTCAAAACTACATTGTAACTACTAAATATTCAGATAAGAACTCCTCTCGAATGCAATATTGACCAAGGGTGTCTGCCTATAAACATAAGCAGATGTTTTCTAGTATACTTTTTACCCAATACTTTCGAAGTTATAAAAAATTTACCCCAAAAAAGCTTTTAAAGTATACGACATCCACCTTGCCATGTTCCCATGTGCTTCCCTGCAATGTCACCCTATGTACCCTGTGTGCTCTACGTGTCTACATAAAAAAAAATATTAAGATTTAATGGGCGGGCCACTGGCATGTCCCATACATACTTTCCCTCTAGGTGTTTTGTGTCCCCGGCGTATCCAACACAGATACAATGACCTCTAGGTGTGTCGGTGCTTCATACTTCATATATGGAGGTCATTATACGGAGCCACGAATACAACCACATCTAGATGTCGCAATACCTTCAAGTATCTACAAGAGTCATTATGCGCACAATCCACCAACGCGAAATTTATCTAAGGAATATCTACACCATATAGGCAGTTGAGGAATAGACGAAGAATATCACCTTTCAAGATCATCATATGTTTAGATCTGGTTGCACAAAGGAAAAAATTAAAAAGGTACTTGGGACATTGATTACATTTTAATTCCATGCCTAGAGGACCACCACGAGAACAATTATTACCGGATCAGTTCATGGTAGAACAAGAAAAACATGCACTTTCTAAACGAAGCACATAGATGATGATGACCCCGAATTGAACACGGGGATATAACATTAGATGCATGCACAAAGAAGTACTTGAGTCGCAAAAATTAAATACACCTCAAATCAATATAAAATTCGAGTTTCATTCAGAAAAATACAACACAAATATATATAAAACTAAAAGTGAATGACTCATAGTCTTGAAGCACAAAACCAAATGATTAACCCATATAAAAGAGAAAGTTCTCATCAAACCTTGTAGTAGTCTGGTAGATCATCGATCCGATTCTTGGAAGACATAACCTTCTTCATATCTTCGTCATCTTCATCTTCTTCTTTGACTACACCGTCCATTGTCGCCGAACAATGACTTCTATGAGAGAGCCGAGAGGTATAGCCGCCATCAGAACAAGTTAGAATATATATATAAGGTACTTCTAGGGCGACACAATGGGTTTCATCAATCCTGTTGAAACTACCAAATTGTCCTTTACATTTTTCCTTTTTCTCTCTGTAATTTTCCTTTTTTAAAGAAGTAGATTTTTCTACTCCTAAAACTCAAATTAGACACGTGCACCCATTGACATGAACACAATATCCATTCCCGACAATTGATTGAGCGCATATACAGTGGACAATATTAACAATAAATATGTGGATATCAAATTTTCAATACAATAAATCAAATTATTAACTTAGCATAATTTCTAATTATGTAGTATCAGCTCCATGTGACTATATGCATTTGTCTAGACCGTTATCCTTTGTCCAATTTTCAAATAACGTAGTTGGGATGCTCGTGTTCCATTGTGATGCTTTTTGCTTGGCTTCCTTTTAATCTTTGTTATAGCCTTTTGCCGATCAAAAAATAAAATAAAGGTATCATTAACGCACTTAATGTCATATGTGCATCCTATAACATACTGCCACTTGATATATTACCACTCACATTGTATCGTACCAACATCAAGTCGCTTCTGAGAATATGAATGCAACTTAAAGAAAAAGTTACATCAGAATAAAACATGCAATAATAAAGGATTGAACTGTGTATATGTCTCTCTTACTCTCTCTTACTTCTCTCTCTCTCTCTCTCTCTCTCTCTCTCTCTCTCTCTCTCTCTCTCTCTCTCTCTCTCTCTCTCTCTCTCTCTCTCTCTCTCTCTCTCTCTCTCTCTCTCTCTCTCTCTCTCTCTCTCTCTCTCTCTCTCTCTCTCTACTTTCTTATCTGGCTTCTCTCTAGCTTTCCAGCAAAGTTCCCCTTGGTGGGGGGGTGGGGCTGCCGCCTCAACCATTCTCCGTCTTCCTCTACCATTCTCCTCCTCATCTGCCGCCGCATGCATTCTGATCCAATCCTTCATTCAGCCTTCGTCTGCCGGATCTTAATGGATAATCTTCTCTCCGCCCTCCATCTCCACCATCCGCCTATCCCATCTTCCTCCCGTCGGCTTTTGGTTGGGTCCGATTGAGACTGGCGTTGCATGGATGGATTGGGTTCGATTGAGACCGTGGTGTTGCATGGGTGGCTTGGCTCATCCTCCAGTGAATAAGTCTTCCGAATTAGAAGCAGCTTTTCCGGTGACATTGATGGATACCAGAGTTTTTATTTTCTTAGGCTTTGTTTTTGTTACTCCTTTAGGGAGTGTTTTCTCTCCCCAGTGTGGGATGTTTTGTCCAAGATTTCATCTATACCTTTTCATGGTTTGAACTGTGTATCCGTTTTTGGGTCCTCTACTACCACGTCATGACTAGTTCTAATGTCAGCCTTGTTGTTGGTCTGCTATGGCAATATGTACCATTGAGCCTGCTAGTGCTGTGCTCAGGTCTAGATTGTTGGTAGTTTTGGTTCATTCCATTCTTTAGTGATGAAGTCTATACCACCTTCGGGCCCCTACCTTCAGGCTGTTTAATGACGTTTGTTTCACACAAAAAAAAAAAAAACCCGATGGCATAATGCTATTTAGATTGTAACCTAAACTCAAGCTATCATTAGAATAACTTAAACTCCAGTCATCACTAGTACAACTTAATGCTATTTAGATTGTACCATAATAGTGGGTATGCTACGTCATTTTAAACTGTGTTAAAATGTCCTAGTCATTACTACTAGAACTCAAAGTATAGAAAACAATATAACTTATTACAAATAAAGCAAAATTGTTGTCAAAAACTTTGTGCATACCTAGTTAATTTTTTCCCCATTTCATGACGATTAATCTTTTTTTAAAAGAAAATTCGTACTTCCTCTACCCCAAATTGCTTGTACACCATGGAAGGTCATGTAACTTTGGGATCCAAAAATATATTTCATACATAATTTTTTGAATTTCTTTACACCAAATAGCAGAACTCATGAAGTACTTTGATTTGATATAAAGAAATTCAAAAAATCATGTACCAAACAATTTGGGACGGAAAAAGTATTTAGAAGCAGTAGGAAAGGAACAAAAAGAGAGGGGTTCTAATTTATAAACCTTACCTCTCAAGATAAAAACAAAGCAACTGGGAGAAGTATAACATATCGAAAGGACAAAAAGAAGCTATTGAACATGTAGCGTAAAAGCAAAAGGTGTAACAGCCCAATCTAAAAATCATCAGGCTTGGACAAGCTTGATTCAAGCCCATAGAGCTCCCACAAAATCATGAGGCTCAGGCCGAGCCCCCATGTGAACAAATCTAGGGCTCGATCCAGTCCACGATCGATCGTAGTGTATTCGGGCCAAGGGCATGGGCATGGGTCGGGCTTGAGCGCTATATAAGGCCATTTTTTCAAAACTTTCTTTTGCTAGAATACAATTATACTTTTAATCTTTAAATGTAATTATTTCTTTACTTGGGAAATTAAGAGACCATAGTCGTTTTACTTCATTAATTTAATTGAATAAGTATGTAGGCAAAAAGTATTGCATAAAAAAGCTTCCTATTAATAGACGGACATATGAAGTTACAGACTATTTGCACATTGTTCTTGACTGCCTTGGGTCAGGCTTTTACAGGCTAAAATCACTATTCGATGCGCGGTTATATAAAAATGATACTAATCTATATATGAATGAGGATTAGACAAAATCGGTGGTGAATTGTACGATTCACGGATCGACTCATAGATTGATTCATGATTCAATTCATGCAAATATAAAAATTGTTGAATTCGATGATTTGAAACCACTTTTACCTTCTTTTTGTTTGGAAAGAACAACAGTATCACTTCTTAGAGAATTAAGTTCGGAAAATTACTATTCCCATAAAACATCAGTTCACGATTTGTTGATTAGAATATTCATTCTTAATTAGGAGCATGTTGTAACCTTTTTTCCTTTATTTTTCTCTAACATGAAAATAATCATTCCAGATATTATTAAGGCTAAGATCCCTTATTCTCCTGAATTATCAATTATTAGTTTGGCGAAATTAGAGTTTAGTATTATATGAGTCGATAGATGGGTTCAATGTCTTTGTAATGCTTTGATTCTTTAATTTTTTATTTTTTTTTTTGAAAGGCTTTGTTCTTTAAATTTGATAGAGAATAATTATACATGTGGTAGTGGTTATTATTGAGTATAATATCCTACATGAACGCTAAACTTGTCAAATCGATCACTTTGATTCTTAAATCCTCTTATCATATATCAAGGCAGGACTCCCATCCTCAAACCAGCCTACCTTAATCATTGTCAGAAACAAACTTTTTATTTGATTAAGGCCAAACTTTCATTTTTATGGTGAATCTTTAGTACCTACATAGGAATAATTTCTATGTACCTACATGTGTTAATACACGTGTGTCTGTACTACTCTTATGACAAAATATTTAGTATTCACGATTTGATTCGATTCACAATTTAGAAAAAGGCCTGTTAGATTCACGGTTTGACAACCTATGAAAATACCAAGCAGCCTCTACAGTGGTAGACTAGTATTTCTTGTTACTTATTAAGTGGTTATTCATAGTTGCATCAAAAACTTCCGTAAATATTTGAATGGTTAACTGTAGCGGGTAATAGAAGAAACTTTGAAAGCCCCATAGGCCATAAGTGTCACTATTACCTTCCAAAAATCCAAAAACTAATCTCTCTTTTACAAACCCCAAAACTTGAAGTTATGTAAATTTATGATGCAACTACAAATAAATATAACTTAAAAACATTTAACACCGTCATCACCTACCCCATCTACCCATCATCGCGGGCCTCGTGGCCAATGTTTTGGCAACTGAATAAGCCTCGTCTATTTTCCCTAGTCTGTTGTTGTTGATAAGCATAGGCTTGAAATCACTTGAACATTCACGAGAATAATTCATAGATATGCAAAGGAGGATGTCACTATGAGAGGCCTGAAATCACTTGAACATTCACGAGAATAATTCTTGTTTAATTTCACAGGTTGATATTAGTATCATTGCTCAAATCTTATGAATGTTCACAAGCATAAAGAATCCGAACAAAGCATCCACAATTTAACTGATTCGTGAAATTTCACTATTATAGAAAACAAAAATCCCAGCAAAGAATCCAAGTTTGTCTTAGCTAAATTTGACTCGATCCAACGAAATCAGTTCCAATGGAAACATCTATCAAAAATTTGAATATTGACAACATCATCTACAGGTACAAAGAATTTACAATCATCTTAAATTAACGGATTTGTGTGAAGTGTGACCTGAACAAAACAAATATGGATTGTTTCCTCATACATAACTATAGCGTAAATTAACTGATTCGTAAAATAAAATAAGTTCCAACGCTAATTTTAGCTGAACAACAACAAACACAGATTGAATGAAGTCAAGTTTAACCGGTTCATGAAAATTGAAAACAAAATGCAAAGAACGAATTAGCAATTTCGAACAAACCACCTACTAATAATACATTCATCACAATCTCCAACAATAAAAATATTATGCACAGGACAAAGAATCCACCACAAACAAACTAGACTACCTTACGACAATATACCCTGAGATCAAAGTTAAAGAACGGGCCTAAACCCTGAGATCAAAGTCCGGCACAAAGCTTCCTTACCTATTGATGCTGAAGATCCTTCGAACCTCGACTTGCAGCTTTTCTCCCATTGCACAAGATTTCACATAAAAGCGAAAGAACGTACACTCCAATCTCACAAAGAAAAAATAAATAAATAAATCTTTTGGTCGTCACAGGCTTACAGCAACAGGTTTAAAATGGAAATTCTTATAAATATAAAGGCGGGTTGGGCTATAATTGAAATGGGGATTATGGCTTTATGCCAACAAAACTTGCATGATTTTGAGTGTGGCACGATATGAATCCTAACCAGTAAAAGGCCGGATGAGAGTCCTTATAGCCAAATTTTCAAATAGAAAATGTTAAGAAATCGAAACACAAACAGACGTGCGTAATGGAAAAACAAAAAAGAAAAACGAGGCACAAGATATACGTGGAAAACCTCAACGTGACGAAAAACCACAGGAGCCACACCAGTCCACTATGAAATCGGAAATAAGAGTACAAGTCTTCTCGTAATCTCTCTGAGATCTGCGTTTTCTCTCGTCTCTCTCTGTTTTTCTCTGAAAAACTGATAACCCTAAAATTTAACAAACTGCTAAATAAAAAGGTCGGGCCCTATGGCCGAAATTACACCCCGAGATCCGAAAATATTATTTTCAGCTTTGTACCGTGGGGGCTCCGCCCACCACACCCCTGGTGGGGGCGCTGCCCCCTACACCTCCGGGATAGACCACTGCTGAAGGTTGTTTGCACCCCAACAGAAGAAAAAAAACTAAAAGAAATGGACATTCAATTTATATGTCATGGAGTTTCCAGATTTCGGGGTTGGAATGCAATATCTGAGTTATAAAGAGTAAGTAGGTGAGTTAGCCTTGGTATATTTTCTTGACTTAAAATTATTTCCATAGTCAATGTAAGAGTTTCTTGAGATGATACCCACTTTCACCAAGGGGATCAGCTCCTCTCCACAGACAGTCATATACCCCATCCTTCCATGCACTCAATCTTACCCAAGTGTACAATGTGTCAGGAAATTTCCAAGTCGTACCAGGACAGGAGCTTTGGTTGAAAGCATATAAGATTAAATATGCCTTTATTATTTGCCTAGTCATGCATCTATTTGACCACAAAAGTAAATTGACAAAAAGAAACTATTTGAAAGAAGAGTAGAGTCTGAAGTCTCAACAAACAGTGAGTCCTCCGGGATAGAATAATAAAAATTGTCAAAATCCTTTGTATACACAAAACTCCACCATATTACTTCAACAATAGCAAATTATTTCCATAAACCAACCATGATAATAGGTATCATTGATCTTGGAGTTTTCCACCAAAAAATCAAGCAACAAATTACATATGATTGTGCCCCATAAATCAAGACAATCTTATAACGATAAGACAAGAAAACAATAATACATTTCTTACTCTAAAAAGATACAATCATATCAGAATAACAAGTCAACCAAATAATTCAACACAGACTATTAACAAAATATATCAGTGTATATCCCGTGTATAGAAGTGTGTACATGTAAAAATAGAGAGAGCAACAAATGCACGAAACATACATTTCATATCGTAAGATATTTAAACACAAGACATATTAAGATAACTATATTTACAGATACATAGAGATTTTATCTTTAAAGACTGATCGAATTGTATCGCAAACGTATGGTGAATTGTAAGATTTTGACAACATTGTATATAAGAGCATACATAAATGAGAGCAACAAATGCACACAATACAAACAGAAGATGACCTTATGTATCTGTAGCAGTAAACCGACACCCATCCTTCTTTCCTCTTCAGTCCAGGCAAAAGCTTCCAACCAATAGGCAACCAATCACTAAACTCACAAGCACTAACAATCCTCCTCCTCCTGCTCCCCCATTGCCCTTGGATACACCCAAAAACCCCTAAAATTGCTTCCTCATTCTCCAACCCCGCACACCTTCTCCTAAACTCCCCTTCATAAAGTTCATCCCCATTCTCCAACAACGCCTTCAAATCAAACACCACCCCGTTCTTATTCACAATCTCCAACGATGTATCCAAAATCAGTACTACCCCATGGGAGGATTATCACTAGGTTTCCCCTCTCTTCCTCAGCCCTGAATGCACCACCACTTGCTTGTCTCCCTGAACCACCAGTTGTGGCGGTGGATTATCGATTTTACCTCCGATCATGAGGTGTCTGAGGAAATTAACAATTGTTTTGTTCTTGGCACCCTTGGGATCTGCAACACAAGACAAGGGAATGTGACGTAGAGTATATATAGTTGAAGTACTTGTATTTTAAGCTAAAAAGAGAAATGCAAAGTAAATCTGATTCCTATAGTCCTAATGAGAAGGACAAATAAGCATATTTTTAGTAATTTTCTCTTTTTTGATGAATCATAACATAATTAATTCAACCTTTTAATGTATATCATGTGCCTACATGATGGACACTTATTTTGCCCAAGTGTCCAAAATTGTTCAGGTAAAAAATATTAACAAGAAGAATTGGACTTATTTAGTAGTGTCTGACACATGGCCGCAATTATCTACATCAACGTTTGCTCTAAGAGCACCCGCAAGGGAAAGATGGAAATGAGATTTACCCACATTTGAATTGTCACCGAAAAGCATTGCATAATTGCAAAGTACATTTTTTGCTTCCTCCCTTGGAAATGATCTAACACAAACGCGACAACTTCTTAGAAGTGTCCATGCTTCTTAGGTGGTAAGGAAAACTTTTCTATATGATCTTGGACAAGAGGATAGAAATGAAGAAGGAATAGGTACAAAAACCAGTGTGAGACAGAGTAAAAATACTGAGCAGATGAGTGCACGGTTTCACTCAACCAGTAAATGCAATTTATTAAACTACTTCTGAGTTTTATCAATCAACTCATAACAATAGGTTGTAAATTAAAAAAAAATGGGAGATGGGGAGCTCACATTGAGTTTTATCAAATAACCTGAAAATTGTTGCGTCTTTGAGAATGTATATCCTGTCTAGGAGTAATCTTCAGAGCTTATCAAGACCAGTGGGAGATGGGAGCTCACATTTGATGTTTTTCTTTCTTTCCAAGAGTATGCTGAAATCATTGTCATTTTTCTTTGCTCTTCTGGGTTTGTCCAGTTCGGTTGGCTCCTTGCTAACCTTGTTTTTCCCTTTCCTGGGTTTGTTGTGGGGATGCGTCTAGTGAACTTGTTTCATCTAGTCAGGTTGTTTCCCCCTCATTCCCTTTTAATCTTTGTTTCTTCTTCAAAGATTAATAAAGTTCTTTGCCGTTCAAAAAAAAAATATTTCAAATGGTTGATAATTTATTTTAGGGAAGGTTTAAAGGAAAGAATACAGCAACCAAAGAAGAACAAACGTGCAGACCACAAGCTTACATGTACATGCACAAGCAAAGCGATCCCCAAAACCTTGGATTTTCTCTATAAATTCTTGACATTCTACTCATAAACTCAATGCCCAACTTAAATGAGCATGAAAACTAGACAAACTCCCGAGCCAAAATGCCCAAGTCCATGCAATCTAGGCCACAACAAACAAAATAGGACAACAATGGAATCATTAAACCTTAACCTAAACAAGAAGCGCCATGAAATTCGAAAGACTTTTCCCCCAACAGCACCATTAATGCTTGAACCATTGAGAATTAAATGTTCGAGCATCTACTATACTACAAATATCAAACTTGGACACAAAGACATTGGCAGTCTATATAGAAAGCATAAGGACATGGACACGGCGTAGGACAAGGACATGTACAAGGGACACGGCAATTCTCAAAAAATGAGGACAAGGACACGATAAGGGATCTGACTAGTTTTTAATATTTAGTTTTATTATTCAAAACTACATTGTAACTACTAAAAAATATTCAGATAAGAACCCCTCTCGAATGCATTGTTGACCAAGGGTGTACGCCTATAAACATAAGCATAGAAGTTATAAAATATTTACCCCAAAAAAGCTTTTAAAGTATACGAAATCCACCTTGCCATGTCCCCATGTGCTTCCCCGCAATGTCACCATGTGTCCCCTATGCGTCCTCATAAAAAATATTAAGATTTAATGGGCGGGCCACCTGGCATGTCCCATACATACTTTGGTGTGTCCCCGTCCTCTAGGTGTGTTGTGTCCCCAGCGTGTCCAACACAAATACAATGACCTCAAGGTGTGTCGGTACTTCATACTTCATATATGGAGGTCATTATGCGGAGCCACGAATACAACCACCTCTAGATGTCACAATACCTTTAAGTATCTACAAGAGTCATTATGTGCACAATCCACCAACGAATTTATCTAAGGAATATCTACACCATATAGGAAGTTGAGGAATAGACGGAGAATGTCACTGTCAAGATCATCAAATGTTTAGATCTGGTTGCAAACAAAGAAAAAGCACTACGCCAAATGTTGCCTTTTACGGCGGTCAAAAACTGCCACTAATAGTAGAAAAAGTATCACTAAAGCTATTTGCGGCACTTTTACGACAAAAGTAAAAAGTATATGCTATGCCAGTGTTGGGAATAAAAAACGGCGCTAGATAAGTGCCGGTAATAAAATACGGCGCTTTTTGCGGCTCTTATAAAGTGCTGGTAATAATTTTGATGTCCAAACAATTAAAACAACACTTTGCAATAAGCACCGGCAAAAATAAGCAATAACGACAGTTTATAAGCGCCGCAAATGGACATGATTTTTAATTTAATAGCGGCTAGAAATAAGCATCGGCAAAGATCCATTTCATCCCTATAGCAACAAATTTTTCAATGAATCCAAATCATACAAAATAAAATTTTATTGGATCGAATCAAATTTCAATTAATGGCCAAAATGCAACATCGATCTACACGTCAAAATACACAAGTTTCACGTGTCAAAAGGATAGAAGTAGAATGACATAATAAGTGTAATTCATTCATCTAGCTAGGGCTCTAATGTCATGCCCAAAATTCGACCCAACATTCATACTGTCATGCCCAAAAGCCATCTAAACATCAAGTCTCAAAGTCGTCCTCCCACTCTCCGTTCTCCTCAACAGAATTGGAGCCGATCCAGAGCACATTCAACATTGCACATTTGTTTCTCATTAGCCTGTTAGAATAAAAGTCAAATATCAATTTCATAATAGTGGTCATAGACACCCCAAAATTACAACTGCTAATGGGAAATGTTATTGATTCAAAATAATGGCCATTCAACTTGAAACAAAATAAGCATCGAACTAGTTCATATCCTCAGAGGTATTTTGAATAGTATTAATCTATGAAGCAATACGGATACGGAATATGGTTACGAAATGGTACGGACACGACGAAACTAAAAAATTAAACTAGGATACAGATACGGATACATTGGGATTAAGTCTATATATTACCAAAGACGAAGCTTCCCTTGAATCTACTTTCCCAAAGTTTATTCAAAGCTAACTTTGAACCGAAACTTGGCCCAACTAGTAGTGTTACATTAACAAGCCAAGTGGAGCAAACATTGTAGCCCACTGGTGCTTATTTTTTTGGCTCAGGTGGCAGAAGTAGCCCAAACTAGTCCAAGAGTTCTACAATTCAGCTAAGCCAACAGTTTCACAAGCAAACTACTAAAAACTATATGCATGTACACATGCAAGAATAGCATCAACATGCGGTAAACGAGTCCCAACTAGGAAAAACAAAAAATAAATTCTTCTTGTACACAATAAAGACTGAAGCAAGTATATAAGAAGGCAAAATATTACCTCCCTAACTGATGAGTTTAATAGTGATTCATCTGTATCTAAAGTTTGCGGCATTGGATATCCCACAGACTACATGTGAGGTCGCATTCTTGCACATATGAGATTGCATTCTTTCACAATATTATTCCCATATACTGCAATAAACAAATCAATACTCATTAGGATGTCATACGCGAAATATAAGACTGAAAGCTATACCAATGTCTTGAGAATCATACCTGCACCTCAGTCAAATAAAAAATTTGATCATGGGCAGCCTAAAATCAACTCATTAGGATGTATTAATTATCGGGCTGTCTTTGTGTCTACAATATATATACTACAGAGTATAAAGAAAACAGTTGGCATGAAAGAATTGGAAGGACCGTAAGGACCGTTAGTAATAAACAATAAAGTCCAACGAAAACTTCCAAACACAAGATGATATTGAACTAAAGTATCAAAGAATAAGAAGATACAGTGCATACAAGAGACCTCGCTTCCCTTCAGATACCCATCGATGCAGTTGACCTGTTAAGCCATCGAATGGGGGAAAACAGAATGGATAGCAGTGTCCGTAAGTCATTGTGAATTCAATTGTTGTTAACATTTCTAACAATCTGATTATACACCAACAAAGAATGTTATAGACAATAGAACTTACTATTTTACATAAAAATTAGCCATAAATAAAGTTGTTGGTAAAGGGTGACCACAACATTACCTGCACATAAGGTAGAAACTGTTAATTCATTTGAGTTGAATCACATTCAGAAATGTTACCTAGAAGATTGAGTTAAGTTCTCTACCAAAGACAAAATAAGTTTGTTTAGCACCTATCTAACAATCAGCATCATGTACTTAGAGGGTTTAGATTTACTTTACTTCAAGTATTAGTTTTCATTCGATTAACATATGGGGCTTTTGGGTTAATCCCTCTATTTCTATTTGTTTGTACAATTTAGCAAATCTGGTCATCTAAAAATTATGTTCCCAAATTTATTTTGCTTACGGTAACTTAGTAAACTTTGTCCACAAAAAATAGTTGAGATCTTTTGATAGTTAAAAAATTTGGGGAAAACTAAGGAAAGCAATGATTTGTAAGGAACGACTGGAAAAAGAGGATGGAAGGAGTATCAATCATTTTTTTTTTTGGTGTATTGAATAGCATTCTTCTCACATCTAAGCATCAACTCAACCCAAGTATAGAAGTAAATATTCATCATTAACTAACTACAATACCTAAAAACAAACAAAACAAAGCTAGGAACTAAGTTCAATTTCAATGCTATCAGATGTAGATGTACTAGCAATTATATCTTCCATAGCTCTAACCATAATGCCACTTTCAGAAGCATCATCTTTACCCAGCCTCCCAAGAGTGTAAGTCTTGCCAGTGCCTGTAGACCTTAAGGAGCAAGAATAAAAAATACAACTATAAATGCATATATATCTTCATACATAAAAAAGAAATCGACAGAATCGAACCCCATAGAAGAGGAATTTATGCGTTTGCTGTTAACAGAACGCTAACCATCAACTGAGATGGTATGTAAAGTTAGAAAACTAACTCGGCGTTGGAGGAAGTGCCGATGTACTTGCCCCTATGACGCCGTTACACATAGCGCCGGTTTCCAGACTCCGTGAGACCCCGTTTTCCTTGTAGTGTATTTCAGGTTCATATATATACATTAAAAGGAGAAACATAATTCACAAGATAAAAACATAATTGAGAGATGCTGTAATCAACTCCAACAGCTCTACATATCACAAACCAATTGGTCAGTCAATTCCAATCCCTCTTATTTGCTCCCCTGCAAGAAAAATTGAAAAAATATATATATGTGGAAGGAGATAACTTGTAACAAGGAAAAAAAGAAAGAAAACCTGAAAACATATATTCCTTTTCTTTTTGTGTTTAAGGACATAGTATTCGGGTTTAAGGCTACCCACAAAAAGAACCATGTACTAGTGAACCCAAATTCATCAAGGGTTATGTTTCTTTTTGAATTTTAGGAAATAGAAGACAAATTGAAAACCCTAAGTACAATAGAGCTTCAAATATAGCTAGAAGAAAGTTTATCGAACATGTTCAAAGGAGAATGACTACGATGGCTATAATTTCTAACAGATCTATGCAAAAACTAAAAATCTACAAATAAAAGCCCTAAAACTATTTCGAGTTCCATGAATCATAAACTCCAAACTCCACCAAACAAATCGAAGTATACCATAGAAAAGAAATCAAAAGACTTGGTTTTGTTATTCTCTTACTGGTATATGAACACCAGGGCATTTGGCGAGACTACAATCAAAATCCATTGGCAAGGAGAAAATGAACCCTTCCAAATACTGCACTGACCCCATTCAGAAAACTCACCTACCAATTTTCTATCATGTTCATTCCCTCAGTTTTAGTTCTTTATCTCTGAGAATCAATTAGTCGCCATACAAAAAGATTGCAAACTTCAATCATCCCAAGCCACTGAGAGGGATTTTGTTTCTTCCAAAAAAATAATAAAAACGCTATCCATGCAAACAGATATACCAGTGAGATTATTGTTAGCAAGAGTTAACAATGCTAAACTCTCGTAGAACCCCAATTGAGGTGCTATTGAACCAACCAAACCATTACCGTCCAAATAGGTTAATTTTTGAAGGCTTCCAAAGGATGAAGATGGGATTGTCCCATTCAAAACGATTGTTTCCAAATCTCAGTCTCACCAAACTTGATCATATGTTTCAGGTAATCCACAGTCTGGAAATTTGATTGTGACAGAAGGTCATTAGGGATGGACCCATGTAAATGATTATAACTAAGGCCTAGATTCCGGATAGAGCTTGTGATCCCAGTTGGAATTGCACCAAAAAAGGAATTCTGATTCGCAGCAAATCGTGACATTGTTTTGATACTTGAACTCTATAGCATAATGTACCCCGAATTTGCACCATAGAGGATAACAAGATACACTGTTAAAGGAAAAATTAGGGCTTTTTCCCAAACCACCCAATCTGCTGTAATTTAGGAGTTCATCAGTTACACGCGAATTTAAAAACTTTACCAAGAACTCAATTGAAGTCCAAATGGCCTCCAATTTGTGTCATGACACATAGACACTTCAAACTTCTCTCTCTAATTTACCCAGATTTTAATCAATACAAAAACCCCATGAAAACAACAAACAAAATAAGTTAACATTCCCAGGAGTTAAAATATCCGCAGGTACTCATTGTCTTTACAAATTCACCATGAGCAAAATTCTAATACAAACACCCTGAAATTTAATACACATGAACCTCACACCTTTAAATACAAACCCTAAAATATCAGGTCATTCGGAGAATGAAAACTAAATCAAATAAATCCCCGAAGTCGGACTGCTGTTACTTCGGTTCAATTTTCAGCAAACAGAGTCTGTCTTTGAAAATTCACCAAAAATTGAATACTCAATGTTTTCGAGTGATTCCAAAACCTAAATGACCCAAACATCTCGTAGTTTGAAACCCATAAGGATCCCTAACCATATGTCCCATTTAAGAACACCGAAATCATAGAAAAACACAGATTTTCACGCTTTCCAGAAATTGCAAACTCAAAATACTATTTTGCTTCTAACTCTTGATCAAACCTCAACAATTCATGAACGAATATGACCACCAAACAGAGTGGGAAAGAATAAGAATGATGCAAGAGAGAGGAGGAGAGTAAATTACCAGTAGTGCTATAGCGTTCAAGGCACAGGTTGAAACCCTAGTTTTTCAATCGATTTCAGCAAATGTTAGAACAAGATCAGAGAGAGAGAGAGTGAGAGAGAGAGAGAAAGCTTACCTTCACTGTTGATGGAAGATCAATGTTCTAGAGCACGTTCTCTCTCGCTCTGATGAGTCGTTGGTTCTCTCTCTCTCTCTCAATGTCGGTGTAGGCTACAGAAATAAGGGACATGTTTGGCTAAGGGAGAAAAAAATAGAGGGAAACACCAAAAGAATAAGCGGGAAACAAAAAACCCCTAGCGGCAAAAGCTTTTGGCACCAAATTTGCCGAATAAAACCATCTTTTTACCGGTACTAGGGTAAAAATGCCTTTAATGTGTATTTTTAAAGGCATTTTAATTACTACCACAAATAATACCCTTTCAAGGCATTTTTTTTAAGTTCCACTAAAAAAAGTGTCACGAATGATGATATTTGGCGTAGTGAAGGTACATGGGACATTGATTACATTTTGATTCCCTGCCTAGAGGACCATCACGAGAACAATTATTACCTGATCAGTTCATGATAGAACAAGAAAAACATGCACTTTCTAAACGAAGCACATCGATGATGATGACCCCAAATTGAACACGGGGATATAACATTAGATGCACGCACAAAGAAGTACTTGAGTCGCAAAAATCAAATACACCTCAAATTAATATAGAATTAGATCAGAAAAATACAACACATGTATATATATATATACATATATATAGGGAAATCTTCTAGTCCAAATGTCACGCCCTGCCTTTTTAACAATATAAAAATCACCAATATCCACGTGGCACGAGTCAAAAGTCCATAACTCTCCATTGAAAAATCTAAGTCAAAGTTCCATTACCTACTTTTATCCAAGCTAACAATTCTCCCAGTGGCACTACATCGTTCCCGTATGCATAATTACCCAAAAAAAAAAAAATACAAGTTTAAAGTTATTACATAAGTCCAAATAGTCAAAAGATTGAATAACCAATGGTTACATTATGATTTATCAAAATACAAAACTTGAGATGGAAAATATCTTCATGCATGCATAAGCCTCACATAATGCATCACTCCACAAGCATCCAATCTCATGCTCCATGCTGTGTACCTGGGAAAGATAGGGTGAGCTCACTAGCTCGTAGGGAAACCATACTACAGCCGCTAGGCATATAAATATGATGAGTGCACATGCTATGAATTTAACACGAGAAGAAATAATCAAGAAACATAACGGAGGCTAAGACAAGTGAGACGTGTCCAAGAAGTGACCACGTGCTCGAGTGACATCAAAGTGTCCAAAAAGATTTCAATGTGTCCCAAAATACCCATTAGTTCATTAAGTTTGTCAAAATCACCCACAAATATCACACATGTCTAAAATCGTGTCCAAGTATCCAATGTTACCAAAATACCTTATGTACCTCAAACATTTTCATTCCCAACTTTGTCATAAAATCAACCATTAAACTTTTATAGGGAATAACTCCCTCTGCCGGATTTCGCGGGCTCCGTGCACCCATGGCCCGAATACACGGGTAGTAATATCTATATAGGGACTCTGTCCCTCTGCCGGATTTCGCGGGCTCCGTGCACCCATGGCCCGATACACGGGTATTAATATATATACAGGGACTCTGTCCCTCTGCCGGATTTCGCGGGCTCCGTGCACCCATGGCCCGATACACGGGTAGTAATATCTATACAGGGACTCTGTCCCTCTGTCGGATTTCGCGGGCTCCGTGCACCCATGGCCCGAATACACGGGTAGTAATATATATACAGGGACTCTGTCCCTCTGCCGGATTTCGCGGGCTCCGTGCACCCATGGCCCGAATACACGGGTAGTAATATATATACAGGGACTCTGTCCCTCTGCCGGATTTCGCGGGCTCCGTGCACCCAAGGCTAGGGACACCAAACGGGTGATCCCTAGAATCGTTAGACCATTTTTATCATCTCAAACATTTATTTCATCAAACATTCGGGGTATCCCATTTCTTGTAAAATATCACAATTTTTCGCCAAATGGACCAACCAATTCAAAAGAATACGTGTCCGATACATATAACGAATTGTCCAATATAATCACGTGTCAAATCATGTATTTTAATGATTTTCAAAAATGGTTTTGGGGTTACTACGTTGCCATAAGTCAAGTACGCGAAGATATGGATGATTGGAGGCCAAACGGAAGTCAAAGGGTGGCCGGAAACTACCCAGAAAATTGGGACAACTCACTGGAAACAGGGGAAGCTGCTGGAAACAGGGCAGCAGCTGTATTGTCCAGAAAATGACAGATTTTCACCTCTTAAGGTGTGGAATTTCAACCCAAATGCAAATTAGATAGTTAAGGCTCAAACTAGAGATGCTAGGCAACAATTAAACATGGAGGGAGACCAATTACCCTCCCAATTTCATCAATCAAATACCATTTCATAGATCACAAAATTAATGTGAGAAAAACCCACACAAAGAGGGAAAACATAATTTTCAAAGAAATTGAAGCCAATAATAAAGTATGTACAACAAATCACAAATATATAACTAGAGGAGGTAGTAATTGTTTCCCTACCTCATGGGTTAAGCTCCAAATGTGTAGAAAATGCAAAACCCTAGGTTATGAAGCCCCAAACCGAATGCTTGATCTCCACGAAAAACCATGGTGAACCCGACTCCAATTGACGCGTAGAACGTGAAAATGGCCTTGGTTCTTGAAGTGGTTGAGTGAGGAGGGGAGTTTTGAGGTTGAAGGTGACAAAAATGGAGGAGAAGAGAGAGGGAGAGGGCGTCGGGCAGAGAGAGAGGGAGAGACTGATTTTTTTTTTGTGTATTGTGCACACACACACACCTATATATACATCTCACACTTTGCACTCACCCCCCTCATGTTTCAACTATGTTTTAAAGACACCCATGTGCAATCATTACTCTCACGTTGACCCAACATTATATCTAAAAAGTTTTGAAAATTTCGGGTCCATACACACTGTGCCAGCAAGGCACGTTCCAGCGCCATACTTATTTTCAAAAACCAAACTTAAGGTTCTTTACTTTAATTTATTTATGAAAATAAGGAAGTACCCCCCATTTGGAAACAATGGCATTTACAAAATTTAGAAATTCTAATCACATCAAAATCTCATCCCCCACTTTTAGTACAAAATCGAAAACGGTCACATTTTTCTCCGAAGAAAATGGGCGAAAGATGACTTTGTCTTACTCAAAAATAACTTCCAATTATACCATTTTGATTAGAAAAATCCAAGGAACAATTACCGGCACTTTTTATTGGTCAAAACGAAATTTCTCAAAAAGTGAATTTTCATACTAGTCCTTACATCACACCCAACTTTTATTTTCAATAAAAATAATTAAATTTCCGGGTCTTTACACCAAACCCTCCGAGAATAAGAAAAAATGATTTTTTTTGTTTTGCAAATTATTTTTTGAAAATCCGAACCGTCCAATGTGCTCAGAAGGTGTTTTCAAGGGTCCACGCGAGAAATCTTCAAAAAAAATACCGGCAAGGGCTTGATCCAAGCAGTTTTTCGCAAAAACTGTATTTTTACAGTTTTGCGAAAATTGCTTGGATCAAGCCCTTCCCGGTACTTTTTTTTGAAGATTTTCCGCGTAGACCCTTGAAAACACCTTCTGAACACATTGGACGGATCGGATTGTCATAAAAATGCTCGGATCACGGAGGTCCGGAAGTCCGGAGTCCGGACTAGAAGTGGAACCTATATATATATAAGTGAATGACTCATAGTCTTGAAGCACAAAACAAATGATTAACCCATGTAAAAGAGAAAGTTCTCATCAAACTCGTAGTCTGGTAGATCATCGATCCAATTCCTTGGAAGACATAAACTTCTTCATAGCTTCGTATCTTCATCTTCATCTTCTTCTTTGACTACACCATCCATTGTCGTCGAACAATGACTTCTATGAGAGAGCTGAGAGGTATAGCCGCCATCAGAACAAGTTAGAATATATATAAGGTACATCTAGGGCAACACAATGGGTTTCATCAATCCTGTTGAAACTACCAAATTGTCCTTTACATTTTTTCCTTTTCTTTCTGTAATTTTCCTTTTTTAAAGGGGTAGATTTTTTACTGCTACAAAAGTCAAACTAGACACATGACCCATTCAGACGGTAACAGACAAGACATGAACACAATATCCATTCCCGTCAATTGATTGAGCGCATATACAGTGGACAATATTAACAATAAATAAGTAGATGTCAAATTTTCAATACAATAAATTAAATTATTAACTTAACATAATTTCTAATTATGTATTATCAGCTCCATGTGACTGTATGCATTTGTCTAGACCATTGTCCTTTCTCCAGTTTTCAAATAACATACAGAATGATCATTAACGTAGTTGGGATGCTCGTGTTCCATTATGATTCTTTTTGCTTGGCTTCCTTTTAATCTTTGTTATATCATTAACGGACTTAATGTCATATGTGCATCCTATAATATACTGCCCCTGGATATATTAGAGACACATTGCATCCTACCACATCAAGTGGCTTCTGAGATATGAATGCAACTTAAAGAAAAAGTTACATCAGAACAAAACACGCAATAATAAAGGATTGAGCCATGGCATAATGCTATTTAGATTGTAACTTAAACTCAAGCTATCATTAGTATAACTTGAACTCCAGCTATCGCTAGTATAGCTTAATGCTATTTAGATTGTACCTAATAGTGGTATGCTACTTCATTTTAACTGTGTTAAAATGTCCTAGTCATTACTATTAGAACTCAAAGTATAGAAAACAATATAACTTACTGCAAGTAAAGCAAAATTGTTTTTGTCAAAAACTTTGTGCGTACCTAGTTTTTTACCCCTTTTCATGACGAAGCATCTTTTTTAAAGAAATTTGTACTTCCTCTGCCCCAAAGTGATTGTCCACCACGGAAATTCATGGAACTTTAGGATCAAAAAATAAAATACTCCATACATATTTTTTTGAATTTCTTTAAACCAAATAGAAGAACTCATGAAGTACTTTGATTGATATAAAGAAATTCAAAAATCATGCACCAAACAATTTGGGACAGAGAAAGTATTCAGAAGCAAGAGGAAAGGAACAAAAAGAGAAGGGTTCTAATTTATAAACCTTACCTCTCACGAAAAAACAAAGCAACATATTGAAAAGACAAAAAGAGCTAATGAACATGTAGGGTAAAAGCAAAAGGTGTAATAGCCCAACCTAAAAATCATCAGGCTTGGACAAGCTCGATTCAAGCATAGAGCTCCCACAAAATCATGAGGGCTCAGGCCGAGTCCCCATGTGAACAAATCTAGGGCTCGATCTAGCCCACGATCCTAATGTATTCAGGCCAAGGGCATGGGCATGGGTCGGGCTTGACTCTTGAGCGCTATATAAGGCCGTTTTCAAATTTTCTTTTGCTAGAATACATTATACTACTTTTATTCTTTAAATGTAATTATTTCTTTACTTCGAAAATTAAGAGACCGCAGTCGTTTTTACTTCATTAATATAATCGAATAAGTATGTAGGTAAAAAGTATTGAATAAAAAACTTCTTCCTATTAATAGACGGACATATGAAGTTACAGGACTATTTGCACATTGTTCTTGACTGCCTTGGGTTTGGCTTTTACAGGCTAAAATCATATTCGATGCGCGGTTATATAAAAACGATACTAATCTATAGATGAATGAGGATTAGACAAAATAGGTGATGAATTGTCCGATTCACGGTTCGACTCACAGATTGATTCATGCAAATATAAAATTGTTGAATCGATGATTTGAAACCACTTTACCTTCTTTTTGTTTGGAAAGAGCAACAGTATCACTTCGTAGAGAGTTGAGTTCGGA